>OX326998.1:16875000-17500000 GCA_946800695.1 Geum urbanum | reverse complement strand
AGAGATGAGCTGCTGAAATTGGGCTTTTGATGAGAGCAGTTGATGGAGAAGTTGGCTTCTAAAAGTTTGCTCACCTAATCTGAGTAAGAAAAAAAACTGAATAGGATTGTGGGTAGACAATATTCAGAGTTCTGGGACAAAATTTCTCATAGATATTGATTGTTATCCACTGTCATGATTCTAATTATGATAACGTGGTATAACCACTTGTTATACTTGGATGAAATAGAAGTAGATAAACCTGCGAACTATATGTTGTTATCTATGATGCTAAGTACCTACCATCATGGTGTATACTGGTGCCAGGAACAGCTGTAACTGTACTCATCTAGTTTATAATAAAAATTCAAGTTTAAAAAACAGCGGTCTTAGAAAACCCTTTGTACAGGCAATTGCATCTTGGAATAATATGACCATTACTTGTGTTCTTTTGATTTTAATGCGATTGTTTGTACTTTCTGTCAAATTTAATCCTAGCAATGCTACTGCGTAATATTTTTTTCTCTATCCAGAGAGGAGAATAGCACTGTTCCTTGGTGCGATTGGGCAGAAATTCCTATCTGTGTATCGTTCATGTGGAACCTACATTGCATTTCTGACGATTCTTGTTAGTGTATACCTGATGAGACCAAATTGTATCTCATTTGGGTACATATTTCTTCTCCTCGTTTGGATAATTGGAAGACAGCTTGTAGAGAGAACAAAAAAACGCCTCTGGTTTCCATTAAAAGCATATTCAATTATAGTATTCATATTTATCTATAGCTTAAGCAGCTTCCCCAGCATTGAGGTTTGGTTGTCCAGATTGATGGACCTATATTTCTATCTGGGGTATGATTCAGAAGCCTCAACTTTGGCGAATGTTTGGGAATCCTTAGCAGTGTTGATTGTGATGCAACTTTATAGCTATGAGAGGAGGCAGAGCAGGTACAACAGGTCAGATGGTCCTGATTTGACAGAATTTGGAAAGCTTGGGTTTGTAAAGCGGTTTCTCATTTGGCACAGCAACAAAATCTTGTTTGTTGCATTATTCTATGCATCATTGTCTCCAATTAGTGCCTTTAGCTTCTTGTATCTCCTTGGCCTTGTCACCTGTTCAACTTTACCAAAAGCTTCACGAATCCCATCTAAGACATTCTTGGCCTACACAGGATTTCTTGTAACAGCCGAGTATCTATTTCAGATGTGGGGTAGCCAGGCTGCAATGTTACCTGGACAAGAACACTATAACATTTCACTTCTTTTGGGTTTCCGTGAATTTAAGCCTGGGTTTTGGGGTCTAGAATCTGGTTTGAGAGGAAAAGTGCTGATGATTGCTGCATGCACCCTTCAGTATAATGTTTTCCGCTGGTTGGAGAAGATGCCAAGTACCATCCTAAGCAATGGAATGGGAGAGCCTTGTCCACTGTTTTTCTCAGCAGAAGATACAACTATTAGTGCTACCATCCCTAGCGAAGATAACAAGCCATCAACTCCAATTTCAGTGAAGAGAGACGGTGCTAGAAGCCATTCATGGCCATTTTTCTCCCCTGGTCAGTCACAATCACCTAATTCCACATCCCCAAAAGCAGGAACTTCTGAGGGTAGTAGCAGTAGCAGATATTCATTTGGGTACATATGGGGAAGCACCAAGGAAAGTCATAAGTGGAACAAGAAGAGGATTATTTCCTTACGAAAGGAAAGATTTGAAAAACAAAAGCTTATCTCAAAAATCTATATGAAATTCTGGATGGAGAATATGTTCAATCTCTTTGGTCTTGAGATAAACATGATTGCTTTGCTTCTTGCAAGCTTTGCTTTGTTGAATGCCATTTCTATGATATATATTGCAATGCTTGCTGCTTGTATTATTTTGAAACGACAGATTATTCGTAAGTTATGGCCCCTTTTTGTCTTCCTGTTTGCTTCCATTCTCGTTCTTGAGTACTTTGCCATCTGGAAGAGTAGTTGGCCTCCATATCATCCTGTTGAGACTGATCCACGTTGCCATGATTGCTACAAAAACTCAGCCATGTATTTCACGTACTGCAAGAACTGTTGGTTAGGTATTCTCTCTTAGCCGTGTTACACTTATAGACTGAAATATCTACATGTGCATGTGCCCCCAGACACACTACAACAATGCTGAGTTTCAGTTAGCCTTTGAAGAGGCAATGTCCTTCTCAGATCTTATGTTGTTTCAGTAAATTGGAAATGGTTATTGCTTATACTTTGTTTTCCATATGACTACTGCCATGTTGCTGGATTAGTTTTAAGACAATTTGAAATGCTGCTTATGGATTTCCCTGAATGTCTCTTGTCTGCTTAATTTTTTATTGTTCATTTCACCTTAAAATATTAACAGGGTGTTCTACTTCTGTTATAGGACTTACCGTTGATGATGCTCGAATGCTGATCAGCTATTTTGTGGTCTTCATGCTTGCTTGTTTCAAACTTCGTGCTGATCATTTGTCCAGTTTCTCAGGCTCATCAACATACCGTGAGATGATATCTCAACGTAAGAATATTTTTGTGTGGAGAGACCTCTCTATTGAAACTAAAAGCATGTGGACTATCCTTGATTATGTGAGGCTTTACTGCTATTGCCATCTACTGGATCTTGTGCTTGCCTTGGTTTTGATTACTGGAACCATTGAGTATGACATTCTGCACCTTGGTTATCTTGCTTTTGCACTTGTTTTCTTTCGGGTTAGACTTCAAATACTTAAGAAAAGGAACAAGTTGTTCAAATACTTGCGCATATACAATTTCGCTCTCATTGTTCTTTCTCTTGCATATCAATCTCCATTTGTGGGTTGTTCTGGGAAGTGTGAGACTGTAGATTACATGTACGAGATGATTGGATTTTATAAATATGACTATGGGTTTCGGATTACTGCAAGATCTGCCCTCGTGGAAATTATCATATTTATGCTGGTATCACTTCAGTCTTATATGTTTTCTTCAAAAGAGTTTGATTACGTGTCTCGATATCTTGAAGCCGAACAAATTGGTATGATTGTGCGTGAACAAGAAAAAAAAGCTGCATGGAAAAATGCACAGTTACAACATATACGTGAGTCTGAGGAGAAGAAACACCAGCGTAATCTGCAAGTGGAGAAGATGAAGTCAGAGATGCTCAACCTACAAATCCAGCTTCACAGCATGAACTCAGTTACTAATTGCGGTGACTCACCTCCTGTCAGTGAAGGCCTAAGAAGGAGGAGAAGTACTTCTCTTAACTTGAACAATGATGCTGGTACCTCTGACAAAGAAGGTTTTCCCATTAAAAAGGAGCAGATGATTAGAGAAATTTTTAACAATGAGTTGCATGAATCTCCTGCAACAGGGAACCTGGAAAACCCTACAGTTGTGGAATCTATGAAGAATTCAATGCAGTCTTTTAATTGTGAGATCACTGAAATTGAAGAGGATGTTGCTGGTACTTCTTATGATTCAGAAAAGAAGGAGAAAGATAAAGGGAGATCAAAGGATAACCCACTAATATCAGCAGTTCATCTGATAGGTGATGGTGTTTCCCAGGTACAGTCCATCGGAAATCAAGCAGTTAACAATCTGGTCATTTTCTTGAATATTGACCAAGGTGATATCCATGAGCACTCTTCAGCTGAGGATGGGGTATATGATGAGATGGAGAGTCAAAAAACTAAATATTCCAGTTTTCATCGCTCATCTTCTGTGCAGTCTGATATGAGTTCTGATGCCACAAGTCTGCAGTTAGGAAGGATCTTCCGTCACATATGGTCCCAAATGCGATCCAATAATGATGTTGTGTGCTATTGCTGCTTTGTCATTGTCTTTTTGTGGAACTTCAGTTTGCTTTCTATGGGTTATCTGGCAGCTTTATTCTTGTACGCACTGTGTGTAAATTCTGGTCCAAGTTACATATTCTGGGTAATCATGCTCATATACACAGAAGTCTACATTTTGCTTCTGTACCTCTACCAGATTATCATTCAGCACTATGGTTTGGGTATTGCTCCTGACATACTGCGTGAGTTGGGATTTCCAACACAAACAATCTTGTCTTCTTTTGTTGTCAGTTCATTGCCCCTCTTTTTTGTATACTTGTTCACCCTCATTCAAAGCTCTATAACTGCTAAGGATGGCGAGTGGAGTTCTTCTACAGAATTCAACATCTATGGGAGGAGCGGTTTCCATGGAAAAGAGGTTCCTGTCAGTTCTAGCTGGAGTGACAAGGCAAAGCACCTGCTGCATATAATGGAAAATGTCATAAAGTTGATATTCAGAAGCTTCTTTAGGTACTGTGTATCACTGACACAGGGAGCAGAATCCCCTCCTTACTTTGTTCAGGTTTCCATGGATGTCTGCTCCTGGCCAGAGGATGGGATTCAGCCAGAAAGGATCGAGTCTGGAGTAAACAAATTGCTTAGAATAATCCATGATGAAAGATGCAAGGCAACGAATCCTAATCGATGCCCTTTTGCCAGCAGGGTGCATGTACAAAGCATTGAACGGAGTCGAGAAAATGCAAATGTTGCCTTGGTCATTTTTGAGGTGGTATATGCCTCCCCCATAACAGAGTGTGCTTCAGTAGAATGGTACAAGTCACTAACTCCCGCAGCTGATGTGGCAATTGAGATTCGTAAAGCACTACATGCTGGCTTTGTTGAAGAAATAGGTTTCCCATACCCTATAATCTCTGTTATTGGGGGAGGCAAAAGGGACGTTGATCTGTTTGCCTATGTATTTGGTGCTGATCTAACTGTTTTCTTTTTAGTGGCAATATTTTACCAGTCCGTTATAAAAAATAAAAGTGATTTTCTTGATGTGTATCAGCTTGAAGATCAGTTTCCTAAAGAGTTTGTGTTCATCTTAATGGTTAGTTGTTCTTCTATCATTTTCTATCTTTCTGTAACTAGTGAAAACTATTCGCTTATAATCCATGCAAAACACATATTTACTAAACTGAAGTTCCATAATTTTAATGTGTTCCTACTTCCTAGTTTACTACTTTACTTATGTTTTATGGTATATGAATTCATTGCATTCATTATGGAATAATAAGAATGAGATATATAGTTATATGAAACTGCTAATGGCTAAGTGGTTTGCATTGCAGATTATATTTTTCTTGATTGTGCTTGATCGAATAATCTACCTCTGTTCATTTGCCACTGGAAAAGTAATATACTATCTTTTCAACCTCATCCTCTTCACATATTCGGTGACAAAGTATGCTTGGCATATGGAGCTCTCCCACCAACATGCAGGAGGATTAGCACTCCGTGCTATATTTCTTGCAAAATCAGTTTCTCTGGCACTGCAAGCTATACAACTTCGACATGGAATACCTCATAAAAGCACTTTGTACCGGCAATTTTTAACCAGTGAAATTTCACGAATTAACTACTTAGGATATCGACTGTATCGTGCACTGCCATTCCTTTATGAATTGAGATGTGTACTTGACTGGTCATGCACAACCACATCGTTGACAATGTATGATTGGCTGAAAGTAAGTTCTCAAATCTATCTTTAGCTTTCTCTTTTCCCAAGTGGGATATTTTCATAAGTATTTCTGAAACGAATTATGGCTTTTTTTAGCTGGAGGATATACATGCCAGCTTGTACCTTGTCAAATGTGATGCAGTCCTGAATAGAGCAACACACAAACAAGGAGAAAAACAATCCAAAATGACCAAATGTTGCAATGGGATATGTTTGTTTTTCATATTGATATGTGTTATCTGGGCACCAATGCTGGTAAGTAACTTCGACACATATGAACTCCCAACTTCTTATTACAGTAGTTAGAAAAATTCATTGGGTCTAGCAATGGTTAATGAGGTGGCTAATGGTTTCTCTGGATTCTTACTGTTAAGAATGGGTGTGTATATATTGACAGATGCGGAGAGAGTTGTGTGTTGTGTGTGAATGCGTCTTATAATAATTCCTAGTTGTGCATTGTGTACATAAAAATTATGAAGTGTCTTTTAAGCTTCTTTTAAGATGAAGCTGGACCACCCATGCTCGCCTATCATTCTATTTGTTCCAAATAATGCATAGAATTCTTCTTGTCCTGGTAACAGATGTACAGCAGTGGTAACCCAACTAACATGGCAAATCCCATCAAAGATGCCACTGTTCAAGTTGATATCAAGACAATGAGTGGAAGGTTGACCCTGTATCAAAGCACTCTCTGTGAAAAGATCGATTGGGATGTGGTCAACTCTGATGTTGATCTTGATCCTCAAGGTTATTTGGAGACATATAATAAGAAGGATATCCAGTTGATATGCTGTGAATCTGATGCAAGTGTTCTGTGGCTTGTTCCCGATATTGTTCAGACCAGATTCATTCGGTCCCTAGATTGGGAGAGCAATATGGATATAACTTTTACTTGGGTACTTTCTAGGGAGAGACCGAAAGACAAGGAAGTTGTGATATATAAACATACTCTTGGTCCTGAGGATCTTCCAAAACAGTCAGATGTACAAAAAGTTCTTAATGGCTCTATCAACAGCTTTAGGATATACAATGTTTATCCAAGATACTTGCGAGTCACTGGATCCGGTGATGTCAGACCATTGGAATCAGGGGTACATGCTCTCTCACAGTTTCTAACAGCAGTTCTTCAGTTCTTTTCTTAAATTAATGAAATGCGTGGTGATTTACAGGAAGTTTATGTTGCGGCGGACCTTGTTATAAACCATGCAAGTTATCAGTGGTGGTGGTCCTTCCATGATATCAATTCATCAGATGTCAATGGATGCGGAGGTTTGAGAGGACCCATGGCCATTATTATGTCTGAAGAAACACCGCCACGTAAGTATACCAAACACATCATGTATCAAATGCATAACTTAGTTTTGTGGTTTAGTGACCCATAATTTTTGTAAATGTTTTCATTCTTGAATGGTGTTAATGACCTGTGGCATATATACTTTCAAATTATTTCAGAGGGTATTCTTGGTGACACGCTAAGCAAGTTCAGCATCTGGGGTCTCTACATAACATTTGTTCTTGCGGTTGGCCGCTTTATCAGACTTCAATGCTCTGACCTAAGAATGAGAATCCCATATGAAAATCTTCCTTCCTGTGATAGGTAAGCAATCGTGACCTTTTTATATATAAAACCACTTCAATTCCAAACACAACCTTAAACTTGAATTGTGCTGGTTCTGTTGCAGGTTGTTAGCCATTTGTGAGGATATATATGCAGCAAGAGCAGAGGGCGAGCTTGGAGTCGAGGAGGTGCTTTACTGGACGCTAGTGAAGATTTACAGATCACCACACATGCTGCTAGAGTACACGAACGCTGACTAGAACAAACTCCAACTGCTACCTTCTGTTGCCAATAATTCCAGTTACCAGGTTTTAATGCTGACATTACGTTTGACGACCACCCATTTGTCCACCTTCAGAAATATTGAAATTCAGTTGATATGGAAGAAGAAACAATTTCATTTGCAGCCATGACGAACTCTGGCAGTGATGTTTCTTGTCTTCCTCCAGAGAACATTTGGTCAAGTGTAGAAGGATACACATACATACATAGCTCATGTTTTAGCATAGCTTTTGCGTAGTCACAGGGGACAGTGTGGTTTACATGTGCATATGTATTCAAAATTATTCTAGTTCTGCAAATAGTTATTTAAGTTGATCAAAGCCATCACAAGTTTCCAGTAGCTTTGTGTTCTTTCACGGACCAATTGTACATATCAGTTTTGCATACTTTGCAGATTCACATGTTCAGCCTTGTTGCTAACTCGCATCTCTGGAATCTCTGTGTTCCTCGTAATGTAAAAATTGGTCTTCACTAGCAGATCACCATCACCCATACATATTTGCAAGAACATTTAGAATCACACGTGATGGAAATTCAATATACAGCAGTGAATAGATCGATCATACAACAGACCAAGTCATGTTCATATCAAGTTAACAATAACTTAAAAGTTCAAACTACATTACAGCAGCTGGATATCCAAATTCCATCACACTCAAAGAGCAAGAAATCTTCTTTAGGTTACTGAGCTAACGGAAATATAAAACTACATAACAACAGCTGGATATCCTAGTTTCATCACAGTGATAAACAGAGGTAACTATTCCACAAAATAAGAGCCTCCAACAAAAAATGACGCCGGCGATTCTTCCAAGATACGCTATTTAGCCCCATCCCCCTCCACTGTAGCTTTGAGTTTCTTGCTGCTGCTGCCACCAGAAATCTTCTTAATAACATCCGCAGGAATAGTGTCTTCCATCACCTTTGGGCTTCCAAAGTCAAAATCTGAAGGTGATATGCCTTTGTACCTAGGATTGTCTTTCAAGACCGTTGCTATCTCATTCTGGGATCTCAGTTTTCTTCCCTCAGGTGTAATGTAGTAGGTATCCAGTTTGGAAAAATCCCTTCTGAGCACCAAATGTCTCTTAAATGGGGCCGGTGTCTTCCGAATGTTAGGCTTGTCGATGACCCATGTCCTGGTAGTATCATACTCGATATCAGCAGGGTCTTCACAAGACACACCATCTTTTTTGTTGCAACGGAATGGTTCCTCGCTGAGCTTACTTCTGATTTCTTCAAACTCCTCCTCAGATTGAATCACCCTCCATTTTAGGCATTGTTCACATTGTGCAGCATATACATCAATTGAACCTTGCCCTGTATATGCTTTCTGTCAAGACAGTCCAAACATGGCAGGTGTTTGTCATCAAAATCAAAATCAAAAGCAAAAACAAAACACAGCAATCATATTCCGATACTCATGCAACTCAAAGTCTATCTCCTAAACAGAGCACACATCCAGACTGCATACAATCAAAGGCTAAAGCAAGAAGAAGAATGTCATATGCACATGTATGTTTATTCAATATCCTCAACTCAACCTCAGTTTCAAACCAAGTCTCTCTGGTATGCTAAAACAAGCAATTTAGCTACTAAGGCAAATTAAAAGTACAAACCCAAAAGACAAAACATGCCCAGAACGCACATGACATAATAAAACAAAGAGCATAAAACAGCGTATATGTTGCCCCACATGAATACTGGCTCTATTGTGTAGTGACCATGTCACATATCTATGCAGGAAATTAATTACTCCCAATAATTTTACCTACTTATACATCTTTTAGCTAAATTTCAACAACAGAACTGTGCACTCAACATACTGCCGATATATTACCACTAAACTAAACAAGCAATATAAACAAGAAAAGCTAATAAGCAGTAGATTAAGCATACATCTTCCATATCTCAATTTGAAAACCCAAGTCAAATTTTTTATCCAGTCTAAATCTATACACAAGTTCAAGAGCATTCCCTTTCCAAAATTTTAATCTTGGCAAACCAAAAAAAGAAACACTTTCTAAGATCTATTGAGATGAAGCTGAGCTGAGACTACTATCTACTCAGTTCGATTCAGTAAAATTTTAAGCTTTACTGAGCTCCAAAAAGCCAAAGACGTTAACTTTCAGAGTCTATTTTCATTTTAACTTTCTGGATAACTAAACACGGCGACCATTTCAATTTTCAAGGCTATCAAAAAAGGTCGTACCTTGGACGATGACTTTGGGGCTTCCGGACTCTCCTTCATTTCTCAACTGGAAATGAACCTGAATTTCTCTCTATGTTTCTTTACAAAACAGAACGGCAAGAACAAGAAGAAGAAGAAGACGAAGAGGGTTTGGTCTCTCTGTCGCTCACATATTGTTAGGACCATTATGCTACAATTAATCTGTAATGCTGAATTTCTTGGGTTATGTTGTTGGGCTTTGATCTATATTGGGCTTCGGTGATATGGGTAACTGGATCCGGGTTATGTGGTAAATGGGTCACTAGGGTAACTCCGATGTAGGAGTTTATCAAAGAATATATTCTTTACTTTTCCGATGACATTTCCGGGTTACGATCAAACCAGCGGCATACTACGATCATTACTCAGGTACATATGTTCATAGCTACGGTCTGCACCGGCGAAGTGGTTTTGCCGGCAGTGCAAGGCTGCATCGTCGACACTTTGGCTGCACTTCAACACTCCATGAATGAGTGGAACGAAAATTTCAAAGTAGCGATTCGCCAGGTACAAGAAGCGCTCATTGCACAAGACTTGGCAATTCAGGCTTTAGCAGATTCCATACGCACCGGAAGACCCGACACTACTTCCACAACCATGGACGGGGTTGGTAGATAGTTCAGGTTCTCTTTATTACTGGAACACTAAAACTAATCAAGACGTCTCGTCTCCCGACGTAGACAAGCCCCATGTCGTGGCGATTTTGGGAAGCACATGTGTCGCTCTCCTTCTTGTTCATCGACTACCGAGTTGGTTGTGTCGTTGAACCCAGCGTCACGTTTTACCTTGATGGGTTCAACCACTATGAACTTCAATGTACTTGCTTCTATATTTCCTAATTCTCAGCTGAGCACAGAGCCTCTAGATCGATAACTATGGTGATATTGGTCAAGTTGTGAGTTCCCATGATTTTGGTGACGTGTTTGCTTATCCGCGTGCATTCCATTTGGTTAAGATGGGGAATATATGAGCTTGCTGTCCTCGTGTTGGGTTTCCAATATTGCAGAGAATACCTCTTTAGTTTGTGTTCAAAATGGGAAGGAATTACAATCGGGTATTGTTGATATTAGCATTTTCATTGCGAAGCTGTCCAATGATGCATATTTCGATCTCGAGTTTCCACTTTCTATTGTGAATCTGAATGGCATGTCTACAGTCCGCCAATCGACACTTAGACTGAAACATGTACTTTCCAATAACAAGACTTATTTGCAACGTGATCTGCATCTGGAGTGTCTGATGATACTATGTGCTCGGAAACTCATGGTTGATCTGCATTTTTTCTCTAGTGGAATTCGAAACAACTTTTCTATGCTCCCTTCTTACCATTGCGTAAAGCTCTTCTCCTTATAATAACTACTATGCAGATCTTGGGTTCTAATTATGTTCAGATTAATCGCTTGTTGGATCTCCATGGTGCAACGGTTTTTCAATCTTTCCCCGTGAGAACTTATGGTCTTTTTGCAGTGGTAATGACATGTATCCCTCGTTACAAAAGGAAAAATGTGAGTATATGTCCTTTTCAAGGACGGTGTTTCAGAAAATCAATGTGCTGCAATTTGCAAAGGCGAGTTTTTCTATCCAGTGCCACAACATGTTGCAGGAGATTGATTCAATGAGATTCAATGTTGTCAGTAGTGATACATGCAGTTTGAGGGCAGCAATTCAAATATGCATTCTTGTGTGTGAAGCCAGTGCTACCAAGTTGATGTTATATGGGCTTCTGATCCTTATTCCTATGCACCTAGACAACATGAGTACAGACTATTCTATGAAGCTTGACAATTAGACTGGTTTGCTGATTCAATGTGTTACTCTCATTGTTTCTTTAGGGTCAGCATATTTTTGGAAGGAGACAAAGCCGCCAGACTTCTTTGCGCATTGACACCTTTGTGATGTACAAGCCTTAGCAGTCAATATTGTTGCTGTTGAGAGGACTATAACTGGAGCATTAAGGTTTTCTACTGTACTACATTTCAGTTTGGTTTGCAACTTGAATGAACATCATCTCAATCAGCTGAGAATTGATGGGAGTACTTCCGCCTTCACATTAGCATACCAGCAATCAGAGACATTATTTCACAAATATCTGGCCCTTGTCTTTGAGTTCATGGATTATAATACAGTAGTTCATTCACTGGGCTTCTCCAATACAATTGCTCCTTGGGTGGTGATACATGTAACTTGCTATGCTTTTTTCTTGATGGCTTCGCTCAATTCAGGCATGGTTGTCTACGTAAAAGTACTTGATCACATGGGTTGTTATTGCAAGAGAGTGACAAGCTTTGAGCATATTGGATTTTTTCTACAAGATATAATCCTCATTGCTCATGTACTGGCAGTACTGCCATGTTCTGCCAGAGTCATGTTGCTTTCCCATGGCTTGTTAATGGAGCTACTTCTTAAGCATTTGCCTACACCTATTACTCCGAAAGTGATCCAAGTAGTCTTTATCCTGCAATATTGTTCAGTTTTATTTCTTCATATCTGGAGTTGGTGGATGCACATGGAAGTCATGCCATTTGACATTACAGTATCTTGTTTTGAACCGAGCAGCTTGTTTATCACCATGTTTTGGCATTTAATTATTGATGGAGCACCTTTCCTGGTTCCAGACTTCTTTGCGATACAATCAAGGTGCCCAACTCGTGTTCTTGGATTTTGGAGCATCAATGACGTGGGTGGCATTGTGATTCTAGCCATTATTCTTGCCGAGAACCAAGAGAGTAACAAGGCTTTATTCATGCACATGATATATTGTGCTGGATAGAGTACGAAAGAGCACCATGTACTCGTATTAATTGTCAAGCTAAGAATTTATTGATCAAGAGTATCATTTGTCTCTCTCTCTACACTCCGATCATTGCTTGGATACTTGGAGGAAAGTTTATACCAACAGGTCATACGAATGACATTCCTTTTGATATGCAACCTAGTGGATCTCACAACACTCATGATGCATTGCGGTGTAATGAGATTGAGCTTGTAGCTGAAATGTTTATTCATGTTAGTGGGTTGCACAAGTCTACTGGCCTACAAGTGGAAGAAGTTTTCTTTTGTTACTCATGGAAATTACTAGGCATGAGGACATGCCTTTTTTTGAAGGGGGGAGGAATGTTAGGATCATTATGCTATAATTAGTCTGTAATGCTTAATGTCGGCTTATGTTGTTGGGCTTTGATCTATGTTGGGTTTCGGTGATATGGGTAACTGGATCTGGGTTATGTGATAAACGAGTCACTAGGGTAACTTTGTTACATAAGACTGAAAGTCTCCAATGTAGGAGTTTATCAAAGAATATATTTAATCTTAGTTTTATCTCTTTATCTCTTTATTTTTCGTTAATCTTTACTTTTCCGATGACATTTTCGAGTTACGATCCGGGTGATTCTAACACATATGACTTCTATTTTTATTCACAAAGTGTTTTTATTCACAAAGTCGCTTCCTTGTTTATGATTGTCTCATTAATTTACATATTGGTCCCTCTTTTTTCTTTAAATTACACTAGTGTCTATTTTTCTAAAGTTGAAATATTTTGCTTATTTTCTCATTAATATGTGCTTTAGCAACAGTTTAGTCACTAGTGGCTCCAACTGAAAAGGTTTTATTCGAGGGGGCTCCAACTAAAAAGGCTGGGGTGATGTAGAATATAATGGATTTAGCCCACTAATAAATAATTTTTTTCTTTAGATTCTGCTCGATATAAAAGTCGTTAGACGTAAATTAAGCATGATGAAACATAGAAAGAAACGAACTCGATTCAAATTAAGAAAATAATTTAGTGAAAATCTATCTAAGTATCTACTATCACGTTTAAGTGATCGATTCGTTCATGGTCGATCAATTATCAATTGTCTTCGGCGAGCGTTATATATATTTATATTAATGACTACGTACGCTACAATTATTCACTAAAAAAAACAAATCTAAGAGCAACTCCAGCAGCCTATAACTCATTTGTAGCCAAAATATCAAAAAAAATTTCTTAAAAATCAGCTCTAGCTAGCAGCTTCCTATCTTATTAGTTATTTTAGCGATTAACTATATTTTACATTTTTATCAACTTATTCCTATACCAAATTATGAATTATAGGTAATGAAACATTCAACAATGTATTTAATTTTTTTCTTCTAAATTACAAATGCAATCACTAACTAAATTAATAATTAACTTTTTGATTATCAACCAATCAAAATTAAGTATTTGTTCAAATCCAACTAAATTGTAAGTAATGTTGATGAAGTAAATTTTTACGAGTGGTTAGCTAGCCAAGTTTCAGCTCAATTTTTGAACAAAATTAATAGATAAACTTTAGATGGTATTGTTGTAGTTGCTCTAATGATAGTAATTTGAACACGCTCACCAATTACCATATATATCACATGGGAAAGGCTCTAATGAGTACCCTTATGGTGAGTACTTGGTGCGTACCTTCTTAAAAAATATATTTTTCAACCATATTTTGAAAGATCAAGAGTAGAATATTTAGATATATATGTATAAATCACTACCAGAATAAGTACTATAGCCGACAAAATGAAGAAAAATAGGCCGACTACATTTTATGTAGTCGGCTATACTATAGTATAGCCGAAGAAAAAAAATGGTTTGTCGGCTATAGTTTTCGGTCGTCGGCTATAATATTATAGCCGACGACACAAAAAAAGTCATCGGTGTTTGTGAAGGGAAAATCGTCGGCTATAGTTTACTAAAGCCGACGACATATATAACTATAGCCGACGACATATATAACTATAGCCGACGACATTATTAAGTCATTGGCTATAGTTCTTTATTACAGATCTGGACAGCAACTTAATCATTCAAAAAAAAATCAGTGAGAAAAACACAAAACGCTCTCAAATCGTTGGGTGTTGTTGGAAGCTGTTTTAAAATGAGTTCGTGAAGCTATATCTCGCTGTGTGTGTGTGTGTGTGTGTGTGTGTGTGTGTGTGTGTGTGTGTGTGTGTGTGTGTGTGTGTGTGTGTGTGTGTGTGTGTGTGTGTGTGTGTGTGTGTGTGTGTGTGTGTGTGTGTGTGTGTGTGTGTGTGTGTGTGTGTGTGTGTGTGTGTGTTAATTTGTAATTAAGGAATAGAAGAATAAATGTAATTTATAGTTTAAAGATCTATATATATAGATATAATGATAAATTTTTAATTGGTGCATGTGTGTATATATATACAGTTGAAATTCTTAGGATGGACAAGAGTTGGATTTGCCTTCCAAAATGGGATCGAAGATATGGCATTGGAAGGCTAATACTAACAAGAAAATAATTCATTATTTTCCGTGTACAAAATCTCAATGTCGTAGCGATTTGTATCGTTTTTCCATTGATATAATATGGGAGCACCTGAAGAAAAACGGATTTTGGGATAAATACACATGTTGGATTTATCACTGTGAAACATCATCAGCGGGTCAGCATGATCATGGACAATTTTCTGAGAGGGTCATTACTTCCAATGATCCAACAACAAGGTTGATCAACGATGTGTTTCTTTATAAGAGCGGTGTATTTGCTCAAGCACAAGATATCCCTTCTGCCATTAATGTCTTATTGAGCCACTCTAGCAATTACCTAGACCTGTCAACACTGCTAGTATTGACAAGTACAACAAACCGATTGTCTTCCAACAGACCTCATTATACAAAGAGTGTAATAAGACTGTTCTTGAAAGTTTCATGGGAGTAATGAAGGTCAAAGTGGAGAACAAATTAAGTGTCAAGGTTGTTAATGATTATCTGGTGTTGACTGCTTCGATCTCGCCCCCAGTCATTGCCTTCCTACCACTCATCGTAAGGTGCAGCATATCCTGAAACATCTTGGCCTTACATACATCAAAATTCATGCATGCAGATATGATTGTGTTCTCTTCTAGAGTGAAGATGCTGAAGGGAATGATCTCGAAAACTTTGATGCATGTCCGGTATATCACACGGATAGGTATAAGTTGACTTATGCATAAAATAAGAAAGTTGTGAAAGTACTTCGGTATTTCTCACTGATTGATAGGCTTGAACGGTTGTTTATGTCTACACACACGGCCAAAGCTATGAGATGGCACACTGAGAGGGATTTTCCAGACGATGATACTAGGGCTGGGCACAAATCTCGCAAATCCCGGTCCCATCCCGGTCCCGTCCCGATCCTGTCCCGATCCCGGCGGGATTTGAAACTAAAAATGTTCATCTCGTCCCGTCCCGTCCCATCAGAAAAACAACGGGACGGGACGCGGGACTAAAATTTTCCGTCCCGTTAGGCCCGTCTCGTCCCATATATAAATTAAAATTGATCTTGACCGTTGATTTTAATTTTGTATTGCTATGTTTTTAATCTTGTATTACTATGTTTTTAATCTTGTATTGCTATTGTTTTTAATTTTCTTCTTTTCTTGTTAAACTTATGATATGTGAACTTGTGTAACAGATTATGGATGTTATTCTTGTTGTGTTTGATATTATTAAGTTATGGATTGTGACTTATGAATGTAAGCAATTTGTGTAATTGTAATTAGATCATAGATGCATGTTGTGATTTATGAATGTAAGCAAGTTTTTCTTCTTTTTTGTTTCTAATTTTGTGGTGGGATTGAGCCCGAGCCCGTCCCGTCCTGATCTCGTCCCGTCCCGTCCCATCCGGGATTGGGCCCGGCGGGATTTACTCTCAAAATGTAAGACCCGTCCCGATCCCGTCCCGCGTGTAACAACCGGGACGAGACGTGGGATGACCTCAATCCCTTCCCATCCCGTCCCATGCCCAGCCCTAGATGATACCCTTATACACCCTGCTGACAGAGAGGCTTGGAAACACATGGTTATGGAGTTTTCTCATTTTGCATCAGAGGTCCGAAATGTTTGGCTCGAGCTCTCATCTGACGGATTCAACCCTTTTTACAACATGAGTCTTCAATACAGTATATGACCAGTTATTTTAGTATCGTACAACCTTTCTCCATGGATGTGCATGAAGAAGGAATACCATATGCTGACTATGTTAATTCCAGGGCCGGGTTATCCAGGAAAGTGTCTCGATGTGTATTTGAGACCCTTGATTGAGGAGCTTAAGTACTTGAGTAACGTTGGTCATCCCACTTATGATAAGTACAAAAATGAGATGTTCCAAATGAATGCCATGTTTGTTGGCACCATCAGTGATTTTCCTGCCCGCGGGATGTCGTCGGGCAACGTTACCAAGGGATACATGGCTTGTTCAGAGTGCATAACTGTTGATTGCGGCAGACTTCATTGCAGGAAGATTGTGCAGATGTGTCACCGTTGTTAGCTTGGACCCATAGAGGGAGCATGACCAGGCATTTGATGGGACTGTAGAAACTAATGTGCAACCTAGGAGATGGACGGGGGAGGAAATTTTGGATGTGCTGAATGAATACAATTTTGGGCAGCTCAGCAATCATCCTGATATAGTGGTGACAATACCTAACAGACCCGACAGGTATAATTCTGGACACACAAAAGTATATTATGGGAACTCCCGTACTAGTCCAAGTTATCGATCAGGCACTACCTAGATGTCATGCGCATAGAGAAGAATGTGTGCGAAAGTGTGGTGGGCACAGTGCTGAATTGGAGGGAAAAACTAAAGACGGCCCTAAGGCACATATTGATCTGAAAAGAATGGGTATACGAAAACATTTGTAGTTGAGAGAAGAGAAGAAGAAAAATGCCTCAAGCTTCTTACACCGTCAAACCTGAGTAGAAGAATGAAATTTTTAGGTGAATGGGTAATGTTAGGTATCCTTCAAGCTATGCAGGAAATATAGGCCGGTTTGTTAACTTCCGGGACAATAAGATGTAAGGATTAAAGAGTCATGACTGCCATATACTGTTTCAACGTCTCTTCCCTGTTTTCATTCGATCATACCTGTCCCGTCAAGTGGTGGAGTTGTTAGTAGCGTTGTCAAAATTCTTTCAGAAATTATGCACTAGAGAAGTGAAAAAATCAAATCTGAGGGTAATGAAAGAGGACATCATTTTTATCATGTGCAAATTTGAGAGGATATTTCTCCCAAAAAAATTTGACATCATGCCTCACCTGATGATCCATCTTCCCAAATAATTGTTGCTTATTGGTCCAGTACACTACACTTGAATGTATCCCATGGAAAGGTACGTATGATATTTTTTTATATAATTATATTTTTTAATAATCATCACATGCACTTTGCAATTTGATAAACAACTGGGGAACCATAAAGACTATGTGGCTAATAAATCCACACCGAAATGGTGTATAGCTGAAGCATATATTACGTACGAGTGCGTAACGTACACCAAATTGTATTTGGGAGCATTGGAGAACCCTCCACAACATATGCCGATAGATGAACCACAGTTCAATCTTTCTATCCTCTCCAATGATGTTGAAGTATATGGACAGTTGCCAAAGTCGTACCAGTTGGAATCATATGAGCTACTCATTGCCTACTGGTGGGTATTGATTAACTGTCCAGAAGTTCAATACTGGAAAAACATCTATCTTTACTGCCCTGCAGTTGCCGGTGATCTTGAGTACCACAATAGGGAGTTGGCAAACTATTTTGGCAGCTGGGTACGTCTGTATATATATATATATATTTACTTATCTATATAAAAATTAATTTCAATGTTCATATTTAAAGTTAATGGTTGCATTTTTTTTCTTCAAATGAACTATGTACAATGTGATGGTGACCCATATTGTTCACACTAATTGAGGCTTTTCGCGATGAAGCCGATAACTTCAAGAGTTTATCCGATGTGTAAGGTCAATGGTGTGAAATTTATATGTCAACATAGAGACAACAGACGAAGAATACAGAATTCTGGGGTTATAGTGCATGGTGGGCGGAATGGCATTGACTATTACGGTGTTCTCCATTCAATGGTGAAGAAGACTAAACAAAGGAGGTCATCCTTCTCCGTAAGACAGTAGAGCGCGGTGAAAAAAAACCTAAATCTCATTGCACCCTCAAAACCTCCCATACCTAATTTATGTGGAAGGCATGACAGTGCACTTGTTTAAATATAAATGATTTGATACTAACCCCGGGAACACAAGAATCGATCAGTACGATTTTTTTTTTGTGAATTCTGCTACAAGCTGATATGAAGATGACCATTTTATTTTTGCCACATCGGTAAAATAAGTGTTTTATCTTGATGATCTTGTGCACAAAGGCGCGTGGAAAGTAGTAAACCATGTTGTTGTGACGACTCAAACCAGAATTGGAATAGTAATCGGCTTAATCTGCGAGTTTTACGAGTAATTGAGGATTATCGTAATTAATCGGATATGCAACTTCGTTCATGACTTAATTTTAGGACACGAATTTAATTTGGGTTTGTTCGTGGGAAATGTAGAGAATATGATTTCGAGTCCGTAGGAGCTTTCCGATGATTTTTCGGATAATCGAGGAATATAAAAAGAATATTTAAAATTATCGCTGAGTTAGTCGTGCTTATCCGTGTGAGTTTGAGTTATGCGAATTGTGGATAGAGTTGATTCGCGACGTATAAATAGCCGAATAGTCGTAAAGTTGTCGCACAAGTTCGAAAATGGGCTGTTTGACCGAGTTGATTGAGCTGGGCCGAGTTGACTGAGTCAACCCGCGTTGACTCACTGAGTCACGACTTGCCGTCGTGGTCGCTGCCGGAATACGGCGCGGTTGCCGGATTTCAAGGTAAGGAATTGTAGCTTAGGACCTATGCTTTCGTTTGAGGTATGTGTTGTGATGTTTGGTGGAGGTTTTGGGTTGGAATTTTAGAGGAGAAACGGAGGAAAACGGGGGGTGACAGACGACGGTGCTTCGGCCACAGTGGTGGCCGAGGTTAAGGGGGAAAGGTTCAGTGGGCCACGGTGAGTCTTTTGGGTGAGGTCTCGTGAGCCGCCGTGCGTCGTGGCTGGAGTTCCGGCGGTGGACCGAGTCGTCAGCCTATTTGAATTTCAAGGATATTTCGAGCAAAATTCCGGTGAACCACGGTGGAATTGAGGGATGGTATAGTTGAGAAAAGTGTTGGGCTCAAGGAGAAGATGAATTCTGGGTTTTCCTCGCTGAAAAATCTCTCTGGTGACGGCGCGGCGGCGGCGGCGGCGGTCAACGGTGGAGCTCCGACGAGGCGTTGACTTTTTGGATTTTGACAAGTTTTATGCCGTTTTTCTTGTAATCGCACTCCGATCTTCGCCTTAAGGTTTTCGAGTTGATTTGAGTAGTGGATTTTAAGTCGAAGGTTTTGTGGAGTATATTTGGGGTTTTCGGCGAGTTTTCTGTTATCCGAGTTATATATTTTCGGGAATGGTTGGTTTCCGAGGTGTGGTTCAAAGTATTAAATTGTGATTTTGATCAGTAATATTTTGTGATTATTCAGGGGATCAAGATCGTACGTTGGGCGTGGGATCTTCCGCCGGATCTCGGGATTAGCGCGTTTACGCGCTGTGCTTGTCTGTGAGTGGACATTTCTTTTTCATTGATTGATTGCGAGTCTTTATTATACGTTTTACGAGCACGAGCATGCGTATGAGATTATGATTTATACGAGCATGTGCTTTACGATTATACATTTACAAATATGCATCGACGAATATACTTTCATAATTATATATTACGAATATGTATTTACATTATGCTTATTACACTTGCATGAAACGACTTATGATTTGGTTTACACAGAGTACAGTCTTAGTATATGTGGTTGTATCGATACACTTGCATCCCGGCTGATCCCCGATGATGTTTACCAGGGGGGAACTGTTACCTTGTGCCGATGTATTTTCGGGTGGGTACAGATTTCTGTTCCTTGTGCCGATGTATTTTCCGGGTGGGAACAGATACCCTGACCTAAGACCTTTCTGGCTAGAATCACGTGTGGGTTTGGAATCCCGTGATTCGGACTATACTAGCACGGATGTGTCCATGAGTGACCCCGTGAGATTTTGATACATGCTCTGTACGCTTGAGGAGTTAGAGTTTTCTTCGTGTACATTATTATTTTCATGCATTTTGACTCGCATATATTTTTATAACATATATTATTCGGCGAAAGACATTTATTTCGTCCACTCACTCTAACGGTTTATATGTCTTTCCCTGGGGTCTTTGCTTTCAATGCCCAGTTTGCAGTTCGGATTCTGGTGTCGCACGTCGCAGTCGGAGGCTTAGTATTCGAGCTACTTTTCTTTTTCAGTAGGTTTCTTGTTTAGCCTACTGTTGTATATTTATGTATATATATACTAGAGGTCGCTTTGAATACTCTGATGTTTATATTTTCATATGTTTTTCCCCGGATTTCTGTAAAGTTACAGTTTTACTTATTACTTTATATTATGAGGATATGATTTTGAGAAATCCGGATGGGATTGGTGCCCATGGTTTGGCTTTTGTGGCATATGATGAAGTGTGTTTTCGGGCGCAGGTTAATGGTAATTCCGCGATATAGTAAAACTCTGCTGAAATTTCTATGGTTTTTGCAAGTTAGTGTTTTCAGAAGGGGTTTGATTCCGGTTTAGGAAACTAAATCGGGGTTGGGTCCTTTCAGTTGTTCCTAGAAACATATATAATGCTGCTACACTTGGTGAAGCCGCAGATAATGAAGAAATTACTGCATACCAAGAGCCGAACGCAATTGGTATTCTTGAATCCTCTACAATTCGCCTTAATAATGTGAGACCGGGTAATGTGTTTCGACTTCCTCGAGCAGATGTAAGTCTTATTGATATTAATCCAAATGAAGACAACGAAAACTTCGGTGACGAGGAGCAGCATATATTACCAGAAATTAGCTCGGACACCAAAGAAGACTCGAGTGATGATTCTGATTATGAACCTTAGTTAAAGATGAATTTTTGTTAAACATGTTTATTGGTCATGAGTATGTTTTTTCACACTTCTGAATATAGCGATTAGTTTGATTATGTTCTTTAATTAGTTAAACATGTATTTGTGGAAAATTGTTTTCACATTAGCCTAACTATTTAAATTTTTTTAGGGTCTTTACCCGACGACATTGGCTTATGTCGTCGGCCGTAGTTATTATAGCCGAATACTGTGACATGTGTCGTTGGCTATACTATAGCAGACGAATTTTTTAAGTTGGCTATAGTTTTCGGGTTTATATCCCAGGACATCCCAGAAATGCAGCTCCTCTCCGAAAAAAACCATAAAATCCTCTCTCTGCCGCTCCTCTCACCCAGAAACGTCGTTGCCACTCCTCTCGCCCCTAGCCACTGCCCAGCCATCTCTCTCTCCTCCTCCATCAATTCCAAGTTCTCTCTCTCTCTCTCTCTCTCTCTATATATATATATATATAATTTGATTATGTGATTATGAAATATGATGTTGTGATTATGGGTTATTGATTATGTGATTGATTATGAAATTTGATTATATATGGGTTATGTGAATTTTATGTGATTTTGTGAATTATATATGGTTTATTGATTATGTGATTGATTATGAAATTTGACTATATATGGGTTATGTGAATTTTTATGGATTTTGTGAAATTTATGTGATTTTGTAAATTATATATGAGTTATATATGGATTTTGTGAATTATATATGTTTAGGGTTTGAGATGTGAATTATATGGGTGAAATTTGATTATATTTGGGTGAATTATAAATAGGTGAATTATATATAGGTTATATATAGATTTTGTGAATTATATATGGGTGAATTATATATGTTTAGGGTTTGAGATGTGAATTATATGGGTGAAGTTTGATTATATATGTTCAGGATTACATATTTTATATATCGAGTTATATTTTGTTGATCATTTATTGTCAATTTCTAACATTTGTGTTGCATTAATATAGGTACAAATAGTGGAAAAGTGAGCTCAAAAAGCACTGGAAGAACCATGGCACCCTCCGTGAGGGTACCCCTAGCGAGTTGATGTATAGGGAGTACGAGTGGCACTGGCTTCTGGCCCACTTCAACAACCCAAAATTTGAGGTATGCAACATTATATTTGTGTTTAAATACTTGTATCGTATTTTGCAAAAATTGTTTCCTAATTAATTTTGTTTTGATATATGTTTATCTAACAAGCCTATTTCTGCAATAAACGCGACGAATCGGGGAAAAAACACGAAGAACCATCATGCCGGTTCTAGATCCTTTGCGGGTTGGATGAAGGAGGCCGCCCAACACTCTGAAGTCCCCCCGTTGGAGTATACATTAGAGAAAATGTATCTTCAGTGTCCTGAAGATATTGTAAGTCTTATGCCCTTATAACTTAATTAACATATTACTTATATATGTATTTTCTCTAAAAAAAGTTAACGTATGTTTACTAATATGTTATTTTGTTTTCCTTGTCAATTAGGCGAGATTGCAGGAGGTCTTGACTCAGATCACGAGAGAGCAATGGCCTGATACCCAGGATAAGGACATCCCCCAGGCTAGCTCTCAGATTGATCAATTTGACCCAATGGCAGCGGCGAGGATCATGGCCGAAGTTTTCCCACCACGAGGGAACACCTACTACTGCAGGGGTCTAGGACATAAGGGTGACGGGGTCTTGAAGAACACTCCCAGTTTCTCACGCAAGTCGGAAACTTCCAGAGGTTCTCAGCTACATGAACAACTTTAGAGGCAGGCAACAGAGCATCAAAGGGAGATGAAAGAGACTCAAAGACGGATGGAGGAGATGGAGCGGGCATGATTAGCCGAGCAGACTACAATGGCTTCTTGGTTTCAAGATTGGACTGCACAGCTTCAGGCTTCTGGAATCCCAGTCTCGGCCCCACTTCAAACTTTGTATAAATTATCTACTTATATATAATTAAACATCTAACAGTTAATATGTCAAAATAACATCAAAAATGAAGTCTTATATGTTATTGATTAGAAAGTACTCATTATAAAGGTACTCATTAGAACCTTTCCCTATATTACTAATCAAATTTTTTTATATTTTTTTTTACGATTCCCAGCCAAACAAACATGAAGAGAGGCGTTGCACTTGTTAAACCTAGCAAGGCTTCTACGTCAACCTTCTCCCTTCTTTCCAAGGCTGCCTTCATAGGCACAGAATATCGGCCTCCTCCTTGAAGCCATCATGTACTCGCTTTCGAGCGCTTTCGAGCGACGTTCCTCCATTCATGAGTTGAGTTTGTTTGCTTCTCAAAAGAAGTATGATCATCCTTGGGGGTTGATGTGCTTTGACAGTGGCAATCCTTTCCTTGGGTTGCATCGATCTGATCTTCTTGTGATGCATGATGATCAGCGACCGAGTCATGCTTCGCTTAAAGAACTCAGCGGCAAATGCAGGATCCAAATCTCTTGTGTGGGAATTTTGGTTCAGATCCTGAAGGTGGTTCGTGATCTAAGGAAGATGCAGGGAAGGAAGCAATGTCGGAGGCAACGTGGTTTGAGTGGTGTAGGAATTGGGTCGGCTATGATTACAATGAAAGAGTGGGTCGTGAAAATTTCGGCGGTGATTTTGCACGGGCTTTGGACAGCAAAAGGGTTTTGCTTCTGGATCTGGGAACCGAGCATTCGGCGTTGGAGTAATTTCAGCTACCTTCGTTGTAGTTTTTTAATTTCTTGCACTGCAATGGTATTTTAGTTTATGAATAAGTTAGAGGTTGGATAGGTATTGCTTATCGTCTTTTCTCTCGCAGCGTCTTGGTTACAGCATGCATTGGTTACTAACAATTTTTCTGATTTTTCCTCTTTGTGGGGAAGATTATTTGGTTAGGTTAGTAATTTTGGTTATTAGCTTAGTTAGGTTGTGGTTTCTTGTCTTTCATTGCCCGTAATGGGTAATCACTTCTGTAATCTTTTTTATTTTCTTTGCAATGAGATCGGCGCCTCACGTTAACCTTACCCAAAAAAAAATATTCTAAATATCTTAAAATAATTTGATGGACAATTTTTTGTATCCAAAGTGTGGACTTTCAACTCTTAATTTAACAACTAGTCTCGGTGATCTCGTTTTAGTGGCAATAGGGTTATATGTTATTAATTAATAATCTCGTTAAAATAATATTTTTTACGGTCCTAACTTGAAAATTTGAATATTAATTTAATACTCGATTAATTAATAACTTTGCTAAAATAATAAATTTTGTTAATCTCGAGATTATTAATTTATCGAAATTTTATTGTTATTAACGGAGTCTTCCATGATTCCGTAAAATAAATAAAAACTCCTTATCTCTCATGGGAATCATTGCCGGCCTATGAGTTCAATGAACCTAAATATTTTCCAAGTGTGTTTAGGCATGACTAGCTACGAGGTTGTATCCTTCTTAGCGTTTAAAAGTACAAATTGGTCTCAAATTCCATCTTTGCTTCATTCCTAGCTCTTGCTCTCTTCGATCTCGAAAAAACCTTCGGAGTTTCGCAAGTACGTTAAGATGTTTGGTCTTGGTAGCACAACCTCACTGCAATTTGGTTCCCAAACTGCAAGGAGCTCCATAATGGGGGGAACTTCAACTAGTAGTACTACAGCGCATGGCCATTCACGTTTTGCATTTGGTGGAAACCAAGTTGATGCTTCGAGCTCTTCGTTTGAGGCTCAACATTGGAATCCTAAATCACCGATTTCGTTTTCTGCATCTTCATCTTCAAGTCCATTTAGTTCCTGCTCATATACTTCTGCACTTAACAATTGCAATAATAATAGCATGTGTAATTCTTCTTCTACAGGTTCTGGTTTCGGAGATTCGTCTTCACCTGCATCGACTGCGGCAACCAAGTTTCTTGCAACACCATCGTCATCGTTTTCGTTTTCTCAGACGTCATCATCGAGTCTGTTTATAAAAACCTCATCAACTCATCCTGCTACTGATCCATCATTGGCGTTGTAGATTACAGTTTTGGGACCTCGCCTTCCTCAACAGCTCCAACCAGTTAAGACTACATCTTTGATCATGGATCATTAACATGCATGCGTACAAATTAAACAATGTTAAGCATGCAGCAGATCGATCATTCGGAAGAAGGCATTCCAAGCCAATATATTGACAACGTTTCAGCATTGCAGCTCTAGAATATATGCATTGACTAATAGTATTCAATTCAACAAATATTGGAGAAAATTTTCCACCATGAATATGGAAGTAGTACATCAAGTTAGTTTACTTTTGGAGATCAAGTTAATTATTTACTTGTTACTGCATATACTTGGAAAAAAGATGCAATATATTGGTGCTACACACATATGATCGTAAAACCAGGGAAGCTATATCACGTACATATAATGTATACATTATATTGCTTTGCTGAACTATTCATGAAACCTATTAGGATGGGATTAGGATGATCCAATATATTATATATAGCTATACATATGCGTAATACAGTCCCCTGCTTTGAAAAAATGGGCTAAATTAGATTGAGAAAATTGCTCGGATCATTGTAAACTAACTTCTCAAGTCTACATGTCATTTATGGCTTCTATAGCTAGCCTTCACAATTAATTCCAAAATCAATGTAATCTAACAATCTTTGACTTGGTTTGGGGGCAGCTAGCTAATGCCTAGTTCAGGAACGTACTGGTGTTGGCGACTGCCATAATGGGAATCACATATGGAATGGCCTCTATCCAACCAGAAAAAGATCGACAAATTTGAGGGATGACGTCCATGGCCGTCATTTTACGAATATTGCACATCCTAATGACAATGTATTCATCACATTGTCCACACAATTGTACCGTTTGTACGCAACTCAGGTACAATACATCATCATCACCATCATCTGGGTCAAAACCCAGAATCCCGGGATCCCAAATCGTCGATGAAACAGCCAGCTGATCCACAACGACCCTCTTCTTCAAGGACCAATAATTCATCACTTTGCATCCATTCGCGTCATCACCATCACCATCTTCTTCTTTCAGCTCCCACGTGGACACACATATAAATAATCTTTGCGTAATACATCCAAACGACACAGCCGTCACAGCCTCAAACACCTCTTGTTGCTCACATCCAGGCACTCCGAGTAGTCGTACTGTTTATCAGAGTCGTCGACATGATTAGGGCTTGAAATACAACTCCAATGGTTGTTATAGTTATTGACCGTGAAAGCATCCAGCCCAAGTACAAAGCCACCAAAAACTAACCAGTACAACGTTCCCTTGTAAGCCAAGGCTCCATTAATATTACGGGACTTGAAACCAATTAGTCTTTGTGGTAATCGCACAACTAGTTCTGTCCAAACTCCATTTCATTCACCAGTCTCGGAAACAAACATCTTCACTCTGAACGGACTGTGCCATTCAGCAACAACGATTAGCAGAATGCTGCACCTAAAACTGGTGTCACAGATAAAACCTGTTGGAAAATATATAGCTATTGTAATTAGAATTAACTCTTGTAGATATGACAGGATTGTGTAGATATTTTTTTTTTTGAAAACTATTTGTAAAGCTATATTAACCTAAAATTGGAATGAATAAAATCATTGAATTCTCCCTAAAATATTTTTATACTTGAATCAAGCACTGTAGAAGTCATTTCTAGGAGATCTCTACTTGGTATCAGAGCCGAATTCCTGAAATTTGAAAAACCCTGAATTGAAACCCAGAATTACCACTACTGAATTATTTCTTCTGCTACAGTTGAAATTCCTAAATTAAAATCCTTGAAGTTGAACTTGAATTCTTGAATTTAAATACCTATAATCCCGAAGTATACTCTTGAAATCCTGAATCTTGAAATCCTTACCATTTGAAACATGAAGATGTCGCTTTGATCATCAATTGCCTCTGCTCATATAGTTGAATCGAGTGTGAGGAGTAATGCATCATTACTCTCTACATTATCTTCGAATCCTACTTAGATCATTGATACTGGTGCAACTGATCACATGACGAATACCCCAGTCTGGTACAAACCATTAATCCATCCCCTCAACATATCGTGTCTACTGCTGATGGATCTCCATCTCTTGTTATTGGTGAAGGTTCTATCAATATATCTGATAATCTATCAATTGATTTTGTTCTTGTTGTTCCCTCTCTTGCCAATAACATTTTATTTGTTAGTCAAATAACTACGACGCTTGCATGTTCTGTCACTTTCTACCCTGACTTTTGTATCTTTCAAGACATTGTGACTAGAAAATTTATCGGTTATGGTGTTCGAAAAGGGGAATTATACTATCTTGATTTGCCAAGCAGTGGAGCACACAAATTGAAACCATCAGGACATGCGAATAATACAACCAGTTTGGATAAAGCTAAAAAAGATGTGTGGTTATGGCACCGTCGTCTTGGTCACTTGAATTTTTACTATCTGCAGAAGCTTCAACCTCAATTATTCTCTCGTGTGTAGGCTTCAGAATTTCAATGTGATACATGTGAATTTTCTAAGAGCCACCGTAGTACTCATTCGCCAAGTTTGAATAAATGTTCTGTCCCTTTTATGAAAATACACTCTAATGTTTGGGGTCTTGTATAAGTTTCTACCCGCTCTGGCTTTCATTATTTTGTAACTTTAATTGATGAATGTACTAGAATGACTTGGGTCTCCTTGATGAAGCATAAGAATAAAGTGTATTCCAAATTCACTGAAACAAGATGCATGTTTCCTTAGATGTCTCCTTCCTTGAATCTGAACCATATTACTCAGGGGGAGCTTCAGAGTCTCTCCTTCAGGGGGAGAGAAGCATATGTGAAGGAAATCCTCAGAATTTAGAGGAATTTGAGGAATTGGAGAGCTTGTAAAAGAGACGTGAAGTTGTAAATCGAGAAGAAAACAGTACATGAGCCTTTCTCGACCCGCCGAGAGATCAGCTCGACCCGTCAAAAAACGGAACCAAAATTGGACAGAGTGATGCTTTTGACCCGTCGAGCCAATTACTCGACCTATCGAGGAACGGACAAGAAACATGACAGATTGATGCATTCGACCTGTCGAGTCCATTACTCGACCCGTCGAAAACTGGAGCTGAAGCGACATCGCCTGAAGTGCAACCTTCTTCTAAAGCAATATCTCATGAAGACCCCCTTTCTACTCCATCAACCGAAGAGTCTCCCCAAAATGTCTCACCTGAGGTGTGTACTGATAACATTAAATCAAGCACTATAGAATTCATTCCTAGGAGATCTCAACGAGAAACAAAGGGGGTTCCAAAGAAGCAAATGAGCCTACTATAGAAGCCAAAGTCAAATATCGTATTGCTAGCTTTGTGTCTCACCATAGGTTGTCTGGATCACATGTGCTTGCTATTAGTCAATTATCTACAATATCTATTCCCAGTAATGTACAGGATGACTTGGCAGATCCAAAGTGGAAACAAGCTATAAATGAAGAACTGGAGGCTTTATAAAAGAATGGAACATGAGAGTCTGTTCCTGCACCATCTGGAAAGAAGACCGTTAGATGTAGATGAGTATTTATAGTAAAGTTGAAGATACATGGAAGCATTGATTGATATAAAGCTCGTATGGTTGCTAAATGTTATACTCAACGGTATAGAGTCAACTATCAGGAGACATTTGCTCCTGTAGCAAAAATCAGTACTGTGCGCATTCTCATTGCTTTAGCAGCTCAACATGATTGGCCATTATACCAATTTAATATGAATAATGCTTTCTTGAATGGAGATCTAGAAGAAGAAGTGTACATAGATATTCCTCCAGGTGCCAGTTGTGAGCGTTATGATGTTGGAAAGGTGTGTCAATTGAACAAGTCTTTATATGGATTAAAGCAATCTCCAAGAGCTTGGTCTGGAAGATTTTCTGGATCCATGAAAAAGTTTAGAAATAGACAGAGCAACTTTGATCATACCTTGTTCATCAAACACATGGGTGGTAAAATTACTGCTCTGATTGTATATGTAAATGATATGGTTGTTACAGGTGATGATCTAGTTGAGATGGAAGATTTGAAGAAGTATTTTTCCCTAGAGTTTGAGATGAAGGACTTGTGTCCGTTGAAGTATTTCTTAGGGATTGAAGTTGTAAGATCTAATTTAGGAATCACCTTATCACAATGAAAGTATGTGTTTGATTTTCTTGCTAAAACAGGAATGCTGGATTGTAAACCTACTAATACTCATATTGAGATGAATCACAAGATGAAGTTGTATCCTAGTCAAATTTCAACGAACAAAGGCAGGTATCAGAGGTTAGTAGGAAGATTGACCTATCTTTAAGTGTATTCAATCAGTTCATGCATGATCCAAGTGAAAATCATATGGATGTTATGATGCGTATCCTCAGATATTTGAAGTCTACACCTGGTAAAGACTTACTATTTTCAAATGATGGTGAGTTTGGAGTTACAGGTTATTCTGATGCAAATTGGGCAGGTGATAAGACTAATATGGCATCTACTTTTGAGTACTTCACCTTTATTAGTGGGAGTTTAGTAACTTGGCGTAGTAAGAAGCAGAATGTAATTGCTCATTCTAGTGCTGAAGCTGAATACCGTGGAATGGTAAATGCAGTGTGTGAACTGTTATAGATCAGGAATGTATTAAAGGAGCTAGGCTTCAAACTTCAGAAGGCCATGAATTTGCATTGTGATAATACAGCTGCAATTGAGATTGCTTATAATCTTGTACAACATGATCAAACCAAACATGTGGAGATTGATAGACATTTCATAGGGATCATCTTGATAAAAAGAATATACGTTTTCCTTGTAGCTTCTAAAGAGAAATTGGCCGATGTACTCATGAAGGGGTTGTCACACCATGCATTTGTAAGATGGATTAACAAGTTGGGCATGATTGACATCTATGCTCCAACTTGAAGGGGAGTGTTGGAAAGTATATACCTATTTTAATTAGAATTAACTCTTGTAGATGTGACAGGATTGTGTAGATATTTTTTTCCTTTTGGAAAACTACTTGTAAAGCTATATTAACCCAAAATTAGGATGAATGAAATCATTGAATTCTCCCTGAAATATTTTTCTACTAAATGTACACCTAAGGAAGGTAAGTATGGTTTGGGAGAAGGGACAACAACCCATTGCTTCGAGTGTAGATTGTAGATGTAGTAATCGCTTGCCCCTGAATCGTGAAAAAGAGTCAAATCATTGTATGTGGCTTAGACAATGAGCCTTCTTATGGGAATGAAATTAAGGGTTTCAAACCCCAAAGGAGCCTACTTCAAAATTGTAAAAAAATTTCGTGCACTAGGTTCTAAGAACGTAGATTTGACAACCAAGGGGTTTTGATGATCTTCTTTGTCATGATGGTTTTGGAGGTATAGAGAACGATGACTTGCGAAACAAGGATCGGGGATGAAAGCTGACTAATATTTGTAAACACACATGCATCGTAAAATAAACTTCCACGGAAGTCGACAAATTAAAGAATTTCGACCAATAAAGAGTTGGGGATCGAGATAATCGACCGTGCATGATACAATAGTAGCAGTAGTTCTCATAATAGCTAGATAATGGCCACGAAAAAAGAAAAAACAAATACTTGTGTTTGATATTAGTAATCCTCCAATAAATGTTGTATGCATGATACCTAGTATCGCTTCTCATAGTCTTGATGGAACAAATTTAATTCACCAAACAATGAATTGAAGAAGATTGCAAATTGTAATATTTCCATCAGAAAAAAGGAAGTGGATCGAGGAAGCTTGATTACTCCTTACGTCTATGAGGATGCAATCGGTCCAACATACATGCAACATTGTAAAACTAAGGAAGCATATTATTAATTTACTGTTTGTTTGGGATAGATTTTCAAAGTGATTTTTATTATTAGCGTTTTCAGGAGAAAACACTTCCAAGAGAAATCACCTCTCATGTGTTTTCTACAAAACTACTTCTAAGACTTAAAAGTGATTCTCTAAAAAAATTTAAAGCACTTTAAGTATAACCAAACACTCTAAAAATTTATTAAAGTACCTTTTTATGTATGGAAGTGCTTTCAAACGTTATATCAAATAGACCCTTAATCACGTACTGACGTACAAACAATTACTTAATTATTTTGTTGAACCTATTATTCTAACGGGAAGTAATGTAATTAACTATGATCCTTGACTAGGTTTTGGTAGCTAAACCTAGTTTAGGAACTGGTGTTGGCGACTGCCAGCATGGGAGCAAATATGAAAATGCATGTATCGTCCAACACGACCAAAATGACGATGTTTGAGGAATGTGATTGACCGACATTGTGCGAATATTGCACATCACTATGTATTCCTCATTTAGTCCATCAGAGGCCTTACCCAGGTATAATACATCTTCATCATAAGGGTCCATAGTCAGAAGTTCGGGATTCTGAAACTGCCATATATTTTGCTTCAGAACAATCATCTTTTTAGAAGACCAATTCATCACCTTGGCATCATCACCATCTTCTTGTATCTGTTCCCACATGTAAATTCTCCAACATGTCCACGTATCATACAAACGACACAGCCTCAAACACCTCCTACTCACTCTCATAACCAGGCACTCCTGATCAGTATTAGGTAATTTGTAATTGTCAAAAAGATTAGGGCTTGGAATATAACTCCAATAATTATGGTTGTTATGGTTGTTGAACATGAAAATATCTAGCCCAATTACTAAGCCACCTTGACCTAACCAGTACAACCTTCCCTTGTAAGCAATGACTGCATGAAAGTGGTACAAAGATATGATATCAGGCCTTTGTGGTAATCGAACAAGTAAATCTGTCCATTCAGCAGTCTCAGAAACAAACATCTTTACCTTGAACGCGTTGTCTCCTTCAAACCCAACGAGTTGCACAATCCTGCACCTAAAATCGGCGTCGCAGATAAAATCCACACCCAAGGGAGGTTCGTATGGTTTGGGGGAAGGAACAACAACCCATTGCTTCAAGTGTAGGTTGCAGATGTAGTTATCTGATGTGGTTAAATCGCGCAACAAAGTCAAATCATTGTATGTGGCTTTGACGATGAGTATTCTGTTCAATTCGATGATGTTTGTGGGAAGGGAATAAAGAGTTTCAAACCTCAGAAGAGTCTGCTTTGAAATTGTAAAGAATTTTTTTCTGCCAAGTTCATAGTAGTATGGTTTGGTAAACAAGGGGATTTTATGATCTTTTTTATCATGATGGTTTTGGAGGTATATAGCACGATGTCTGGCAAAATAAGAATCGCAGATGAGAGCCGACCAAGATTTGCAAACACACTAAAACAAACTTCCATGGAAGCCAACAAAAGATGTCAACCAATAAAGAGTGAGGTAGATCATCAACATTAAACAATATTGGTGCGTGTGGAGAACCATATACAACAATAGCAGCACTTCTCATGATACAAGTAATTTATCCATACAATATGATCGAGGGCAGGCATAAAATTGGAGTTCGTTAGTTTGGATCGAATATATATAGTCGCAATATTTCATGTTGCACTAGGGTTCATTTGGATTGGGCCAGACTCAGATTCTCTTTTAACCGAGAGTTTCCGAACTTTTGCCTAACCATAATAAGAGCCGTCCATTTTATTTCGATGGGTAAGACTCAATTGGTACTCTTTTCTTCTGCCTACACCTAACTGTAGTGGAGTAATCTGATTCACTCTGTGTTCTTCATCTACAATCAGTCCCCTACACTACCATATCTCCATATTCAATTTTCCTTCAGCGACCTCATTCCCAACGTAGTTCTTCGATCGAAGCACTGCAACTTAATTCGACTGTTGATTTCTTTGCATATGCTAGCCACTATTTATGGGTTCTCTGAAACTTTGTAATTGATTTGGTACCGAGGGATTAAGCCTAGTCTTCAAATTACAATCACACACAATATGTATTCAAATTGAGGGGAAGACGAACAACATGTCAGCTTGGTTATGGATGTGAGGAGAAAAGTTGTAGAAGTTGGAGATTTTGAAGCAGTAAGAACAACTCTGGAATAAGTTCTAAAATCCAAACAATTCAATTTGGGTATTTCAAAACTCTCTTCCATATTTTCTCAATTCCCAGTACAAAAAACCAAAATACAACTCTGGGCTTGGATGAGTTCAAATCTGCAACTCATTCTCCAATTGAAGTAGAAAAAGAAAATGGAATAAAAAACATGACTGCATATGCGTAATAGGGTACCCATTTCAGACATATAATTGTCCATTTGATATCCATGATCAAACTAGTGTGTTTGTAGTGATATGCAAGTACAAAAAAACCATTGAGATGGTTGTGAAAGAGGGGAAAAAGATTGCAACAATGGCAATGGAGATCGGGGCTCCCGAGTTTGGTTGAGAACATACTTGATCTGATGCAGCTTCGTCTATAATGGAATAATGGCTAAAATTAATCTTAGCCACAAGTTTAAGATGGACAATCAAAATTAACTGGTTAGGCAAAAGTTAAGAAACTCTCGATTAGGAGAGGATCCGAGTCCGATTGGGCCGGGATGTTTGCGCTAATTCATATTATTTTAGCTTGTGTGTTAGTCTATGCAATTAGACCATCTCAACGGAGGATTTGATCTCCGATTCCTTCTTTAAATCTTTAATACAGTACGCAGCAAACTAAATTGCGCCACAAATCCACAATCAGCCGAGCCAAAATCCATTTGGTCAATCATTCTAACTTGAAATCTTGAATGACCAAACTTGTGATTTATTGTAGCCATTGGCATTCATTAGAGCATCCGCAGCGGGGACAAGGAATTCCTCGAGGAATTCTTCTCCCGATTCCTCAAATAGGAATTACAAGAGGAAAAAGAGGTCCAAAATTCCTATTTACTGGCGGGGACCACCGTTTTTGGGAGGAATTCCTACGAATAGGAATCCCCGCTGCAAATGCTCTTACTCAATTCCAATGCTAGATAATTTTGCTGTGTAGCATTGTAATCTGTAAATAAAAAATCCATTTGACCAAAATTTAGTCAAATAATCCATTTGAAATGTACTTACTTTATATAGATAAGCGACAAATCGAAATAAATCTAAATGTACGTAGACTCACCTAGGTTCATATGATGAATCGAATTCACAAGAATATGGAAACATACTTAATTATTTCATGGGAGACATACATGCCTTTTAAATTGTATATAAAACCCTTCCATATAGTCTTCGAAAGAGCAAAAACACTATTAGAGTCAAAACTAGTACAAACGATCAAGGCTACATTTTCACCATGGAATGCGAACCTCCTCGTCCTCAAACTACTTCCTCGTTTCCTTTGCTAAAGTTGTGAGCCTCGTTAAAATTACAGGATTAAATTTAGGGTTTAATTTTCAAACTTCAAATGATCCGAAGGGCTAGAATTGCAGGAATTGAAGTGAATAGCGAATAATAAATAGAGAATAGAGTCTAGAGTCGTACACATTTACTTTGCTGCTTGGTGAGCACGGCGGTTATAGATATATAAAGCCAAAAATTAGGCCACGCCGCCAAATTGCAAAGCAAAGCCATATATATGCCCTTCTCTTCCCCAAAACCCAAACTCAATCTCTCTCTCTCTCTCTCTCTCTGAGTGACACATAAACACAAACAGGTGGTGGGCAACCCAATTAAGCTCACACACAAACACATTGCTCACTCTCGCTCTAAACACTTATAAACCCCTTCACTTATTTCACTCTCATCTTAAACGTAACGTCTCGGCTTCACAGAGAGACCCTTCGCTTGCTTCGATTTTGGGTATGAACTTATATTCACCTCGCTCTTCGTTTTGGGTTCTTTTAAATTTTTGTTGGTCTGTGCAATTTTAGCATTTCGTAGCTACCAGGATTGAGCATTTTGTGGGTTTTGTGAAAATGGGTTTTAACTCTGTGATGGTTTTGAATAGAAGGTTTGAACTTTGAAGACGGTGATGGTGTTTCAGCAATCGGAGTCGTGTGGCTGCTGCATACGCTAGCGCCCACAATATTGATTTATTTGTAATCTGCAACATTCATACTTGGGGTGGCTCTCAACGATTACAGGTATGAATAATCTGCCAGTATCTGTTTGCTGAATTTCAATTACAGAATGAACAAATGTGTTTGTTGTTGTTATGATACTTTACTATTGATGAGTTTTGGAATTTGAATTTGCATCTGTTATCTGTTAATTTGTTGTTTTCGACTTTTTGTGAAGTTCACATTTTTCTGATAGTTTCGTTTTGGGGTTGTGTTACGGTGTAATGATATAGAGTGGGGTTGAGTTTGTTGTTCATAGGATGAAGAAGATGGCCAATAGTGGTGGGGGAAGCAACGGAGGGATGTCCTCTGACAAAAGACCTCAGAAGAGTAAACCTATAGCTCTTTGTGCTACCAAGAAAAAGATAACTCAAGCTTATGTAGAGAACAAAAATAATCTCCACCCATCCACGGGCGTAGTTCCTCAGAGTAAAGTACCTCCAGAGATATCTCGAAAACGTAGTGAACCTGAACCGGTAGAGAATACAGTGGTTCAGCCTAGGGGAGAAGTGGAAACGGGGGACTTTGAGTGTAGAGATTGGGATGATCCTATTGCATGCCAGCTTGAAGAACTATTGTTGTCTTATTTGCAAGCAATTTTTCAGAGTGCAGTGAAGTGGATTGCTCAACATGGGTACTGTGAGGAGGATGCGACAAAGGCTGTTTCCAGATGTGGCCTTTACATAGGTGGTAAAGACTGTGTGTTGAACATTGTAAATGATGCTCTGGAGTTTCTCAAGGGTGGGAAGGATGTCGATGCTTCAAGAGTGACTGAATTTGATGATTTACAGCACCTGGTGGAGTACACAATGCTAGAAATGATCAATGTGCTTAGGGAGGTCAGACCATCCTTATCAGTCGCGGAAGCAATGTGGTGGTTATTGCTATGTGACCTGAATATTTTGCTAGCCTGTACGTTGGAAGGAGATCTATCAAGTGTTCTTGCATTTGAAGAAGCCTCAAGCGAGAGCTCCTCTGATTCCTCTTCTCTGTTAAGATCAGAGGAAAGTACTGAAACAATCCTTCCAAATTCAAGCACTGAAAACTCTTCAGAATCTTCAGTTCCGGATGACCAAAAGCATCTATCTCTTTCTGAAACACTCAAATTTGGAACCTTCCCTAATTCTCCCGATTCCGAAACACCAGAAAGCAATGAAGACAGTTTGTCGGCTATGCTAGATAGTTTGGAAAAATGTTTGGGCTCTACAAGGGGTCATGTCCTGTCTTCAACTCAGACGTCAACCTCTGAAGAAAAATCAGGAGCTGGTCAAAAAGGGCGGACCAAGGCAGAACTAGCAGCACTTCAGAAGAGGTCCTATCAGATGGAGAGAAATTACAGGGCATATAGGTCAAAAGGAGGCTTCAAATCAGGCAAGCTTGCTGCATTTGGTAGTTTTGTTATGGAAAAGAGGCCAAAGCCACCATCTGATCTTCATGGAGTTCTTACAAAAGACTCCTCAAATGCAACTAATCAAGTCAAAACCAGTATTCCATCTGCTTCACAAGCAAGATGTTGCTCGTCAACAGTACCTTCAAAAGGTACATCTTCCTTGCCTTCTGGACATACCAAGCAGAAACAGAAGTCTGGTTCAGGAGAAAAATCTGAAACGAAGACTCCTGTTAGCTCCTCTGCTCCCTCTAAGAGTATTGATTACTGTGCTGGCATCCCATATGATAAGTCTCTAGGGAAATATGTCCCACAAGATAAGAAGGATGAGGCAATTTTGAGGCTAGTGCCGCGGCTGCAGAAGCTTCAGAATGAGCTACAAAGTTGGACAGATTGGGCTAACGAGAAGATTATGCAGGTTTCTTGTAGACTTGGTAAGGACCGACCTGAACTTAAAGCACTGAGGCAAGTAAAGGAAGAAGCAGAGAATTTTCAAAAGGGTAAACAGATGCTGGAGGAGAATACCATGAAGAGGCTGGCGGAGATGGAGAATGCCTTAAGTAATGCATCCAACCAGGTTGACAGAGCAAACTCTAGTGTCTCCCTTCTTGAGCTCCAGAATTCTACTCTTAAGAAGCACTTGAACTCTGCCAAAAGAATGGCTATAGAGTCGGCTGTAGATCTCCAGGAAGCATTAGAGAGGGAGAAGAAAGCACTGAAAAAGATCCAGGCATGGGAGGGGCAGAAAAATTCATTGCAGGAGGAGGTTGAAACAAAAAAGAACAAGGTGGTTGCGCTGCACCAGGAACTAGGCAAGGAAAAAATTGCTCTTCATCAAATTGAGGTATGCTTCTATAACACAAACCCAACCTATATGTTCCAAAAAAGTGTTTATTATACTTTCCTGGTTTCTTATTTTCGAACAAAATGTGATGTCAGTATCACCAATTGTCTCACAAAATGTGATGTCAGTATCACCAATTGTCTCACGATGCATAATAATAAAGCTTCTGTTTCAACTTTGAAAGTGGACGATTGGTTCACAAATCTTTGTATACCGAAAATGCATGGTGTTGGGAAAGGTCTAGTCATGACCCTTGCTTCGCTACCTTCTTCAAGGTTTCAGCCAGGTGGTAGAATGGGTATAAATGTGCAAACAACTGCCTTTCAAGTTGCACCCTACAAAGCCAAATGTTATATAAGAAAAGAATAAAACAAAGACAAAACCTTCAATTAGCACTACTATATTATGATTATTACCTAATCCCTGTTTCTGCCAAGTTGTTGCTCACAAGTGTAAAATTATTCCCCAGTGCATTTTTGATACACAATGTTTGTGGTTGTTATTTCTTATTGAATCTAAACGTTGCAGACCAGATGGAAGCGGGAGAGAATGGAAAAGGAAACAATACTTGCACAGACTGACTCCATGAGAAAAGAAAGAGAACAACGTGAAGCTTTGACAAAAGTTGAGGAGGCCAAGATAAAAGAGGAGGCTGAAAGTGATATGCAGAAGTATGTGGATGACATAAAAGTACTCGAGAGCAAGTTATCTGAACTTCAGTTGAAATCCGACTCTTCAAGAATAGCAGCTCTAAGAAGGGATGCTGCTGAAATCTTTGGGGCTTGTGTGTCAGACAGAAAAAGTCTGATGGCCACCAAGGGAAACCAAGGTTCTACCGTCTCCAAGAAATTGACAAATTCACATTCGAGGACTGAAACTCTTAGACAGGACCGGGAGTGTGTGATGTGCTTATCCGAGGAGATGTCAGTGGTTTTCCTTCCATGCGCACACCAGGTCGTTTGTGCAAAATGCAATGAGCTTCATCTGAAACAAGGAATGAAAGACTGCCCTTCATGTAGGGCGATAATTAAGCGAAGGATCCAAGTCAAATATGCTCATATGTAGTGCGTAAACCATGCTCTGATAATACAAGAACTGGTCACCATTGAAGGAGTTAAGCTAAACTCGATTTCCTGAAATGTTGGATTTTGTTTTTTTCTTTTGTTTTTTCTTTTATACAGGCAGATCAGTCCCCAAAAGAATTAGACAGTCGGTAGATATCATAGTTGCTCTGTATACTGCAAGTGACGTGTTTTAAATGAATCAAACTTGCCTTTCGGAGAATCTCTTTGTTTGTTTTTAAGTTTTATAACCCTTTCTTCTTGCTGGACCTGGATAACATTTTTGTCCCACTGACAGTCTAATATCCGAAATGCAAAGTAGACATGAAGGGACGATGCTTTAGTTTTACTTGGCACCTTCCCCAGATTTGAGTTGCTCAGGTGTTCGTAGATTAATACAAATGCAGACTTGAACATCTTTAAATAAAATACGTAATCGATGAGAGTGATTAACTGGAAGTCGATATGTCCGAGTGGTTAAGGAGACAGACTTGAAATCTGTTGGGCTTCGCCCGCGCAGGTCCGAACCCTGCTGTCGACGTCTTTGCTTTTCAATTTTTAGTTCTTGATTTCTGATCATAATTCTGTATTTTTTTTTCCTGAAACAAAAGAGACGCATGAAATTTTATAGCATTTGAATCAAAAGCCAACTCCTTTTTCCCTTTTTTTTTTTCGGTCTGAATGGAAATTCATTGCAAGAAGAGAACCAAACACGAAACAAACAGAACAACAAGGGTGACCCAATTCACCCCACGAAGATAACGAGGATGAATATAAAGCTCAAGTTAAAAGACATAAACAAATTGGCTCTCCATTGACTTCTATGATTTGACAGCATTGCCAGAAAGAAACTTCACTCAATCCTATGAGAACAATAACACCTACTACCTAGGTTCTGTAATCTGTCTAGCTCTTACCAAATTCTCTGAAACCCTTGTGACTTGTGAGTTGTGAGTCTGTAACTTTTTGTGACCCAATGAACAAAACAAGTCTGGGAACACAAACTGCAAAGCCTACACAGTCAAGGGAGTTGGTGTGTGATATCTAAAATGGTAAGGTGCACTCTTACAGATTGCCCATTTCTGGTCCACTGATGAATGATTCTTGTGAACGTACGTACCATTTCTATCTTCTGCTCTACTACTAATATTTTTAGATCGATCAATGCATGGTCCCCTGCCCATGTGATGAACTTAAGTCTTTCTATATCTATAATCAAAGAGTAAATCTAATACAGCCACACAATACAGTGAATCCTCTGGAGAATAGAAGGGGAATATGATTGGTCACGCTTGCTGATATATTTATAACTACCCAATTTAAAAATGTGCTCTACACTGCAAAATTAATATTTATTTTCTCTTTACAGAAGAATCTGACTTGTCTATGTTGGACAGGAAGTTGTTATTTTGCTGACATATATTTCTTCTTCAGTATTAGTCTTTTTTAATGCAGTATTGTAATATATCAGCGGCTTTGAAATAATAAGATCACTAAAAGTGATAGAATCCAATAAAAAGTCTTAAACAACTATGGTGATCCAAATAATACATGGCTACTTTAATCGCCTAGCTATTGTTCATCATCATGCTCGATCATATGATTGAGATTTCCAGGAAGCCTCATAACTTCCCACAGTATCAGAATGGTCGGTGGAGAAATCCAAAAACCCAGTTGACATTTTTTCTCATTAAAATTTCTCTATGATATTATCCAGATTATGGGCCTCAGTGTCTCCTGGACTAGGATTGGCACTTGTATATTCTGTGGATCAAAAGCTGGAACGAAACTTTAACATCTTCTGGTAGTGATTGAATGGTCTGTTGTGAGTCTGAGAATTCAAGTGGGACTTGCAGAAAGCAAAGAAAGCTGTCATTTTGCTGGGAAATAATTAACTGGTACAATGTAGCTCCTTCAAAAGGGTGTGTATTTAGGCAATTGGCATCTTTGTTTGCAGACATGATATCCAGCTAGACCCACATAATAAGTCAGCTACAGTTCACAATTACCTGCTCTGTTTAATAGTATAGATATGTACTTATAGATTTATTTATCAAAGGAACTTTGTGAGAATGTGATTTTCCAAATTTGTCAACAATTGTTGTCTAGCATTCTTGGATTTTCTGTCCAAAATATTCCCATTTTATAGTGCAGACTAGCAGCAGTCTTAGTCTGGCCATGGAGTTCACAACAGTATCCGGAAAAGTTTGATTTCTTTGATTTCATTCTATCTCCGGACCGGACTCGTTTTGCAAAATTGAGTTTGATGTCCAATGGTACACTGAAAAACCTGTGCATTGTATAGATTTTTGATCAACTACTGTGAACCCTCCCAGTAATCCTCCTATATGAATTTTAGTTCGATCGTCTCCGGATACACAATAAACAAATGAATAAAAGAAGTTTATTGAGTGGAAGTCTCATACAAGTAGCTAGGTTCGACCATCTTTTCCTAATCCTCCCACTATCCAAATCAAGTGCTTACTTTTTCCTAGAGGACCCCTTAAACACCTCACCATAATCTTACTTTGCTATAAAAGCCAGTGGACTCCATCGCCCTCCTCCACTGGGATGCATGGGAGTTGGATACGCCGGACTTCAGGTGACGTGGCGTCCCAAACAGGCAAAACCTCCATGCATGTACTCTACATGTCCCTATTTTTTTTAGAAAAAAATTCACTCATCATCAAGGTTCTAAAAAATGTTAGGCGACCTTAGACGGTGAACATACCTTCGAGCGCCTAGGTGGCTAGACGTGAATTAATCGGAATTAGACATTTTCTAGGCGTCTTAAAGACGGTATTAATTCAATATATATATGTGTGTGAAATAATGAATATTTAAAACACTTATATAATAAAATTAGCAATAAATATAGTTTAAATTGTCATAATCTCCATACAAAAATATATAATATAGAGTAATAATCTCAAACCTCAAATTATTTGAGTTTTAAATTATTATTATTTTCACGCCCAGCATCGTCTAGGCTCGCCCAGGAGCGCCTGAGAGCGCCTAGCCCGCCCAGAGAGCTTATTCCTTCATTTAGCTTCGCCTAGCGCCTAGGCATCGCTAGGCATCGTCTAGGTCGTCTTTTAGAACAGTGCTCATGGTACATGTAACTTTTAAAAAAACATCAAAATAATGTCTAAATTATCAAAATAATGCCTATTATTTCAAAACACTAATTAAAACAATGTCCGGAGAAGATTTTCTTCCAATCTCAAATAAAGTTACTGACGTAATACCGAAAGTTTTTTAAAAATAAAGATGTTCTAGTCATTTTGACCTTACAATTTCTATTTATTATTTTTTTATATTCTGTTTTCTATTTTTTTTTTCTTCTCTCTCAACTGTCACCAATGAAAAGTCACTGGTCGATCACCAAATTGATCGGCCTTAGTGTGAAAATCCTCGCCTCGGTGTCGTCTCTCTTTTCCCCTGCATGTGAGCATTCAATTTATAGTACATAACAATCAAAGCCGTATCAAGAAAAACATCCAACTCCATGATTGCCCTGGTCACATATCCATGAACCGATCTTCGTTCTTTCAGCCTAGCCGACCGGCCAGAAGCTGTAAGCACATTCACCCTTCCACAACCCACCAAGCATAACATTCCACGAAACCACATTTCTCTCAGGCATTCTATTAAACACCTCGTGTGCAACATTCAGATCCCCAGACCTCGCGTACCCATTAACAATTGCATTCCACGACACCACATCTCGCTTAGGCATTTCCTCAAACACCACACGGGCAAGCCCTATTTCCCCACAGCGACAATACATTATAATTAGAGAGTTCCCCACAGGCAGCACAGACTCAATTCCATGCTTTAAAACTTGCCCATGACATTTTCTCCCTAAATTAACATCACCCAGTTCACTACAAGAACCCAAAAGCGGTACAAAACTATAGCTATAAGTCCTACCTCTTCACGATCAAGGGCTACTCTCTGGCAAAAGGCAGAGGAAAGTAGTGACTTGGATTACGAGGACGAAGAGGAGGTGAGGGGTGGGTCCGCGCTCTGCCGGTTCTCTCCCGTCTCTCCTTCACACCGTACGTATAAGGCCGACCTCGACCTCCAACACAGCCCAAATGATTTTCACACCTCAGCTTGAGTTTCGGCCCACCTGGTACACACACATTCAATTCCTTGGCTGTCAAAAATGACTCTTTAATTATCAAACAAGTAGAAATAGTTCCGGTCACTCAAATCGGAAAGTACCCGTCCGACTAGGCAGTGGAGGGTTTTCATAATCGGAAGGGAGAGTTTCCAATTTCGGTAACTCGGTCCGTTGATCAGCTTGGTCTTCAAAAGCGGCTTGTGATTATAGAACCAATTGTAAACAGTTGAGTCTTTCTCCGAGTCAAGCTCGAGCCAGATTGGGTCGAGGTCGAGTAATCCACATTTTGGCGCTGTGAGGTGAGGTGGTGAGGTCACGATCTGGAAGAGGCCGATGCTGATGAGGGCTGCTCCTGGAGAGAGTCGCAGAAGCTGTGAGCAACGAATCGGCGAGAACGCCACCAGAAGCCTAGCTCGAGGAGCGCGACCGCGAGGTGGGGAAGAGGTGGCGCACGAAGCTTGCACGACGTGGATGGGGGTTGCGCAGAGGAGAGGTAGCCGAATGGAGGTGTGCGAGCTGGTGGTGTACAGTTGCACGACGCGAGAGGGACACAAGTGATTCTGTACGGTCCGAATCAGAATCACTTGTGTACGTTTTCACAAGGCGATAGTGAAAGGAGTGCTCAACTCTCTTCCCACGTCTCCAAAAATTTCCTCAGATCAAGCTCGGTCTCAACATCTTTCTCGCTCTAAAAAATCTTCAAAATCTCAAATGGGTTTCGATCCCTAAGATATCTCCAACAATGAAGGTTCTATACCTCTTAATAAAACTCATTTTCTCATTTCTAACCATGGATCTTATACCTTGTACCTTAAAACTCATAATCTTTATTATAGATTTCTTTTAATATTAAAATATACATATTGTATTCTATAATAATTTCTCAAATTATTTTAATTCAAAATAATCTATTATTGAATTTTTTAATTAAATTTGGTGTGTTGTTGTGTGTTTTTAATTTGGTGTGTTGTATTGACATTTAATTTTGTGTGCTATTAATAAAAGTGAGTGTATAATAAATGAAAGTTTAATCCATTATAAGAAAACAACAAAATACTCTTCATTAAAACAGTTGGGCCCACAAAAATATACAAGGTCTTATACCTCATATTGGGTTCTATTTTAGAACCTTGGATAGGGTATGAGACCTAGATATAGGGTATGAGACCCAAATTTTTATGGGTTGGAGATGAGTTTTTTTTTTAAGGTTCTACTATAAAGTATAGGACCTCCATTGTTGGAGATGCCCTAATAACCCAGATAATATAAGGAGGGGTATTGTTGACATTTTCTAGATTTGGCCAAAAAAAAGGGTAAAAAAAAGGAGTTTTGGTGGATCTTTTATTACCGAGGACAAACATGTCATTTCGATCAAATACCGGTGCCACGTCAACAACTTTATCAGAGACTGAAAGAAAATTTGTTCCGAACATCGTTTTAATAGTGTTTTGAAACAATAGGCATCACTTTGATAATTTTAAAATTTAGACATCACTTTAATATTTTTTAGAAATTACAGGCACAATGAGTGAAATTTTTTTTCTTTATTATTTTCTTCTTTATTAATTTATAATCAGAAAAGAAAAGAAAAAAAAGTCTCCTCCTTGATTGCCAAGTGTCACTAACCTATCTCTTCGAAAGACTCATTCAATCTCCAAAACTCCCCATCTAAACTAATCCCTCCATAAAATTCATGGCAAACCCAACTCCCTTCTCACGGTTGAGTTAGGGCCAAGGGACATTTTCAGGTGGATTTGTATGGGGCGCAGGCCTCCTAAAAAGTAACGAAAAGTAACCAGGACCAATTCAGTCACGTTTTTATTCATTTGAAATCTAGGCTCTTCTATTTCATTTTTATTTACTTATTTTTTTTTCCTCTTTTTTTTATTCCCTAGACGTAACCACTCCCTTGGTTGGCGGTTATGCCGCCTTGCCTTTGATCGATACACAGTTGACTAGGCCGATCACGAACACTACAGGTGTGGGAGCGATCCTGGTCAGGGAAGTCTAAGACGATGCCTCGCATATGGGTAACAAGAGGGCGCTTATGCCCCGACAGTGGGGCCATCTTATGGTTCTCGACGGTGAAATAAGATTAAGCATATGAGTTTATTATCCTAAGTCGGAACTAGTTGATAGGATCTCCTTTATTTACATCCTCATGCCCCTCTCGTGTGGGGACGTGGGGGCGTTAAAAAAAGAAAGCGAGGGATGGAGTTTCTAGTTATCCACACCTTCTTTTTTTCTATTTCATTAAAAATCCATTAGATAATGAACTGTTGGTTTTAAGCCATCTCTGCCATGAATCAACAATTCGAAGTACATTTCTTGCATATTCTTGATAAATCAGCATTTGAACGAAAATTCTATAATGCTTTAGAGTATAAAAATTTCTCAATTTTGAAGTGTTTGATAATTTTTACGGTCCCTATTTTTAAAAAAATAAAGTAACATACCGTTCCAAAACTGTAAAAATTTTGTACTGCGTGTAGTAGAAGTGTAGAACACCCCGAGTTGAGACTCGAGACCTGAGACCTGAGACCTGAGAGTTTGAGAGTCTGCAACCTCTTCAAAGGCTCTAGCTTTTCTCCTTCAACCATCAAAACCCACAAACCCGTTTTTTCATCTCCGACCCGAACCCATTTCTCCCGCAATGCTCAGAAACCTCCTCCGCCTCTGCCCCCGTCTCCGGTGGCCGTCCCGCCGCCGCTCCCGGACCAAAATCGTCATCAAACGTTTCAGCAAAACCAACTCCAACGATGTTAAGCACGAACCGACTTCCAACGGGTCGTCGGCGGCGACGGTCCACCCGAACGGCCAACTGAGCGGATCGGAAACAGAGAAGCCCCGGCCTATTCGGGTCGTTACTTTCAACGCCGCCCTCTTCTCAATGGCGCCGGCGGTTCCGAAACCGGAGAAATCCGAACGAGACGAAAATGGAGCCAGTGTGAAAGTAAAGCACATATATTTAAGAGCCAAATCGGGCATTGATCGCCCCAAGAGTATCTTAAAGCAGTCGCCTTTACATCCAAAATCCATGAGCAAATCAGACAACCAAACAACTCAGAAATACTCAAAGTCCAAGTTGAGGGTCTCCATTAATTTACCGGACAATGAGATTTCGTTACTCAAAAGCAGACAACTCAGCTTTGCTGAAGGCAGAGAAGTAGTAGACGATTCGTCTTCTTCATCTCCTAGAGTTTCAAGAGGAAAAGGTCCATTACAGCCGAGTGTGAGCTTTCCTAGTATTATTGGGAACCGTGATAATGTAGATTACTATAGAAGCCACACTAGGAGTGTGCTCGAGGTTTTGAGAGAATTGGATGCTGATATTTTGGCCTTGCAAGATGTGAAAGCAGAGGAAGAGAAGGAAATGAAGCCTCTTTCGGAATTGGCTGCCGCTTTGGGCATGAACTATGTCTTCGCTGAGAGTTGGGCGCCGGAGTACGGCAACGCCATCTTGTCCAAATGGCCGATCAAGCGGTCCAAAGTTCAGAAAATCTTCGACGACTCTGATATAAGGTACGTGATTCTAACCTCCATTAACCTCATCCAAGTCTTGTGCTTTTTAATGACAAGTTTCTTGTGCTCTAAACTTCATAATTCAAAGTAGAAAAGATTTTCGCTTTACTGTATATCTTTCTTTCGTAAAAGGCAGCTATGATTCTGAGCTTTTCTTAAAGAATAGCATCTGATTACTTTTGTAGGTAAATTTTTATGTGGGTTTTGGGTCATTGGTTCTCTTTTGTTACTATAATTTAGTGATCAATGAGCTCGATTTTTTTGCTAGTATTAAGTATTGGATTTTCTACTCTGTATTGGGTAGAAAGGTTGTTGTTTTACTGGGGATGCTAATATCAACAGAGCAACAGCTATAATGGTCAGAGTTGTCTACCTAATTTATATTATCTTTAGCATCTGAATATGTGTGGGAAACATTTACTCTGCTTGATTCGAAGCTGAAATTTTATGCCAGAAATTCATGTTCTCTAATGAAAAACATAAGCATTAGCAGCATGTAGTGATGTTTTTCGCTTTTCGCAAAGATTTCTGTTGATGGAAAAGCCTTATCGCCAATGATTGTCTTTATCGTCACAGCCCCGGAAGCTTAGCTTAATCCTTCTAGCTAACCTTAAGCTCACTTTTAATGAAAGCGAAATGTCGCTGTTAGGGATTATAGTACAGTAATGTTAGGTGAGGAGTGGAGTGCATTGGCATGACTGCAATATAGGTAAGTAAAATTGTTTAAATGATCATTAATCATCTTTGTTCAAAACGACAGTTTGGTAACTATCGTATGACATATGTCAAAATGGTCACTCGTCTTTTTCGAAAGTATATCAAAATGGTCATTCGCCCGTTAAAAAAAAAATATTTCTTTTCAAGAATATTTTTGTTTATCCTCTTTTTAAATTTAGACCGTATGATCAATCCTAGTTATGATCTGGGCCGTCGATCGATTTTCTACCTGAATGGGTAGAACCCATTTCCACGACCCGAATAGTTAACAACCCGACCGGAATCATGACCCGATCGAAATTGCTCCGGCAGGCCACTTCTGACCGTTAGACCGGTCGAAATCGATTCCTCCTTCCATCCTCAACCTCCCTATCACCTCAATTTCAACATGCATCGACTGTGGGGGGATAATCGAATGGATGAAAATTCTAGGGTTTTCCCGTTCGGCCTTCGTCGCTGGCGATAGCTCCAGTCAACTTAGACCACCGGACCACCAAGGTTTTGAAGCTCCTTGCCTTAGGAGTTGTTTGCACCCGGTCTTGAGGTGCGACATGGCCAAGCGATGTCGATCGGTCCGGCGAAACCTGGGTCAATCCGCAACGAGGAGGCCACGTCTCCACGACGATGAAGCACGAGTTTTGAGGATTGAAGGGCGCCTGCTGTAGAGGATAGAGGCCCGTCACCGGCGATAGCTCCGGTCAACTTCGACCACCGGACCATCCTATGGCGACGGCGGCCCTCCTCTGTTAGAGGGAGTGGCAAATTTCATAATTTTTTAAAACTTTTAGTAATGACATTATTGTAAATAAATACAATTTAATGATAAAAATATATTTTTACCCCTAAAAAGTTAACAGGAGTGACCAATTTAATAATGAAATGTTAGAGGGAGTGACCATTTTGACATATGTCATACGATAGTGACTAAACTGTCGTTTTGGACAAAAATTAGTGATCATTTATGTTATTTTCCCATAGGTCAGATATATGATTAAACAATTGGCGTGTAATTTATTTTTCTAACTGTTTCTTGAGAAGGTAGCATCCTTTGAACTGTTGAATGTTGATGTTCACATTTTCTGTTAGCTATGAAGACCAGGATGATTAGTGATGTGTTAAATAGCTTTTAGTGGATATTAAATAAAACATGGGGTGGCTGACAGGAATGTTCTAAGGGCCACCATCGACGTCCCCCAAGCTGGGGAAGTCAACTTCCACTGCACCCACCTTGATCATCTTGATGAGAACTGGAGGATGAGGCAGATTAATGCAATAATCCAATCGAGCAATGAGCCTCACATTTTGGCTGGAGGTCTCAATTCTCTGGAGGAATCGGATTATTCTCAAGAAAGATGGACTGATATCGTAAAGGTGTCGCATATAAACTTGTTTCTTATTTAAACTTAGCCATATATATTATAAGAAAACTTAATCAGCTTCTTCTTTGCGACTTATATTGACTGATGCAGTATTATGAAGAGATGGGAAAACCAAAGCCTAAGGTCGAAGTAATGAGATATTTGAAGAGCAAGCAATACACAGATGCTAAGGATTTTGAAGGAGAATATGAGTCGGTAGTTATGATCGCCAAAGGCCAAAGTAAGAAAATTCATCCTGCAGTACTAGCCTTAAATTTGTTATCTTTAAGGTTGAATTGGATTTATATTTACTTGACGATGCAGGTGTGCAGGGGACATGTAAGTATGGAACGCGGGTAGATTACATACTAGCATCCTCGAATTCGCCCTACAAGTTTGTTCCTGGATCATACTCAGTCTTCTCATCCAAAGGGACATCTCATCATCATATAGTAAGAGTCGACGTGATCAAATCGGAGAGCAGTTGTAATCAAGGAAATGTCTCCAGCCGGAGGCAACGAAAACAGAAAGTTATAAAGATAACGGAGAGTACTCCACAAACAAAAGGCATATGGAAAACACAGACATGATCAGGAAGGATATATTTATTGACTTCATTTATTTTACAGTTTAGTTTGTTGATTTGTAAAGGAGGGAGTGGTAACATGGTTATCTTCTACACTTGGTAGATTACACATTCACTGGCTACATAGAAAGAGATGACACTCCTTTCAAAAAAAGAAAAGAAAGAGATGACACTTGATTGTGTTAGTATTTTATTTGTTTTCTCCCTCAATTTGTATAGCAGTGTAAAATAAGTTTATTCACATATATAATGAAGAGTGATTCTTTACTTTAACCATTAGTACAATTAGGAAAAACTACATTGTCATACTTCACACTCTTACACCAAAGTTAACCACTACTAGAGTGACATTTAGTTCAAGCATGTGTTAAAAAAAGCTAATTTTGTAGCTGATGAGCTTGCTTCTATTGGGCATTTTTGTGTCAACCTATAAATTGGGATGTTAGAGATGTTAGAGTTCCCACTCCTGTAGCTAGATTTCATTAGTTTGACTTGTTCCTACTCCGGTATTTAACATCAGTTTGACTTCTTTGGTACTGGTTGCCCCAAAGATACCTAATTTTCTTTTAATCTTGCAAAAAAAAAAAATACCGCTATTAGAGTGATAATGTAGTGGCCACTGGGTATTACTCAGAGGTCCGATTTTTTATTTTCTGTGGTTTGACTATTGAAAAAATAAAAATAAATAACACCCATAAATAACTTATTTGACCGAAGTAGCGCTATTGAGTATGAGTATTCGCACGCAACAAGTTATTGATTGGGCCTTCTGTAGCATTGGATATGGGCCGGGTGAAAGTCCAAATGGGTGTCTACACAGGCCCAAGTATTCATACAAAGTAAAATTAAAAGTTTATGAACCTTAACTACAATTTATGAACCCTAAATTAAAACCCAGAGACTTGACTCGCTCGGGCTTGATGATGCATCGTCAGCTGCTTCTTTTTCTTCAACCTCGGGGGATGGGTCTTAATGGGTTCGTCCACTCCATAACAAATACCAGCCGTCCATCTGGCGTCCTCCCTTTCTTCAAAATATATCTAGGCCGTCCGTTACTGTCCAGCGTGGTCTGTAATGGCGGGACACAGCCAATTAGCAACCCTGATGCAGAAGTCTAGAACAAAAACATGTCAAGACCTTTCATATAATGAAGAGGAGGTTCCTTAACAACAAATCTCAAACTGAAACTGGTGTGCACTTATTTACCAAAATTAGAGGCTTTCTTCCAGCTTTATCCATTATGGCTGCACCAATGGCAGTAACCACAACCTGTAAGACAGAACCACATCAAGGTACTTCAAATGATACAAAATAAAGATTCCAAGATAGAAAGATCTCACTCTCGAACAACTAGAACCTGAAGAACAGCGTAATTATAGTTCCCATGCTGGGAGAAAATCCTGAGACAGTTCAAATGGACACCATTAGAACAATATTATTTGCTCTAGGTGAATGTTTTAGAAAACCTTGTGGAGTTGTGGAAATGAAAGATAACTAAAAAATGCACCATGAAGTTGTAAATACTGTAATTTGAAGATGCAAGCTTTTTCATACACTAGTCTTTGTACCGGCTTGCTCAAGAATATTGCTGACATAGAAACACACCCCGTTGATTCCTCCCAATTGTTGACAGATCATCAAGCCTACCGATGTCTGAAAAAAAATATAAAAATTGGTGAGTATAGAAACCAAAAGTTAACTCATAAGGCGAAAGAAAATTAAAGTGACTTGATGAAGTTTGTTTAGAGAGATTATTACAATGAGAGAGCGTGAGTATCTACTTTCGAACAAATCCAGCATTTTGGCTTTAGGAAGCCGTTCAAGAGTTGCTATGTAGTCCTGTTACATACATGTATGAACTTCCACAAGTCACTAATCATATTATCAATGTGAGTCGGTTGATGGAGTAAGCTAGAGATAATAACCTGTATTTCTTCTGCTTCTTGAGATATGTCGGCATCTTTGCCATGAAGTTTCTGCAATGCTTCTTTAAATTGTTTGTGACTTCCTGTCTTTGCCTGTATTCATGATGAGGTAGTTCTTCAGTTTTTGAAATGTTACCATTGAATGAAGAGAAAGAAGATAAACAAGAGTTGTCCTTACCAACCACCTTGGAGACTCAGCAATGAAAAATAGACCGAAAACAGTCACAGCACAGGGAATAGGTCCTGTATTCACATATCGAATAGTTTGAATAATGAAGTGTCAGAAAGTACTCGGAAAAAATTGCAGTAGGTTGTTTACCAAAATCAGAGGCTTTCGTCCAGCTTTATCCATTATGGATGCACCTATTCCAGTTATCACAACCTGTAAAACAGAACAGCATTAAGATGCTACTACAATAGAAACAAATTAAAATTTCTAACACCACTTTCAAATTAGTAACTCAAACCTGAAGAATAGCATAGGTTATAGTTCCGACGGTGGAAGAAACTCCTGTGGAAGTTCAAATAGAATACTCAGATCGATTTCAATTGTAGCAGAACTAGACACTTTAAGTGAGCGGTGCAGATCATTAATGGTGTCTGCTTGCTCAAAGATATCACTGACATAGAAACAGACACCAATGATTCCTCCTAACTGTTAACAGACCATCAAGCCAACTTCTATCTAATATACAACAGGAATTCACAGAAAACGAAAGTGAACTTAAGTTTAAAGTATGATAGATCTGATTGCACAAATGGAGTGGATTGAAACTTGCCAAGACTGAGGGCAAGTGTCTCCTCTGAAACAAATCTAGTAATTTGGCTTTAGGAAGACTGTCAAGAGTTGCTATATAATCCTGATGATGTATGACATGGTGTTTCATTAGATAAATTATCTTTAATGATACTGATTATGAAAAAAAAGAAGATGAAGTTCAAGAATTTGGGATATGAACCGGGATCTCTGCTGCTTCATGAGATACGTCAGCATCTTTACCATGAAGTTTTTGCAGTGCAACTTCAAAAGCTTTGTGACGTCCTCTTTTTGCCTGCATCCATGATGAGGTATATATGTCTTCATTATGAAATCATTAAAATTAAAGAGAGAAAATCAGAAACAATATAAGAAGATAGAAGTGATTTTTCACCAGCCATCTTGGAGACTCGGGGATGAAAAAGAGGCCAAAAAGGGTCACAGCACAAGGAATGAGTCCTGTAATTCATTAATTAACTACCTTACATATGAGCTCTCTGTGACAGCACTGGATAATAGAGTTTTTAACTATAAGAAGTATTCACCTATAAGTGCTAAAGCCCTCCAACTTACTACTATGCCAATTATGAAGGAAACGGAGACTCCAGAAACGATCATCAACTGTAACACAATGTAAAAAAGGGGATGTATACAATGGTTAGAAATGATCCAAATCCATTCAGTTTCTTGATCTTATCAACTACTGTTACTGGCTATAATCGCATTTCTTATCAGAAGTTTACCTGATTTAAAGCAGTCAGCCTTCCTCGAAGATTTTTGGGTGCTATTTCAGAAATGAAAATAGGTACCTTATCATCCATCCAGTATCGCAAACAACTTTGTTAGTAACAGGCATTGATTAAGCAATTGTAAGTGACTTGCTCAGCTAAGGAAAAATTCTGTAGATTATAGTCTCACAAAATAGTTAAATTACAGAAGATGGAAATAACTCACGACGTATGAAAAGGCTCCCATTCCATATCCGGTTGCCAATCTTCCAATGTCAAGAGCCCAAGCACCCTTAACATCAATAAAATGTAGAACATGCAAGAAGTGCGCATGTACTAGAATAGATTTGATTGGTACGTAAAAAAATACAGAGGCAAACCTCAGCAAAGTAAATAGCAAGCCAACCCGCAACACAGAAAGCACAAGACAATCTCAAGGCCTAGCCCTGCATATAACAGAGTGATCATCCATGGTAAGAGTACTAATTCAAAGTGTGGAATGAAGTGCAACATATTTTCCAATTCATACCCCTTTTCGACCAATAAGATCAGTGATGGGTCCAATTGTGATAGCACCTATCATTGCACTAAATGTAAGAATGGAACCAAACACTGAGTACTGCATACAGATTCACAAGAATATAGGGGAGATTTCAGTTTGGAACTGTTCAAGATCAAATCAGAAGTACGTTGTTTACTCAAAAGAAGAGTTGCAATGGCTCGGATGCCATGAATCCCACAATACAAACTCGGAGTCATACACTGCAGCAGCAATAAAAGCACATAGATCGACATCTCTACACATGATGACATGAACTTAAAAATAGAAAACAAGGGCTCTAATCACTTGCATACCTCTGACACTGATAAATTGAGATCTTCCGTGATTACAGACTGAGAAGGGGATGAATAACTCACCTGGAAACCAAATAACAGAGTCTAAAACAGTACTTTGCATATTCATAAATCAAGACTCTCCTGATGAACTAATGAAATGATAAATTAACATGCACACTAGCACTTACACATCATCCAAATTCATAAGAACCGCAAACTGCAACTAATGTGCTGAGGTAAACCATCCATTGATCCTCTTTGCTGGTTTTATGTCCTGATCCCTCCCCACCACCACTCATGAGGGGCTTCCTTATATTCTCCTCATCTTCCTTGATAGCCATGTCTGCCGACTGCCACTACCTCTATGAACTACTGTAAGTGGAAATGAGAAGATTCCAAGAGATCACTTCAGGAAGCAAGAAACCATGGAAGCCAAGAAATCATTATCCTCGTATAAACAAAGAAGCACACATAGAAAACAAACCTGCAGTATATGAAGGATGAAATTTTTCGACAAAAGCATATGTTCCAGAGTGTAAGTTTGATCTGACAGCTGCTGATATGGATGCAGGAGGCAATTCTGCTGTGCTCAGTCAGTAAAACCTTGAACTGCTAAAGTTTGCAAGTGTCTATATTATTGCTGTGATAGTCCGGAGAATATATCTCCTCAAAATTAATGTCAGGTCGTTGAGAGAATCCTTGCGTCACAAGTCTTGCTTTATACTGCATGACTTTATTTTTCTCATTTCGCTTTCGAACAAAGACTCATTTATGTCCTACGACTTTACATTCGGTGGGCATAGCACTACCGGACCGAAAACATGCATTTTCTTCAAGGAGTCTAGTTCAGCTTGCATTTCCTCTTTCCATTTCGGCTAATCCGCTTTCTGCTGACATTCAGCAACTGAACGAGGTTTCACTTCATCGTCGTCAATGATCTTCTGAGCGACAAAATAAGCAAAAATATTATCAACTACCTTGGATGACTTATCCATAACAATGTGCGAATCATTGTATAGTGAAATTTCACCGTTCTCTGACATCACATATGGGTCTGAAGCGTCCTCCAGAGATGTCATTTGTGATTCTAGGACATAATTGTAATAAGGAACACTCTCATGTATGGGATTCACAACGTTGATGATGAAGTGATCATTTTGTGCCTCGATGGCATACCTTTTCACCGGCAGCTTATTTTTGAATTTTCTTGGTCACCATCTCTTCCTAGTGGGAGCCGAGGCCGACGCTACACCATCCACATGGGCAAGAGGCACATTACTCTGCCCTGGAGTAGCGTTATACCACCCTTTAGAGACTTCCAACATTGCAAGAACATTTGCAGTAGGAATGTATGATCCCGTCACTTTGGCAATATCTATAAAGGAGTCAGGCATCGAGTCTGCTACCTTTTGAAGATCAAGTATACGCTGCGCCTCAATCTCACTTTGAGATGTGCGTAGATCTTCTTGAAACATAGTTGGAGGAGTATTCCACATCAACTCCTGACGTTCAACCGGAATTGAAGCATTCTTATCTACCCCTAACGTCGGGAAATATATATCTTCAAAGTGACAATCTGCAAATCTTGTAGTAAAGAGATCTCCTGTTGTAGGTTTTAACTAACAGACAACCGTTGGAGATTTATAACCAACATATATGTATAATCGTCGTTGAGGACCTATTTTAGTGCGCTATAGAGACGCAATTAGCATATATACTGCACAACCAAATATGTGTAAGTGTGAAATGTCAGGCTCATATCCAAATACTAATTGGTGCGCACTGAATGGTTGACGTGCTATAGGTCTCAAGCGAAGAAGCGTTATTGCATGTAATACTGTATATCCTCGAGCAGATACCTGCAAATTAGTATGCATAACCATTGCTCTGGCCACAAGCTGCAACCGCTTTTTGTGGGCCTCTACTAAATCGTTCTGAGAATGAACACGAGGGACGAGATGTTCAACTTCAATCCCAATTGACATATAGCAGTCATCAAAAGTCTTTGATGTGAATTCTCCTGCATTATCTAATCTAATTGACCTGATTGTGTTGTCCAGGTGGTGATCCTGAAACTTAATAATTTGTGCTAGGAGTTTTACAAATGCAGCATTTCTTGTGGATAGCAAAGCAACGTGTGACCATTACATTGATGCATCTACCAAAACCATAAAATATTTAAATGGTCCACATTTCGGTTTGATAGGTCCAAAAATATCACCATGGATTCTCTATAAGAATAGAATATTTTCAGTGTTGCCAACCGCAAAAGAAGATCTAGCCTGTAATTTTGCGAATGAGCAAGCTTTGCAGAATGATCGATGAGCATCTGAGATTTCCATAAATGAATCTTGTGCAATAACACTAGGTGTTGAGACTGGATTAAGATTCTTAATCTCATTCATACCATCAAAACTGATGTGCTTAGGGAGTTCCACATGCTTCTTTCCTTTGAACAACGGATGCCCATGAGAGTTTTTCAATATTTTGGTTATCATATCATGACCTGGGTGTCTCAGTCGATAATGTCAAATCTTTTATGATGCCGTGTCATACACAGTAGTAAGTGTGACTACATTGAATTCAATAATCTAAACCGTAGTAAGATATAATCCACTGAAGTTATGCATAAGAATTATTTTCCATTCTCACAATGAGTTTCCAAGTGTAAACCGTTGACTCTAATGTCCTTAAAACTTAGCAAGGTTTGATTGGCCTTAGCCGCATACAATGTATCAGTGATATGAATTCTTATTCCATGTGGTAGCAAAATTTTGCTAAACCATGCCCTTGTATAACCAGCACAGAACCATTCATGGTTGTCACTGAAAAGAATGTGATGTATATGGCACAAGATCTATAAACAATTATCTATTCTATAGTATAGTATGAGTAGTACCACTTTCTGCTAGACACTCGATATTGCCTTCAAACATCTACAAAAGAATGTGATTTAATTAGTTTTAAAGACTTACTCAAACACTTTAAGAAAGACTTAAACATTTACCAAAGGGTTGTGACCCTTAAAGAGTGTTGATATAACATAAGAAAACCGATGTAAAACACATCAAAAATACCAATCCCGGGTGCCATATTCGATGGGTCGATAAATCCACTCGACGGGTCAAAGAAACCCAAAATACACTTTAATTTTCTGATAACTATTTTCGTCGGGTCGAAGCTATCCATCGACGGGTCAAAAAATTGGAAAATTTTATCACAGAGGCTGACCTTCGACTGGTCGAGAAAAACCTTCGATAGATTGAAGTAAAAACCTAAAAACCGTATCGAATTTCTGATATCTTTTTTCGACGGGTTGAAATTGTGACATTTTGGAGACATAAGCATTCCTTCAACGGGTCGAGGATATCTTTTGATGGGTCGAAATTTCTATTTAGTGTAACAGAGGACTGTATTCGACCGGTTAAATGAAAACCATGCTAAATTTTTGACGGATCAAAAATCGCCAAAATCATTCCAGAGTGTGACATTCGACGAGTCGAGGAAAAATCCCGATGGGTCGAAAATCTCTATAAATAAACAATCCTTTCTTTTGTCTCATTTTTATGGTATTTTGGTGTCATAATGCCATATAATTTTGTAGAATTCAAATCATTCAAACAATATGTATGAATATAACCATTCTTAACAATTTCAAATACCGAAAGGAAGAAATTTTATTACTGTGCCAACATCAATACTTACATCAAAAGATTGTTCTTATTCAACTTGAGTCAAAATACAAACTTAAACTTGATTACATAGCAAAGACATGAGTCTAATACATAGACTAACTAAAATCCGAAGTCTCAAGACTTATTTTGGTATTGTCTGCTATAATAAGATTGGCTTCTCCGTCATCTTCCATCTCATAGTCCATATAGTGTGTCTCCTTACTTTGTTTTGCTTAGTATTGTTGACACATCTTGTAGGAATTTTGAATATTCTTTGGAGCTTTGTATTGCTTGTGAAAGGACCCAACCCCGATTTAGTTTCCTAAACCGGAATCAAACCCCTTCTGAAAACATGAACCAACAAAAATCATAAAAATTTCGGCAGAGTAACGCTACTAACGCGGAATTACCATTATCTGCACCCGGAAAATACACTTCATCCCATGCCACAAAAATCAAACCGTGGGCACCAATCACATCCGGATTTCTCAATATATCAACAGTAATGTAAAGTAATAAATATAACTATACTTTACCGAAATCCGGGGAAAATCGTATAAAAATATACATCAGAATACTCAGAGCGACTTCTAGTATAGATATACAAATAGTAGGCCAAACTAAGAACCTACCATAAAAGAAACATCGCTCAAATACTATGCTTCTGACCACGACATGCGACACCAGAATTTGATCTGCAAACTGGGCACGAAAACCGAAAAGCCCAGGGGAAAGACATGAAAACCGTTAGAGTGAGTGGACGAAAATAAATGTCTTTCGCCGAATAATATATGTTATAAAAATATATGCGAGTCTAAATGCATAAAATCATATGGTACACGAGAGAGACTCTAACTCCTCACGCGTATAGAGCATGCACCATAAATACCGCGGGGTCTCTCATGGACTCCTTCACGCTAGTACAGTCTGAATCACGAGATCCCAGACCCATACGTGATTCCTAGCCAGAAAGGCTTCGGGTCAGGATATATGTCCCCCCCCGGAGCGTACTCGGGGATCAGCCGAGAAGCCAATGTGTATCGATACAACCCTGATAACTGAGACCGTACTTTGTGTAAACCAAATCATAAATCATTTCCATGCACATGCATAAAACATAATATATATGTATGTATATTCGTATACGTATATTCATAATCGTAAAACACATGCTCATAAAAATCATGATCATACTGCATGCTCAAGTTCGTAAAACGTATATAAAAGACTCGCAATCAATCCGTGAAAAGAAATGTCCACTCACAGACTAGCGTAACGCAGTTCGCGTTAATCCCGTGATCCGGCGGAAAATCCCTCGCTAAACGAACGATCACAAACCCCTGAATAATCATAAATCCATTGCTCAAAATCATAACTCTATACTTCAAATCATAACACGAGAAACAACCGTTCCCGGAAATGTATAATTCAATAACGACGAATTGTGAAAATCCAATTATCACACCACAACACCTCGCTATAATTTCCGATGCTCAAATCGAAAAACAAACCTCACCATTGCGATCGGGGTGTGATTCCGAGCGAAACGACATACAACTGGACAAAAACCTCAAAAAGTCAACTTTTGACTGGAGACCGCCGTTGACCGCCGGCGGCGGTGGCGGCGCCACCCAAACTTGAATTTTCCCGGCATACCAAAGTCTATTCCACTCAAAATCATCCAACAAACAACTTCCATAACTACACCAAAGATCAATTCAAACTCTAACTAGCTCAATTTCATGCAAAACCGAATTATCACACAAATTTCAATCCAACAATTCTCCATGCACAAAACGAATTGGAACTCCATACCTATATGGTTAGATTCATGGAGATGAGAGCTTCAAAGCCCAGTACTTCAAGCCCCTCAATTTGGCCGGAATATTACAACCCAAAATCCCCAAAATTCCTCCAACTTTTGGCCGGAAAATCTTCTTCCTCCGGCGACCCACGCCGTGAGCGGTGGCCGGCATCACCTTGGGGAGGCCAAGGCGAGTCGAACGGGACAAGGCCCGAGCTCTGGGGTGGCCAGACGGCGAGCCACCGCCTGCGAGCCATGGCACCGTCGCACCTCCTCTTCTCCCCCCGCGTTGACCAGTCAAGCCACATCAATGCTTGTTTGACTTTCCAAAAGCAGAAACCCAATTTAAATACTTACCCTTGTAGGAAACTTCCAAAATTCACTTTTCGACAAACTTCACACGTAACTTTCGCGTCGTAAACCCGTTTCCAACAATTCTCGCGGCAATAAACTCATCTCGACATGTTCTTCAATTTTCACCCGAAGTCAAACACATCGACCAATCCGATAAAAAGTCAACGGTTCAAACCATCACAAGCTTATCCGATTAAATAATCAACGATCGAAAATATTCATAACTTAATCTTCGTAACTCGGAATGATCATCCGGAAGTTCCCACAAGCTCGAAATTAAATTCTCTACAACTTTCACGAAGGATCCCAAATCAGATTCTCGCCCGATAATTTATTAGCATATTATGTCAAAATCACGACAAATCGTGAAACTCGCAAAACAAGTCAATAATCATTCCATCTACGGTTCGAGTCGATCAACGGTCCAAAACAGATCACAATCACAATTCCGATAGACTCGAACACAAACGGATAAACTCGACAATATACTGAAATTTCAAATATTCATATTATATTCCTCGGTCGTCCAAATAATAATCCGGAATTGCCCACGCACTCGAAATCACGCGTACAATAACTCTCGGTAAGAGACTCAACTCAAATTCTTGGTCAATAATTTAGTCGTGATCAAGACCGGCGATTCAATCAATTATCGGAGAACTGCAATTATACGCTAACTCACGAATTAAGCTGATTACGCTTCTGATTCTGTTCCGGGTCGTCACAGCTTGTGTATACGATTAGTTGTACCACACTTATAACAAGGTGCCAAACGAGAAGTAGAAACAAAATATGAAGTATTCCCACCATTCCTAGAACTATAATAGGTATTCTTGTTGGAGGCGTTGCCATGGAGAGTCCAAGTCATATTCCAACTATTTTCTCCTCTACCATGACCTCTATCTCGTCGTCCTCTACCACTATGAGCTTGATAAGGTTCAGAACGATGTTTCCTCTTATCTTTTTGTGCCTTCCCACCGGTGTTGTAGGTTTCACGGACTTTCATTGTACCAGTTGACATTGCATTATTTTGTAGAAGTATCTCGCGATACCGCTCTTTCTTGGCCTGCACACTCATGAGGTCACTGAATGATCTCAATCTTCATTACTCATAATTCGTGTGATATTGATGAGCTAGCATGTCCATGAAAGCGGGGAATGTGCCCAAAGACTTCTCGACCATAACTTGGTTGGTCTTTATAACGCCACAAATGGCAAGCTCAGACTGTAGCTCCAGCATATCTTGATAGAAATCGTTAACCTAAGAATAATCTAATAACCGAATTTTATCCCATTTTTCTGTAAGCACTGAAATTTGTGCAACATGCATTCTTGCAAAGTCGCCCACAAATCCGCGGGGTCATTCTTTAGTAAGTACTGCTTCCTCAGAGCAGGATGCATATGTCTCCTGAGAAACATGAGAGCTTGAATTTTTCGGTCTAGTACCTCTTCATTGACGTCCTCACCAGATGGTAATGGTTGGATGATATTGGTTAGATGCTTACCAAGGAAAGTGTTCCTCACGTCAGATACTCATCTATGGTATTATGTTCCTTGAATGTTAATGATATCGAATTCTAGCGTTGTTGGCTCAATCATCTACAAAAGACAAGAGATGTAGTTAGTTTACCAATCAAAATACTACGATCACTAATATAAAGTTTAGGGAATAATAAACATGATCCATGATGTATGGTCACAAAAATCGATGCAAAACCAGTGACTTCATACTACTCCCCATAAAACCACTGTCAAATAGTCACAAAGATCGACTTCTCTTTTTTTCAATGTGAATTTACAACTAACCGTGATATTCGCTAATAACCGTGACTCCCCCAGGACATTCACTAACCTTAAATTTTAAGGAAGATATGATTAAATCTCTTCCACTTATATCTGCATTAATCCATAGGAACTAGAGGTATATAGTAATTCACGGTATTGAAACTTAAATCTAGACCTACATCTAGGGTGTTGTGGTAATTAAGTTTTTACAACCTAATTCTAAATCAAAGAGGGTTAGTCAATTTACAATGAGGGTGTTATGCTCGGTGTAAAAATTTTGTAGTAAAAGTTTGAAACAAAAGCTCTTTGAAATCCGGCGATGGTGAAGAATTGCAGCAACAAATTCAAGCAACAGACGGTGGTGCTCCGGAGGTGGGGTTGGTATTTCTGGCAGTGGAGGGTTGTAGTATTTAGGTTTTTTCTCTTTCTATTAGGGGCTTGGGTTGGCTATCAACTTAAAAGTTGTTGATAACGTGTTCAAGGAGAAAAGTATATACGCAAATGATAGATAAGAAACTATACTTTATTCATTGATAGATGACATTAAATAGACATTACAATCTGATACAATAAATCTCTCTGTAAATCAGGGATTGAGAGAATCTCTATTACTATGCTGATTAGAATGAGACACACATCTAGATACCAGAAGTATAATATTCTTAAACAATATTTTAATAATAGTCAACAGTTAACACGTACTAATTCATATAGTAGTATAACAAATTCATATGTCGTAATGTTTGATCAATATTTTCTTTTCATTTAAGGTAAATTGATCATATAACAATTTCAAAAAATTTCATTAAAAAATTTCATGTATTTCTACTAGTTTCCATCATTTCCGCCAGAATTTTTACTAGATCAATATTTCAGTTGATATATCCATATTTTAGATTGTCGATATATCCTCGATATCCAATATTTCACTTTTTGATCATTAATGAAAGTTTAAAGACCACCGCACCATCTTCTTTATAAAAAAAATCCCTAAAAACATGGCCTCGTATCCCAATGAGGGTTTACATTCCATTGTTTACTTGATTTGGGCCCGGTGGACTTCTTTATGTGCCAAAGATTTTATGTTCCTACCGAAGTACTGATCTTTGTGATTGAGCTATTATGGAGTGATTGTTGGGCTCAAATCTCTACTACAATAAAAGGAAGCGTGACTTTTGGTGTCATCACATACCAAAATTTGTAAACCCAAAAATATCCTTTACAACATATAAACAGACACCCAAAAAAAATATAAAAAATAAAGATGGAGGGTACTGCTATAAATGCAACATGGAAAGAATAAGAAAAAAAAAGGATGATAAACAACATAAAGACCGGCCATCGGTGCCATCCGAAGAAAAAAGAAAAGAAAAAAAAAGGACCAATTTCGCAGAGGAAGAAAGCAAGAGCAGAAGAAATGAAGAGTAAGGTAACTGCCGTAGAGTAGTGGGAGCACCCACAACCAGAAATGGGAGTTCATTTGAGCAAATATATATGCCTATTCTCTTCGATGCGAGACGAAATAATCAAAATCAAAATCATCTTTGTGATTGACGGATAAGTCAATTTGATTGATTAAATGATTGTTCATTCGGTAAATAGCATAATATATTTGCCAATCGACTTTGTGATTGACGGGCAAGTCAATTTGCTTCATTGAATGAGTGTTCATTTGATAATTTTCGATAATTACCACACTAAGACGTTTGCCATCGATGACATTTGGTGAGAATTAAGGAATAGAAATGGAGTGATTTTGAGCACGCACCTGCAGTGTTTAACAATTTTTTTTATACATGTATGTTTACTATTCTCAGCCGTTAACATCACCAGTAAAGAACTTATACGCCCAAATCCCATGCCTCAGCCCCTGCCTAATATGCATTTGGTTCATATCGTCCTACTGTATGTGCTTTTACCCTCTTTCTTTGTTTGGTACTTGGCGTGAATCACGTTTGGTTGATTGAATGTTTTTGTTTGGTAATAAGCACACTGAAATTTGCCATAAATGCTTCAATTGTGTTTGTTAGATTGAGTCTATTTATTCGATCAATGGTAACCTTATTTGTTTATTTTTTTTCTTTGGTCTCCAAATGGAACAAACAGATAATAAAAATTTGAATTTCTAACCCATTTGTTTGAAGAATCTCTGCGCATGTAGGTTATTTTCTCCTTTATTTTTCTTCTTTCACTAGTGTTTTCACTTTCTTATCATGCAACTAACCATTTAATCAACTTTTTAATAATGTCTCATGACTCAAGGAAAAGAAAGCAGACTGGGGAATAGCTGGCAACACTAATTAAGGTACAAAAACTACTTACTTCCCCTTTGTTTAGTTTAGTTTATTGCATATTTATGATGATGAAGAAGGCTTACTCATTCTTAGCTAAGCTATTCATTCATAAATATGCTCAAATTGTTCTTGCAAATATTTAATGCCCAGATGCCTTATAAACATGCATGAGACTTTGAAATTTGTAACCTCTAACTCCCTAAGGCCCCAAAACCAAACGGTATTTTGGTTGCTTTGAGAACATGAAATAACCCTACTATATGCTTATTAACCTTTAACTTTTAAGTTATATTAACACAAATTTATTCCTCTTTATAACAAGTAGACTGTGAATACTGAAAACTAGCATTATATTATTTAGTTGGTTGCTTCGTGTGCTCAATTGGTTATCTACATCAGAGCTAATTTTATTTTTTTTGCTTTATCCAAACCACGCCATGAATGAAAACAACCCTTTTGTTTAGTTTTTTGCTCTATAATTAGGATGTCATGTGATGGTTTAATAAATTAAGAGGTTTGATATGATGAGTTGTCCTCCTTACTTTACATACATCAGAATGAATATTTGTCTATCAACTATGGTTTTGTTTCTTTGAGTGTACTATTTCATTATATACATTGATATCTGGAAAGTCTAAGAGATGCAAGTCTACGGTTGTGTTATTTGAATGAATCCAGTAAATGTGAACTAAGTCCTGCAACAAGGTCTACTTTTGGCTATGCATGAAGAAATGTATTTTTTTCTTCTTCTTTTTAGGTATACGTACAAACTTGTCTTCCATTATGACATATATACCACATAGTTTAATTGTATTTTTACACTTTGTTTGCTTTGACATTGTGCTCTATATGTGACTTCTCTGATTGTTTCCTTTTATAGGAATAGTATATTGCCGCCAACCAAACAAAAGGGTAAACAAAGGCGTAAGGAGACATGTTTCGATATTTTCACCAGGTGTGTAAAAAAATGTTCTTTGATAATAAAGATACACCCTGATCAAAGGAAGTTTATATTCAAACATTCTAAAATCAGATTTTTTTTTTTTTAGGATTGGTACATCGTTGTCAACTGAAGAGAAAGGTAAAAAAAAAGGGATTCAAGAGACTCAAGAGACGTGTTTCATCATCACCTGGTTGGTATAAAGAAATTTTGATAAAAAAAATACCGCTAATTTGAGCAAGTTGATCTTAAAAGAATGAAATAAGAAAAAAGATGAGTTGTATGAAATCTTAGCCTCTTCCCTTTTCTATTTTCCTTTTACAAGTAAAGAAATTTTAGTGACATTTTATGTACTATTTATCTTTCTTATAATTTGTGCCAAAAAGTGCAATTAAGGAGTTAAAGTTGCAGCCGGATTCAAACATCATATGTGTGCAAAAGGGTTTTGTAAATTATGTAACTATTGACTTAATTACTTTTTTATTAGCAATGATGCATTTTCATCAATATGTTGGATATTAGTAACTCCCTTATAAGTTTTATCTTGCGTAAGCAAGAGCGCAATTGAACCCAAAAACAAGTGTTTCTAAGCTAAGATACCACAAATTTCTTTATTTCATTGATAGTCATAAAGATAATTAGTTTTCTTCAAAGCACTCACAACTAAAAAACAAATATGTGTTTCTGAAATAGTTTTACAACAAGCGTACCTATGTTTGTATACAAGTGTTAAAAGATAAAATCAAGGTGATTACATCTAAACTTTAGATATACTTAGCATTAGTAAAATGGAAAATATCATCGAAAATCAATGACTCAAGAACAATGAGATTATTATAGCTCAACGTTGAACTAATTATCATGACCATCAAATCATACAACTTCTGCCCCTCAAACATCAAATCATAGTCATCAGATCCATCCGCATCATGAGGACAATATAAGAGTTCCAAATAAAATGCGCTTGACACATACAAGACAATAAACACGGTCTACAATGCAAACAACTAATCATGAGGACAATATAAGGCAACTAGCATGGTCAAGCAGGGCATATGTGTTGAATGATATGGTTAATTAGAATGCAATCAATGATAGTGATCAAACTGCGGACAATGAAGGTAAAAATTTTAAGTCACCAGTTAGTTTTTTTGTATTATTGAAGTGTATCCTTGAGTTAAATATGATTTTCTTTGTAATTAACGGTTTTTTTTTTCATATTGGAAAAGTTGACAATGTTACTGGCCAACATCAAATGCCATGTAATATATATAGTTGTTGTGCAAGTAAAAACTAGATCTAGAGAACGACGTGTCTCTCATAATTGTGCTCGAAATTTTCACGAGAATATTGGTGTTACAAAACTTCATTTGCCAACATCGAACACATGTCCATATTGTCATGCCCGTCTATTTCATTATGGAAATATGTACCGTAAAAATGGGGTCATAGTTCTTCCTTTGATACAAGCACCTCCATAACTAAATCTGCTATATTCTCTACTGAAACTTCTGAAGGCACACATTTTAGGCAAAATATTCGGGCGTATAATCATGTATTTTCCTTCACATTAATGGGAGTGAATGTCAATCGAAATCTAGCGACAAGAGGATCAACTTTTATATTCCGTGCTCAAAGATCCATATACCATAAGATAGGAAGTGTTCTCCCGAAAGGGGATAATAGACCGAGATTTTTGCAATTGTATTATATGATACTGACCATGAAGTGGACAACTGTATGTTGGAAAATAAAGCATTGCAAAGAGATTTGGTTGAAAAAAATACAAGATATTTTAAATCAACACAACCCATTCACTCAATAATTTCATCATTTGGCTCAACGCCAAGATTTAGAAAGTTGTAAACTCATCATCAAAGAGAAACTTGCAAACCAACATCAGTATAGTTTGCCTTCCGCATCATAGGTTGCTGCAATAATAGTGGGAGCAGATGATGTTGAACATTCCCTGTTCAAAAAGGCGTTCGCCTAGCTCGACTAAGCAGTGAAAACAACAAAAACACATAAATTTTGCCCTAGGCCCCCTTCCTAGGTAGTCCTCGGCCTAGTCGTTGACTAGGCGGCTACCTAACTCAAAAACGGACAAAACTTAAACCTCCACATTTTAGCTTGTGACTTACTTCGGATTGGAGATAATAGTCCACAAGAAAATAAGTTAGAGAATTTGAAGACGATGTGTTTTAATAATATTTCTTTATTATTTTTTCTATATATTCATATTATATCTATATATAATATACTAAATAATTATATAACTAATTAAAAATATAAAAAATAATAATTCGCCTAGAATCCGATTAATCTTCGCCTAAACGCTTGGCAGTAACTTCATCGCCTAATACCGCCTAACACCTTTTTGAACATTGCGTACATTTAATGGGTCGTGATATCGTGATAGAGACACAGCACGGTCAACTTCAAAATATCCAAGATTGTGTTGGATTTTATTATCCTTTGCAATATCCATTGTTACTCTCATATGGGACATACGGATGAGACGTTAATAGTCAAACAAATCGTGGAAGGAAATTGACATGTTGTGACTACTACGCATATATTCTATAGGTCACTATTTTCTTTCTTTGTTTCCTTATCAGTTCAATAATAACATACACCATTGCAATAACATGATTATCGTTGCATATCCGTTAACATAACAAATCAGTTTTACTCCAAGGAGGTCACCTTTTGCAACAATATGTCGTTGATAATTACGTCAAAATTGAAGCATAAAAATTAAGATGGATTTTTACTAATTAAAGTACTCCCCAGAAAGAATTATATGATGGACTACACGACTCGCTACAAACTGGTGAAAATAATGTCGGTATGAACTTCATTATTCTCTAATGTTTAGTCAATTTTTCTATATTCAAAAGCAAATATTAAAGTAATTTTATTTAACAATAGGTAATGTTGGTTGTCAAACCATTTTGCCATCCTCTTTCATCTGAAGTCCAAGGGATATGCACCAACGATATCAAGATGCAATGACTTTGGTCCAAAAGTATGGAAAGCTTGATATTTTTCTCACAATGACTTGCAACCCTGGTTGTGAAGAGATACAAGCTGAGTTATTACCTGACCAGGTACCACAAGATCATCCTGATTTAGAAACACGAATTTTTTGCTCCAAGTTTGAACACCTAAAGGAAGACGTTATCAAAAAAGGAGTTCTTGGTGAAGTTTTGGCTTATGCATATGTCATCGAATTTCAAAAACGTGGTCTCCCACATGTGCATATGCTTCTCATGTTAAAGGAAGATGATAAATTGAATAGTTCTGATGATTATGATAAAATTGTCCGAGCCGAAATACCAAATGCAGAGGATGAGCCACAATTGTACAACGTCGCTGTATTGAGGCACATGATACACGGTCCATGTATGATACATAAATGCACAGCACCCTGTATGACACGTGGGAGTTTGTAATAGATGTTATCCGAAGTCATTTTCACAAAATATATTTTTCAAGGGAATGATTCTTATCTAGTATACCGTAGGTGAGATAATCGTCAGGTTCAATATAGTACAACAAGTAATAGTTGGGTTATCCTGTACAATCCTTGGCTAACTGCAAAGTATGATTTTCATATTAATGTTGAAATTTGTTGCAGCATTAAGAGTGTTGTACAAGTATTTGTTCAAAGATCCAGATAGAGTGACATTAAAAGTTTGTCTTCAAGCTAATCAGGATGAGATAAGAAACTTTGTTGATGCAAGATGAGTTTGTACACCAGAAGCTTTATGGAGGATCTTAACAAATTTAATGAACCGGATGTATTGAAAATTCATCTTCCTAACAGACAAGTGATGTACGTTCTTTAATGCATATGAAAGGGTAATTGATGTGGTCGCCAACAATAGGAACTTGATGACGATGCTTACTGAGTATTTTACTATGAACATGTACTATGAAGAGGCACGTGTGTACTTATATCGAGAGTTTTCTGAACGATTATGCTGGGTTGCAAAATATAAGCAATGGCAGCCAAGGGAGACCAACCAAAAAGTCATTGAAAGAATACATACAGTCAAGGGAGAAAAATTCTACATACGTGTTCTTCTTAAACTTGTTAGATGAGCTACTTTACTTAAAGATTTAAGGACTGTGGATGGCATACTGCAACCAACTTTTAAGGAGGTTGTTGAACAAGCAGATTGTTAGAAAATGATGATAGCATCTGACAATGTTTGTGTGAAGATTCAACAATCCATATGCCTTCGTCGTTAAGAATATTGTTTGTAACGATCTTGGTATATTGCGAGCCCAGAGGGGTGCGAAGTTGGTGGGATGAATTTTCAAAATTCATGATCGAAGACTATCCTTCTTCAAGCACCGTTGACACCACACGCATTACAAACCGACTTTTGTGAGACTTGAATGGATTGTTTGTGCAGCATAATAAGTCTATCTCGAACTATGATTTTCCAAAGAAGACTGAAGACTGTGACGAAGAGTCAGAATTTTCAAGGTTGATACAAGATGAAATTTCAATAGATTTTCCCCAACAAGACCAAGAAGAAGTTAATCATTTGAGTGTTGATCAAACATTTTCCTATGACACTATACTATCGGCAATCGAGAGTAAAAATAGTGCCCTATTTTTTGTTGATGTCCCAGGAGGGACGGGATAGACTTATCTATATTGTGCACTACTACCAACTTTGAGAAGCAAATGTCATATCATATTGGCAATAGCTACCTCTGGTATAGCAACAACATTAATTTCAGGTGGAAGAACAGCTCACTCGATGTTCATAATCCCACTCAATCTTGACGTCTTTCATATTCGGAGTTGGTAAAAAAAATTAAATTTAGGTGATTTAATCAGACTATCATCAGCAATTATTTGTGATGAGGCTCTGATGTTGCATAGATATGCCTTTGAAACTATTGATTGAAACTTTAAAGATATCATGGGTTGTGATGAATTGCCATTTGGAGGAAAGGTAATGATATTTGGGGGAGACTTTCAACAAGTTCTCCCTGTTATACATAGAGGAACAAAAGCAGAGATGGTCCAAGTCAGTTTGGTTAATACTTTATTCTAGCCAGTTATGAAGATTATGCGTTTAAGACAGAATATGAGATCTATCAATAGTCCAGAATTCTCACATTTCTTACTTGATGTTGATAATAGAGATGAACCAAATGTGATTGATGACATGATACGATTACCTTCAAGTATAGTCATACCATAGGAGGATGAAGAATCAATCAACCAATTAATCAACCAAGTTTTTCCATATCTAAGTTCTCATGTAACTGATGCAACGTACATGGTTGACAGGGCAATAATTATCTAACGAATCTTGATGTTGACATACTCAATAAAAAGATTGTAAACCAATTCCCAGGATCAGAATGCATCCTATATTCTTTTGATTCAGTGGAGGATGATACTAGAAATATGTATCAACAAGAGTTCTTGAATTCAATTTCGCCTTCTAGCATGCCACCACATCAGTTAATTATCAAGAAATAGGCTCCCCTTATGCTTCTAAGAAATATTGACCTAAAAATTGGATTGTGTATTGGTACAAGACTAACTTGTCATGGACTGTACAACAACCTCATTGATGCAGAGATTTTATTTAGACAATTTTTGGGAACAAGAGTCTTCTTACCGAGAATTGAGCTAAAAATCATTGAAAGTGTCGCACTTCCTTTTAAGTTGACAAGAAAGCAGTTTCTGCTTTCTTGTCAAATTAAGTTTTACACTGACAATCAACAAATCACTAACATGTTCGATGAAATGTCTCAAAGAAAAAATTCAAGTTTTTCGACGCCAAAATTATCATCATTTAACAAGCTAGCTAGCTCTTGATCTAGACTCTTCAAAACCTTACAGTCTCACTCGCTCTCCACATAATGTCGGAAGATACCTACCCGATCAACCCACAGTGGAAATCCTGTACAGCTAGGTTACCGGTGAAGTCTCTACTCCGAATCAAATCTGTTTCGAAACGCTGGCTTTCCATAATCTCCAACCCTCATTTTGCTAAATGTCAGTTCAAAACAGCCTCCGAGCACAAAACCGCGAGTCACAAACGCCTCCTTCACTGCTTCGCTTCATCTGAAGCTGAATCATTAAATGTTGAAACGCCATGGTCTGGAGCCAATTCTTCGATCAGAAAGTTCACATTGTCGTCCATCCAATTGCCACCTGGATGGGCGCCATCTGAAGCTTCTGCGGGCATACTAGGCTCCTGCAATGGTTTGGTATGTTTAGACGTATTCCGTGATCCTTGTACTTATCTTTACATTTGGAGCTGTCAATTGGATTCTTGCACAAATTACCCAATCCAGGTTCTACGTCACTGCGTTTTTTCATACTAGGCTCCTGCGTTTTTTCATATTATGGTTCTGGATATATACCGACCACTGACGACTACAAACTCGTGGTAGCATTCTGGTTACCCTATTGTGGCGGACATATTCTCATGGAGATTGGGCATTTGGAAAAGTATCAAAGACACTCCATCATCTTGCCGATTGTCCGAAACTTATCTCGGCGCTCTTTTGAAGGAGATGCTACATTAATTTGACAAGCATCAGAGTCCAAAGCCATCTGTCTTGGCTTTGGATTTGGTGAAGGAGGAGTTCCAGGAAATTCAACCTCCTAGTAGTTTAGACCATGACACTTTTCGTGATAGATGTGTATGTGTTTCTTTGGAAGAATGCTTGTATCTATTTCGCCACAGGGGTTGGGGTCCTCCTGAATTTATGGACTTGTGGCTCATGAGAGAAAATGGAGTGGCTGAGTTGAGGACAAAGCTCTATAAGTTTACATTTTCCGATCACTCTGAGAAGCATCCAGTGTAACTTTTCCCATTCTTGGCTATGGAGACGAGTACACACTACCACATTATGCACCATTGCCGGCGAGAAGGAAAAAAAAAGGCCGGCGACGGAGCAAGTCGCCGACAATAATGAGCATTGCCGGCGATATGAACCGTCGCCAGCAATAAGATCAAAAAGTCGCCGGCAATGGTCAAAATTATTGCCAGCGACCTTCTCCGTCGCCGGTAATAGTCTCTCCACCATTGCCGGCGAAAATCCGGCCCAAATATCGCCGGCAATGGTGAAAAATTATTGCCGGCGACTTTCTCCGTCGCCGGCAATAAGTTTCCACCATTTTCGGTGATTTTTGGCCGGAATTTCGCCGGCAATACCTCTTATATCAAATCCAGATCGCAGCAGCTCATTCATTTGGGTAGAGAAAAATCCGGTGAAATCGAAAGAAGGAAAACGCTCTGAAATCCTTGGGTATTGTCAAAAGGCGTCGAAAACCCGCTCGAGAAGCTATATATATACGTAGCTATATATATAGGTACGTATATACGTATGTATATATATGTGTGTTGATTTAATTAGATCGATATATATATATATATATATGCATGCATGTGTTGATTTAGAGTTGAGATATCGATTATTTGTTTGATATGCAAATAGAGTGGATATATTGTTGATTTCGAGTGATTGACTGTTGATTTTGAGTTGATTTAAGATTATTTCGATGAAAATATGTTAATTTGTGTATATATATGTATGTATGGATATAAAATTATTTTGTGAATATTAATTGTTAATATGTGTATATATATATATACAGGCATGGTAATTTGTAATTGTGAATTGTTGGTATATATCTATTTTTTTTAATTTATATGCATTATGCATGGGTCGACTTTTGTTAATTAATCGGATGAATTCGAATGTAATTAATGATGATTTATTAATTAATTAGTAGTGAATGTGTGTATATATATATTTATAGTACGTAATGTTACAATTTTTAGGATGGACAAGAGTTGGATGAGCCTCGAAAGATGGAATGTGAGATATCACCATGGAATTAGGAGTTTTGTGGATTTTGTGAAGGCTAATTGTGGAGACACTACACTTCATTATTGCCCGTGTAAAGAATGTAAGTGTCGTAGCGATCGATTTCGTTTTCCCATTGATAAAGTCCAGAAGCACCTGAGTAAATACGGGTTTTGGGATAAGTACACTTGTTGGATTTATCACGGTGAAACATCGTTAGCGGGTCCGCATGATCATGGACAATTTGGTGAGAGGGCCAGTCCATCCTATGATCATGGACATTTTGCTGAGAGGGCCAGTCCATCCTATGATCCAACATCGATGTTAATCAATGATATGTTTCCTCATGAGAGCGGTGTATTTGCTGATCAAGCACCAAATGTCCCTCCCGTCGTGCAGGGTTTCCCCTATATTGAGCCAGTCGAGCCATTACCTGGAGCTCATGTCAACACAAGCGGTATGGACAAGTACAACAACCTGATTGCATTGCAACAGACTCCGTTGTACGACGGTTGTAGTAAGACTGTTCTTGAAAGTGTCATGGGAGTGATGCAGCTCAAAATGGAGAACAAAATGTCTGTCAAAGCTGTTGATTCTTGGTTGAAGTGGACTGCTTCTCTACTGCCACCCGGTTATCGTCTTCCTACCACTCATCATAAGGTGCGACATATCCTGAAAGATCTTGAGCTTTCCTACATCAAAATCCATGCATGCAGATATGATTGTATTCTCTTCTGGGGAAAAGATCTTGAAGACCTTGAAGCATGCCCGATATGTTTTACAGAAAGGTATAAGTTGACTCCTGCAGGCAACAAGAAAGCTGTGAAGATACTTCGATATTTTCCGCTTATTGATAGGTTGGAGCGGTTGTTCATGTGTGCTTCCACGGCCGAAGCTATGAGATGGTGGGCTGAGAGGAATTTGCCTGACGATGACACCCTTATACACCCTTCCGACGGAGAGGCTTGGAAGCACACTGTCAGGAAGTTTGATCATTTTGCAGCAGAGGTCCGAAATGTTTGGCTAGGGCTCTCATCTGACGGATTCAACCCTTTTGGCAACATGAGTCTTCAATACAGTATATTGCCAGTTATTTTGGTACCGTACAACCTTCCACCATGGATGTGCATGAAGAATGAATACAATATGCTAACTCTGTTAATTCCGGGCCCGGGTTATCCAGGAAAGTGTCTCGATGTGTATTTGAGGCCTTTGATTGAGGAGCTTAAGTACCTGAGTGAGTGTGGCCACCCCACTTACGATAGGTTCAAAAATAAGATGTTCCAGATGCATGCCATGCTTGTTGGCACCATCAATGATTTTCCTGCCCGCGGTATGTTGTCGGGCAACATTACCAGGGGTTACAGGGCTTGTTCAGAGTGCATGACGGTTGATTGTTGCAGTCCTTATTGCAGTAAAATTGTTCAGATGCGTCACCGTTGTTGGCTTCCATATGATCACCCATTTAGGCAGGATCAAGACGCTTTTGATGGGACTGTGGAAACAGGTGTGGCACCCAGGCGATGGACTGGGGATGAAATTTTGGAAGTGTTGAATGAATATGATTTTGGCCAGCTGAGCAATTATCCTGAGATAGTGGCGTCAATTCCAGACAAGCCCGAAAGGTATAAGTTTTGGACACACAAGAGCATATTCTGGGAACTCCCCTACTGGCCCAGGTTGCCTATCAAACACTACCTAGATGTCATGCACATAGAGAAGAATGTGTGTGAAAGTGTGGTGGACACAGTTCTTAATTTGGAGGGGAAAACAAAAGACATCCCTAAGGCACGCATTGATCTGAAAGCTATGGGACTGCGGAAACATTTGTGGTTAAGAGATGGTAAGAAAAAAATGCCGCAAACTCCTTACACCATCAAGCCGAAGCATAAGCATGAAATTTTTGGGTGGCTGAGTAAAGTCAGGTATATATTCGTATGGCTATGCAGGAAATTAATATAATTTTTACTTATATATGGTTATATGCGAGAAATATAATTGTTGCTTATGGCTATATATGCAGGTATCGTTATGGCTATGCAGGAAATATAAGCAGGTGTATTAACTTCCGGGACAATAAGATGTACGGATTAAAGAGTCATGACTGCCATGTACTGCTTCAATGCCTTTTTCCTATTTTCATTCGAGGGTACCTGCCCAAAGAGGTGGTGGAGCCGTTATCAAGATTCTTTCAGAAGTTATGCACCAGGGAAGTTAAAAAAGCAGATCTCAGGGAGATACAAGATGACATCATTTTTATCATGTGCAAGCTTGAGAGGATATTTCCCCTAAATTTTTTCGACATCATGCCTCACCTGATGATCCATCTTCCCGAACAATTGTTGCTTACCGGTCCCGTACACTACACTTGGATGTATCCCATGGAAAGGTACAAATGATTCATACATTTGGTTTGCCTCTGTTTTTATATGTAAATTCTTATTTTTTAAGTATCATAACATGCACTTGTTAACTTGTAGACAATTGGGAGCCTACAAGGACTATGTGAAGAATAAATCTGCACCTGAAGGGTGTATCGCTGAAGCATATATTGCGCACGAGTGTGTAACGTACATGAACTTGTATTTGGGAGCGCTGGAGGACCCCCAACAACAGATGCCGATAGATGAACCCCAGTTCAACCTTTCTATCATCTCCAATGACGTGGTAGTACATGGAAGCTTGCCAAAGTCGTACAAGTTGGATGGAAATGATGTAGCCATTGTCCACTGGTCGGTACTGATTAATTGTCCAGAAGTACAATATTGGAAAAACTATCATCTTCACTGCCCAGCTATTGCCGAAAATGTAGATTACCACAACAGGACGTTTGCAAACTACTTTGGTCAATGGGTAAGGGTATATGTGTATATATCTATTTTTTATATCCTTATATAGCATGTGTGTACGTGGTTTTCTTTTTCTATGTTCATAATTTATGGTGTACCTGGTTTCTTATCGTTTTCAGATGAACCATGTAGTAAATGATGGTTGCCCAGAGTGGTCAAACGAATTGAGGGTCCTGGCGATGAAACCGATAGCTTCAAAAGTTTACTCAATGTGTCAGGTCAATGGCGTGAAACTTATATGTGAAAATCGAGACGACCGACTGAAAACACAGAATTGTGGGGTGATGGTCCATTGTGGGCAGGATGGCATTGACTATTACGGTGTCCTTCATTCAGTTGTTGAACTAATTTATGGGAACCGCATGAAAGTGCACTTGTTCAAGTGTAGATGGTTTGATACTAGCCCGGAGAACAGAAGGACCGATCAGTACGGAATATTTTCGGTGAATACTGCTACAAGCTGGTATAAAGAAGACCCTTTCATTCTTGCCACATCAGTAAAACAAGTGTTTTACCTTGACGATCTTCTGAACAAAGTCTCGTGGAAGGTGGTTAACCATGTTGCTCATAGAAACATATACAGTGCTGCCACACTTGGTGAGACCGCAGATGATGAAGAAGTTACTGCATACCAAGAGCCGAACGCTTTTGACATTCCGGAATCATCTACAATTCGCCTTAATAATGTGAGATCTGGGAGTGTGGTTCGAATTACTGGAGCAGAACTTCTCTATGTTAATCCATATGAAGTTGACGCTGATTCAGATGACGAGGAGCGGCATATATTGCCAGAGGTTACCTATGAAACTGAGTCAAACTCAAGTGATGAAGATGATTACGATTATCATCCTTAGCACGTTAATGATGTGCGTATTTTAGTATATATAAACGTGCATGTATGTTTGTTATACAAACGTGCATGTACGTATTTATAGTCGTAAATTCTTGTCGTAAATTATAGTCGGAAATTATAGTCGTAAATTATAGTCGTAAATTATAGTCGGAAATTATAGTCGGAAATTATAAAAATTTCGCCATGCCAACGCTTGATATCGATCGGTGTTATTTATGAATTAATACTTGCTGGAAATTCTTGGCCGGGAATCACTATCATTACCAACGAGTTGATAACTCGTTGGTAATAGTATTACTCACGAGTTATCAACTCGTTGGTAATAGTATTGTCAACGAGTTGCTTATCAACTCGTGGGCAATACTATTACCAACGAGTTAACTCGTTGGTAAAAGTATTGCCCACGAGTTGATAAGTAACTCACCGGCAATACTTGGTTGATTTCCAGCTTGCAGCTCGACCCCTCCCTCATTTCTTCACGGCCTTCCATCCTAGCTAGCTTGAAAACCCTAAAACCCCTCCCCTCTTCCTCACCTCGCCGCCCTCTCCTCAAACCTCTCTTCCTCTCCTCCCCTTTCTCCTCCCCTCTCCCCTCCCCTCCTCCCCTCTCCCCTCTCCCCTCTCCACACAAAATTACCTAAACCCAAAAACCCCAAATCTCCCATACCTCTCCTCCCCTCCTCCTCTCCTCCTCCCCTCACCTCCGTCGCCGCTCCCCTCACCTCCGTCGCCGGAAGCCGATCGAGCTCGACCATGACAGGTCCTAGCTCCCTCTCCCTCCCTCCCTCTCTCTCTCTCTCTCTCTCTCTCTCTCTCTCTCTCTCTCTCTCAATCTCTCTCAATCTCTCTCAATTTTTGTTTTTTTTAATTATGTATATATATATATGCATTTAAATTATATTTGGTTGCATTTTAATTAACTTGATTAATTAAGTTTTGGGTGATGTTTTAATTTTTGATAATTATTAGGCAGACCCTCAGTCAGCAGACCCACAGACGAGCGACAGTCAACGGGGGCATCAGAAACTCCCTCCATCCGAATGCCCCCTATTGGCCCGGTGCCTACTCCCATTTCACGGGAATCATCTGAGGCAGATGGTGCTGGCGCCTCATCATCCCGGCCTCGTCTATCTCTGCCGTCCGGTCTCTTCCTGCCCGACGAGATTCCTGTGATCCCTGAATTCGATGATAGGGGGAGGCCTATTTATATTGAAGGACGGCCGGAGTTCCTGAGCGTGGAGGAAGCGTACAACTTCATCCCGTTCGACCCCGTGTATCTTTGGAGTGCGAGGTGCACCAACCAGCAAACAGACGATGCAGGTAAATTTTATTTAACAAGATTGATTACTTAATTATTACTTAAGACTTACGATAGGTTCAATTAATGATATCAATTTGTTGACATTGTATTATTAGGCAATTTCGTTAATGGCACTGGAAAACGAAAGACTAAAGGCCCCTGCACCAGGAATAATCTTGAGCAGGCCACCAGGGGAAGGAAAACGCTCATTAGGGCCAATGAGGATGGTGAGGTGATCGAGACATTTGACACCACACGAAAGTATGCCAGCATGGCTGGGGCCGTCGTGCGGGACAAGGTCCCAATGCTTTGGCCAGATGGGGAATTTGTGCCTCTCTACGTGAAGATGCAAGTGCATAATGCACTGAGTGTGAGTTAAATCGTATTTTCATTATGTAAATTTTACATTTATTAATTAAGTCCTAATAAATATATAATTTTACCGTTTATATATTCATCTTGCAGGTGTGGTTTGACGTGGATGAATGCCTTATTCACATGTGGATAGAGCGTCAACTACATATCAGGTGATGTGATTCGAGTTATTTGAGTATATATTGAGTTAGATTTTTGTTTATCAAATGTTTTAATATCTCTAACTTTTTTTTCGGGTGTTAATATAGGTATAAAGAGTGGAAGAACGAGCTTTCAAAACATTACACACAGTACAAGGAGCTAGGCCGAGGTTCTACCCCTAGTGAATTCCGGTTTAGGGAGTACGAGTGGCTGTGGCTGGTAGCCCACTTCGAGCACCCCAAAGCGAAGGTATGCATCCTGAATATATCTTACAACCCTAATGTATCGTATCACATTGAAATAGTTAGTTACTAATTTTTTTACATATGTTTATCAAACAAGGCGATTTCCAAGACGAACAGGGAGAACAGATTGAAAAACACCAAGGCCCATCATGCAGGTTCACTCAACTATTTGGGTTGGTCGAGTAAGGCGCAGCAACAACAAGAAGTCAACCCGTTGGTGTTTATTCATCAGAAGTTCTATCTGCAGTGCCCTGAAGAAGCGGTAAGTCTTTCGCCTCATTATTTTGTACTTCACATATGCATGTGTTAGTAAAACTATTTTTCTCTATTAATTTATTTTGTTTAATAATACGTTATTCATATTCGCTTTTAAATTAGGCGAGAGTGGAGGAGGCGATCACAGAAGTCACCATGAATATAGCTCGAAACAACCATCATGTGCTCGGAGGAAGAAGTGACCCAGTATGCCTCTCAGATCGATCCGCTTGATCTCTCTATAGTGACTCATATCATGGCAAAAGCGTGCGAGACTGGAAAGAATACCTACTACTGCAGGGGAATGGGCTCGGCGGGCGAATGAGTATTGAAGAACACTTCGGAATACTCTACCGGGTCAAGAACTTCAACTTCTAGGAACTCTAACCTAGCGGCGGAGCTTCTGAGGACGCAGAGGGAGTTTGAGGAGTAAAGGAGGCAGATGGAGGAGATGCGGCAATTGGCCGAGCAGCAGGCAGTCAGAGATGCCGAGTACCGGGTGATGGCCGAGCAACACCGAATGATGGTCCAGCAGCAGACACAAATGTTCACATGGATGCAGACGATGTACGCGTGCCAGACTACCGGACAACCGCTCCCCACACCTCCCCCGGTCCCTGTGTTCCACACTGATCCACCACCGCAGCAGTCACCGCCACAGCAAGACCAGGGTAGCTACCAGAGTTCAAATGATTACGTCCATATGGATTTCCTCGACCCTTAGTGTAGTTGTAGTTTATTTTCGTATTGTTGCTGTTTGTACTGTACGTTGGACAATTATGTGTGTACTGTTGAACTTGTATTTGTACGGTTTCTGTTTTTCAGTGCAGGTTCTGGAATTGGGCCCAATCCAGAACCGGCTTTTTTTTGACAAATTTCTCCGGGTATTGCCGGCGACTTGGACCTAAGTCGCCGGCAATACCCCTCATTTTCCGGCCAAGGCGGAGGAACATTGCCGGCAACTCAAGTCGCCGGTAATGCCCTAAATCATTGCCGGCGACTTATGTCGCCGGTGATACCCTTAGGCATTGCCGGCGACTTGAAAATAAGTCGCCGGTAATACTTTCACCGGCGCCAAATTTCAGGCGAGAGTATTACCGGCGACTTTAAGTCGCCGGCAATACCTCTTAGTGTGGTAGTGACAGTTGCCGCGGAATTTGCTTTGAAGACTAGCAGGATGGAGATTATAAGGGTTGATCATGCAGATGAGCAGGTTATTGTGGATATGGTTAAGAGGTGGAATTGGGATAAATAGATGAAGAAAGTTTGCTCAAGCTTCCTGATTGTCATGCTCTGGAATAAGAGAAGGTGACCAGAACCCGATATGTGCCACTCCAGTTTGCTCACATCAAGACTTGAAGAGGAAAAATGGCTTGCTGCTTGCAACCAACTGCTAGGAAGAGATTGAAGAAAATTGCGGAGAAGAGTAAATTGCAGTGGCTTCTCCAGATGTAATGACAGCGATGAGGGCACACCTTCATGAAGATCACTTCTAAATTAAGTTTCGAGTTTTAGCTTAGCTACTACTGTCACCAGAACCTATATATGAACGTTTTCATTGAATTAGAGCGCGCAATGTTGTATCTAGCTAAATGAATATCTCTAATTTAATCAAACTATTTCAGTCATTGTGTACTTGCTCGGTCATGTTTCAAGTTTAGATCGAAACAATTAAATGGTTCATGCTTCTTGGCTGTGAACACGAGGGATTATGAATTTATATGAGCTTAAGCCATGCCAAAGACAACCTGCACTCAATTTGCCATGAAATCTTTATTCTTGATTCCTACCTAGTTGGAAGCATTTTGGTCACTTGAGCTTAAAATAGCTAGGTTACCAAAAGTCCAAAAGGCCAAGAGTTTCCGAACAAGCCAGTAAACACCTTTTATTTGTAATAATCATAGGTCATCAGCACAAGATCGAGGATCCGCCGGCGAGGATGAGGAAGAGGTTTGCCACCTTTGAGGAATTGGTGTCAGGGTTGCTCTAAATAGAAACTTCAACCTCAATCACGTCACAAGTCACAACCAGCTTACTTCAGCTGGCCTCATTCCAATTCACAAGTCTCTTCTTCAGTGCTTATAAACTAAACCACCCAAGTTGGCTAAAGAAAATCATCTCGCCCGGCATGCATGATATATTTTTAATTTATTTATACATTTAGATGACCCTGGCTCATAAGCAATCATTTCGATTCTATGCTTGTGATTGCCTCGATATTTAGGCTACGACTTCCACCGGCCGTTAACCCAAATGAAATGGCCATTGCATATCATATCGTTTCCCCACAAGTTGATTATTGCGTGAGACCTAATTTACCATGCGCTGCAAGGAGCTGGAATTGCATATCACATTTTCGTGTACGAGCTAGCATAAACTCCTCTTTCCCAATAAATTTCCTAGCTAGGACAACAATAAATCATTGCGGCACAAAACGATTACATTATTGAAGGTCTTTTACTATATATTTGTTATATGATATATTTTAAGATTCAATGGTATAATAAACTGAATAATTATATGGCGTGCATAACACAAGTGTGCGAGGAGTAATCCACGGTCTAAATATTCACATTCATTATTCATCCTAGCCCAAAGCGGTTGGATTCATTTTTGAAAAAAAAAAATTGGGATTGTACGTGGCAAGTGTTCCACACACTATAGGTGCATTCATAATAATAGGGGTCATCATTTAGCCCATAGACCTGAAAAGCCCAACCCCGGCCGGCCCGAATTTAGGCCCAAAAAAGCCCGGTCATATGGACTCAGGGCCAGGTTCGGGCCAAGTTCCCAAATCTCACGGGCCTAAAAAAGCCTGGCCGGGCCCATAGGGCCAAATCCGTCTAGCTCATCCATTGTATATATTACATATTATTTTTATCACTATGACACTATAAACCTCTACACTTTTTAATTTACTTTAATATCATTCATTTATGTATTAATTATTAATTTATTTAGGCTTATATATATTATTTAATGTATATAATTGTCAATATATTTGATAATTAGACACTATTAATTTCTAATTTTTTTATTTAATACAAAAAAAAGTCCAGCTCAACCCGAAAAGTCCGTGGGCTTCAAATTTTTGAAAAATTTCAGCCTGAATTTTGGAGACGATGCGCTAAACCCTGGCCTGGCCCATTGCCGAGCCCTACATAATATACTCAATTTTATTTCATACACATCGTAAGAATTAAGTTGTTACGCATGTAATTTTATCAATTTTTACAAGGAAGCTTAGAGGAGTTACATATGATTGATAATGGTGAAAGGACTCGACCCCGATTTAGTTGCCTAAACTGAAATTAAACCCCTTCGAAAACACGACCTTAAATTTTTTTTGCCATAGTTTACTTTGAAAACACATAAACCATTCTTAGAACCTGCAAAGTAATACACTTCGAATATTCCACAAAAGCCAAACTGTGGGGCTCCATTCCCCATCCGAATTTCTCAACAACATATATATGATAAACTCAAAGGTTTACTAGAAATCCAGAAACATTCAGGAGTAAACTCAACTGAAAACAAACATGAGTATTCAGAGTGACGCCTATATACATTATTCACAACAAGTATGTCAAACAAGAAACCTACAGAAACTGAAGAGTGATCCGAACTATATGCCTCCACAGTCGACGCGCAACACTGGAACCCAAACTGTAAACTAGGCAAAGGAAACCGAAAAGCCCAGGGAAAGATAAATGAAATCGTTAGAGTGAGTGGACGAAAATAATAATATGTCTTTCCCAAATAAATACTCATAAAATCATAATACGAGTCAATGTATATGAAAATCCTGACCAGGTACATTTTCCCTGATCCATAAATATGCACGTAAAATCCTGCAGGGTCACTCATGGGCTCCTCCGCATAGTACAGTCTAATCACGGGATCCCAGACCCACACGTGATTAACATAAGTCAGAAAGACCTCGGGTCAGGATATATGTCCCCCCCCCCAGAGCATCTTGGAGATTAGCCGAGAAGCCAAAGCATCGATGCATTCCTCTATATCCGAGACTATACTCTGTGTAAACCAAATCATAAATCATTTCCATGCACATGCATAATCGTAAAGTGCATAATCATAAATGCATAATGTAAATGCATAATCATAAATGTATACTCATAAAATGTATAATTCAAGACTCGCAATTAAACTGTGAAAATAAAATGTCCACTCACAGAGCAAAGCTAGCCCTGAGGTCCGGCGGAAGATCCCTTGTCAAACGCTCGATCTCGATCACCTGAATAGCAGGGATATGATCAATATATATTGAAACACAACATACGGAGCTAATACGCCGAGAACCCCGCGTTCTCGAAAGACGTATCGCTCGAAATATCGACGAGGATCTAATTTTTATTTCAAGTTTATCTAATTAATCGCTCTATCTATTTACTTTCAAGTATAATTCGGAACAAATGAAGGATTTCAAGCGGACTACCGCCGAATGAAACGTTTGGAACAAATTTGTTAATTAATGAAATACGTTTAAGTTTGATCTTTCTTCCTTTACAAATTCTATTACGTATATATTTATTACAAAATTATGATGTAAATATATGCTCTATGATCTATATACATAGTCTTAACTAAAGACTTTTTTGTGATCGTTATGGTTGAAGTGTGAAGTCAGGTGTATAGTACGAATTAACTCGTGCTTAAGTGAATTGCTGGTAAATTATTTTGTTATTGTGGGAGTTAGCCAACGGCTCTAGTCCCTTACAGATAGTGCACTATTATACTCTAAGGAATGAATTGTGTCAAACCTGGAGTATATATGCTTTGGCAAGTGGCCTTAGAATGCTGTGGCTTTATATGTGTGTTGGTATTGTGAGACTAAGCACATGATTTTTTTTTGAGTAATTACCAATTAATCTAAAAGAATTCACTTCGGAAGTATTGGCGTGTTTGTGTGTAGATGTAAAGTTGTGCAAGTATATATATTATGTATCTAAATGTATATATTACAAAGACGCAAGTGTAAGTATGGAAGAATAACCGGTTTGAATATTTCACCTTTTTGAATTGGTTGTTCGGTTTGATGTTTCTTAGAGATAATTTAGTCTATGCTTGTAAGCTGTACTTACTGGGCCAGTGTGACTCATGATACTACATCTTTCTCTTTTTCAGGTGATGAGTAGAATGTTTGGGGAAAATGGGATACGTCGCCTACTAAATAAACGAATAATTTTCTACTTGCATTTTGAATTGAATAAATGTAATGAGTATTATTTCAAAAACTTCGGTATTGTAATATTAGCACTTTCACTTTTCAATAAATGTACTATTCAAACACCTTGATTTTGAAATTATTTGGGTTTTTTATTCACATCACAAATCCTTACACCATATTTCAGTATAATACTGGCTCCGGATTTGGGGGTGTGACATTTTTGGTCTCCTCCTCTTCTTGGTGGGAGCTGAGGCCGATGCAACATCTTCCACATGGGCAGGAGGAACGCTTCCTTGCCCGGTGTTGGTACTAACCAATCCTTTTTTGGGATTTCCAACCTTGTAGGAACATTTGTAGCAGGTATATCCGATCTCGTCACTTTAGCGATATCAGCAAAGAAGTCAGGCATAAAGTCTGCTACTTTGATCAAGTATTCTTTGCACTTTTATCTCACTCTGAGATGTGTGAGGATCATGATAAGACATAGTGGGATAAGACCACGTCAATTCCTAACATTGAACCGGAATAGATACATTACCTCCTTCCCCTAATATCGAGATGTATGTCTGATCGAAGTGACAATAGGAAAATCTTGCAATAAAGAGATCTCTCATCGAAGGTTCAAGATAGCGAACTATCTTTAGAGCTTCATAGCCAACATAAATGCCTAATCTTCGTTGAGGACCCATTTTAATGCGTTATGGAGGCGCAATTGGCACATATATAACGTAATCAAAACCGCGCAGATGTGAAATCTCAGGCTCATATCTAGTTACCAACTGGTACGCACTGAATGGTTGGCCGGTTATGGGTCAAAAATGAAGAAGCATAGCTGCGTGTAATACTGCATATCCCGACGCAGAGACTGGTAAGTTTTTATGCATTACCAAAGCTCGAGACACAAGCTACAACCGCTTGATGTGAGCCTCTGCTAAACCGTTCTGAAAGTGAACATGAGAAACGAGATGTTCAACTTGAATGAAAATTGACATCCAGTAATTATCAAAATATTTTGATGTAAACTCTCCTGCGTTGTCCAATCTAATAGACCTGATTAGATAATCTGAGTGGTGAGCCCGGAGCTTAATAATTTATGCCATGAGTTATGCAAACACAACATTCCTTGTGGATATCAAAGCAACATGTGACTATCGCGTTGATGCATCTACCAAAACTATGAAATATTTGAATGGTCCGCATTTTGGTTTGATAGGTCCACAAAAATCACCTTGGATTCTTTGTAGAAATGAAATATTGTTGGTATTATCAACACCAAAAGAAGGACGGACCTGTAATTTGTTAATGAACAAGCTTTGCAAAACGAGTGATGTGCATCAGGGATTGCAACATATGAATCTGGTGGGATAACGCACGATGTCGCAGCAGTATTTTGCCGAGATTGTGTTGTACTCATCTTGGAGACCAAGCCAGGAATGAGAGGAGTAGTCTCATCCTCTCCATCTAAACCGATGGATTTGGGTATTCCCACATGCTTCTTCGCTATAAAAAATGGATGACCATGAGAATTTTTTTAATATTTTGATCATCATGTCACGACCTAGATGTCCTAGTAAAAAATTCCAGAGCTTATATGAGTCTGAATCACATGAAGTCGTGTGAGTCATGGCATTGGATTTAATGATCCGAACCGTAGTTAGATATAAACCACTAGGAGTATCTGAAAACTTCTCTATAATGCGCTTGTAGCCACATTCAACAGAAGTGATACACAATAGTTCTTTTCCATTCTCACAGTATGTTTTCAAGTGGAAACCGTTGGCGTGAATATCTTTAAAACTTAGCAAGGTTTGATTGGCCTTTGGCGCATATAAGGCATCAATGATGTATAATTTTGTACAATGAGGTAGCAGAAACTCTGCTAAACCACGCCCTTGAATAACAAACGTTGCACCAATCATGGTAATCATTAAGAATTTGTATGGAAAAATATTCACAAACAGTTGCCTATTTTGCATAATGGTGTGGGTAGTACCACTATCTGCAAGACACTCAATCTCACATTGAGACATCTACAAAATCAATATAAATAAGTAAGTCTTTGAACTAAAGACCAAACGGATATTTTAAGTAGACACTTAAAGATTTGAATAGGGGTGTGACCTGTGTTGAGTGCTGATATGGCATAAGCAAACCATTGTAAAACCACGTCTAGTTTAGAATTTCGGGTTGGAACTTTTTCTGGAACCCTTCGTCAATAAAACCGATGTAAAATATATCAAAAACACTACAAATCAAGTATAGCCTTCGATGGATCGAGAGAAATTCTCAATGGATCGAAGGAAACCTAAAATAGAATTCTGATATACCGAGATTCGATGGATCGAAGAACTTGACTCAGGGCACTCCTTCGATGGATCGAGAAAGTGTCTCGATGGATCAAAAATGCAAAATGGAAACCCAAGAATCACTTTCGATGGATTGAAAGTGTTTTGTGTACAATTTTTTGATGGATCCAAAATTACAGAAAACCAACTCAAGGGTGACCTTCGATGAACCGAAGATTCCCCGAGATCAACAACATCTTCTTCTTTGTGTCTCATTTTTACTGTATCATTGTGTCATTATGCCATATGTTAATGTAAACATCGAATCATACACTAAATTGGTAGTTAAATAACATTCTTAACACTTTTACATACAGTAAAATAGAAGAAAAAAAATCCATTACTTGCCAACATTTAAAAGTTACATCATAGATGTTTTTATCCAAAAAAAAAACAAGACAAAGAGTCTACTAAAAATGACTGAAAAATAAGCCAAAAACAAACCAAAAACTTGAATACATGACAGAGTTAACCGCCTTTTACATAGGCTATTCAAAATCTGGAATAGCTAGGTCCTTTTCTTTGTCCACTGCAAGAATGAGATTGGTGTCAACGTCCATCTCTAAATCTCCAACATAGTTGGACTCTTGAGCCAAATATTGTTTGTGCCTCCTATAGATGTTCTGGATTTCTTTGTTAGTACGACACTGCTTGTACATATGTTTTGTTGAACCACACCGATAACAGGTGTATTTTCTAGAATTGGAATACATTTGTCCATCATTTACCAAACCAGATTGGTTCTTGTTGGAGTTAGCATTCTGATCTCTATGCCAAGTCTAATTTTGGCTGCGACCTTAGCCACGCGCACGCCCTCCTCTTCCGCCTCGTGGAGCTTGTCCTCCACTCACATAAGGTTCTGAACGAACGTTTTTTTTGTCCTTACGAACATTTCCTTCAGTTTGGTAACTCTCAGACTTTTTAGTACCAATTAATCTTGAGTTATTGTTGAGGATGATCTCATGATGCCTTTCCTTTTTAGGTAGGCAATTTATGAGATCATTGAAGAAAAGAATCCTCCCATGTTCGTACTCGATCCGGTACTAATGAGCAAAGATGCTCATGGATGTTGGGAATGTGTTCAAAGAGCTTTCAATCATGACGTTCTCGGACTTTTCCACCCCACAGAAACTCAACTTAGACTGTAGATCTAACATTACTTGATTGTAATCTTGGATCTTTGGGAAATCCAGAAGCCTAAGATTTTTCCATCTGACAGTCAACTCAAGAAGCTATGCATCAGGCACATTGTTGGAGTGTTGCTTCAGAACATCCCACAAATCCAAGGATCAGTTTTCTTTAAATATTGCTTCTTGAGAGTTTGGTGAATATGAGACCATCTTTATTAAGGGATGGCTGAACTGGGCCCAGGGCTATAATATAGCCCAAGATATGTTACTTTTTTATTAAAAACTTGGTGACCATCTCCAACAAGAAACTTTCGAATATTTTATTATTTACATCTTTTCAGTTTTATGATGTTATTTTATTATGATCACATTCTAATTTAGACACAAACTTTTGAAATAATTTAATTTTTCATGTGTATGTTCGATCGAGTGATTATCATATATGTGAATCTTGCCGATAATATTTTTGAATAGAAAAGTTGCCACATATCTTTTACAAGGCAAATTATGAATAAATTTGCTCACGTATTTTATTAATTTATGAATAAATTTTAAATTGAATATTATAAAGTTGACATAGAAAATTATGAAATTCATTAATTTTTAAATAAAATTTGTATATACATTATTGAATCAACTAATTAAAACATGATACTTGTCTTCATCTAGGTCCACTTACAACCACTAATATGTATTTTTAATCTGATAAGTGGTCCCAAAAAATTTGGTCTGGGCTACCCAAAGGGTTAAATATGGCCCTTTGGCTTGGCCCTCATTTTTTGTTAAAGATCAAAATAGAGTTATAATTTAGCTTATAGCCCTTTAGACCCACTTACTGAAGATGGTATGATGCCTCAAAAACATGAGGGCTTGACTTTTCGCTACATCTAATGGTGGAATGATATTTTATCCATGCCCAGCGGATTTGATGGTGTTGCTGAGTCTCTTTCCAATGAATGTGTTTTCCACATCGAAGACCCAACGGTGGTATTCTCTTCCTTGAAGATCAAGGACGTCAAATTATGACCTAACTGGCTCATTCGAAGTCATCTAAAAATACAAAGAGATTGAATTAGTATCGATCAAAGAATCACTGCCATTAATAACAAGTTTTAATGAATAAGAACGTGATCCATGATATATAGTCACAAAAATCGATTATCAACAAACGGTGGCTCGAAAACCACACCCAGAAACCGTGATAAACCATCACATATTATTGATTTACTTTTCATTTATTTTATTTTCTAAACAGTGTCTCCCCCAGAACCGTCATTTATACTTTATGGATATAGGTCCATAAGAACGAGGGTACATATATGCAATAAACACAAAAGACAATATCACAATCCTAAGATCTAGGATTTTGCAGGAAATAAGTTTAATCCTAGATATCTAAATATTGACGGTTTAAAAAATTTACCTTGATTGGTGTTATGCTCGGTATAACCGGTACACAGTTTGAACGATGTTAGGGAAGAGCTTGTCATACACGGTTCTTTGGAAGTTTAGCAATCTTGTCGAAGTAGAGAGATCCTATGAATTGCCGGAAGGAAGGATATATGAGCCGATGTGGTGGAGATCGGTTATGGAGTAGGGCTGTCGGCAGTGAAGGCTTAGTTTTTAGGGTTTAGGTTTTTTTCCTGTGGTGATGACTAGCTATCAACTCAGAGCGTGCTTGATAACATGTTATAAAGGAATAACTGAAATTGTAACTCTTTCATTGATAGAATGTCTTATATATAGGTTGATACAATTAATTACAATAACTGTCTCGATAAAATAGTGATTGTCTATACCTATTTATATTAAACTTTAACCAAGTAGGATACGATACACACTAAAAATTACAGAGAATAAATCTCCTTAAACACTTGATAAATAATTCTAACTCGGAACAGAACAGAAGCAATGAACAAGTGAGTTGGTAAAACTTCTAATTAAATAACGTAGCTAGCTAGGTGTAATTCTACCACCTGCCATAGAACAACGCTGAAGCTCACTCTCATGAGTAATCTGGATCATAATTTGGAGATTATTTTTTCTCCAATTATAATAGTACTACTAGATTGGTGATTGCTAGGAATCCATGTACTTAAGATTTGAGGTATGGCCTGTAAAGTGCATTTTGTGTATACCTAACTCCATCAATGTATGTAATATATATGAGAGGTAATCAAACATATAAGTTGCATTATATATATAAGCAGTGTTAGCTAGACAACCTTTTCTGAAATCGGGCATGATTAGTTGGAGCAATTTCTTGATTTGGGAGTGAAGAATGTCCATAATAATTCCCATAATCTCATACCGTGCGGGTGGGTTTTGCACTTTTGCATGTTCTTGGATTACCCCTTGACGATTACCAAGAAATCAACTATACCTAGCTAGTTAAACATTTGCATCTTCTTTTAGGTTCAAAAAGAAAGAGTTGCAGTTATTTAGCTCTATAAGGACTGGCTAATTAAGAACGATAACGAATGCTCAGTGCTTAACCGCTAATGTTAATATATAACATCCTAGTCGTCGAAGAAAACTAAATATAAACTCTGCGTGCCGTAGTCATCATGCATATAAAGTCATCAAACATTTAGTAACTGATTACTGATTGTAGTCCTTAATTCTACGACTATAGCTTTGTAATTACAGCCATTGCATAGCCCAGATTAAAGCAAACGACGTTCGCCCACCACCTTATGATCCAAGTCTTCATCAACAACATGTCTTGCTTGCTATATACATATATATATATATAATTATATTTTCGAAGAATAATAAGCAAAAACTATTAATTAGTCTACATTGATCTGTTTTGTTTATGGAAGAACACGTACGACGGATGGAAAATGACTCTATTATGTGATTATGATTTTAATTCCAACATCAATTGATCATAACGGATAAGCATTCTCTCGATTAAATTGCATTGAATTGGATTGACTTTGAGCTATAGTAGCATTACTCTCATACAAAGGGTAGCCTCACACGTATGCAAAGGTTATATATGAATTGTCAAATTTGCATTTTGCTCTCGGCAAGTAGGCATTTCAATAATCGATTGCTACGTAATAATGAAAATTGAAAATGAATGCTTGAGCTGCAGCTAGCTACATATGTCGGCCGAGCTTACAGTGTAATGATACGAATCATACAAGTCCGGAAACGCAAAGTAGGAATGTTTCTTTTTTTGATGAAGCAAAATATGTATGTTTTGATATCAATGTTATATTATGAACGAGAAATATCGCTTACTTATTGTATACATATAGAATGTTTGATACTATATCCGACCGGCCTATATCAAAATATTTTTGAAATTTCTTTCGATCAACAAAAACTTCTTCTATTTTCTTTTGTTATTTTTTTTCAATTTGTAATAATTTTTCTTGTATATCCAAAAGTTTTTTATACCTTAAAAACAAACCCAAACAACAAGTTCTAGCTAGTTGGATCATCCAGCATTGGCATACATTCCTAAAGAAGACCAAAGCTTAACCAGCTTTGACCCCTATGCTCCCAGGTACGGACCGAACTAATTTTGTTGTCTTTATTCATTTTGGTAAGGTGGTGGACCAAACTACCACTAAACACTTCATAAATACACAATCCTCATACACATCGATAACCAGAATTTCTATCACATTACGATTTCGAAACCGAAATACTAAAAAGAATCCAAAAGGGTTTCTGTGAATAGTAATCTCCCGGGAAATAGTGCAAAAAGAATCGGTGGAGTAATACAGAATCAAAGTCTCACTATTTGCATTCTTCTTCCTCCTCTTCCAAATCTTCCTCGACACTCTGTTTGGCTGTGTGCAAACTTCACTGTTCTTGAGTCTTCATGGTACACTCCACCTCAAAGCTTCTCACTTTGTGTTTCCTAATTAGATTTGGATTTCTGTTTAGTTTATTGGTTATCTGCTTGGCATATCCTTATCCTATTGGGTTTTCATTATCTCTCTGAGTCTGCTAGCAATTCTGGAACTTTCTTCATGGTTTGTGCTGTTTACCCGGCTACTATATTTTGCTCTGTTCTCGTAGGTTGTCTGAGATTTGAAATATGAGGGAAAAGGTTGATGCTTGCTCTCCCGTTGGAGTTCTTGAGGACTTTTTTAGGAGCTCAGATTCTGAAACAAGCGAGCCCAATTTGAAAGTTGATAATTTGCTGAAATCGAAGGCGAATTCGAGGTGGCATGGACTTGTTCAATTGCTGAGGACCAAATCCAAGAAGTCTTTAGCTCCAATGCATCCTCTGTTGAAACTCTCTAAGAAAATGAGCAATAGTATGAGGGAGATTATAACACCAAAACTCGAGTCGGAGTCGGATTCCTTGTACCCATTTAAGTCACCATGGAAGAACTTCTCCCTCTATGAGCTACAATCCGCAACGAAGAATTTCAGTCAAGGTGTTTAACGTGCTTCAAAGGGTTTTACACTGTTTTCTGTTCTGCTTTGCAAGATTGGTAATAATTTAGTTTGTGCGCGTTTGATATTGGTGTAGATAATTTGATTGGAAAGGGCGGTTATGCTGAGATTTATAAAGGTTGTTTGCCAAATGGGCAATTTGTGGCAATCAAAAAGCTAACCAGAGGAACCCCGGAGGAGATCACCGGAGACTTTTTATCGGAGATCGGAATCATGGGTCATGTGAATCATCCCAATACTGCTAAGCTGATTGGCTATGGAGTTGAAGGAGGGATGCACTTGGTTCTTGAGTTGTCTCCACAAGGAAGCCTAGCCTCTGTGCTCTATGGTTAGTCCATAGTCATTTCTTATGTAATTGTTCTATTTTCTAACATGGTAAATCAGTGTTTATTTGATTGGTTGATCTAATTTATAGGTTCAAAGGTAAAGCTTGAATGGGAAGTTAGGTATAAAATTGCATTAGGTGCAGCTAAGGGTTTAAATTATCTTCATGAGGGCTGCCAAAGGAGAATTATCCACAGAGATATTAAGGCTGCAAATATTTTGCTGAGTGAGGAATTTGATGCCAAGGTATCCTTTTCAACTTTAGCTCCGTAGCTCAAATTCTTGAACGCCTTTCAGGCTTTTGTTGAAATGACTTGTTTCTTTTATCAGATTTGTGACTTTGGTCTAGCAAAGTGGCTGCCAGAGAGTTGGACTCACCACACAATTTCAAAATTTGAAGGCACATTTGGGTATGGAACTCTTAAGACTTTTACTCATCCTTTTCCTTTATGAGCTAACCATCAATAGTTCGAACTGTGTTGTAATTGCAACTTCATTTCACAGATACCTTGCTCCTGAATTCCTACTGCACGGTATAGTAGACGAGAAAACTGATGTTTTTGCCTTTGGTGTGCTGCTTTTGGAACTAGTCACCGGGCGCCGAGCTCTGGATTACTCCCAACAAAGTCTTGTTTTGTGGGTATGTTGCCAAACTGTATCCACTATTGGATGTTACATATTTCGTCACTAACTAGAATGTTGTACTGTAATAGGCAAAGCCATTGCTGAAGAAGAATGAAATCAAAGACTTGGTCGATCCAATCCTAGCTAATGACTACAACGCTCAACAGATGAATCTAGTCTTGTTGGCTGCCTCGTTATGCATACAACGATCCTCAATACGACGGCCTAGTATGAATCAGGTAACTTCTGTTTCCTACATTGACCAGAAAAGGGTCATTATGAAGCTAGCAATGTTCAACTGGAAAAGAAAGTAATTAAAATGTTTGTTACGTGCACAGGTGTTACAACTTTTGAATGGCGATCTTTGTTGCTTGAAGTGCATGAAGAAGAGCCGAATGCCATTTTTCCAAAAGGCATTCCGGGAAGACATCGTGAACAACATTGAAGACCCTTGAGCCGAAAGTCTGAAAGATCATCATCTCGCAAATCTTAATCAGCATTGTCATGCCGGGTTTGCCACGAAGAAATGGAATATGTAAAGGCATATTCTGATATGATTCCAATACCTTAATTTTGTTCCAATATTGTAAATTATGACAAGATCGAGCTACAGATCGAGGAACGAAAAGGAAATGTTGCTTATCAGTCCGTTGTAAATAATAGAAACCCCCTATTAAAATTACAATCAGAGAACGAATACAAAGCAAGTTATTAGTTATTACTGTAAAGCACAACTAAGCTAGGCCAGAAGCCCAGAACTGTGCCCTTTTTTCTTTCTTTCTATTTTAAGAAATTATGTACACCGGTTTGTGTTGGTGCATCAATAAACTATGTGTTAGTCATAAGCATAATCACACAAGTTAAACACAACAAGCAATACAAGCAAATCATGAACTAATCAATTAAAGACTATTACCTTGCTGCATCACTTGGTTGTTCATATGACCTGTCATTTGTAAAATGGAATAGACATTTTCTGCAGAATGCTCTGTATAACTCTTGATGGGAAGAGACTGTATTCACGATATCACAACGATGTGAGAGCTCCGCAGGGACCTCTATATATATTGGTCGATGTACAACTCTAGTATCTATCCCATAAGAAATATTAGAGTCCTGTTACATCTCATATCCTCTATCACTTGATAAATAAGCAATATGATATTTATCAGATTAACTAAAAACATATTTACCGGAATAGAATTACAATTAATTTCAGCTACGTATTTTGCAAGAATCGTAATAGTTGTTATGCTTTAGGACTTTACGACAAGTTCACAATTAGAATAACTCTAACAGTTTGGACTTTGGGAGGGAGTATACGTAAGCTTAAACAGAGTTTCGATTTGGCAAACTCTTGTTTCAACGTTGAGAGTGGCACGCAACAAGAAACGTGGTGCCGTGAATCGATCAGCCAGCCGACGTCGTCAGCCTCTCTCCCAACTCCCAAGAATTGAATTGGAATTACTTTGACTGATGCCAATTATCTATGCCACTTCTTTATTTATTTTTCTTTTGTCATAAATACAATAAAACTTCAATAAATTAATAACCTCGGGAATGACAAATATTATTAATTTAGCGAGATTATTAATTAATCGAATATTAAATTAATACTCAAGTCCCCAAGTTGGGAACGGAAAAAAATATTATTTTATCGAAGTTATTAATTAATCGAGTATTAAATTATCGAGGTTTTACTATAGTATAATTTTATTTTTACAAACTGAATAACAAAATTAGCTACGTCAAGTCAAGTCGAGAAAGAGAAGTTAAAACATAAAATGTCTCTCTACTCAATTCGCAAGTCTCGTCTGGCTACTTTGGGCTCGACGACGGCCGTTTGGCCTCGTCGACCTCGTCGACGCCATAGGGTGCTTTAGATGGAAGGTCAATGGGCCTATTTTTGGACAAGACATTTCTCTATCCTTACAGACAAGGTGTTAGGTCTTCTGGTGTTTTTACTGAGTTGTGGCGAGGGCGAGGGGTGCAGATTAGTGTTGGAGCCGTGGAAGGGTGGTGCAACTTATGGATGGCAACTTCGTGAACAGAGACGGTGGTGAGGCAGGGGATCGCGACGTCATGGATCGTGGTTAGAGATGGCATCACGACAACAAGGCTAGGCATTGATATATTGGGATTAAGTTGGGCTGGTAGACTTTAGACTGGGGTTAGTAATTTTCAAGGGGCTTTAACCTCGTCTAATCTTCTAGAGATCTTGGGCTCTTGACCGAGACTAGGTTCAATCTAGTAAAGATGAGTTTATGTAATTCACTATGCTTATATTTTGTCAAGTGTTTTAGTGTTTCAATGATACATGACTTTGATTAGTCTAGATTTGTCTTCCATTAAGTTAAAGAGTTTAGGGAGTGTTAGACTTGGTATTTTTCAATGTATCCGTCAAATTCCTAAAGTAGTTTACATTTCCGTAAAAAAAAAGAATTTTATGTGTAATACTGTAATTATGTTTGTTTGTTTTTTTGACGGAAATACGCATTAATTGTGTGATATATTGAAAACTGTCCAGATACATTAACGTACCTAGAATAACCTTCTTTCAAAAAAGCAAATCTAAACTAGATAATGATGCATTCATCGAACACTTGAGCGCATAGAAATAGAACTAAACTCGGATCCAAACCCGCTAAAGAAAGACAAAAGCCTAATAAGATAACTAAAAACCTAGACAAGCCACAACCCACAAAATTGGGCCAAGAAAACCTGGCCCCATTAAGAACTCTCCAACGAGAACACCAACCACCCCCCATGAACATCGATCAGCCCACCGTCGTGACTCTCCTCCCCGATGCCACCTGAGCAACCTTCGTAACCACACACTTCAACCGCCCCTCCCTCCACACATCCGGTCAAAATCCGTCACCACATCCCTGCTCGAGGTAACACCCCAACCACCAAGCAAACCCAAATCGATGCCAACCCAGCCCTCGGTCTCAGCAAACCAAAACCCAGCAGCCAAGCATCAGCTCAATCTGCTAATCGTCGTCCACACACCGTCGCGCCGCCTACTGCCTGAGAGAGTGCCAACAAAAGCCAAAGTTTCGACCACAATCGACTAGTCATCAAGCCATGGACTCCTCGCCCGGCGACCATCCCCAAGCAGAGGCGTGGCCAAGGCCAGCCCTACCTAGGACAGCCACCGGACGAAGAAGATTGAGATCTGGAGATGGCCGCCGCCGCTTGGTTTTCTCTCCCTTACAGAAGAGGGAACCTTACAAAATTGAAATACGCTTGTTTTTTCTTGTTTTACGTTTCACATCATGTAAGTTATAAATGTTAATGGTTGTTTTTCATCCATGATCTATGCAATGTCGCCAATATGTGACTTTTTCATCATCAATGGAATCACTCCGTCGTATCCACTCTCCACTCAAAACAAGTTTACTGCAGATAATCTCTATTAATTAAAGCAAGGAGGTTTAGGGAAGTTAGGAGGAGTTTAAGGTAGAACATTACTAATTCCTGATTGTGTCCTTCTTTTTTATGGACGGAGGACAATCTCTTTTAATGTTCTGAAGAGCTTAGTCGTAAAAACACTGGTTCGTCCTCGTCGTCTCTATCAGTTGGTCTTGTTCTCCTAAACTCTCCATTTCGACGCCAGACCCTAAGTCTGAGAGCCTCGGCGGCCAACTTCGACAGATCACTCTCCAAGCTGTGGCTCCCAGAGTTCGTCATCGCCATGTCACTGTCCCCCAGCGCATCACAGCAACACCACACACAAAAAAGCAAAACTGCTTAGAACTTCATAAAAACCCAAATCCAAACCTAGATCCTCTCTCATGATCATGGATCTCCGCCCAAATCCTGTAAAGCAATCAAACCCATTAAATTTTACACCTGGGCTCTGGAGAGGATGAGAGGAAAGGCCAATGAGAGAGAGAGAGAGGTGTGATGGTCTGCTTTTAAAACGAACAGCATTTTAGGAAACAAAATCAATAGGGGGTACCAAACTTACCATTAATCTTTTCCTCACGGGTGTTGTCTTTCTTCAAATTAATAGAGATAAGAAATTATAAGACATTTTATTCTCAATTTGAATTTACTGATTTTTGTGTATTATCAATCCTACTGAGACTAACTTATTTGTGGGTAAATCAGGCTAGCAGCTTCTCAGACATGGAGGAACTTCAACATCTTAAAGCCTTCCTTGATGAAGTGAAGTTTAAACTTGATTCTGATAGCATGTTGGCTTGAAAACATTCTCTTGGTAGTGCCTTCGTTGGATTTTGATGTCTTTACAACAATGAGGTGAGACTATCTGTTACACCATCTGAGCTTTATTTATCGAGGTGTTTTCAGTTTCAACTTATCAATTCAGTGATCTTCATTTCATTATTCGTTTCTACTCTACATTTGTTTTGTCCAAACCAAAGTATTCATCGTAATTTGCAAATTTTGATTGGCCTGTTGGTTCTATTATAGGTTTTCATGACCACTGTTTAAAGTAAAACAAGCACATGGATATGTGTAATTGTTATGTTGCTTCAGTCATGGTTTTGGGCTTAGAAGTTGTTTTGTATCTGTCTACCATGTTTTAACTATGCGTGTCATTCATACTGCCAGGGAGTCTGTTGAGACAAAATATTATGTTCTAGCCTTGGTTGATGAACAGGTTTGAGTTGTTCAACTAAAGACAGGAGCACTGGTGACCTCTGACTGGATCGTCACCAAGTTCATATTGATATGGACTATGGAGTGTATTTAGAGAACTTTTAAAAGGGTGGGAGTGTTCTGTTTCGGTTTCGCTGCCCTGTCGGCTTCGGCATTATCACTTTCCTAATTCTGCTTCTGATTCCCTCCCTGATCATGGATCTCCGCCTCTGATTCCCATCCCCGTTTCTCAGATGATCCTCCTATGATCTTCCCCAATTTCAGCTTCATCGGTACACGAACCTCTTTTTCTTCTGTAATTTTTCCAAGTTTTGATCTTTCATGTTTTGATGGGTTGTGCTTGCGGATCGGCTTCTTTTGGATGTTGGGTTTGAGTTTCTAATACCCTTTGTGGATTTTTTGTTGTGGATTTATTTTAGGGGAGACAAAGTTTGGACATTTCAGGGACGTGTTTGAATTTCAAGCTATTTTTGCTTGCTGTGAATTTTTTTTTTTGGGTTCAATTTTTTGTTGGGTGGTTAATGTTAGATCTCCCAATCCGGACCCTAAGCCTCAGAGCCTCGCCGACCAGCTTCGAGTCATCTTCCCCTGTCCTCGCCGTCATCGACAGGTCACTCTCCAAGTCGTGGCTCCCGGAGTTCGTCATCGCCATGTCGTCGTCACCGCCATGCTCAGCTTTGAAGGTCAACTTGGTTTAGGTCTGTGACTTACTCGAATTGATTCTTACCTGCTCACTTCTTCTTTCTCTGATAATTTTGTCGATGTGATACTTTAGAGTTTCTTATGAAAATTCTCTGATTGCTTTGTATTATTAATACAACTGAGTTGTGTCGATGTATTAGTCAGTTTCAACTTCTTACTGGTGAACCCATTGTGTTTCCATTGAAGATTGTTTGGTTAAGTATCCTGTACGACAGGTGTTTGAGTGTGTTTGAGTGTCTGTGACAAACAGTCATATTCCATTTCAGGTTGCTAACAGTCCTGTTCTATTTCAAATTTTAGTAAACAGATGCACTCCTAAATGGTTACGAAGTCTGTATAATTCTACAAATAGGACGACAACGTTACAGCTTTCTCAGTCGAAAAAAGAAGCCGTCAATTTATTTTTCTGAGGTAATCCCCACCGTTTCAAGTCTTTCTTTTTCTGAGGTAAACCCCACCGTTGAATTCTTATGCTTATGCTCTGTTCACTTTCTGAAATTGAAAAGCTGAATTTTGTTTTGGTTTTGGATTCCTAGAGCTTTTTTTCTATGTGTAATGTCAAGGATCTAATCAAGTCTTCATCTCTATGGTGTTCCTGTGAAGATTAAAAATCTCGGAGAGGTTCGCAATATAGAATAGAGCTTGATTTGTATTTTCTTCAAGTTGATTGAAATCTGAAGAATTGACCTGTGTTTCGTTTTTGCATATACATTCGTGAAAGCCGAAGTGGAATCGGTTCAGATTTAATTTGTTGGTTTCGAAATCTGATATAATTTGACTGAAGAGGTGGTCAAAAATTTCAATCTTATAGGTGAAAGGCGAGGGTAGTTGGATTTGCTGTATTTTGTGAAGGATGTGTTTACCTGTGTGTTAATTCATCATTTTGTTTTACAGGAGAGATGAATCTGCACTGGCTCATTGATGAGTGTGCTCTAAATTACGAACTGCATAGTTCTGGAGACTAAGCAGAGTTAGATTTTGGATGAAACTGAAGCTAGAGTTTCAGCTCCACTTATAAACCAAAGAAGAGCCTGACTGCTAAAGGTAGAACAAAATTCGACCATTAGATGTATCTTTTGGGTTATATACTTGAATTTCAATGTATGAGTTTGACATAAAATCTCTATTAATTAAAGAATTTTGATCCACTAAAAATCTGTCATGGCATAACTTTTGATATTCCTAATTTTTCCCTTATGCGTCATATAATTTGAACCCACAAAATAGTAATACGTGCCTCTTTAGTTTCACACACTATCCAACAAAATCACCAAAGAACTAGGAATTATATTATCAACAAAATAGTAACACTCGATAATTAACTATATTATCACCAAAACAAAAAATGATTTCTATTTTTAGGTCATATATCGAACATCTTATGGATCAAGCAAATAGTTCACGTACTCAAACGAGTCGACAATGGTGAGAGACATTGACTCCCGAATAATATCAAACTTATTTGGCCCGACGACGAGACCATGCTCGAGGAAAACGACATGTGGTTGACTCTGTTGATGATGACCCAAATTCTCAATCAGAAAATGTAAACGAACCAACCAGAGGTAACGTTGATTATGAAAGGTTTTTGAATTAGTAGTGTTCATAAATTTTCTTACATTTTGACATTTTTTATTTTATTTATTTATAGAAAGAGTGCGCTTAACTCACATTAGGCAAAGAGCGTGTTCGGAAGGGATACAGATAAATGATGGTAATCGAGTACAACCTGTTACAAATGATACAAACGAAGAGGTTCCATGTACTGCATCATTTTACTTTATATATGAGATGTTAATACACCTTAAATAATCTCGATTTTTTTTCAATATGCACTGCAGTTGAATAATAACAAAAAAAAAATTCTATTAAATTATCAATTTCATTATTATAAATCAGAAAATATCGATATTACAATGATTATTGCAACGGAGCAAAATATGGTTATTGATGAGGAAGTGAACGAAAATGGGAACATGCTTATTGATGAAATGCAATTTTGAGTCCGACCTATGCCACAAACAAGGAGAGCAAGGATAAGGTCCAATGATGCAAGAAATTTTCATGAGGAAACGGGGGTACCAATATGTCAACTGCCACAACCCAGAACATGCCCCAAGTGCAATGCGCAATTGTTTTATAATGAAACATCAAGTTTGTGTTGTTTGAACGGGGGAATTAGCTAGTCTGCCTTTAATTCACTGTCCCCAAGAAATGCTTGCTTTATTCTGTGACCAAACAACATTGGGAAAGAGATTCAGACAAAACATTCGTGCATACAATAATGTTTTTTCATTCACCTCAATGGGCGTTCATGTTGATGAGAGAATTAACGTTCGATCACATTACACATTTCGTGCTCAGGGTTCTATATACCATAAGATTGGTGGCCTTATGCTGATTGATGGAAGAAGACCACGATATCTACAAACTTATATATACGATACCGACCATGAACTTGAGAATAGATTGTCAGAAAGTAGTGTGTTAGAGAGGGAAACAGTTGAGAGGATACAACATATCTTGAACCAATATAACCCATATGTTCATACGCTACGAAGTCTTGGACATCGTGAAGACTTGCCTAATTGCAGATTGATTTTAAGAGAGCAACCTTGTCATCGTCGTCAATACAACCTATCATCAGCTGCTCAGGTTGCTGCTATTATAGTAAAAGGGGATAATATAAATCCAAATGGAAGAGACTTCGTGATTCAAACCGCTTCTGGACTACTTCGAAATATTCAAGACTCAGTTGGATATTATGATCCTATACAGTATCCGTTACTATTACCGTATGGGTCATATGGTTGGGACATTAACACTACAGACAATAATGGAAAGTCTATGAGTTGTTGTGACTATTACTCATATGTGTTACAGGTTAGTGTCTATTATTTCTTCTTTCCCTTTATAACATAGCCAACATGCCTTAAAACATAGTTAACAATCTAAATTGTGTAGATACGCCGAGGTCATGACAATCTCTTACATCGAGGTGGACGTCTCTTTCAACAATATGCAGTAGATAATTATGTAAAGACTGAGTCACAAAAAACTTAGATATTTTCGTCTAAATCAAGATAAGTTTCGGAGAGAGGCCCGTCAAGGACTTCAAGACTCTCTACATGCAGGAGAAAACAATGCAGGTGTGAATGCATATTTATCATTCAACTTAAATGTATATAACACCATGTGGTAATCAAATTTTATTAAATGGTCAACTCACCGTCGTAATATAAATTTTTTAGGTAATGTCGGTAAGAGAGTCTTTTTGCCATCTTCATTTATTGGGAGCCCGCGAGATATGTATCAAAGGTACCAAGATGATACGGCTTTGGTTCAAAAATATGGAAGACCAGATCTTTTTATCACCATGACTTGCAATCCTAATTGGAAAGAAGTTATGGATGAACTGCTCCCTAGTCAAACACCGCAAGAACGCCCAGATTTAGTCACACGAGTGTTCCATGAGAAACTCGAACATTTAAAAGAGGACATCATAAAAAATGGAGTGTTGGGAAACGTGGTTGTTCATGCTTATCTCATTGAATTTTAGAAGAGGGGTTTGCCGCACGTTCATATGTTGATCATGCTAGAAGATGGTGATAAGCTTAATAATCCAGATGAATATGACCGCATTGTTAGAGCAGAGATACCGGACGATCAAGAAGAACCCTTACTTTATGAAGCAGTGTGTACACATATGATTCATGGTCTATGTGGAGTTGTAAACAGAACCCTTTCATGCATGAAAGGCGGTAAATGTAGTAAAGGATACCCTAAATCATTTTCAAATTACACTGTTCAGGGAACTGAAGCCTATCCTGTATATCGAAGGCGATCAGATCGTTTATCTGTACCTCTTAGAAGACGAAGTCATGTAACAATTGATAACAGTTGGGTAGTTCCCTACAACCAGTGGTTGTTACTACGATATAATTGCCACATCAATGTTGAAATATGTGCGAGCATAAAAAGTGTCAAGTATTTATATAAGTACATCTACAAGGGTCCTGACAGAGTTGCACTACAGCTCCAGTCTAATCCAAATTTTGATGAAATTCGACAGTTCGTTGATGCTAGGTGGGTTTGCGCACCTGAAGCCTTATGGAGGATATTTAAATTTGTGCTCAATCGAATATATCCAACAGTAGAACGATTGCAGATACATCTCCCCAACATGCAACAGATAAACTTCAATGCAGATGAAAGTGTGGAGGATATTTTAGAAGATGAAAATGCAGAAAAATCTATGCTTACTGAGTTTTTCCATTTAAACCAAACGGATGTGAATGCAAGAGCGTATTTGTATCAAGAAATTCCTGAAACTTATAGGTGGGATAGAAAAAAATATTGGGCTAAAAGAATAACCAACTATAAGACTCTTGGGCGAATATACAGTGTGTCACCGCCAGAGGGTGAAAAGTTCTACCTGCGGATTCTGCTCAATCATGTTAGGGGACCAAGATCCTTTCATGAATTACTTACTGTGGACGGTGTACTCCAACTTTCATTTAAGCAAGCGGCTGAGAGACGAGGTTTGCTAGAGAATGATAACAGTATTCGAGATTGTCTGTTAAAGGCCTCAAGAGTTAGAATGCCATTGGCCTTGAGAAGATTGTTTGTCACAATATTGATTTACAGCCAACCAACTAGTGTTCGAAGATTGTGGGATGAGTTCTATCCTTTCATGATGGAAGATTATCCTTTATCCAATAATTTGTTCAATATAAACAAGTTATTACGTGATTTAGACAGAATGATGGAACAATTTAGAAAAAACATTGTACAGTTCGACCTTCCTGCAATGACGAGTGCACTTGAAGAAAATTCAGGCATCCCAAGATGTATTAAAGATGAAATGTCGGTACCAGTCCCAAAAGTAGACATTGATGCAATAGGTCGCCTTAACGACGATCAAAAATATGCATTCGATACCATAATGCTTGCTGTGGAAAGTGACGATGGTGCATTATTCTTTCTTGACGGTCCAGGTGGAACGGGAAAGACATATATATATCGTGCATTACTGGCTAATCTAAGAAGAATGAATCGTATTGTCTTAGCCACCACATCATCTGGAATAGCTACAATTAATATGCCTGGTGGCAGAACGGCTCACTCGAGGTTAAGTATTCCACTTCATGTGGATGCATCGACCCCGACTTTCATAAATAAACAATATGATCTAGCTGAGTTGGTAAGAGCTGCAATTGCAATCATTTGGGATGAGGCACCCATGACGCATCGATATGTCTTTGAAGCACTTGATCGAACTTTTAGGGACATAATAGATGTTCAATTACCGTTTGGTGGAAAGATAATGATTTTTGGGGGAGATTTTCGTCAAGTGCTTCCAGTTGTTCTGAAAGGAACCAGGTCTCAACTCATTGAAGCTTCAATTGTGAAATCTTCATTTTGGGCACAAACAAAGATTTTAAGGTTGAGACATAATATGAGATCCATCAATGACCCTCAATTTTCTGATTTTTTACTTCGTGTTGGCGATGGCAATGAGCATGCATTCGATGGTGAGATGATAAAGCTACCGCAAACCATGGTGATTCCGTGGGTAGGAGCTCAATTGATCGATCAAATCATAAATGCCGTCTTTCCCAATTTGGGTGATCATGTATATGATACCGGTTATATGGTAGAGAGAGCGTTGATTACTCCTCTAAATGATGATGTGGATATGCTAAATGAAAAGATCATCAACATGTTTCCTGGTGAACAAATCACGTTCTATTCTTTTGACTCAGTGCAAAACAACACCAGGAATTTATACCAACATGAGTTCTTGAACTCAATAACAATTGGAGGACTCCCGCTACACAAGTTGACCATAAAAATAGGTGCCCCGATTATGCTTTTGAGGAATATCGACCCAAACTTGGGATTGATGAACGGAACTCGATCGTTATGTCGTGGTTCATATTTGAATCTCTTGGATGTTGAGGTTCTAACGGGACAGTTTGTTGGGATTAGAGTTTTTCTACCTCTAATCCCGTTGAGCCCGCCGGATAATGTTGGTCTACCTTTCAAACTCATAAGAAAGCAATTTCCAGTCAAATTGAGCTTCTCCCTCACTACAAACAAGTCTCAAGGTCAGACAATTCCTTACGTTGGTGTGTACCTCCCAGATCATGTTTTCAGTCACGGTCAATTGTATGTGGCATTGTCCAGGGGAACATCAGAGTCCACTACAACGATTCTGGTTAAAAAAGGCTCCATATCTGGTCAAGATGGTGTATATACTAGAAATGTGGTGTTTAAAGAGATTTTGTTGGGGTCAGACACAAATAATGTTGTATCTCATTAGGTATTTTAATATCGTTTATGTTTGACATATTAATACTTGATATTTACATAATTATTTCCAGTTACTAATTTGATCGAAAATTCTTTCTGTCTGTTCGTAGGTACTAAAACTATTCGAATGGACAAAAACTCTACTCGACGTGTTTCAATATTTTCGGTCGGTTGGCGTATGGGAAAGTCGATAAAAATGAATATCGGTTATCTCAGTAACTTGGTTTTGAAAGAATGGAACTAGAAGAAGTATGAACAGTATGGACCTTTGAGCACTTTTGTTTTTGGTTATATTCCAAGTTCTGTTCTCAACTTAACTGTAAATTTTGAATATTATCATTAGTTGGCGCTATAAAATGGCACGAAGAGAGTTGATGACAACAAAACCGTTATCTGAAGTCACACTAACATGGAGACAAGTTTTGCGCTTAAGGTATATATATATGCCATATATTATCTGAGATATGTTACAATTTATGATTTTCTTTTTTGAATTTAACAGCTGCAAATATTGTTACCAGGTCGCGACGTCATCGCCAACGAAATAGCTTCTTATATAAGGTCTTATAGCTTTTTACTTATACGAGACATAAGTATTGATGATTAATATAAATTTATTTGAAAATTACTAAAAGTTAATTTATATCTTTTACAGTTCTACAAAAAACGTAAAAATTTGGGACAAATTGATCAGGTGATTACGTAACGCATTCGTGTTCAACATATACATGTATGTGACCATTTATTCATTTGTTTTAACTCTCCTATATTTTATTTGTAGTTGGAGTGACAAGTCGTTCTACATGATGATGTATGTGGTTGGACTTCGTTGGACATATCGACGTCAACATAGTTAAAACTTTTTCTATTTTTTTAATAGTTTCTATTCGTGTGTTTTTTGTTCTATTTTCATATGCACTGACACTGCATTTGTTATCAGTGATTGATTATTTTTTACATAGTGTTGACTTAATATGAAGTAGGCTAATATTATTTTACAAATTTTATCATCAATCATTGGTAATTCTTCTCACATCTCAATTAGATCTATGTTTGAATAATAGAGATCTCAATTAGATCAGTATTCGAATAATACAGATAGGCCTGAAAGTGCACGATAATATCTGTCACGAGCAATGGACTTGGGCAATTAAGTGAAGACGATATAATTGCATACTTTTAAGTATGCCACCGATAAATCGCACGCACGAGCGCGACGCCTTTCGCACGTGCATATGCGCGTGCAGGAAGGCTAGTAATTACAGTAAAGAAGAAATACATCCCTATCATGAGGCCATTATGTCAAAATCTCTACGATAATCCAATTCGACCCAAGCCCATTATCCCCACTCCTCTCACTCTACCGCGCATTTTTATTTTGTTTTCATTTTCGATTTAACCCCTCTCTCTGTATATAGCCACAATCGCAAAAATATAAACAGTCACTGAACAAGAAAATCACTTTACTTTCAAATCATCACATTACACAGTACAAATATATATATACATATACACAGAAGGTCCTTCAACTCAGATATACCTATTTTTGGTCATCTTCAGGCATAGGGTATTACACAAATTTTCAATTATATTTTACCATTTTCACCGTTCATATTTTAAGTTCTAATGTGTAGATCAAACATGTAAATTTTCAGCCAAAATTGTGATCATTAAAGTATCGAACTAAATCAAGGAACTGACCAAATCTGTCAAACCTGAACCGTTCGTACTTATAAACTTCAATTGTAGTTTTGAATACTTTAACGATCACCATTTTGGCTGAAAATGTACAGACTTGATCTACACATTAGAATCCATGATCTGAACGGTGGAGATGCCAAAATATGATCTAAAAGTTGGTGTAAAGCCCTATACCTAAAAATGGACAAAAAAATGGATACCTGAGTGAAATGGCCCTCTATATATATATATGGACTCTTCGAATGAGTACCCTTATAATGAGGACTTGATGAGTACATTTCTTAAAATTGTCGTAAGAGTCATTTTTTGATAACATTTTTACAAAGTTAACTGTTAGATATTTATCTATTGATGACTAGATCATTTCTACAAATTTTCATCCAAAAGGTGTCAAACAAGATCAAATCAATGGACGAACCAAAATTATCAAACATACATTGTTTATGTTCACAAGTCATAAACTTTGATTATGAATGACCTAAACGATTTTCAAGTTTTGTGAAATTTTGCATGAGTGAACAACTCATCATTATCTATTTAACAAACAGTGTATTTGACAAAATATAAAGAAAAAGGGTTACTAGTTGTGAGTCAAACATGAGAGGGTTTCTCTGTAACCCTAGCAAATCTCGAGTGGCGGCGGCGGCCACCCTATGGCCTTGGCATCTGTCAAGCACCTCGGCAGGCCTCTCGGGTCTTACGTCAGAGATGCTGATTCCCGGCATACCTCACCCTCTACTCGTTGGCAGTAGGTTCGCTGCTTCTGTCCTCTTTGATGCTTTTGGGTGGATGGTGGCAGCATCATGAGACTCTACTGAGGCGTCTGATGGCGCAGCGTTTGGTATGGGATGCGAACAGCCTAGCGGCGCGAATTGTACAGTGATCGAAAAGGGCGAGTGGTCCTTCATTAAGGGAATGTTTATGTGTTCTTTTGGTCAGAGATGACGATCGGCTCTTGGAGCTTCCGAGATGGTTCGCGTCAGAAGGTGGGAGGACAGACCAATGTGCAATGGTTTGGCGACCACAAATGATAGGGGTTTGCTGGATGGTGCATGTCGGTGAAGATTCAGTCGAAGTCAATCAATCAATCGTCGCTTGCGGGATGACAACGGTTATTCTGTTGCACATGCATGGTTGGGTTGGTGTGCAACGATCTAGGGCAATTTCACTAATGGGATGGACCTGGGCAATTCCCGGGGCAGTAATGGAGGGGTCTAGTTTATGCCTGGTAGCTAGCGAGAACCTAGCCTCTATGGCCGTGGAGTCTCCTGGCAAGATCCAAGAGTAGCGAGGGGTTTTTAGGCGAACATTACCTTGATTTATCCGTATTGATGTTCGTTTTAGTTGTGAGAGGCATGTCTTAGTTTCTTGGTGTTCATGTTTGAGTATTTTTTTGTGAACTAGTTTAGAATTCCTAGATTAGTTTGATACTAGTCAATTCTCTCAAGCCCTCGGGGTGTTTACTATGTAATAATATTTCCTTGTGATCAATAAAATGCCTCTCATTGAATGATGAAAAAAAAATTTAATGAGAAGGCAGCCACCAAACCATTATAAGGTACTCAATAAAGAATTTCCGGAGGGGCTCTCACTCACGCAGAAGAAGAAAACTAAGACCTTTGAGAGCGAGCGAACCATAATTCACCTCGATCTTTTTCCCCCAAGTCAAACTCACTAGAACCTTCACTACAATTTGCTTTGCGAATTTTCTTCGGCGATTGATATATCCGATCGCCGTCGATCGGAGATGCTCACAGTGGTGGTGGAGAAGAAGATAACGGCGGCGGAGACGGCGGGGGAGAGTGAGAGTGAACTCGCGAGCGGCGGAGAATGAAGAAAGGGAAGGGGAGGAATAACGGCGGCGGTTTGCTGCCGAACTCGCTGAGGATCATATCATCGTGCTTGAAGACCGTTTCTACTAATGCCAGCACCGCCGCTTCCACGGTTCGCTCCGCCGGTGCTTCCGTCGCTGCCTCTATTTCTGCTTCCGAGGATCAGAAGGATCAGGTATACTCCGAATTTACTGCTCTCGGTTTTACTCGGCTTTTTATATGAACTAGTTTTCAGTCGGTCTTGTATTGATCGTTGTTGTATTAAATGTTAATTTTGGAGATTATGGATGGATTTAGTGTGCGAATTTGTGTTTATCTGTGAAAGAAGGAATACAGCGGGAGTGAAGTGTAGTGAAAAACAGCATTGGCTTACTTTACTTTTGTCTGGGAAAGAAAAATTACGGTGTTTGGCTCAAGGTGAATGTTCATTTCAGGAAGTAGAAGATTTCTTGCTTAGTTTGGTGTTACTAGTGATGTATCTGCTAAGTGCGGTTCTGATTGATGAGCTATTGCTGTTGTATATGGAAGTTTTGGAGATTATTGATTAGTTGTAGTTTGCTGATTAGTGTGTTTATTTATGAGAGAATAAAGTGGGATTGGGAATGTAGTGAAGAGCAGAATTTAAAAGTGTGGTGTTTAATTTACTTCAGTTTAGATTCTCTGGAGGTTTGGTTCAGGTTGAAGGCTCGTTTTAGGCATTGGTGAGATTCTAGCTTAGTTTGGTGTTACCGCGATGTATCTGCTATCCGAGGTTATGATTGATCTATGAGATTTGTGTTTCTTGTGTAGACAGTAGACTTTTTGGTTCTGATGATGCAGTTGCCAACTTTTGACAGGTAACCTGGGCTGGCTTTGACAGGCTAGAGCTTCATCACTCTTCCTTCAAGCGTGTGCTGCTGCTTGGTTATCAGAACGGATTTCAAGTTTTTGATGTTGAGGATGCCTCTAACTACAGTGAGCTGGTTTCGAAGCGTGATGGCCCGGTGTCGTTCTTACAGATGCAACCCTTTCCTGCAGCATCTGATGGTAAAGAAGGATTTGGAGCATCTCATCCTTTGTTGCTGGTTGTTGCTGGAGAAGACACCAGTGGTCCAGGCACTGCTCAAAATCATAGTAACATGGGAGGCTTAGGGAGAGATGGTCATTTGGAGTCTCGACCAGGAAACCCTGTCACCTCACCTACTGCTGTCCGGTTTTACTCACTCAGGTCACACAATTATGTGCATGTACTGAGGTTTCGGTCTGCTGTGTGCATGATTAGATGCAGTCCTCGGATAGTAGCTGTGGGGCTCGCAAATCAAGTAAGTTCTCACTTAGATGTGACACATACTACAATGTGATAAACCTGAACGATGATATAGTATAATTTAGAATTACATCCTTCTTTGTAAGGAGATTTACTACGTAATATTGAATCACCTTCCTGACATTTGGTGGCAGATTTACTGCTTTGATGCGCTCACCCTGGAAAATAAATTCAGCGTTCTTACTTATCCTGTTCCTCAGCTAGCAGGACAAGGATCCAGTGGATTTAATGTTGGTTATGGTCCAATGGCTGTGGGTCCTAGGTGGTTAGCTTATGCTTCCAATAGTCCACTCATGTCAAACACAAGTCGCTTAGGCCCCCAACATCTTACTCCTTCGCTGGGAGTTAGTCCATCTCCATCACCTGGCAATGGCAGTTACGTGGCTCGTTATGCAATGGAGTCTAGTAAACATTTGGCTACTGGAATAATTAACCTGGGGGACATGGGATGCAAAACCTTGTACAGATACTGTCAAGAGCTCCTCCCGGATGGGTCTAGCTCTCCAGTATCATCAAATTCTGGCTGGAAAATTAGCAGGATCTCAGGGTCAGAAATGGATAATGCTGGGACGGTTAGTCTTTTACTCACTTGATGAAATCTCAGATTATTCTCCTGTCTAGGCATGCATGCTATGAGATTGAGTGATTTCTTCTGAATAGTAGAGCACTGTTTGTTCTTATCCTGGAAGTGGTGTGTGGCGACTGTGATTATAGAAAAGCTTTAGCGTAATAATGTGGGAGCCTCTGTTTATTTGTGACAATTCTTAGTGAGCTACATTTGTTAATCTCCAATACTTATCTCATCTTTGGCAAACTGGTTAGATAGTTATTAATCTATTTGTATATGATGCTAATCTTCTAAAATAAAACTGATCTCTACCATGGCATTGTCATAAATGCCCTCTTTATGTTTTCTAGTCTCAATCATAACAGGTCATGAAGCTTTTAATGATTTAGCTGCGAGAAATAAACTGTGGCACTGGCATACTAAATGAGATATGGAATCATTACATGTGAATTATCAAACTTTCTGCACAATCTTGGTTTATATCTATGCTAATCAACCAGGAGCTCTGAGCTTTAAATCTGCATGAAGAGTTTTAATGCATTACTTGGTGTATTGCAGGTTGTTGTCAAAGACTTTGTTACCCGGGACGTTATATCGCAGTTTAAAGCTCATACTAGTCCAATATCTGCATTGTGTTTCGACCCAAGTGGGACCCTTCTTGTTACTGCCTCAATATATGGAAATAACTTCAATATTTTCCGTATAATGCCTTCTTGCAAACACACTGGATCAGGTGTTCAAAACATGACTTGGACCTCGTCTCATGTACATCTATACAAACTGCATCGTGGAATAACATCAGCTGTTAGTATTATGTACCTTTACCTTTTAACTGAATTCCACTGTAGTATGTTTATTATTCTCATTTTTTGTTTGTTTACTCTGGCAGATGATCCAGGACATTTGCTTCAGTCATTATTCTCAATGGGTTGCAATTGTTTCATCCAAGGGTACCTGCCATGTGTATGTTTTGTCCCCATTTGGTGGTGATGCTGGATTTCAAGTTCAATATTCTCAGGGTGAAGAACCGTCACTTTTTCCAGTTCTATCTCTTCCTTGGTGGTCTACATCTTCTTTCATCATGAATCAACAATCATCTTCTCCCCCACCGCCTGTTGCTCTTTCCGTCGTGAGCAGGATTAAGTATAGTAGTTTTGGATGGCTTAGCACAGTCAACAATGCTGCTGGTTCTGCAACAGGAAAGGTATTTGTGCCATCTGGGGCTGTTGCGGCTGTGTTCCATAATTCCCTATCTCAAAGTGCTCATCAAAGTAACTCGGCGGCTGATACGCTGGAGCATCTTTTAGTTTACACTCCATCAGGTCATGTAGTTCAACATGAATTGCAGCCAAGAGTTGGGGTAGAACAAAGTCATAGTAGTTTAAGTACCCAGACGGCTACATATGTGCACGTACAGGAGGAGGACCTGAGAGTGAAAGTTGAACCTATTCAATGGTGGGATGTATGCAGGCGTTCAGACTGGCCAGAAAGAGAGGACTGCATTTTAGGAATTACCTGTGATGGTCAAACTATGGCGGAAACGAGCCAATGTAAATCAGGGTCTGATGATACTTATGCAAGGGAGTTTCTTGACTCAAAAGATGGTTTTGAGGGAAAAAGGAACTTGGAAACTCATAGGTCCAGGAACATCTCTAATGCAGAGGTGCAAATAAGTACTTTCAGGTTACCAATATGGCAAAAATCGAAGGTATATCTTGTTTCAAACGCAACTTTCTAGTTACCGTCACTGTGTATCGGTCTTAATTTTCTTTTCAATGCTATAGATTTGTTTTTACGCGATGGATTGTAAAAGAGTTGATAGCTTTTCTGGTGGAGAGTTTGAAGTGGAGAAAATCCCTGTTCATGAGATTGAGATGAGACAAAAGGAATTGTTGCCTGTTTTTCATCAATTCCATAGCATCAATTCGAGCTGGAATGATAGGTAAGAACCACTTTTTCTAGTGTTCCATGCACATTTTTATTACTCAGACTTGATCAACTGTTTCAATCGTTTCTTGAAATGTTAGAGCTGTGTTCTGTTTGAATTTCTAGTTATGGTTGTTCTGAGATTTTTAAGTGTCGGGAGAAGATACTATTATAACATGCATGAGGTACTGTGTGTTACCCATGTTTCTGCCTTCTCCCTACAGTTCTGATACATGTGAAACATTTGTTTGATTTTATGGTTCAGAGTCCTAGTAGGAAAATACTCAAGTCCTGTTTCGTCAGAATCTCATCAAGCTGAAGGCAAGAACTTGGAGGAGACTGTTATTTGTCACTCGAACCCTGCGTCACTTAGCTCCACAGAAAGCTCGGATGGAGGTATAGTATAAATTTTCAGAAAATATGATGCTGTTATCATTATTCCATGTTTCCGTGTTATCCAAAAGAAAGAGAAATATTTAAAAAATAAAAATAAATATATATATATTTAGGTGCTTGGAAAACTTTTAGAAATAGAAGCCATTCAAAACTTTTAAGGACTCTTTTTAAGAGCTGCAACCTATAGTTGTGTTTGCAAAATGTTTTGTTGTAGTGAATTGTCAGAATCCAAATTCTGACTCATGCAAATTCATGTAATCTCATATACTAAAGCTACAAATCCATCCTAGTTATTTTATTTAATTGAGTTCTGTGGAATTTCTATCAGGGTCGTCAAGAAGAACTGAGCATTTGTTTGATTTTGAGCAAATGAACTTTGATCTGCCCCGCTCTCCCATTTTTGAGTCTGTGAATGGCTTTGAAAGAAGACCAAATGTGATAGTGGAGTCTTCATTTCAAAACCGTATGTCTGTTAGCACTTTGTGTGCTCCATCTGAACAGATTAAGAACATCAATTCTCAAGACGGCTGTGGCGCTGTATTAGAGAGTAAGCTGCCTCCAGTTGATAGAGTTTGTGCTGAAGGCCTTTCAGAGAAAACAAGTGAGATGACTGATGGCTCCGATATATACTCTGATCAAGATACTTCAAGTCCTGTTATTGTGACAGAGGGGGAATCCTATCTGCAGCGTCCAATAGATCTCTCTCAGTTTTTTCAGGAGGGGCATTGTAATGCATTGGAGCAGAATGGATGCCTATCTGAACTCATCACCGATGATGCCGATGGCAGCCAAGGCAATAAAGTGAAACCTGACGATGAGGAAAATAGCCCTGATGATGAAGAAAATAGTGAAATGCTTGGAGGCATGTTTGCATTTTATGATGAAGGTAAATCTAAAACTGTTTACGACAGTTATTCCCATAATTTATTTTTTAGGTTAATAATTATTCCTATGATTGCTTCATATTCACCGTACATTTCTTTTACAATGTCAGGTTGATCACCGAGTTCAAAGATGGTAATCCATAATGCTAATCTGCTGCTGAAGTAAGGGGGCTCTCTCTTTGAATTGTACATACTGTATATGAAAACGGAAAAAGAAAAGAAAAAAGGTTCTTTTGAATTGCGGTAGCTATGGTAAGAGGAGTTGAAAATGGTGTGTAGGAGTGGATTTGGATTATGCTTTTTCTCCGTTATGAAGTTTTCAACTGTCCTCTCTGGTTCTGTACAGCAGATCGGCTTGGTTTCAAAACCTGTTCTATGTCAAGTTGTATAACATTACTTTTATTCTTCTGGTATGGCAATTTGAAAGAAAATATGTATATATATGAGAAAATGAATATAAATCTCATATATATATGAGAAAATGAATATAAATCTCCTGGAATTGTGTTGTACATGAGTTTTACCCTAATATTGTATTCTTAATTTCTCGTCTCTATTTTCTGTTGTCAACATTTTTCTTCCAAAAGAGGGGGAAGTTTCCCTACAGTATATTGAGTTTATTGACACATTAAACAAACAAGTTGGGAGTGACATGTTTGGTCTTCTGGGAGTAATTCCGTTGCGAAGGAGTGCGAGAGAGTTTATTTCAGTTACGTGGAAGCCACCACCTACTGGATGGTTGAAAGTGAATACGGATGGGTCTTTTTAGACCACTAAACTTGGGAGGTTACAGTGGAATTTTTAGAGACCATGAAAGAATTTTTGTAGGGGGCTTTGCTTTTAATCTGGTAGCAAATGATGCTTTGGAGGCAGAACTTTTGACAGTAGTGGAGGCGGTGAGAGTGGCTTGGAAAAGAAATTGGCATCAGTTATGGATTGAAGCAAATTGTTCTTTGATACAATATTTTGTTCAAGCTCCTGTCAAGGTTCTTTGACGTTTGAGAAATGCATGGCGTTATTGTCTTGGTACTATGAAAAATATGCAGATTAATATTACTCATAGTTATCAGAAATGGAATTTTTTAGCTGATAGTTTAGCTAATTATGGAGCTTCAAACATTGAGAGTGTGTAGTGAAGATCTTTGTCAGAATTTTTACCTCGAGGATATAATCGAGACCTTTCTTCAATGACTTCTTACAAATTTTATTCAGGATCTTGATTTTTTATTGTCTGTTTATTCATGTTATTTTGAATTTTTTAGTTTAGTTTATAGCTTCTAATGTTTTATTTTTAAGTTGGTTTGATTTTTTTTGTCCAAAAAAAAAACAAGTTCGATATCTCAAGTAGATTAGTACGTGTTGGTTTGTCTAAGTGCTCAGCTAGTTTACCACTAAACATTTTAAGTGGGAGGCTATATGAGAACGAAGACAAAGTTGAAACAAATACGTTGCCACTAAATCGAAGTAGCTATGATATGGTGGATGGTGGTAGCATGGGTTTGACATTTGTCGTTTCGTGTGAAGTTGACAAAAACATAACGGATTAGTATTAGTCGGTAGGAATAAAATCCCACGAACATATATAGATATCTTTTGTCTTATTGATAGTGGTCTTTTGACTGGGATATGTTGTCTCTGGAAACTTCATGCGAATTTGAATACCCGGATTAATACTTGGCGCCAGAGAGAGCTACACTTTGCAACGACACAAATTCCTTAATCTTCATGAAAGTATTATTGGCAAGTGGATTCATTTATCCGAGTCTAGACGATCAATTACAAACTTTTTTGCTGGCCGTAGAGAAGTGTACGGCTCATCTAGACGATCAAATTGCGAACTTTTGTTGGCAGTAGAAAAGTGTACGGCTCATTTAGCATAAATATTTTACTCATAGTTCGATATTTTACTCATAGTTCGAAAAAATGATCTGAGCAGTTGTTTAAACATCAGTAGAAGAATTAAACGTGTTTAGGTTGAACAGTCAATTAAACGGTCAACCGTTTAATAAGCAATTAAACGCAAAATAGTCGATTAATTGGTAATTAAACGGTCGATTGGGTGATTAAATGGTCTGCTTTTTTTTAATTTCTTTTTTAATTAATTGAAAAAACCCAAAAGAAAAAATGAAAACCAAGATTATTAACAAGAAGAAAAATTCAATAAACTTCTAACGTTTTACCTCAAAAAAAACAAGAAGAAAAATATGAAAGATTCACTACTTGCAAGTGATGTTAGTCGAACACAAGAATAACTAGTTGAAAATGATGAGGATGATCTTGAATCCAATCTTACATAGGATGGAAAGAGATCTTGATGATGATGATTTTATTTTCGAGGATTACACCGATCATGATGAGGATGCATTTGGAGGGTTTGACAATATGAAGTGATTTTCTTGTTTGAAAAAACATTTAGTTATGCTTATGTGAATTAGCCAAGTGTTTAGTTATTTTGATCATTTTCTTAACATTTTCTTTTGACTCAATCATTTTATCTTTTAAATAATGATATTTTCTATTATTATATATAATATATAAATAATTATAATATTATGTTTTAAATAAAAATACTGTTTTTGTTTACTCCCATTTAGTCATCAATTAAATGACTAAACAGTAAACGGTACCAAACCGTTTCGTCTCCGATTACCGTTTTTTTAACATTGATTCATAGATATCACCAGTCTTATGTATTCGGACATGTTTATGAAAAAGAAAACAAATTCATTGCTAGTACATTAGCCCTTAATCATTTCATTTTCGGTAAGTCGTTATATTGCGATATGAGCCTTTAACCTTTTGTCTTTCTATTTTATTTTGTGATCATGCTATTATGCACCTCAAAAATATGTACCACAAGTCTAACTTTCCCAAAGTGACACATGTCTGAATTAGTCGATTATTTCAACTATCTTTAATTTTGACTGAGTTTATCATAAACTCAATCTTTGTGAACATCCACCCACACCAAAGGGAATTTTGACATGTTCCAGGTCGACGACAAAGCTTGAGGTCAAGGCTGGTAGCAGAGATTTGTTGCAGGCGAGTCAAGCGAGACGACCGACGTTCGAGGGGTGGTCAGGCCAATGGTAGCAACAGAGATGGAGGCCGGCCTAGGTTGGCGACGAAGGTGTTGCCGTCCTAAAATGCCATGAACATGAGCAATTGTCATCAACGTGAAAGATGCTAGCTCTTTTAGATCTAGGGTCGATAAGGATGGTGTGCCCTGTTTTCTTTGGTAGCCAATAATTTTGCTTCCTAACGAAGATATCTTGTTTGTTTTTGATTGACCAGCCCGATCGATTTCTCGGTGGTAGTGAAGATCTCATGCACTGGCTTTATCATAAGATCAGTCTAAGAGCAAAACACTTGACCAAATGAACGGCTGAGAGTGCGCCACATGGAACTTTAGAGAATAGACCCTTGGGTGCTTAGCCTCGGCTGCATCACAGAATTATCCTTTATTTTTTAGAAAATTCTAATATGCACCAAGGGCTAATTTTCAAAATTGCCATGTGTCGGTCTCCGATTGGTTGAAAAAGTCAACTTTCTTCAAAATTGACTAAGCTTACAATAACTCTCTCTCTCTCTCTCTCTCTCTCTCTCCGCATGTGCTACCACAGTTTTTCCCGAATAGGCCTCCCCGCTTTGAGTTCACCACATGTCCCCTCTGCGCCGACGACAGACGTCGTATTTTATTTTCCTCCATTTCAAAGATTATGAGCTTGTGAAATGTGTTCATGGTTTCATAGTTGGTTGGCGGCGGGGATGAAATCAGTGAAGACGACCGACGATGGAGACACGGTGAGACCAATATTATGTCTATGTAAGTGGTGTGTGTAATCCACCATAATAACCTTATAGTAAGTTCAATTTTCATAACAAAATGTTGACAATTATAACCAATGTAAACGCGACACGTATTCCTGTTTAAAAAATAGCCCTAAGATCCTGGGTGCACAGCAGTTTAATCGTTATTTTGTTTGCATTTCGGCATAGAAGTCTAAAATGGAAGTAGACCATCGAGAGAAAACATAACCCCCACGAGATTTAGAGGATAATTAAGGTAGACGACCTCACTAATCATTAGTATCCCTAAACAAAGACTGTTGACCAGAAATGTTCTCTCTGTGTCAAACACCGTTACGAAGTTTTGTCCTAAACGCCCTTTAGATTTTACATATAAATACGTCGAACCCATTTGCAAACATCTGCCACCAATTCCAACATTCCCACATTTTCAATTTTGATTCTACATTGTAAGAAGAGACCATGGACGCTGTGGCTCAGTGGCGGAAGCAGTGGTTTGACTACACTCACTACCTCCGCCGAGAGGTTTCTACGTTTCTTCTGAGCTCGATTAACATTTTGCTTAATTAATATATTGTCTCTGTGTTTCCATGAAGTTATTTCCTGGGATTTGTTTATTTCAGCAAATGGAACTTAAGTTTTGGATGTATCATATTTTGTTCATCTGTAATCTTTCATATGTTTGATGCATGTTATGTGAAAATTTCTGAAATTTGTTAATTGGGTTTCTGTGAAAAGGGTTTCTTGGATGATCAGTTTGCACAACTGAAGAAGCTCCAAGATGAAAACAACCCAGATTTCGTGGTTGAGGTTGTCACTCTCTTCTTTCAAGATTCTGAGAAGCTTCTCAACAATATGGCCAAGGCTCTGTGAGTTTTTTTTTGTCTTTAATTGATTCGTTTTAGACATTCTTTTGTGTGCTAGTGTATTATTCTAATTGGGTTTTTGTTTATTCATGTAGAGAGCAGAATGTTGTAAATTTCAAACAGGTGGATGCGTCTGTCCATCAATTCAAGGGTAGCAGTGCCTGGTATTTCCTTGTTTCTCTCTTTTACTATTCATTTGAAGCTTGGATTATCGTTAATGGATATTTCTTTTATATTAATTAATTTCAAAATGTAAAATTGAACCTAGTTTTTGTTTTTCTGGTTTACAGGATAGGTGCAATGAGAATCAAAAATGTATGCATCAACTTCAGAGATTATTGTGAGGCCCAGAACCTTGAAGGGTGAGTATTCTCCCTTCCTTAGTATTGTTCGTATCGTTTAGCTAATGAAACTTAAGAAATTGGTGCATAAGTTAGGTAATTTAGGTTGCTGTCACACAGTTAGTTGCATTCTAAGGAATCTAAAAATGAGGCCTTGGGTATATTATACACTTGAAAAATAGGATTATGAAATCTTTGAACTGAACAAGGGTTTTAGAGAAGTTGGGGCATGTATTGGACTTGTATTTTGGTTTAGTTCCAAGTTATACTCTAATGACGAAAAAATTAAGGGGCTGTGACCATGATGATTGCAACTACATGTGACTGACTGAATACTGGATTGATGCAGGTGTTTGAGTTGTTTGCAACAAGTGCAACATGAATGCTCAGCGTTGAAGACCAATCTTGAAAACTTGTTTAGGGTAAGTATATGAAACCTAACTCAATCCATGGTTGTGAGTTGTGACCTAGGGAAGATACTGAGGTTTATCCCATAGCATCTGCAAACCTATTTTGAGTGCTCCTTATCATTCTCACTTCGCAAATATAAATATTAAATAGCATTGTGTTTGGTTGTTTATTGATTTTGCACCCCTTTGCTTGCTGTAGTTGGAGAAACAGATAGTGGCTGGTGGTGGATCAGTTCCTTCTATGGAGTGAATTCTGTGACATACCTTGCTGCTGAGAAAGACACATTGACAAATATGGTTCCCCATGATTATTTAGTCATTTGGTCTTAAGATTGATTTCACTTCAGCTTGACAACAGAAATTTCCTATATCCCTTTAGTGTTAGCATGAGTCTATGACTGTAGGATACGTTTCTTTGTATCTTCCTTGTATTATTTATCATGTAAGTTTAAGACTGTTTTAAAGCAATCTTCTTCGATCTTTCAGTCTCGCAACCATTTATTATTGTTCTTATTGCTCGTGAAGCTTTATGCTCATCGAACTTCTTATGAAAAAGACATAGTATGTTCTCTGGTTCAGGGGTTTGGCCCCCAAGCCTCCCACCATGATGCCAATACGATTCAGCTTTGATCAAATCCACAGAAAGAGCTTGATGAAGTTAACTCTTCCTTGTTACATACAAAAAAGTCTTTTTAGCATTTGTTTGGCAATCTTCAAGGACTAGCCTGAGTAGCATCTTCTTCGCAAATCACACGCTGATCTAAACTCTGAAACACTAATAGCCACAATGATGAATGCAGATATTATGGTTTGATGTGTGCTTCATATTGTGCTTCAATGGGGATTTGAGGTCGGAATGGCCACCTGGTTGTACTACTACTCTGCTCCTAATACTTGGAAAAAGGGACGAACTCGATCATTGGTGAGGGAAGGTGGTGCAGTTAGATGGAAAATGATAACACAGCAAGTTACATAAATGTGTGCATCTATTCTCTGATATATATGCCATGGTGTGGTACATTGTTGATAATGGAAGGATGCAAGGCCACCCCAGCAGACCAATTTATGATGTACTACATACCATACCATATCGCAAAGCCATATCAATGTAAGTGGGGAATGTGGGGGTGTTTTAGTTGTTGGGGTGGGTATGCCTGTGGGCCGTCGTTTGAGGTTAATTGGGTTGCCCCATATTTACTTGCCAAGTCCCATTTCAGGCTTTGGAAAATCACTGCTACCAGACTGGTGGCAGCCTGGTAGGAGAAAATGTTCAAGCTGATTCAGTATGATGGAAATTCAGAGAATTTCGTATGTGTACCTAAACATGCATGGTAGATTCAATGAAATAGTATTAGTCAAGTTAGTCAAGTTACATCTCTTGGTTAAATGAAATACTATCAAACCTTATAAAAGTTAAAAACGCATCATCTAATGCGCTTAATGATTTTGAACACTTACTTTCTTAAGCATTCGCTAAATACAGGAAACTTTAATCTTAAATAACACCACAACAAAATAATCTCAACGGTTATGTTGTTATGGATTCGATTACGTAATTTAGAATAGATAATCCAATCTTCATACTTTAGAAGTTTATTCTCTCATATATCTTTTTTGTTTCAAGTAAATAAGTACGTTACAAAATTGTTAGAATGATCGTAATTTGCCAACATTAAATCATTATCCTTTTTAACTTCATCGACATCTTGGGGGAACAAGTAAACAAATGCTCAATAGGAAAGGAAAGGATAGGATGCAAATCTCTTTACTCTTCTCTTCCAGTTGGCACTTGACAAGTGTAGTGTGGTTAACTTTTTGACTCCAGCGAGATATAGTTCCGAGTCCAAGAAAGTTCTACTATAAGGAGGAGTAGTGAACACGTTAATTGGAAGAATGTAAAACCGTGCAAAGTTTTCCATGTTCTTTGACTCACAGTAGTACTGGTCCTTCTGTACCTTTCTATCTTAGGCTGCAAGAACCCCATGAAAATTTGACAGCAAGTTTCTGTAACTTTTGACTGGAGATGGGACAAAATATAGTTGGGAACTTTGGAGTTACATTTGATATTTCTATGGAAGACAAAGAGTTGAATGCTACCCATTAAAAGATTTTGCAGAATTAGTAATGGGGTTAGAATCGTTAGATCAAGTCATGAAGCTATGTTTAATATTTTAGTTATAAAAAGGTGTAGAAGTTTATGTTTGTCAGGTCACATAATAGAAAAACAGAGCAAAATAAACGGCAAGTAAATGTTCGCCCATACGGCCGTGTTTACCATCATAGTTGCGCAGATAGAGATCACAATGTTTCTTTAATTAGTGGGAATTGGATTTCTTTTGAGAGGTTTTATGTACTCCAAAATCAAATCCACTCTAAGCTATCATTGCTACTATATGTTTGCATCGATCGACATGGCAAGTACTTCAACAAAACACTTATAATTTGTTCTAGTAGTTAAATTTAGAACCCAAAATATTATAATTCTTAATTTTTATCATTTACGTGATAAGAAATTAAAAATAATTTATCAGACGAGATAAATGAGAATATTGACTTGTTATTTTATTTTAAGATAAAAATTAACTAGATCAATCATACTTTATTAATAATGGTAAACCGTCTTTCAATTATGTAGGATGATCTCAATTACACAAAATTAATGATGAATTGAAGCCTTGAAAGGTTATTTGAATAAAGAACAAGGTCTGATCCCTAGCTATTTTTGAAGTTAGGTCTATCCCCACGTCTAGTAGTATTATTATTGATCATGATGTTTAGCCTCAAAGGGGAAGTCGTGTCTAAATTCTGAACTACATAATTGTCATCAAACATATTCTCGTAGAGAACATTTTAGATAATTACAAGTGTCTCTTCGGTCCAAAAATCATCTAAATTAAACGAACTAACAATGTGTACAACGCCAAAAACACGTAACCGATTAATGTTTTGGAGTCGGTCAACTTGATAAGTGAAAGTTATTTACAATTCTTTATTTAATATGATAATTTTTTATTTAACAAATAAATGAGTATATGGTTCGTTTGGAGCAAAATATTCTTCTGCCCCAAATGACAAGCAGTACTCTTTTTCACCAGAGAAACCAAAAGGCCACAGCTCCACAAAGGCAAACCTTCACACGTGCTACGGATGACGACGTTCCCACAACTCTCACGTGACCACCTTAACGAAACCACCGTCTGCCAAGCTGGCCACCCGAGCCTCAGCTCCACCCGGCCATGTAGGCTCGGACAACCGTTTAACCCAGCCAAACCCCAATAAAGAAAACAGTGCCAGTAAATAATAAACTAAATGAAGAAAATTGCAGAAATAATCACGACCAGAAGAAAAGCTAAAGAGGCAGGCAGGCTTCCTTTCTCGTAGACAAACCCCGCCGTAGAATTCAATACAAAGCTAAGCTTCAATAAAAATCGCTTCTTCTCCACGCCATCACTTCCCTTTCTTTGCCCAAGATACGCCGATCGTCATCGTCTTCATTGCCATTAAAGCTCTCACGAGGAGAATCCTCACCTTCTTTTCACGGAAAAGCCTTTTCACCATTTGACCATGTTTGGTCTCTCTCTCTGCTATATAAATTGAAGAAGCCCCATTCTGAGTCTACTTCATCGTCAAGACTTCAACTTTGATCATCGCTCAGTTTGGTCTGTAATGGCATACAAGCTTCATGGACTATTGCGGCAATGGTGCATTGTGTTGTGCATTGGTCTGATTCAATGGGGTTCGATTACGACGGCGATTCTCGACCCGGTTGATTTCTTGGCTCTGCAATCGATTCGGAAAGGCCTGGAAGATTTGCCGGGGTCGAATTACTTCGCTTCCTGGGACTTCACTTCCGACCCTTGCAACTTCGCCGGAGTTTACTGCGATTCTGATAAGGTTATAGCTCTCAACCTCGGGGACCCGAGAGCCGGCGCTCCGGGTTTAACGGGTCGGATCGACCCGGCCATAGGCAAGCTCTCTTCCCTCGCAGAGCTCTCCGTCGTCCCGGGTCGGATCTTCGGCTCTCTCCCGGCCTCCATTTCGCAGCTCAAGAGCCTCCGCTTCCTCGCTATCAGCCGCAACTTCATCTCCGGTCAAATCCCGGCGAGCCTCTCCGACTTCCGAAGCCTCCTCACACTCGACCTCAGCTACAACATCTTCACCGGCGCCATCCCTCCGTCGATCGGAACCTTACCGGAGCTGACCAACGTCATCCTCGGCCACAACCGCCTCTCCGGGTCGGTCCCTCCATTCGTGTCCAAAACCCTGACCCGACTCGACCTGAAGCACAACGACTTCACCGGCACACTCACCGCCGACTCACTCCCGCCGTCTCTCCAGTACCTCTCTCTCTCATGGAACCGCCTCTCCGGTCCGGTCTACAACCTCCTGACCCGGCTCGACCGTCTCAACTACCTCGACCTAAGCATGAACCAGTTCACGGGTCAAGTACCGGGTCGAATCTTCACATTCCCAATCACCAACCTCCAGCTCCAGCGCAACCAGTTCACCGGCCGAGTCAACCCGTCCAATCAAGTATCCATCCCGACAATCGATCTCAGCTACAACCGATTCTCCGGCGAAATCTCGCCGCTGTTCTCCACCGTGCAGAACCTCTACTTGAACAACAACCGGTTCACGGGTCAGGTTCCGGGTCCTTTCGTGGACCGGTTGCTAGCGGCGAACATACAGATACTGTATCTGCAGCATAACTTTCTGACGGGAATACGGATCAATCCGACGGCGGAGATTCCTCTGAGTAGCTCGCTGTGTCTGCAGTACAACTGTATGGTGCCGCCGCTGCAGACGCCGTGCCCGTTGAAGTCCGGGAAGCAGAAGACGAGGCCGACTGCGCAGTGTAACGCGTGGCGAGGGTAGGCTTGGAAGTTTGAATTGTACCCGTGGGTATAATAGGAAGTTCAGATGGGTTAGCAGAACTATTTTTTCCTCTCTATTTTAGATTCTTTATTTATTTTTTGTGGAAAATGGGGGGGGGGGGGGCTAAAATTATGAATAAGAAGAAATTAAGATTAAGATTTGTGGATAAAATCAGAAACAGTGTAACTTTGTGTAGGGGAAATTAAGTTTCTGCTCTACCATCAAAATATGAACACTTTTTTGGGCTACAAAGTTGATGTAATATTATTGATGGTATCATTTTGTATGATGCTATTATTGTGTGATATGATTAATATGCTTATCTATTTCATGGTTTTTGCTTTTACTAATTTAGGAGACAACCCAAATTTGTACCCTTCATTTTGGGTAATGCATTTTTTGTCTTGAGAAACTAATGATTTTGGTGAAACGAAATGTGATGATGGGGGTGGGTATTGAAGTAGTACGTGTAAAGGATCTCAAATCGATGACAATTTACAATCTATTCTCTTTAATTCTATCTTGCTAATGCGTTACCCAATATTAGCTTTTTGGCTTCACATGATTAATCCGTGAGACTAAAATAGTGTCACTCATCTTCACTCATTCTCTGTGTAGCTTTAGAGGGAAGCTAAAACTTGGCTTGTGCACTGGAGCTTTATATGATTCATGTTCTGCATCTGCCAAAGACAAATTTTCATTATCATGCTCGATCTGAATGTGATGAACACTTTTCTAGCATGCATTCTCATTTTCATTGCCTTGTTCCTTTCCACTTTTTTATCTATATAAGAACTGAAGTACTTGTGGGTGGAGGAGGGGGGACTGCAGAAGTTAAATTGCTTATGCCTCCATTCGGCTTTTCGGCTTTTGTTATGCACGAGCTTCTGATTTCTGACCAAACCTTTCATGATTGAAGCCAGCTATAGCTTCTAAGTGATCGAGTGTGATATAAACCAGCAATCATCGATGATCGATCATAGTCAATTTGTCAAGCTTATTCTATTGTGTAAGTTTAACTAATCCATGATGGACTGAAAGTAACGAGTCAAAGCTAGTCACTATAGCTATAGTTGTCCTTATGCAGTTAAGCTCTTGACTTATATCTATCTTCTACTTCTTGTAGAAGCCATGGATCGATGGACATGTGAAGGTCTGCTCGGATTAGGTAAGGGTTAGTTAATTAAAGAAAAGGAGTCCGAGGCACATGAAATGTGGATGGATGGAGGAGAAGCTAGCTAGCACAAGTACGTGAAATTGAAACACTTTATCAAAAAGAAAGGAAAGTAGAAGAAGCAAAAGAGTAGAACCTCTTTGTTGTCTCGAACTTCTTGTTTCGGTCTTGAAAGCACGACCTACTCTTTTGGCATTCGAGGTCAAAACCTCAAATTAAATCAGTTGTGATTTTTTTTTATCCATGTTCGATTTATGAAAAATCTTTGTGTTTAATTAACATGCAAATACTATGAGCTTATATTAAAGACAAAATGATGTCGACCAAATATAAGATATCGATTGAGTCTCTCCTTAGATAATACGGAGGATTATCCCCCTCTCATTTTTTATGGTGATTCCAAAATCTTAATTGATGCCATAAACAAGAAAGTCGATACATCATGGAAAATCATTTTCACTGTCAGGGACATATGGCAATTGACAAGTTTGTTTCGGGAAATACACTTTAGACATATCTACCGTGAAATAAATTTCTTGGCTGACAGTCTAAAAAAGAAAGGACATGCAATCACCTCTTTTACTATTTGGTGTCAAAGTCTTCCTCATTCCTCCTCTACTGCTTTAAGATCGATATTACAAGACATACATACCTCAACGACACTTTGTCTAACTCAATTTTTTTTATATAAAGAGGTGGATAAGGATGATGGCTAGTGGTGGAACTACGTGGTGGTAAAAGGGGGTGCAACGGCTCTCACACCTCGATTAATGAAACCGTCGAGTGTGTGTGTGTGTGTGGGTGTGGGGGGAGGGGGGGGGGACATAAGACCTTAATTCTATATTACAATAAGCTCACATAGAGAACTCTGAATAATAACATAACACCCTACTAAAACTATGTAATCAACGACACACCATTTAGCAGAGAGTGCAATATAAGCTACTCTATCCGCTTTTCCAAACTGTTTTCCTGTCGAAAGCGATGCATCAAAATTCACTTTGTAACAGCATTTCTACTATGTTGCTGACGGCTAACGTCGACACTTTGTTTCATCCAACCACTAGGGAGAAGAGACCATTTCATTAACGACTGTCTCCACACTAGAGTCGACAAGGCACATGAAGTGCACACACTGACAGATCGCCTAGATCACCCGACTAGATCTACCCAATATAGGTAGGAATTTATTTTCGGCCTATTGCCAACAATAACTAGAAAATAAAAACACAAAATAAATAAACATGAACACTTAAATGGGCTAAATGCACTAGCCCATTACACCAAGAGCCCACGAATGGAAGGGATAACCCAAACCAAACCTTGAGAGAGTTCTCTAGCCACCAGCCGCCTCCTTCCTTTGTCGACATCTGACTCTGGCCAAACAGGCAAGAGACACCACAAGCACTGCCGGATAAGAATCACATCCATCGTCGTCATTGCCGAAGAACTTCTCGATCATGACATCAATAATGGATTCAAATCTCGAACATCTCCCCCACCATAAAGCACGCCTCTGCTCACCAAAGGCACTCGATTGAGGAAAGTAAGACCCCAGTTGCCCGTCCTCCTCCTCCACACGTCTGAAATTCGCTTCCCATCCTCACCTAACCAACCCCAACACTCCCCCAAAATTGGAGCCAGAGCCTTACAAAACCCGAACAAACACCGGCCACTTCAGCCTTGGCTAGTTGTACCTCTGAGAAAAAAGTTTTATCGCACGTGTAAGCGTGTTCTAGGGTTTAAGAAAGTAATATGTGTAATCTCTATATCAAAAGTTATACTAGTTGAAACTTATGAGTTATTCATCATTCAACTTGTATTTTTCTTTCTAATTTTTTTACTTAACTCCAATCAATATTATATATAATAAAAAAAATTAGTTTAAAATTAATCATAATTGTAAGTGGTTATTAAGTACTACTAATTGAATTTTTTTGGTCCCCCTTAACGAAGAATCCTAATTCCGCCATTGATGATTGTCATACAAAAAAGGGACTTAAAAATAACAATTTCACAATATTGTAAACGTTGTTAGATTGAGCATCATTTAGTTTATTTCCCAAGCAAGATTCCCAACAGATTATGCCACTTTGGCACATTATTTCAATCAGTTTATCACCCAATAGGCTCATGCTATAATTGTAATGTCCCACTAAATGGATCACCAACAAATATATATTTATCTTATCTAAACCTAAGTATGTAATATTATCTGTTGTTGAGTGAAATTGACACCATTTTCTCACAAAGTCTCTTTTCTTCCACATTTCTTTGCAAATGTACATCAAAATATATATGCATGCAAAATGGAGAAGGGAATCTGATCTCGTTAAAAAAACATTGTGCCAAATTTCAGCTCCATTTCATTTTTCTGGTAAATATATCAATACTAAAGATAAACTTTTCTTCCACTTATCAAAACAATGTCAAAACTTATTAAGTCGGAGAGACTTCTGCGATTATTCAAAACATCATTTTAAATATATTAGTCGTTGTTTTTTATTTTTTGAGGTGTTAAGGGTAACACAAAGACTTCTTAGGCCTATGACAAATTTATTGGGATATATGAAATTGTCCAACTATGCATTGCAACATAGTGTCTGACCACATTTATAATTCAACAAACATATTTTGACATCGTCAACGTTCAAACACATGACGTGGGGGTTTCATATCAAACGTTCCCATGGCGAGACCTAATACTTTTACTAAACCACTTGCCGTGGTTCCATATATTGGTCGTTTTGTTTTTGTTTCCCGAGATATAGGCAGTACATTCCCATGAAAACGTGTAACCCCCAAGCGCTTTAATAAGTATTTTAACTTCTATGGTTATGAAAGTTTTATCTTTCTCTCTATTTCTCTTTATTGATATAAATAAATATGGATACGCAATAATGCAAAAATAAATTTAGAGAATACGGTGCATATCTCTTTAAATGTTAGAGATGTCCTATGAAAATTTGATGAGAGTTGTAAGACTTATGTTTTAGCTTTTGATTCTCTTGATGTGCGACATATTCCTCATGAAATAAACTGTGATGCTCACAGATTAGCACATTTTTTGCTAGTAGTGGTGGGAATGATGATTTGGGTTAGTCTCTATGATGATTCACATTTTGTTAATCGAAGTAAAAATGTTATGTACCCTCGAATGATTGTAACTCTTTTTTTATTAATTTAATCTGGCGTGAGCCTCTTTAGCATTATACTTGACAAGATAGTAGGTAGTAGATACCAAACTCCTTCTTTGAATTCCATGGTTAAGGCTTGAGATAAAATTGGATGCTACAAGCCTCGTAGCCCATTTCAGTAAATGGGCCATAATGGACAACATACACAAGTATGCATTGGGTCGGGTAACAATAATCTACGAAGGTAGTTTCGTACTTACCGTGTCCACTACAACCCTAGTTTTCAGTCTCCTTTAAAGGGTGTTCTACTTCTACGAGTCGACCTCTCACACACAACCAGATCGTCTTCCTCATCTCGAATCAGATCAATAATGGACGATGATGTTGATGATGTTGATGATGCAGACGAAGATGAGACTAGCACCATGCATTAAGATTAATTCTATGGAATGAGAGGTTCAGGGAAATGAATTCTGGTAAGTAAAACTTCTTATTTGGAAAACATGTAGTAGATTGAGTTCTCAGAAATTAGTGTGTTTGCTTTATGTTTGTTGTGGAAGCACTAGATATATACACATATGCGCTGGCCATCATCAATTACTATTATTATTAATAATCCAATAACATATTTCTCATTCCTAAAAAAACCCAAAACATTTTCTGTCTAAAAAAACTCAATAAGTTTGGATTAGATGTTGGTTTGTTGGCCTTGTTGATATCATGCTAGGGTTCTTTGTTGATAGTAACTTGGGTTACTGTGTTTCACTTTGTTGTTTGTGGTTTTGGTTAAGGTCGTTAGACAGGAGAAACCAGTGGCTTAGTTGTTTGTTGATTCACTGTGGGTAGCGTGTTTGGATAGTGTTGGCATTTTTACCCGTAGGTATGGGTACCCGCGGGTATTATTCCGTTTTTGATATGGACTGGCGGGTAAAAACCTATTCCATATTGTAAACGGGCGGGTAACGGGTATTCTCAAAATACCTGATGATTGATATAGGCGGATATGGGTATACCCCGTGGGTATTTTTTCTTCTCTTTTTCTCTCTTCCTCGTTGGAGCTCCGGCGACCGAGCTCGTCGTCCGGCCACCAAATTTTTTGAGTAAGGTATCAAAATGACCACACCGACGCCCTCTTCTCTTCTCTTCTCCATTAACTCTTAACTCCATTTTGTACCATAAAAAGCTCAAACTTTGAGAAAAAAAAACTAATGAAAATATAATAAAAGCTTAGAAATTGGGAGTTTATATTTCGAGAACAAATTGGCTAAAGAGACCTTTTGGGCTTTGTAGCCCTTGTCACCACGAAGCTAACAATATCTTGTTTGTTTCCCAATTCAATTGGAATCAGTCGAATAGAAGAATTGAAGAAATTGATAATTTTGTGTTTGTTGAGTTTTAAGTAAAATTCGTTGAGTTTTGTTTAGAATTTGATGTTATTTCTTTGGAAAGAATTGTTGTTGGGTTGATTTGGAACAAGTTGGGATTTTGGTCGCCGAAATCCGACATAGCGCTGCCGTCACTGCCGCCGCCAGTGGTGGTTCTTCGACGGGACAGAAAAAAAAAACCAAAAAAAAAAATTGAACGGGTACCCGTGGGTTACCCGAAGTTTGAACCGGCGGGTATGAGTATTACCCGTTCATCATTTTGCGGGTAACGGGTATTAACGGATTTTACCCGTTCAGTACTGGGTATTCCATTCAACGGGCGGAAACCCACCCATTTACTCATATTGCCAACACTATGTTTGGATTAGATGTCTGCTGATATCATGTTTGGGTTCACTGTGGATAGCAGTTTGGGTTTACTGTCGAACACTGTAGTGTAATGTCTGTATCTGGTTGAAATCTTCATTATATATGAATTAACTATGTTATTTATCTGTGAGTTAGTAGTGTGCTAGCTGACATTTGCCTTGTAAATAGAAGCAATGACAAACGATCAAAAGAGAAAAAAATTCGTTGATCCAGAGTCATCTTCTAAGTTGGTCAAGAAAACGAAGAAAGAGAAAAGAACCTTAAAAGCTCAAAATCTTAAACGTCTTAATAGGAATAAGAAGCAGAAGCAGCAGCAACAGAGTAAGAAACAGGTGGTTAAGAGTAAACCAATCTCGAAGAAGAAATGCCAAAAGAAAGACAAGAAGACGCCAAGTAAGCAGGACACTAATTCTGAAAATGAGGATGAAGAAGTTGACGAAGATGAAAATGAAGACGATGATGAAGAGAATACTAGATATGATGATATTTGCCGAGAGAGGAGGAGGTGGGTCAGAGCTCGGGAGGAGAAAGATGGCTAGGAACTCAAGATACGACACACCCATCCTCTTTCGATGACAAAGGGCACATTCTGGCATAAATAAACTCTGAGGCTGGTGCTGATGATTGCAAGAGATTGGAGGCTCTCTTGGAGAAGAATGAGAAGTTGATCGAAAAGCAGGAAGCATATATGGAGATCTTGAGAAAAAGTTGTGATGATATGGTATAAGAAAACACAAGAACACCTTGATCAAGAAGTAGCAAAGGGAGATTTTGGAGGCCATGCTTCAAGCGATGGATTCAGAGAAGCAGAAGCAGCACAGAGACAATGAGGGCGTTGCAGATATCAATGCTTTGGAGATTGATGCACTCTGAATTAAGATTTCTTCGCAGCTGAAGAAATATAATGAAGCTGTTCAGACTGCTACTGTCGAAAAGCATGCTCTCCAAATTGAGTTGGATGAAGTGAAGTAAAGGAAGCTCTTAAAGCTGTTGTATAAAAGGAAGAGAAGTAGAAAAAACTCATAGAGGAGGAAGCACAAAAAGTCCAAGCTATGCAAGCTCAGGTTGATGAACTGAAGAAATCTGTCAATAAGGTGCTTACTGATAATTTACGTCTTCGTGAAGATTTGTCTGTGATAACGAAGGTTCCCCAAGAGAAGATGCATTTGCCAGCACAAGACTTGGACCAAGAAGCAATAACAATCCCTAACATGGCAACAACAGAGAAAAAAAGAGAAGAAGAAGCTGATATTATTCTTAATGAATATGGACAAATAGAGGAATGAAAAACATTTTATTAAAAAATCATGTTAAATTCTATATTTGGGTTCTTAGTTTTGGTGTCGTTGAATTCTATATTTCGGTTCTTAAGCCAGTACACTTTTGTTTTTGTCAAATGACAGTATCATTTTTGAATTTTTGATTAGCTTGGTTATTTTCGACGAAATTAGCATCATAGTGACCTCCCCCCCCCCCCCCCCGATTTTTAGTATCTCAAGTATGAATCCTTGCATGTTGTTGGTAAAATGTGTCAGGTAGTTGTTGCAAGTGTTACAGGGGACTCACTTTTAAGGTGAAGGGTAGCAAAAAATTAACTGTTTGTAGCTGATTGGATTAACTATGGGTTACTATGGGTTCACTGCATATAACTATTAAACCTTTCATTACTTGATAGTTGACTGTAAGTTGTTTGTTCTCTAATAGGTGCTACAAGATCAAATGATAAGTCTGTCATAGTACTAGAGATACTAGAGGCACCGACCTTCGATAGTGTGAGTCCCGATGTGTTCCTCACACCAGTAGCTCCGGGGACCGAGCCAAAAGAATCACCTGAAGTTGTGGAGAACTTGGTGACACTGGATGCTCCTAAATAAAAGGACAAATATACAACCATCAAACTTCCCGGCCCCAAAACTAAATTGATGAAGAACAACATCGACATATACTCTTATGTTCAACGCTTGAAAGGCAAACTTTGGCCTATATAGAAGACATATGACATACTGGTGGCCACTACAAATAATAAATGCACCTTAAAAAAATTGATGAGGACACCTTTGAAATAGTTTTGGATCCAACAAAAGAGCTCTCCCATATCGGAAAAGAATCTAAGCAGAGGAATACAGTCATCATGCAAAGCTGATCTAATCGAGGATTTAAAGGAAGTTGAATGAGGTGATAGCAAAGTTTTCACGTACATGAGTGAATCGAGGCAGAAAGAACTTCTGCGGTACTGGTTAGAAACAGAAGAACCTTCGTAAGCCCCTCAACTCAAAAGTTGAAGAGTTTTGTTTCTGTGAGAAACATAGATTTGGGTTAATTGTGTTTAGCTGTACTCAGTCATCCTTGACTTTCTTTGATTGGGTTCACTGAACTTGTTTTGTATAACTGACTAGTAGTCATTTTGTTTTTTCTTTTTGTTGCTTTGCTGTGTAGGGAATCAATGTTAGTGTAAAACAAAGATTTGGGTTAATTGTGTTTAGATTTTCTGATTTCACTCTAGGTAGTTGTGTTTGGTTAACTGCGTTTAGTTGTACTAAGCTATCTTTGACTGTGTGTAACTAACTAGTAGCCATTTTCTTTTTCTCACTTTGCTGTGTAGGGAATCCTTCTGGAATATGCATGGTCCAACAATATTCTTCAAACGTGAGGACATACCAACGCTTTTAAATGGTGGACCAGTGACAAATGGCATCATAGACTGTTTTGGAAAGATCGTCATGGATAAAACAAAGAACCAACACTCTAAGACTACTGTGAAATCTATCGTTTTAAACAGTCAAGTTTTTGTAGAGCCTCTTTATGTAATGATCATTTTTTTTCTTCTGCTTTTCAAATTTCTAGTTTTTGAATTTCGCTTTGTTCTTACTAATTTTTTGTTATTGTGGGGGGTCGATAATTTGGCTTTGAAGAGTGCATGAGCTTCTCTATGAGAGGTTGTTCAAGGATCTTGGTTCTTACACCAAGTTTTCATCCCAATTATTTTTGACGTCCATCACTACATGCTCTGCCTTGAGACATGCTCTTCATATTGGACTCACTTCGACTCCTTGCGAGTAGTAAATCCAAATGATCTAAGAAATTGTAAAAACTTCATGGAAGCCCTGAATGTCATCCACATGGTTACTTTGTGGATTGATGCAGTCCATGAGCTAGCAAATTAGATGCCGAAAAACAATAAGAGATTTTTGGTGGAAAAAAAGCATCACAGATAAAGAGCTTAGGATAAGGAAAATCACCTTGTGTCCAAAGGAGAGGACAACCGTTGAATGGATAAAAAAACCAAATACACCCATTTGCGACCATGATGGTGATGACATGCAACAACTGCCCATGCCAACCTCCAAGAATGTAAGTATATCTTCACTAAATTTCTGGATAACTGTGGGTAAAAACTGTCCACATGCTTGTCTTAACTATGGGTAGCTATTTTTTGTTTTTGTTTTTGGACATTAATTTTTTTTCTTGTTTACATAAGATGGACTGTGGTACGCTTATGTGTTACTACATGACCCAGTTTGCTTGGGATGAGCCGTTCAATGAGCATATGGATCAAGAATATATCTCTTTGTTCAAGGCTCAATGCATCGAGTGTTTCATTGACCATGAGCTTGGATGGTGCAAGAAGAACCCTCTAAAGGCAGCGAAAAAAGGAAGGCTAGTGAAGGGAGGCAGCGCAATATCCAGTTAGGAGTACTTGGTAGTTTCCATGCAGGACTTTGTATCTAAAAATCTGTTTTTGAATAATTGAATTGTTCAGAATAGTCTCTAGAATGTTGAATATTGTAATTCAATTATGGCAGTTTATGTAAATGCCTACTTTTATCATTATTCTCTACTGCAACAGGAACAAAATCTCTGTTTAACATGATAGTAAAACACATAGAACTCTATCTAACTGGAAAAAATAAAATAAATGAAATACAGTTAACACTGCCAAGTTCGCACAGTTGAGGATGTTGATCAAAGAGAATTTGAGACATTTGGCCATGCCATCCGTAAATTGCAGTGGAAGATGGAAGTTGCACTTTAGAAGATTGAGGAGGCCATTATGAAGATTAAAGAATTGGAAGAGGAGGTGGAAGGTTTGACCAAGATTGTTCTAGACAAATCTAATTGATTTGGGTTTATATTGGTTTTATTTAGGTTTATGTTAATTTCGTTTATGTTTTTACTATGCTAGGCCACTATCAAATCTGATTTAGTTTCCTTCAAACTTTTGCAATGATATAGTATGTTGTTCAAGTTTGGAGTCCATTATGGAACTTTTGTAATGATGTGGTAATGTTAATAAATAAACTATTTTGTTGGCCATGTTCATTTGTTTTGAGATTACATGATTGACCAAACAGGACTGAGGATCAGTTAACAATAACTAACCATCAATTAACATATGAATCCTATAACATATGGATCAATTAAAAATTGGAAGGATGTTCAATTAACAATAACTAAACATTAGTGAAAGACAATGAACTCTATTTTGCCTATAGCAATGCACTAAAACTTGCATAAAGAAATCATTAAAAGGGATACCCCATCTATGAATAACACATATTCAATAGTATAAAAGCTTGAAAAAATGATAAAAGCTGCAAGAATGAGGATCAACTAACAATAGTTTATCCTCAGTGAATGACATTGATCTCTGAGCCACCACACAGTTAATGATAGTGAATAATAGTAAATGCTCATGTGAAGGGAATACTCATATGATTGTGGTAGGAGATACTGGTTTTGTTGCACATGTGGAGAGGATACTATGATTAGTCAGTTGCTACTGATACTATTTTGTGTATCAGTAAGTGTTTAGATGAAATTCCATGGATTTTGTGATGTAAATGTCATGGATTACTTTCATGGTTAATAATGAATGAAATTAATCCATCTTTTATAATGTTACCATCCCTTGATTTTACGTTTGTCTTCTCTTGCATAATGAACTGTGAAGAATTGCATACTAAACACCCAAACAACAACATTAACAAAAAAACGTTTGGTTTAAATTAAATAAAGGGCCCTTACATAAAAGATCGAGATCAATAAAATATCTGATCATGCATTGATAACAAAAATAACCAATAAGAAGCAAAAGCATCCAAGACATAACCAGAAATCTGAAACAAAAACTAACTAAAATAGAGAACTAAATACTAAATATCCAAATAACAACATCTAAACAACCACAAAGTAAGCATTATCTTCAACACGCTTCCCTTTTCCCTCTAGATCCTTCCTCAGATTCTGGACTTGGTCCTCTACATCGCGTACTCTGTTGCTCAACCCCGTCATTATCCCAACATGGTCACCTTGAGAGACACAGGCTCCCCTCAAGATGGACACCTGGGCATTGAGACAGTCACGCACCATTTGATTTAGAAGGATGAGGCAGTCGTAGAAATTTGGAGCAACTACGTCATACTCAATCACACCACAAACTTTGCATGTCTTTGTTTCTTAGTTTAGACCTCTTGGACATGTTGGTGGAGATAACGGCAGAGAAGAGGAGCGAGATGGTGGTCAGCTGCTTGAGGAGGCAACGTTTGCTCCATTGTTGAGCATGCATGATTTGCGGTTGCTGACCATGTTGAGAGATTATCAGAGATGAGAGAGACAAAGAGGGATATTGAGATTAGAATCTGTTGAGTGCTTAGCACGATGACTAGGGTTATATAGAGACAATTGTCTCATTTGGGAAAAGAGGAAGAGAGAAGTTGAGAAACTGAACTGATTGTGTTTAAAGGGGTAGTTGAATGTTTTCATAAAAACAAGTGTCAATTCTAAAAGGTCACATCACTAAAAATTTGAAATTGAAATGTTACCTGCAGCTAACAATAGTGAACAACAACAACCCATTAAAATGACATAACCTTTCAGCAAATTGTGCCACAGTTACCCACAACTAGGGACAGTGATGTACAGTTAACTATAAGGATTTGCTGTCACGTGCTGTGGTTAACTAAATATTCAAAATCTCAGAAAATTATAGGAAACCGAAGAGTCGTCTTTCTTAATGAGTTTTGCTTTGTGTTTCTTTTAACAGACATATTCTTTTCTCCCAAGAGACATCATTTACACTCTTCTCATTAACCAAATGAGACATTATTACATTTTTCTTGATTCAAAACACAACTCTTCACTCCTCATCACCTTTCAATTCATGCTTTATAAATAATGGGATGTCCCTCAAATTCATGCTTTGGTAAACTATTATCCTTTCCCATCAAAAATGGCCCCAAAGCTTGCTGCAGGTTCTCAAACAACTTCACATTCTGACTCTGACTCCAATGGTTAGAGTCTGGTTCATTTCCTACCCACAACTTCCCCTTCCAACTCAAACTCCAACCCACCCAACTCCAAATTCGACTCCTCTGACTTTGACCCTACTATGAGCATGGTCAGGATTGCCAAAAAAGCCAATCCAAAGCCTTCAAAACCATTGATCACTGCCAAGCATTTCAAACGCCTGGAGAGGCATGTCAAGGAAGAGTCGATGGAGCTTAACATAGAGCAGAACAATATACTCCTGAACAAGGTGGATATGATATTTTCTCGTTTGCCTCCTCCACTCCCAGGGTTTGAGCCAAGAAGCAACAACCAAAGCAAGAAGATGAGGATTTGAGCAACAACATTTTTATATACCTATTTCTATTTCTATGTATTTTTATGTTTATTTTGAAACAGTTTAATTCTTGTTCTAGTTTTTTGTCATAGTTTTGTTCATTTATTTTTATTATATGTAATCAGATCTATTAATCAATAAATTTGTCTTTCTAGTTTGTGATGAGTTTGTGTGTTTGCTTCATATCAATTTGTGTTGTGAATGAATGAAGAGAGATGATATGGAACTGTTCACTGCAAGCAATTGTGCTTAAGTGAAATATCTTTCATTTTGCAAACTTTTCATGTGTTAAGATATACTCTAATAGAACACTTTTGCTTTGGTTCCCAAAAAACTTAAAAGGTTGAGCCTTTAAGACTTGAGTTAACCACATGAACCTACAGTAAATTATAGTCATCCCTACCTTTTAATAATATATTTGGTTCTAGCTTTTCTGTTAACAACTACTGACAGTGAAACTTCGACAATGATCCCTGTTGTTATCGAAAATGATACTTCAGCTAATCACAGTTGGATACAGTGAACCAAAGTTATCCCTGTGTGATATTTCTAATTTTTGATGAGTTTGTATTTTTTTTTTTGCCTTCCTACCAGTTTGTGTTGTGAATGAATGAAAAGAGATGATTTCACTTCGAGAGTGAAGGCTCAGTGAGCCACAAGACGCCACTACAAGATGATATATCCACTATGTTCCCTTTATCTGGTATGTTAATAAACATGTAATTATAGTATACCTTATATTTTCATATAATTTTTAATCTTTACGAATAATTCTGAATTTTATTTACTGGGCGCGGTAAATGATTTCATTGTCAGTTAATGTCGAGTGACATCGGTTGAATTTTTATTTCATTGACTACATTGGTTGACTTAGAGTGGAAGTCGTAGAATTTGTTGAGGCAAGTTCGTAAACGCGAGAAATGTCAAAAACAGAGTTACGACGAGAAAGTTACGATTAGTGAAAGTTTATCAGGAATTACATTCCGTAAATGGAAGAGTATATAAAGGAGGGTTTCCCTTTTTTGAAGACATTCTTTGTTGACCCAGGGTCAACCATCTTTCTTATGAAGAGAGAGAGAGAGAGAGAGAGAGAGAGAGAGAGAGAGAGAGAGAGAGAGAATCCAGTGGCGGTGTGGCAGTTGGCCGGCAGTGTGGCATCGTTCGACAACCTCCGACCTCAATATCGGTCGCTTTCGACGCGGCTCAATCTTCTTTATCCATTTCCGGCCTTGATTAACAGTTTTGAGGCTGAAGAGAGAAGGTTCAATGAGATTCAATTTTAGGATTTTCGGGGTTATCTCGTCGCCGGCGTCAGTGACTCCTCCAAGCACTATGATAGGCTTATTACACCCCTAAAAAATATCCCTATTCTTTTTCATTGTATATTAGTGTAGTAGTATAGACAATATGGGTCATTACCCGCTGAAGATTGATGAAACTCAATGTTAGGATACAAACAAACACTAAAACCAGTTTCCTGGCAAACTCAACCTGTAGACGCAAGCCTAATTAATTACCTAACTTAGAATGAACTAAAAATTACTAAATTAATACCAGACAAAATGAACACAGTGGTGGAATAACACAAAAAATTTCACTTGATTCGGAGATGATTTGATATGCGAAAACAATTATACGAAACAGATGAATGCAGAAAATTCAGATTTATAAATATAATGAAAATCAATAAACAAATGTGCTAAGGGGTTTTCCATCCACCACCGTCACTCCATATAAATAATATATGTTCAACCTAACAATGCATTGCCTATGGATGAAAGTTCTCAGGAAGATCAAATTGTTATAAACACAACTTACTACCTAATCCTTATGATTACACCGGTGAAGGTACGCTTATCACCGATGCCTATCTTCAAAGAATTCAAAAGTCATGGATCCGGATTTACTAAGAAAAAAGCATTATGATCTAAAAAAGGTGTGAGAATCTACAAGACTTTACAAGTACACTAAGGGCGTGTTTTGCTAGATCTAGGGTTTCTTATAACCAAAAAGCTTGGTTTCTACTTAAGAGAGATTGAGGAAGATCATTAACAATCAACATGCATCAAACTCTTATAGAATTAAATCTCTAAACATGCATACTAAGTGTGCACTCAAATCATATAAGATAGAAATCATCAATGGAAAACCAACAAAGAAACCTCATCCAAAGACACAATGAAATTAGGTTAGAGTGCAGTGGCGTAGCTAGAAATGTGATTCAGTAGTGTCAAAATTAAATTGATTAATACAATCTTTTATTGAATAATACAAAAAAATTAATCTAGTAACATACTAAATTTTAATGTAAAATAATTGTCTTTGACGGATCTTATATTTAAATTCTTCCACAAAATGTGAATTTGAATTGAATTTAAACCCTAAAAACTTCTCCATATATATACATGTATTGATCAATGTATCTAAATTCTTCGGCATAATTGAATTTTATTCTATATATATTGGCTAATAGCAATCAAAGCCTAATAAATAAGATAAATAATGAAACAAAACATACTTAAATAGACTATTAATCTAACTTTAGTTTTTGATACGTCAACCGTGTTCATCTCTTAGATAAGGAACTAACAGTTTCTTAATCATTTTTTGGATTTTAATCAAACCAGTTATATATCCAACCGTGTCAATTGCTAAAATAATGCACAAAATCAGTTTGAAAGTTCTAACTCTTGCATTGATTGTTGGTTGTAATATAGAAGTCAGCCATGTCATTTGACACTGTTGACTTGAAGACAGCTACGCCCCTGTCAGAGTGTATATATCATCTAGACTTCATATATCAATTGCTAAAATAATGCACAAAATCAGTTTGAAAGTTCTAACTCTTGCATTGATTGTTGGTTGTAATATAGAAGTCAGCCATGTCATTTGACACTGTTGACTTGAAGACAGCTACGCCCCTGTCAGAGTGTATATATCATCTAGACTTCATGTATATAAATAATCCATTCTGTATCAAAATGAATATAAATAATCATCTAGACTTCATGTATATTTAGCTACTCATTATGTATCAAAATGAATATAAATAATCCATGGGAAAACTAATACAAACGAAGAGGAGAAAAATTGTTGATGTTGCAAAACTGGAAGCCCTTCATACAAGCACCAAAGTATACAAAAAGGCGCTGAAACTTATGCGTTTCAGGATCACTATCTACAACAACTCTTGAGTCTGGAATTGTCTTCATGAAATTTTCAGCAAACCACATAATATTGGAGTAAGATTCAACTTTTTCCATGAAGTACAGCCATTGCCTTCTCTTTTCCACACCACGTCATCTTGTAAGACATTTTCAAACCATAAGATTGCTTTATTTTTTGTTACAAAGCGTTTGCACCCTTGTTAGGATCCGCTCACAACTTTTCTTTAACAATAGAGCTGACAAAAGTAAAAGTTTTACAATTAGTTGACTTATAGTAATCACAATTAACCACAGTAAATCACATATCTACAATATAGCATCACAAGACTACTTAGGTTTAGTAACCACATGCAACCACAGTTAGTTGACTTAGAGTCATCAAAATTAGCCATAGATAACCACAAAAAACAGATAAGAAAAAATACCAGACTACAGAGGATCTCATCATCCCGCTCTTGGTAAGACGGATAATCTCTTTGCACGTGTGATCTTTCCGGAATTTCGTAATATAGAACCAACCATTGGCATAGCATAAGCGCGCTTGCACTTTCCATTCATATAAATTTTCCTCTTTTCGTAGACAATATGCATTGGCGTGTGTCGACTTGTTCTTTTCGAATAAGTATTTGAAACCTGTCTCGATTGAATACTCCCTAAGTTTGTCTATATTCCTTCGGCTCCTCTTGATGAAAACAACCAAAACCAATATCAGCAACATTGCCCGTTCCATCTTCATCTTCCATCTCATCATCATTTTCACTAATCAAACCAGATTTAGCACAATTCTTATTCACATTGACCTAATTAGAAAGAAAAAAAAAGAAGAGGAAATTAAAGTAAGAAGAATAACTACAGCTAACAACAGTGAAGTACAGCTATGCAACAACTACAACTAGTGAAGCGCGTACTTACATCAACATGTCCACTCAAGTAGTTCTCAACATAATTGGACTGGAACATTTGCAGATAAACCATCATCATCAACACATCTTCATCACTTTCAAGAACAATGAATACGGTGGAATATGGTACCTTAGGGAGAAAAATGAATCCTTAAGGACCCTAATCTCGTTGCGGACTATATTACGTATGCCACCAAAGGTCGGAACAGGATTTAAAGGCGCCATTACTACCTCACCAGAGTAAACATATTTCAGTAACACGAAGGAAAAACTTCTCGCCATATCACTGCAAAACAAAACCAAAAAGACTCAGAACAAAAAACAAAACTAATACCAACAAGGATTACACATACCTACAGCTAACAATAGTGAACTACAACATCTTAACCATAACATATAGGTAGCATACTCTTTTCACATACAATTACCATAGATTGATCAAATAGATACACACAAACTCAAAAAAAATCTGATTCAACAAGTCTAGGAACCAAAAAGACTCATAACAGAAAACAAAATCAATACCAATAGGGATTACACATACCTACAGCTAACGACAGTGAACTACAACATCCTAACCATAACTTACAGGTAGCCTACTCTTTTCACTTACAGTTACCACAAATTGATCAAATAGATACACACAAACTCAAAAACATCCTATTCAACAAGTCCAGTAACCAAAAAGACTTAAAACAAAAGGCAATACCAATACCAACACAAATTACACATACCTACAGCTAACAACAGTGAACTACAACATCCTAAGCATAAATTAAAATAGACAAAGAAGCTAACCTTGTATTGAAAATGAAATCAACCAGATCACATAATCAAGCACGCTCTACTCTATCATCGTCGATGAACTCGAACTGAACACCGAATCGAACTCGAATTTGCAACGGGTAATGTAATGGAAGAGAAAATCAGTTGTAGCTGCTTCACTGATGAGTCGAGGAAAACCGCCATTCTCGCACTGCAGCTGGAGGTATATATGAGATTTCGTCGACGCGATGTTAGCAGCGTCGTCGTCGTCACTGTCATTGGAAGCAAGCTCACCAGAGCGGAGGAAGAGAGATCGAGATAGAGATCGATATAGAGGTCGAGAGATCGAGAGAGAGAGAGAGATATATATATATATATATATAACACATATACCGAGAAAACATAAATTTGAATTTGAAAAGGAAAGAAATAAAGGGCAAAATGAAAAGAGAAAAAATGAATTTTGGAAAAGCTTAGTTTTTGTTTTTAGAATTAATTTGTGGATTTGGGGTTTTTTAGAAAAACATGTCATAAATGCTGGACTCTTTTTAGATAAGGGAAAATATTTTGGGTTTTTTTGGAACGGGGTCCTATAATTTAGAAAAACAGGGCATACTAGAAGATGAAAGCAATGCAAATTAAGATCCCGTTATCTAATTACAAGAACCTGCCCTGCATCTCCATGACTGATGAGACCATGGTAACTTGGGAGTAATAAGTAAGCTGCTGCAACGAAACACCAATCCAATGGCCAAGTTGGCGATATCTAGTCTCATCAGAGATCTTTTCAAGTTCACAAACCAAAAGTGAACGCAGGAGAGAATACTATGAACCCAAGAAAACATTCGTGTTAAGCATAACATTCATTTTCTTTCTGGAAGATGTTATTTATGTACACCGGAATGTAATATTCAACGCCACAACTACTTTTGAATCATGCGCTCAAAAACAACTACAGCTGCGTATAAGTGTATAACTGCATTTCAATATTATGTCTCTGGCTTCACACCTATGCGTCAATGGATTGTAATATCAAAACTGGTGTGCTCAACTGAACGGTAAATATTGCCTCCTCCAGGCTCTCCTTCTGGTGAAAGGAGGTGATGATTCTCCATTTCCTGCAAACTCCCATCTAACAACCTCGCCGTCCCACAAGGAGCTGACCAGCACGGGGTAATACGGATGCCAACTAGTCTCTTACAGCTGATTTATGATGCTCCAGTTTTGCAACTTCGGCTCCACTCACCTACATTACCCAACAAGTAACAGAATGACCGAAATGATTAAACAGAGGGCAAGAATTCCAGATTGCAACAAACTTGAAGCCACATTAGGCAGATAACCGTTGAATGAATTGTTCACTGGTTTGGAGTCAAATTGCAGAAACTAAAGGTACATATAGGTGATGTAACACATACCAAGTCATATATATAAACGCATGTATTGTGAGATCCAGTGTAGATGTACTTCAGACCAGTACTGCAAAGTTCAAAGAGATGAAATATCTTACAAGCTTTTGGGATAAAATCGAGAGTGCTGAAAAAGGTGAACTTGCAACCAGAAACCCAACTAATGTCAGGAAACATCTGAAACTTATGAGCAAAAAGAATAAGAGCAGTGATTACCTATAAGCCGGTGAGAAGTGGCATCTAATTAGCGTGCGCAAGACCGAATGACCTCCATAAGTACACTGATAGATCAGATTGGATGTTTCATATTTCTTGCCTGAGGTGGGTAGTCCATCCACCTGTAATCCCATTCATAGTTCCTAGGCCCTGGACTGCAGGAATAGCATCAAGGATTGTAATATCATGTCATAGTATGACATTTGAACACGAAAATTGTAAGGCAAACTTTCATTAACCAGCAAAGAAGTTATTCACATTAATATAACTCAGTCCTTCGACATCAAAACTGATGTTTAAGAAGTAACAGACCACAATGTTTGAAACAAATAAAAAAATTTGCAGAAGAATTAGACAGCATTTCAGGACCACAGTTAACTGTTAGACACTTATGAACATGTACGTAAATGATCCTAAGAGAGCCATGGCAAGCTAGACAGGATATTAACATACCAGCCAGCAGTAGCACTAGAGGACATTTTCCTGATATCCCAAAGTTTAATGCTCTGATCTTCGCTATTCGAAATGAAGTATCGACCATCTCCTTTGCTGTCGATGAATGTAATACCTTCTAGGTGCCCCGTCAAGACTCCTGCCGCCTTCCCGTTTTCTATGAAGCAACGTCTATCCCGCACGTATACATATTATATGCATATGATCTATCAGAATCAATCAACCATAACTTCCTCGACAATTGCATTGTCCCTACAACTTCGAGAGCAACTTAGTTGGACACTCAAACAAGATATGAAAGTTACCATAAAAAGATTATCATCGCTCCCAGAATAAATAAGATGGCCACTTTCATCAGCAAAACAAACTGTGTTCACATCTGACTGCAAAAAATTCACATATAAATCGTGTGACCTCTAAATGTATACATTGCCACATGGGTCACTAGAGCAATTAAGTTACCTAACTACACTTCCCCCAGGACTTAAGAGAAGGAATTCATAACCAACAGACAAGAAGCAAATAATCAGGAACAAAAATATATAAGCGATCACTTAAGCAATGCTTATACCGCGTGAGCCAGAATTCAAAGGGAGAGCTTATTAGATTCAAGATCATAAACATATATGGAATCATCGCTACTTCCAGCAACAACTTCACGTCCATCTGTTGAAAACTTGATGGAGAAAATACCAAAGGGATATCCCCCACCATCAGCAGAGGAAAAACCCAAACCCTCGTGAATCTCCTGCATGCATATGAATCATTCCCAGAATGACAAGCAAACATATCCCTGTAGAAAAAATGGGGAAGGGTCTTTGGTAGATATATAGTATGAAATTTGTACTTCATACCGTTACATTAGCAAAAGATTCAGTTTCAGCAGATCCCACGTTAACTATATGAACAATAGGCGACATGCTAGCATAAACCTGAAAATAGCACAACAAAGTTGGTGATGACAAAATCGTCAGACTACTGAGACATTGATCAGTAGGTCTCTGGCCTTTAAAGAGATTTTGATCCCCAATTCATTTAGTACTTTCAGAGCATTCCCACTTCATATAATGTTCTCTTGTATATTCAGCACTTCCGTAATATCTAGCTTGATTTTCAGCCTTTACATATACAAGGAGAAAGGTCTGCATCCACAATGCAAATTAACACTAAAAATGCCTCGCAATACTCAAAAACAAAGAGACTTCTCTACATTGAACTAGCATGATATTAAACAAGTGCTCACAAGATGTCGCTGATCTGGCGAAAGAGATGTATCAGTCACAGTCCATCTCATACTCTTTGCGTGAATGCTCTTCTGAACCTTCCACTCCTGTTCCACATTGTAAATTCGAATATGGCTACCCTGCAACAGTCATTAGTAGAACCACCACAAAGTCAATCACACAATAGCAGCACTAAAGATCAATACAACATGGAACACAGACCACAATTTTCAATTTCACAAATCAAGTTCAGAACCATGGAAACAGCACAAACAACCACATTTGTTAACCAAATTGGACTCAACGAACCTAGAATCTACCTGAAATCCGGCAATAAAGAGAGACCCGTCGGCTGAAAACTGCGAAACATAGCCCGGCTAGGCATTTGATCGACGAGCCAAGGACCACTCACCGGCAAATATCTACCCAAAACATGGCAACAGTCTGCAGAAGAGAATCTTCCCCTTCCTGAAAAGTTACCTTCTCTCCCCGCCAGCATCTTCACCGTCGAAACAGGAGGCTGGTTTCGCCTCCCCGGCCCGACTTTCCCAAGCCGCTCATTGGGTGCTGATCTCAGCTTTGTGAGCTGAGCCACTTCATGGTCTAAACTATCGATCACTTTGTTGGTACTCACATCATCAAAACAGTCGGCCACCGTCGTTTCATCAAACATCTCAGTTCAATCCCACAACCACAGCTTCCCAACCATGTCAATCCTACACATGTTGGTTTAGATTTCACTCAAATTGCCCAAACTCAATCTTGGTCTTATTTGGAAAAGCAAGTCTGTGTTGCTGTTGGTTTTCACTGGTTAATTACCAAGCAAATCATCTCCCTCTCTCTCTCTCTCTCTCTCTATATATATATATATAAGAGGTTGCCGAACTGATTTACGAGAGTAAGAGAAAGAGAAAAGAGTTGGTTTCTATCCGAGCAATCAGAGAAGACCAAAATCAGTAGTTATTGTTCTTATTGTATGTTAAAATAAATTTCAAGTTAAAAGTTAGATAGCTTTAATGTGGTGAAGTGATCTTCATAATTGAGAGAATAGATTCTCTAGTTGTACAATAACATAGAATTGAGGTTTTAAATAGTTGGAGTTTATTCGTAAACTTAAGTTGTAATCTCTCCAATTGATCACAGTGGAATTTATCGCCAACTCCGAGAGTGGACGTAGCTCAATCACATTAATTGAGTGAACCACTATAAATCTTTGTGTTGTTTGTGTTTGTTGTTTTCTTTGTTACTCATTGATTGATTACTACCGTTTGTCACGCTTCCGCACAACAAATTGGTATCAGAGCTCCTAGGTTCAGACTAGGACCAAATTAGTTTCAATGGGTGATAAAGAGAAGCCTTCGTCTTCGGGTACTTTGATCTCTACTAGAACAGTGTTGCGCAACCAAATTTGAAGTTCAGAAGTTTGATGGAACGAGTAATTTTGGTATGTGGCAATGTGAGATTATGGATGTCTTATGTCAACAAGAATTGGATATTGCACTTGAAGAGAAACCCGAGGATATGGATGATGCGGAGTGGTTGAGAATACACAAGTGGGCTTGTAATTCTATCAGATTGTGTCTTGCTCAAGATCAGAAAATTTGCATTATGAAGGAGACTAATGCAAAGGCTTTGTGGCAGAAGTTGGAAGATCTGTACATGACCAAGATTGCTGAGAATCGGTTTCATCTCAAGAGACGGCTCTTTCGGTTCAACTATGACAGAGCACATCAATAGCTTCAATAAGATACTCGCCGATTTGACTAATTTGGATGTGAAAGTTAGTGATGAGGATAAAGCTTTGTGTTTGCTTAATTCTCTACCTGACGAGTATGAGCATTTGATTACTACTTTGCTCAATGGAAAGAATGATGTGAAATATGATGAGGTTTCAAGTGCCTTGGTAAATAGTGAATATAGAAATAAAGAGAAGCAGTTGCATGATGTGGGAGATGAAACACTTTTAGCAAGAGGAAGATCTAAAGATATAAAGCAGTCTGGAAAGAGAGATAAATCTCGTTCTAAGTCTAGAAGCAAATTTCCTGCAAAAGATGAGTGTGCCTTTTGCCGTATGAAAGGGCATTGGAAGAAGGAGTGTCCTAAATTGAAGAAAAGAGACAAGAAGAGTTCTGAAGTAAATGTTGTCAAAGATGATGAAGAAGACTTTGATTTTGCTTTGACTTCAACTACAGTTCATATTTCAAACAAGTGAATTATAGATTCTGGTTGTTCTTATCACATGTGTCTGAAAAATAAGTGGTTCTCTTCTTTCAAGGAGTTAGATGGAGAGATAGTTTTGATAGGAAATAACATTCCATGTAAAACAAAGGGGATTGGTACAATCCGTCTGAAGATGCATGATGGAGTAGTCAGAGAGTTAACTAATGTTCGGTATGTTCCAAATTTGGCAAAGAATCTTATTTCTTTGGATACTTTAGATGAAGATGGGCATAATATCACATTGAAGGATGGTGTTGCCAAGGTTGTCTCTGGTTCACTTGTGCTGATGAGAGGTCAAAGGCACAGAAAATTATATTTTCTGCAAGGAAGTACAATTATTGGTGATACAGCAATAACCAAGAGCATAGATGATGATGCAGACACCACCAGATTATGGCATATGCGTCTTGGACATGTTGGTGAGAAAGCTTTGCGGGGATTAGTGAAGCAGGGTCTACTGAAAGGTGCAAATACTGGCAAGTTGGAGTTTTGTGAGCATTGTGTCTTGGGAAAGCATACTAGAGTGAAGTTTGGTACAGCAGTGCATCAGACTAAGGAAGCTCTAGATTATGTTCACACAAACATTTAGGGACCTACCAAAACTGCATATTTAGGAGATAAACATTATTATGTCTCTTTTGTTGATGACTTCTCTAAAAGAGTATGGGTGTACACCATGAAGCGTAAAGATGAAGTCTTGGATATATTTGTCAAGTGGAAAAAGATTATTGAGACCCAGACAGGTAGAAACATAAAAAAAGCTTAGATCAGATAATGGTAATGAGTATATGTCTAACCCTTTTTATAAGTTGTGTCAAGAAGAGGGTATTGTGAGACACTTCACAGGTAAAAGGACGCTGTAGCAGAATGGGGTGGCAGAACGCATGAATCAGACTTTACTGGAGAAGGTTCGATGTTTGTTGTCTAATGCTGAATTATGCAAGGAGTTCTGGGCTGAGACAGTGACATATGTAGGTCTTCTCATTAACCTGTTACCTATTGCTGCGAATGAGAGCAAGACACCCATGGAGGTATGGTCTGGAAAACCTGCTACTGATTATCATTATTTGCATATTTTTGGTTGTCCTGATTATTACCATGTCAGGGAAAGTAAGCTTGATCCAAGAGCTAAAAATGCTCTCTTTATCGGATTTAAAAAAGGCATTAAGGGATACAAGCTATGGTGCCCAGATGTGTAGAAGATTACTGTGAGCAGAGATGTGACTTTTGATGAGTCAGTTATGATAAATCAATTGAAGCAAAAAAATTCCCAAGAGCAAATCGTAGAGAGTTTGAAAAAGGTGAGTTGGTCCTACAGTTGAGTCAGAGGATTCAAGGGAGGACAATATTGAAGTTGAGGCTCAAACCCAAGAGCCTACCCAGCAAGAAGATAAACATATTGCACAAAGAAAAGGAAAAAGAAAAACTGAAAGGCAAGCATGGCTTAGTGATATGATGACTTATGCACTTCCAATTACTGAAGAGGAGGTTCCTACTACTTATGAAGAAGCTATAATACATACAGATAAGGTGGAGTGGGAAAAATCTATGTGTAAGGAGATGAAATCTCTTCACAAGAACAAGACTAGGGAGTTGGTTCAGTTACCAAATGAAAAAATAGCAATTGGGTGCAAGTGTGTATATGCCAAGAAGGAGGGATCTCGATACAAGGCTAGATTAGTAGTAAAAGGCTACGTACATAAGGAAGACATTGACTACAATGAGGTATTTTCTCCAGTTGTGAATCATTCTTCTATTCGTATTTTGTTAGCCTTGGTTGCGCAATATGATCTTAAGTTAGCTCAGCTTGATGTCTAAACTGTATTTTTACATGGTGAATTAAAAGAAAAGATCTACATGACTCAGCCTGATGGGTATAGAGTTGCTGAAAAAGAAAATTGGGTTTGCTAACTGCATAGATGACTGCATAGATTGAAGCAGACTCCAAGACAGTGGTACAAGCGGTTTGATAAGTTTATGTCAGGTCAGAAGTACACTAGGAGTCTTTATGATCCATGTGTTTATTTTCGCAAGCTACGCGATGGGACCTTCATTTATTTGCTCTTATATGTTGATGATATGTGGATTGCATCTAAGAGCAAGGTGGAGATAAATAAATTGAAGCTACAGCTAAGTAGTGAATTTGAGATGAAGGATTTGGGAGAAGCAAAGAAGATTTTAGGCATGGAGATTGAAAGAGATAGATCGAAAGGCAGAGTTTTCTTGTCTCAGAAGCAATATCTGAAGAAGGTACTACAATAGTTTGACATTGATGAAAAAACTAAATCTGTAAGTACACCTCTTACCTATCACCTCAAGTTTGATTCTACTATGTCTCCAGACACAGATGATGAGTTGAAGTATATGGCTAAACTGCATTATGCTAGTGTTGTTGGTAGCTTGATGTATTGTATGGAATGTACAAGACTGGATATTTCACATGCTTTGAGTGTGGTGAGCAGATTTATGCATAACCCAGGAAGAGAACATTGGCAAGTAGTGAAATGGATTATGCGGTATATTTATGGTACTGTAGATGTTGGATTAGTTTATGAGCAAGATAAGACGAGTCAGTGTGTTGTTAGATATGTGGACTCTGATTTTGTAGGTGATTTGGATAAGAGCAGATCAACTACAGGGTATGTGTTTACCTTAGCTAATGGGTATGTGAGTTGGAAGTCGAATTTGCAACATACGATTGCCTTGTCGACTACATAAGCTGAATACATGGCTGCAGTAGAAGGTGCGAAAGAAGCAGTATGGCTTCGTGGTTTGCTTGAAGATTTGGGATATGCTCAGGAATCTATGGATGTTCATTGTGACAGTCAGAGTGTTATTCACTTAGCAGCGAACCAGGTTATTCATGGTCGCACTAAGCATATCAAGGTGAAGTTTCACAAGATTCGTCAGATGGTGGAGGAAGGTGATATAAATCTTCTGAAAATTGGAACCAAAGATAATCCTGCTGATATGTTGACTAAGGTGGTTCCATTGGATAAGTTCAAGCATTGCTTGGAATTGATTGGTGTTTGTAATATTTGAGGATCCCTACGGGGATATCGGAGCGGCGAATGGTGTTGAAGTTTTATTTTCGAATATTAGCATCGAATGAAGTCCAAGGTGAAGAATTGTTGGTTTAGACTTCACTCAAATTGGCACATCTTGGTCCTATTTGGAAAAGCAAGACGTGTTGGTGTTGGTTTTGTCTCGGTTAATTACTTGGCAAATCATCCATTCATCTATACATATATATATATATATAAGAGGCTACCGAACTGATTTGTGAGAGTAACAGAGAGAGAAAAGAGCTGGTTTTTGTCGAACCAAATAGAGAAGACCAAAATCAGTAACTATTGTTCTTATTGTTTGTTAAGATAAATTCCAAGTTGAAAGTTAGATAGATTTAGTATGGTGGAGTGATCTTGATAGTTGAGAGAATAGATTCTTTAGTGGTAGAAAAACATAGAATTGGGTGTATTAGAATTTTGGGTAGTTGGAATTTATTCGTAAACTCAAGTTGTAATCTCTCAAATTGATCATTGTAGAATTTCTCGTCGATTCTGAGAGTGGACGTAGCTCAATTACATTAGTTGATTGAACCACTATAAATCATTGTGTTATTTATATTTGTTGATTGATTACAAATTGATTACCACCGTATCACCTGCTTCAACACAACAATATACAAATTAATAAAACCCAACAAAACAAGAACACGCATGTTCAATCCAAAGTACAGAAAACGAAACAACCTTGGAAACAGCCTTATCCGCAACCAAACTGAAAGACAGTCATCTGAGTTGGACCATAAAGCTCGATACTTCCCTCACTTTGTTACTGAACTTTGGTGGGGTCGAGTTTCGTCTACGGTCACACTCACTCACCTCTGCTCACCAGATCACAACACGTGGCCCCCCTCTCTTTTTTACCGCGAGGTGAAAAACAGTTTTTAATTGGAAGGTTCTAGTTACACCTCCAAATCTACTTAATACACCTCCTATGCTAAGTACACCTCCACTTCACTTTTTGACATGCTTATACTTCTAAGTTCACCTCTTCATTCTTTACCAAAATACCCTTTTACTAATTTTTGGTAATCGATTGCCTACGATCCAAGTGCCAGTTACACCACCCTCTGGCGTCTTCCTCTTTGTTGTAGAATTCATTTATCGAACCTGCCATTGATGGCTTTATAAAGCTTTTACACTACCACTTCCACTCCTTATCAGATCAACCATGCCCGAAGCCAACCTTCTAACACCTCTCCTTTGGGGATGCCCTCAAGGTGTTCGAAACAATGCCTCAATGAAATGTTGTTTCACGAAACTCTTTGATTGCGAGTTTCATTTGATGAGACCAAGTGTTTGAGTCACTGGAGTGTTTTAGGAGGATGCAAGGCGGGAGGATGGGGTTTACATAGGTTTCTCTCGCCACAGTTTGGCACTCAATGTATTAGCACAGTTTCTTGATACAGGTATATATGTATATGTGCTTTTTCTTCAAAACATAATCAGTGATCCATTTATGCTCCATAAGTCATAATGTTTTTGAGCAAACATGATATACTGTAGTATGTAATGGAATTAGCTGTGATCCTGGTAAATTACTGAACAATAACATATGATGATTCTGAGGGCTAGTTTTGTTTATTTTCAAGAACTTAAAATGGTACATACAGGGGACCTGTGCCCTTCAACAATGTCATCTTACATGTCTCATTACTCAACGGTAAAAATTCCTGGAACCACTGTAATAGGACAACATTCTTTGTATTGCTCTAGACGATTCTGATATCTTGAATACAAATGTATAACTTTGGCATCTGCATTCCTCTCCCAATTTGGTACAAGTTATGACAAAGGATGTCCTGGAGACATTTGAAGCTGAAAATGTAAAGCACCATGTTAGCATTACATTCAGTAAACTTAAAACATAAATACATATATTTGACTTATTATTATTCACATGCCCGATTCCAATCTCTTTAATATCATTGCTGCTCAGATGTCCAGTATGGTGTTCTACCAAAGGGAGATATGTTATGCATTGCCCATCTGATATATTGATCACCACTACACCATAACAAGTTGCAATTAAATGCCCCATTTCTGGGAAGCACATCCAACGTCTTATTGGTGCGAAGCCAGATCCATAATAGTCAAGTGCATCCCTAACCCTTTTAACATGTCCAGTACCAAAGATTACTTTATACAATTGCGGCATATTATCCAATTCGTTCAATAAATCTTTACGAACCCGACGCCAAGATTTTCGACCAAATCCCATCGCAGACGCTACAACTCTGTAACCACAATTACCATCGGATTCGACATCAAATGCGCCAATAATATATGGTTGCATTCCAAGTCGGAATTGACAGTTATATTTGGTTGTAAGTGTCGTAAATGGAGAACCATTCGGGCCCTGTAAAGTAAAATAATTAGTCAATAAAATAGTAATTAATTATAAAGTTAATTAGTATTATAAAGGACATTCATACCTGCACCTTATTTGGGCCATCCTTAGGTTTTTTATCTGATGTGGTAGGACGAACGGGAACAACAGGGCCATGAGGAACATCTTGACCAACTTCATAAACTGTAGGTGCAGAATCATTGTCTTGACTTGAAAGAACATTATCAATCTCCCATGCAGACGGCAAACGACGAGTACTAGTGTCAACAGGTGGACGCCCCTGTGTTTTCACTCTTTATGCAGGCTCTTTAAGAAACGTACTACCTGGATTCATCAGCTCATCAATTTTTATCAAAAATTCTCGTCTTGTTTCATCATTTTGTTGTTGAACCCACTTCTCCAATCGAACCATATGTTGGTTTACTGGAACCTTTTCTTGGGGGTCACTAGTATGCATTGTTTGGCCAACACCCAACTGTCTCCAATGCTTGTGAACCGCATCAATAGGAATCGGCTTATTAGAGTGTCTGTATTCAGCAATCTCATGTGCACATGGCAAACCATGTGTAACACGTATAGCACAAGCACAACCTGCCAGGTCCTTGATATCGACAGCCCTACAATAAACGTACAGATTGTTATACAATTAACTTGATTTTACTATATCTATATAATAACTGAAACTGAAATTACCTATTAGCTTCACACACGATTTTGTTTAATGCCGTAATTGATACATAACTTATCAATTCCTTCAAATAATCATGCTTGAAATCATGTTGCAGGAAACATCGACTTCTCTCAAATGAAGCCTTGATATCAGTGTGATGCAGCTCCATCAATGAATGTATATAGTCCCACGAAACATTGAAGTCTAATTGGCTAGACCTTAGTTGTCTCTTTAGTCTCGAATGAGCACTCTCCACCCTACTCAAAAAACAAAGGAAACATGCAAACTTACGAAATATAGTTCAATTAAATTAAATGTAGATAGGAATAATGATAAAGCTCGAACAATACCGATTTGAAGTAGTAGTACCAAGGTGCATGCAAGTGTCTGTCCATGCAGCGACAAATAGCTCTTTGTACTTATTCAACCAATTTTTGTTCACATAATCAAGCGCAGTGGGGTATGTACTGAATTTTGACTCCAGTTGCTGGAGATTTTTCAAGTACTCACCCTCGGTCGAAGAACTAACAACAGTGTTCCAAGCATCAATAAATGTCTCCCAACCTCCGGTCTTTGCTGGAAACTTCTTCTTGCACTCTTTCATCACGTTTTTATTGATATGCCACTTACACAAAAGATGTCGAGAATCAGGAAATATTTTACTAATGCTATTCATTAAAGCTAATTCTCGATCAGTCACAATTACTCCAGGAGCATAGTCATCATGCAAAAGAGTCTTTAATCTGCTCAAAGCCCATGTATAATTATCTTCCGCTTCTTTTGACATGTAAACAAATGCTACATTAAAGGTCTTCTCTGTACATGTCACCCCAACAATCTCAAAAAGAGGAAAACAATACCTGTTTGTCTTATACGTACAATCCATGATAAGAACATATGGAAATGTACGTAAAATCTCAAGACAATATGGATGACACCAGAATAAGTCAGTGATGACATTATCTTTACTTCTGTGATGCTCAATGTAATTGTGTTCTCTTAACTTATGTAGCAAACATTGCATTTGTGATCTCCCAGCCATGGCCTTTGTCCGATACGTTGATCTGGCATTATATATTGTCTTCAAAATGGTGACGTTTTCTCTATCCCGTTTCTTAATAGCGGTCAATATATCTTTGGGTTTCATCAAGCTAGTTGACATATTCACTAACATTGCATGTTCTTCCTTAGATAAACGTCCAGCATAAGAGTGACCATGAAGGGATTGAGAAGAAGGATGGTTATGTACACCACATATCACCTTTAGTGTCCATTCATCCCCAGTATTGTTAATGCCCCTCAATGCAAATCTACACCCACATTTCTTTGTACCACTAGCCTTAGGACGTTTCTTCTTTTTACCATCTCCATCAGTTTGTTTCTGGCTCTTCTCACTATGAGCATCAGACTTCAAAATACGCCTGAAATAACCACCACGCTCGCAACATAACTCTACTTTTGGTCTCTTTTTCTTATTCCCTATAATTCCAGAATCTGACCTCTGAGTAACAATCACCATGTTGTTCTCTTTTCCAACAGAACGAACCCACTCAACTAATGCATCTTTACTTTCGAAGACCTATAAAATTTATGAAGCTAAGCTTATGTTTGAGCCCTATTTGAACTGAAGACTAAAGTCCATAATCTGAAAGGGAAAAAATTGACCAACTACAAAGAACACTAAACACATAGCAATTTGACTGTAGCAATTTGAGTAGATAATTACCCGGCTTGTCATAAATAGATTCGTATAATCTTCTGTGCTTTCCTGTCCAACCTCCTTACACTGAGTATATTCAATGTCATCCTGATATTGATCCTGCATACCAACTAATAAATTAAATACTAGCATCTTTGTTTGGAGTATGAAATCGACTACAAAGGGGAATGAATTTGTGAGGCTCAGGTTTTTGCAGAACTTCAACAACTATAAACATCGATCATAGACCCCTTAAAATCAATATATAACAAGTAACAAATAGAAATTAAGAACGGTCTTATACCATACCTTATTGTTCTGAGTTTCGGTCACCACAATTGGACTTTCCATTGATGCATCTTCAGTTTCTTCCATAGAACTTTAGTTTAGGGTTTCTACTTTGAACCATGAAACACCCAAGAAGGTTTAGGGTTTTGAACGTGAAAACAAAAACACAAGAATTAGTGGTATTTAAGTTTGTAAGTTAATATAGTTGTACTTTTATGTCTTTTTATATCAGTTGACAAAGTCAACAAAATTAGAAAAAAAGAATGAAAGTGTATTAAGTAGATTTGGAGGTGTAACTAGACCCTCCCTTTTTAATTTGTACGAGAGTGAGTAGCAAAAACCCAAACCCTCCCTCCTTTCCCTAAAAAGATGCAGACAACGACGGTGGCCGCCGCCGAGCAATGAAGCGAATATGGAGGCTCTCCAACGCGGCCCAATCTGAGCTCTTCGGCCACCACAGCCCAAAACCCGAAACCCTAACACCTCACTCTTACACTCTCACCACCTACCCCAATTTCAGATCCACTCGCGTTGTAGTCAAGAACGCCCAGAGGCCTTCTTCTTCTTCTCAATCTTCTTCACCAGACTCCTTCCACAGCATCATCTCTCTCTTCAAATATAATCCCAGCCCACAAGACGATCTGGCCCACAAGCTCAATCACCTCAGGGACGAACTGGTTCGCAACGCTGGCGATTCTTACCAGCTTGTTAGTCTTCTCGAAGATAATGACTGTTCGTTTTTCTGGAACTATAAGTTTCTTGGTGTAAACCCTTTTGCTCAGCTTCTCCATAAGTTGAGTCCATGGCCTTACTTGGGCCTCGAGGTATTAACTATCCCTAAACTTCCAAGTCTTTTGTTAAATGTTTGATTGATGCACATTCAGTTTTGGTAGTCTTAAGAGTTGCGTAGAATCTTTGCTGAGTATATAACAATGTCCAGAGTTATATTGCATCTTTACCATTTGGTTGCTTATGCTATAGGTTTTTTATTGGAGAAGAACTCAGGAAGTAGATGGTACTCCAATGACATCGGCAGAGTATGCCAAGGCTATTACATTTGCAGGGAAAATTAATAATGTTGAACTGGCCCTTGAATTATTTGATGAAGCAGCAACGAAGCGAGTCAAGTCGACTTCTGTTTATAATGCATTGATGAGTGCTTATGTGCTCAATGGCCATACCGCTAAGTGTCAGACTTTATTTTGGAACCTCAAGAAAGATCCGTATTGCAAACCTACTATTGTGACGTACAATATTCTTCTTTCTGTCTTTGGTCGGCTGATGCTGGTTGATCATATGGAGGCAACTCTACGGGGGATAACTGAGTTAAAACTCTACCCTAATGTAAGCACATACAATAATTTAATTGCTGGATATATTACTGCTTGGATGTGGGATAAAATGGAAAGAACTTTCCAAGTGATGAAGGAAAGCCATATTAGTCCTGATACTAACACCTACTTGCTAATGCTTCGAGGATATGCCCATTCAGGTGATTTGGTAAAGATGGAGGAGATGTATGATTTGGTAAGACATCATGTAGATGTTAAGGAAATCTCATTGATCAGGACTATGATATGTGCATATTGCAAGAGTTCTACCGCAGACAGAATGCAAAAAATACACAAACTACTGAAGCGTATCCCAGAAAATCAATACAGGCCTTGGTTGAATGTATTGTTGATTCGGCTTTATGCTAAAGAGGATTGTTTTGAGGCGATGGAGAAATCAATAGAAGAAGCATTTGAGCACAGAACCGCTGTATATTCTATTGATACCATGCAGGCTATAAGTGCTAGTTATTACAGATGCAAAGACGTGGACAAACTTGCTAATTTTGTGAAGCGTGCAGAATGTGCTAGGTGGACAATCTGTCGATCTCTATATCATTGTAAGATGGTCATGTATGCTTTAGAACAACGCTTCGAAGAAATGGAGAACGTCCTTGGTGAGATGGAGAATTTTAACTTGGACCGTACGAAGAAAACATTTGCTATATTGCATATAGCCTACTCGATGAATGGTCAAAAGAATAAGGCTGCACAAATATTAGGCTTAATGTGGAAGCACGGCTATGAAGTTCCATTGGAGTTATTTCCATCATGATTCTTTCATTCACTTTTGGTAGAACATATTGAATGCCAGAAATTGCATAAGCTTTAAGCCAATTTTTGTGAATGGTTCATCGCTTCCACTTTACGCAACAGGGATTCAACGTCTATTGCAGGTACACATCCCTAAAAAGTGGGTATTAACGTCTTTCATAGTAGCGATCCTGTCTTTTTTTGGCATCATTGCTGATCAGTTCAATATGTCAGGCACCATTGCCGATTAGTCGAAGCTATCAAATTCTTACTGCAACCTATTGTCATTATTGACCTCTTTCTTTCTTTTCTTTGGTATCCACAACTTCTAATTGGCTGCGTACCACCCTTGGTTCATTAAAGTGAATCAGTTGGACAGTGTCTTTGTGAAATCATATTATTTCACTGATGTGAAAAAGTTACTTCCAATGGACCTTAAAATATAAGGTTCAAATATGGGCCTCTTAAGTGAGGCCATGAAGCTTTAGATCAAATAAGGACAGTTGAGAGGCCTTTCATTCTGTACTTTGTAGTTCATATGATCACATCTTACCTCTTGGAATAGAAATGTTCACTATACCGTTTGGGATTTAGGGGACATGAATATTGAAATATTGTGACTCCACTATCTATCTAAATTCCTTAACTATCTCTATGCTTAAATTCACTAATGATCTCTTTGCTTAAATTCACTAATGATCTCTATGCTTTTCTCGACTTAATTTGTCAATTAGTAAAATGAAAACATAATCTGTTATATCGTTTGGTATGCTTTCGGATGGGGAGCTCCTGTGGGATGTTGATATTGTTGGTTAAGTTGATTGTCATGAGGTGTATAGTGTAGACCAGTAGCTCAAGCTTACAGTATGTATGATCTTCACGAGAAAATAATAAGTCTTAAGTTACTTTAGTTAAACTTTTGAACATAGCTTCTGAAGCAGACATCTAAATGACTAAATCTTTGGGGACCATATGATAATTGCCTGATTTGCCTTCCATTCACTAGTCACACGGATACAATGATGCTTTGACTGTGTACATATCTCCTGAACCAAGCTATTGTATTGATTTTCTCTTCAGTTTCATCTGCAGGCTGAATCACAAATTCACAATATCATTTTTGATTTCCTGTACTCGTTCTATATGTCATTAAATCCCCAATATGCAGACAATTGATTGACTAAATCTGTGTTTGCAGAATCTGTACATGTTTGATGGAAGCCGTTAAACCGCCGAGTGCTAATGTAAATCCAGTTAAGCTCCACCAAGTCATTAAATAATTGCAGCAGAAAATCCCAACATTTGTTATTGATTCTACTAATGGTCCTAATGGTTTAGCAAATAGATTCGTAGAGAAGAGATAGACCTTGCCTTATTGGAGGGGATGTAGATGATGTGCCAAATTACATCTGAGACAAGAACAAGGTAATACTTGTAAGCAATTTTCCAGATTCTTACATGTACTTCTAAATAATTAAACAAGATATTTGCTGCTAATTCAAATTAATAATTCATCCTTTGGGGCCAAATTGACCTGTTTAGTACTGGATATGAATGGGCATTCAAATTAATTTCTTCAGCTGTTTACTACCCGAAACAGCAAAAAAGATGATGGTTTGATACACTCATGGCTGTTAGTTTGATATTCTAAAGATTGAAGGGCTGTATGTGATTAGTGCTCGTTCTACTTCCCTTGTTTTTGTGGAGGTAGTTTCATGCTATGGTGTCTCTACCTTTTTTTCTCCTCTTTTTCTCTCACTTAACTTGGGGGTGTGAACCTCTCCGTGATTCAGGATCACAACTATATGATATATTTGGGTGACATACTCATATCTATGAAAACGCCACATTTGTTTTTAACCAGACCAGTAGAAGAAAACAAAGTTTCTTTTAAGTTCTCGTCTATGAGCTCACTAATTGCGTATTTTGAATGCCTACCTTTTTATCCTCTACTTACCTATTTCCCAAATTCGGCTTTCAAAATTCAGTCTTTTTATGATTCGAATCTCTAGAACAAAAATTTATCAAGAGATTCACGATAAAAAAAATTAGAACAATGTCAAACATCTCTTCCAAACAGAAGATATCGAAGAAGATGAGGAATCCCCAAAGTGACATTTCATGTTCTTCCTTCTTCTTCTTCTCTTGGTGGCTAAGAACCAGATAGACTGATCCAAATTGGCGATGACTGTGACCCCCGGAAAGAGCCAGAAGCAAGAAAACAAAACCCACAAAACAACAAGAGCCAACAATGATCAAACGACATGAATGATATCATTGAGATTAAAACGCGCATCGCATCAGATGACCCACCAAAAAAAAAAATTAAATATTTTGAAGACCAAAACGAATTAGGGTTTTGTCCTCAAATTTCCCCAATGTTCCATTAAAGAAAAAAGACAATTTTGTTGACAAGAACTTGGTCTGTCGCATTTGGGGAATAAGCTTCAAAACATGAACAGCTGATTTTGCAAGAGACACTTAAAAAACCGTGATGACAATTCGAGCAAGAAACTACTTTGATAATTAATGAAGATCAAACATATAATCACAATTTTGAGTTATCATGATAGATCTACTTTCATTAATTTTAACTATTTTTTGACCTAATTTACGGAGTGTCAATTGATTCAAGTTATTCAACCATTCAACGATATATAAAAGAAGTACAAAACCAGAATACTTGACTAAATCCTAAACCCAACATCAAGTGGCCACAAGAATATAAGTTTGTTTGTTTTGTTTTTCACCTAAATTATGCCGAATAAGCTCGATTACATCATCATATAGTGTGATAAACGTCTCTAAAACCAACTCATTAGCTTTGAGACACTCATGAGTCATGACAGACACAAGATTAAGCAAAAACCAAACCTTAAAGATTAAAGTGGGAATGGAATAATAGCAAAGTAAACATAATGGTGAGGAGGCAGATGCAACCTAAGCAAAAGGCATAAGACCTACTCTACAAATTCTAAGCTTATTATGACTAGAAAGTCATATAAAGACAAGGTTCCATGTCTTTGTCCAAAGCATAGCTGGTCTTGCCACTTAGTGGCCATTAAAAGTATTTTCAAACCAAAAAAAATCATATAAAAAATTACTTCGCTTGTTTGTAATTTTCTCCAATTGGATTTGCAAGATGTGGTCCCTTTGGAATAATACTTCCAAAATTCCCAACCACTGCCAAGCAGATGAATCTCCCCCACCCTCAAAAAACAAAAAACTCCAATGTTAACTCAAATCCCCTCTTGAAATTGTAAGTAAAATGTTATGCTATTTAATTTATGTATAACTACCTTATTTTGTTGGGTCATTTGTGTTGTATATATTTTGTTCACAAAACTGAGAAATATAAGTTCCTCCCCCTTGTAAGAATAAGAGGAATTTTAATCGGGAGGAGAATGATAAGGGATGTGTTAAACCAGAAACAAACCATATGATGAAAATCCATGATTTCAGAAGTATAGGACTCTCTTTTTTTCTCCAATCATTTCTCTTACTTAATTCCATGTCTTTTCTGATGGCCCTGGTTTTGTTTTTGGTTCAGAGAGAGAGAGAGAGATTGGGATGGTCCGCCATATCCCATGAGAGGTCTTGTACCAATAATTATAGCAAACAACACTTGCAAACAAAAGAAAGAAAAAGAAAAACGACCTATATGTTTCCAAATTTCATTTTAAAGCGATCAAAATCTTGAGAGTGTGACACATGTTGGAGTGAGTCACACTCCTTTTATATTTAAGAAATGTATATTATGTAATTAAATAGGATTCCTTCGAGACCTGTAAATATGATTGTATATATACCCAATTTGGGATTGATTAATATATCAGAAAATTTCTCAAACACTTGTGTTCTCTTTGGCTTAGCATCATAGCCTAAGTTGATCCTGGCAATCTGACCTGACCTGAATTTCGCTGTCTGACCTGAGCATGAACTACATGTTCAACCCGTCGAAAGCTGCCCTCGACCCATCAAAATCTAACGACTTGAATCTATTCTTGTTTCTTGACGAATCTTGTCCTGACCTGTTCAAAATCTGCTCTGTCTCACTATTTTTTCCTACTAATATGATCAATTGTCTGAATTTTTTTGAAAATTTGCTCTTGGAACCTGATTTTTGTGGCATGAAGAGTCAAGACCACTTAGAGGGTAATGTTTCTCTCACTGAGAAACGTGAAGGTAAAATTGGTATTGCTTTGAAAGTTTATAACTTTACTGGTGGTGATACATGGATAATTGATTCTAGTGCGTCTGATCAGACCTTTGATAAATCCTTATTTTTGAGTCTGTCAACCTCTCTTGTACCTAAAGTGTCTAATGTAAATGGTGTGTCTTTTTCAGTTTTAGGTATTGGGTGAATCCAAGTTACTTCATCTCTTATATTACATATTGTCTTTTATGCTCTCTCTCTGTCTCATCATCTGTTGTCAGTATTTGAGTTGAATTGCCTGAACAAATGTTATGTCACCTTTTATCCTATGTATGTGATATTTCAGTATCTATGTACTCATGCAATTATAAGCAAGGGAAATCGGGGGGGGGGGGGGGGGGGGGGGGGGAGACTATTTCACTTGGATTGCATGTATAGCGGAGAGACACGAGTGTCATCAAGACATGTTGCCCTGACATTAAATTTCGACCGAGTTAAAGAAATCTGGTCATGGCATCGCCGGTTGGGTCATCCGTCCTTTGGTGTTATGAAGAAGTCTATGTCATCCTTGTTTATGGGAATAAAAGAGTCTAGCCTCTATTGTGAAACATGTGTATTTGCTAAAAGTCATAAGCCTAGCTACTCTCCTAGTTCTCATTCTAGCTCAGCACCATTTGAGTTGATCCATTCTGATGTATAGGGGCCTTCGTAGAATTCAACCTTGACTGAAATGAGGTACTTTGTTTTATTCATTGACGACTTTACAAGATTAACATGGGTTGTGTTGCTGAAAAAGAATGATGTTGTGTTTTCTGCATTTACTGCTTTTCATAGTCTCATTCGAACACAGTACGATGCTTGTGCGAAAATATTTCGATCTGACAATGGAAGAGAGTTTGTCAATCACTATTTCCAAGAATATTTTTAGTAGCATGGAATTGTTCACCAGACTACTTGTCCTCAGACACCGAAGCAGAATGGAGTTTCTGAAAGAAAGAATCTTCATCTCCTAGACATAGGAATAACTCTCTTACTTAGTGTCAACATGCCAAAATATATGTTAGATCTGTTAGAGCTCTCTTATTTTTTTGGCATTGAGGTAGCTCGGAACAAGAATTGCATCATGTTGAGTCAAATAAAATATGTTATAGATCTGTTGGCCGAAACTAGTATGCTTGACTGTAAACCGATTGATACACATATTGAGCAGAATCATCAGATTGCAAAATATCCTAATCAAGTTCCTACAGACAAGCTCGGTATCACAGGTTAGTTATGAGGTTAATTTATTTGTCACACACTATACCTGATTTGGCTTATGTTATTAGTGTGGCGAGTCAATAAATGTGATAAAAATCTTGAGGTACTTGAAGTCTGCTTCTGATAAAAGTCTTGTGTTTCATAAGCATGGAGAATTAGAGACTAATGGGTACACTGATGCAAACTGGGTAGGTAACATTACTGACAGACGTTTCACTTCTGGCTACTTTACATTTGTTGGTAGAAATTTAGTTACTTGGAGGAGCAAGAAGCAGAATGTGGTAGCTCGTTATAGTGCAGAGACTAAGTACAAGGGTATGGCTCAAGGGGTTTGTGAGTTATTATGGTTGAAGTATTTGCTAGCAGAATGGGTTTCAAGCAGAGATGACTCATGGCTCTTTATTGTGACAACACTGCTGCAGTTGAAATTGCACACAATCCTATTCAACATGACCGAACAAAGCATGTAGAGATTGATAGACACTTCATCAAGGAGAAGCTAGATGCTTGCATTATCTCATTCTCATTTGTTTATTCAGAGGAGCAATTAGTTGACATCATTACCAAAGCTGTTTTATCCAGGACATTTAGTGACTCACTTGACAAGTTGAGCATTCAAGACTTGTATGCTCCAACTTGAAGAATATTGGAGTGAGTCACACTCCTTGAATATTTAGGAAGTGTATTCTGCAATTAAGTAGATTTCTGTAATTGATTAGGTTTCTTTTTAGACCTGATGTATCATAAAATTCTCCAAACACTTTGTTCTCTTTGACTATACACACACGGCACACCATATACGTACAGCACAAGAGAACACAGCAAAGAACAAATTGCACTCCTTTTTTCTTTCTAAATTTCCACGCTTGGAAAATATTGCTGCAAAAATACCCTTGCCGATGTTGATTCTCTCATCTTTATAGACAGAAAATGGTAGCAGTAGTAGTCTTTTAGTATGATACGCAAATCTACTTTTGATCCAGCAAAATCTAAACACTGTTTGATTAGAAGAATTTCTCACAGGAAACATGCATAAAGCTATGGAATAGATAGGGGCATCCAAATCACGCATATAATCTCCTCTCTTGTCTCACGGATAAAGACTCCAAAAGCCAACTGGGGAAAAAAGCAAGTTCAAATTGAACTTGTTGCCTTTGTTCATTTGGTTGAGAACGATGTAGACATGTAGTTACCTCAAAATATGAGACAGAATGGAAATAGAAATGGTGATCGGCAGAAATAAAGCAATGAAACCGCAAGCGATGAAGATGGATTTAGCAAACAAAGTTCATTTAAGCCTTACTAGTAGCCAGTAGTATAATAACACTTATGTTCATAACAGTAGAAGCATTAGTACAATACAAATCCATTTACTAAACAGATTTTTCATCAATAACCACCACCACCCCCCCGGGATAAGCTCTTGTATCAAAGGTGGCTCTTCCGCGAAATCCATCCGAATAAACGAGTTCTGAGGCTGTCCTGGAGCTGCTGAAGATGGACTTCTCGGGCAATTCCAAAAGACATGGACAACCGACTATCCCAAGAACTCTCAAATAACCATAACATATAGTCTACTAGATAATCTTATAACTACACACCGATGATGAACACTGCAAAAGATGGGGAAGCATCCATGGGGTTTAAAGTCAAGCTTGGTTTAGAGTTAATGTAAGATGGAGAGCTCCCCTACTGGAAATTAGGATTGACGAACTTGCGGATCTCCTCCATCAGGCAATAGAAATGCGGATTGTTCGGCAAGAAGTAGAACCCGATGGTCGCCTCCTGGAGGTAAATGAGCCTCACCTCCTGCCCCGAATTCTTAAGCCTATGGACATAAGCCAATTGCCAATCTTGCATAAGGTCCAAACCAGCCACCACAACAAGACTCTTGGTGAAGTTGAGCCCTCTAACTCCCCTGTCTCTAGGACCAAGTGTGTTACAAGCAGGGTGGTCTCTGTCTTCTCCTTCGGGCAGGAAAGCTCGCCAGTACCAGTCACGGTCTCGGATAGTCACAAAGTACTTGCCATCAAGCAACAACTCGGAACGAGACCTCATTTGTCCACCAAACATAGGATGAAGAAGAATGTTCCCCAACACCTCAACTCCAGCCTCAGCTGCTCTCACAGCAACATGGTGTGCAATGTTACCACCGGAGCTATCTCCGGCCAAGTAAACATGGACTTTGGAGTTATAACAGTCCTTCCCACTCCGAAGCCATTTCCGCGTAATGACCCACTGCAGAGCCGCCCAGCCGTCGTCGTAAGCACAGGGGAACCGATTCTCCGGCGAGCGGCGGTAGTCGACAGACACCACAGCGGCCCCGCAGACATTGACGACGCGGCGGCAGAAGGTGTCGTAGATGCTACTATTGGCAGAGGAGTGAGTGAAGCTTCCACCGTGGAAGAAGATAATGACAGGGACAACCTCCGTGGTGCTTAATGGCCTGTCGAGATAGTCCATGCTCCACATAGTATGGCCCTCCGGGGCAGGTTGGTAAATCCGGTTGAGTAGGTTGGTGGTGGTGTCGACGTGGTCAAAGGAGAAGACGCCTTCCGTCGCGTTTGCGTCAGGAGGGGATTTGCGGTCGAGGAACTCCGCCAGGTCGCGGTTGAATGTGCCGTCGGAGCGGCGGAGGAGATTGTAAGCTAGCTTGAAGTTGGAGATGAGTACCCATGTGTTGAGCGGAACAATTTTCTGAAAACAGTTTCAAAAAGGGTTAAGAGGGTAGTAGTTTTACTATGGTTAAGCACAAACATACAGAGATGAGAGATTATTACAAGTGTAATATCACAAATACAAGGCCACCGTGAATTTGATTTATGCAAGAAAACAGAAGAAACATGAGTACTACTACATAACACTTCAAATCTTGGTAAAAAAAGGCTATAAAGTGTTATATACCCAAGTGGAATTTCTAGCTGTAATTTCCAGAACAAGAAGAGTTTAAAGCGAAGATACAGAAAGAGCTAAAATCCTAAAACCAAACAAATAGGGTAAAGAAACGAGACTCAACATATTCTTCCCAAAATGATCCAAACCCAGGATTGTCTACGAACAAAATTAGGAGCATCATCACATGAGTCAACATAACTCTATATTAGTTCCAGAAAAGCAAACAAGAGTGATCGAGGGTGGTGGTGAATGGTTAATACCTTGGAATCAATGAGCTCGACTTCACTATTTGCAGCCATGACTCCTTTCTTTCTCTCACCCTCAAGTTTCAACAGAGCAAACGAACACAAGAATAAGAAGAAGCTTCAAAACGCAAGTATGATCCTGAGCTAGACGCTCTCTTTCAAGCTCATAATATAGGGAAGGAAACAGACAAAGTTTGGTTGAGGTGGGAAGCCGAGAAACCAGTGGACTTGTCTCTAATTAATCTCAGTCTTGTTTTTCTGGTTCCTCGTTTGTGAGTTAACCTGAAACAAGGAAGGAAGTAGAGGATGGAAAGAAAAAGTAGAGGCACTTCTCCTTCTGAAATAAGAGAAGAGAGAGCAGAGAGCAGAGAGCAGAGCAGATGACAGCTCACAGACCACGCAGAGCAGACAGAAAATTATGGAGTGAAAATAATAAGCGAAAAACAAAGGAGAAGAAATAATTAACAGAGAGAGAGAGAGAGAGACAGAGAGAGAGTCAAAGGCAAAGGAACGACGAAGGTGAGGACGGAAACGAGAGAGACGACAAAGCGGGCGGCTGGATTAAACTGTGGGAGGGACCCACGGAGGATTTTTTTAATTTTTTCCCTGTTGCTTTAATTATTTTTAGTTTTTTCAATTTTTCTGAACAAGTGTTTGAGCCTTTACTGGTGTGCTGTCTCTATAATCTGTAATCGGCTTCTTCTTTCTGCTTCTCTTTTATGTGCGAATGGAGAGAGGAGAGTTGTTGTTGTGTCCGTTGTGGGTGGTATGTTCCGTTCTGTTCGAACGGGTCAAAAGAGATTGTCGAATGACTACTGACGGCGACGGACTTGTTTTTGGCTCATCTCTCTGTTCTTGTTCTGTGAATTCTTACCTGTAAAAGTTATTCTGTCTCTAAAACAAAAGTTTGTGTTTTTGTTGGTGTATTATTGTTTTATAACAAATATTAAAAAAAAATTAATGTTTTTGGGGTGTGTCTTGTGGGAGGAGTGTAGATTTTCAGCAAGTTATCATGAAAATTGATATTGTTGTTTAAAAATTCATTCGATTCGATGCGTAGAGAATTGTGTTTGTTGACCATGATTATTAGACTAAGTAAAAATTTGTTTCGTCCCAATTTAACAATGTGCTAGATCAAGTCAAGTTTCTATGAAAATGGGTGGAATTCGTTGTTGCTTCAAAATCATTAAATTTTGTTTACATTGAGGTTTTGGTTATTGATTTTAAATTTAAAGTTTGATGAATGATTCGTCAAAAAAATTTCGTGACGAAATGTTATATTTTAGTTATATTCCAAGAGTATGGAGACGTAAGCACTTATTTTCTCGTTAAATGTTTCGTCTGAACTTAGCAATGTGCTTGATCAGGTCAAGTTTCTATGACAAGCGGTACGTGGAACTCGTTGCTGCTTCAAAAATTATTAAATTTTGTTTGGATTGAGGATTTTTGTCATTGGTTTGAAATCTAAAGGTCGAAAAACTCGTGACGGAATATTATATTTTAATTATATTCCAAGAATATGAAAACATAAGCACTTATTTTCTTGACAAACGCATTACGTATCTATCGATTGTAGTGATTCAAAATGTGTTAAAATTAACATACTTATATGATTTCTGACACAAAATGTGTTGAATTTTTGTTTTATGAATTCAAACGGTATTATTCGTCGTATTCTCGCATTATTGAACTGTAGTTATATGCTAGCAATTTGATCATTCAAACACTTTCAGTTCTGATGATTTGGACCGGGTATTAAATTTTTAACAATTGTATTTATAACAAGTTTCTTCCTTATTCTAGTTGTGGATCTATATTGTTATTGTTTTTTATCAAGTGATCGAAGGAATTAGGCTATACTTTTTTCAAGCAGTGATGAATCAGATTTGTCGACCGGACGAAAAATGTGATCATCAAACTAAACTAATTAGCTTTTGTCACGTGGTTTTATTTCTCAACCATGGTTAAATGACTCAATTTAAATTAAAATAATAAGCCCACGTTATAGGAGATAATTAGTTTGATATACATATGTATTTTTGTCCGAATAATTAGTTTGACATGATAATTACATTTCTCTCTTATGGCCAAATCTAAATTTCATTACAATAAAAATGAAGTCATACGTTGTAAAGCTCGTCTTGTTGAACAACTACATTTGGCCATTCTAATAACCTTTCACGTCCCTCTCATAGATTGGTGAGTGTTGCATAGCTTTAGGTTATAGACTTTCTAGAGATGCCTAATTGGGCTAGTTACTTCTAAATATGGAATACAATAGGAAATCTCAAAAACAAAATTAAGAAAGTTTAACAAGAATTTTGCTGCGTACGGCCGACGCCTAGGCAAGTGTCGAGTGTCGACAAATGCCCTCCCTTCTCCAAACCACGAGGCCAAAAGTACCAACATACCCCTCTAACTTCCCCAAACATCGCGCTTTTGCCATTGAGGATGACAAGGTGTTTGTCTCGTAGCCTGCGTTGGACCGGACTAATGCGTCCTCCTCTTTTTTTTAATTTTCCCTTTTTTCATTTTTAAAAAGAAAAGAAATTCAATTTGTAACGTGGGCTTTGAATTTTTTGTCGTATTACTCCGTAGCGGAAGCCTGTTCTAAAACACGTGGCAAGTGGATATGGCTCACGCTTCCGATAATGGGCCCGCGGGTTCCGGGCCGATTATTTCTAAAAACAAGTTGATACGATGAACTTCTCGTAGCAGGACCTTCTCTTCCTCTCTCTCTCCCCGTGATGGCCACTACGCCGTTGTGACGTTGCAACGTGGCAGGCTTTTTTGGGTGTCATTTGATTAGATATTCCTCTGCGACGTTTGATGCGAGACAGCTCGGTGGAGCTCCACCGTTGGATGAGAACATTCGTAGGACCTTGCACCACCGAACTTTTTGGACACGAAGGAAAGGGGAAGTCATTGTTCAAACCAAAAAAGAAGGCAAGTGAAGTGATGGGTGCACTGTAGAGAAGAACATTGATTTTTTCCTTGGACTTTGTCTATGTAGCTTTTTTTTTTAATATAAATTTTTGAAAAGCTTATTATTATTACTTTGAAATAGTTACATTCCTTTTTTTACCTAACCTACTCATCCAATGAGTCATTGGCTAGAAACAGATCTAAAATCCAGTGTGTGAATATTGAACGGTATAAAAAAAATCGAGTATCATACTACTTACAATATAAGTCATGAAAATAATTTGAGACTCCGGAGTGATCTCAAATTCGCAAAGTTTGAAGATGGGTTGTAACTTTTTTTTGAAAAAAAAGTTTTATAAGATAATACTAATTAGATACATATCCACTATCGTATTTTCTCGTCGATAGATAACATACAACATAGTCACGATATAATTGTTTGATGAAAAATGAATAAACTGTTCCAGGAGAAATATTTTTTGTATATCGATGTGTGTTTTGTCTTAATTAGAATAAAAGTATATATTCTCTCAATCCTTGATTTATAGAGATATTGATTGTAACATATTATAATGCATATTTAAGGTCATCTATCAATGAATAAATGACAGTTTCAAATTATATTTTCTACGTATCTATTTTCTCTTTCAACACATTATCAACAACTCTTGAGTTGATAGACATCACCACAAAAGAAAAATACCTCAACTCCTAAACACCTAAAAGCTCCACCGTCGGCTTCCCTCCTTGACGAAATCACTAGAGTTGTCGATCACCGACGCCGAAAGTCTCCAAAATCTCCATCGTCGGATCTTATGGACTCTTTGCTTCAAAACTTTTTAAGTTTTTCATTCAGAGCATAACAGTGATAACACTCTCGAGGTAAATCAGATAACCTTCTTCGATTTAGAATTATGTTACAAAACTTAATTACTGCAACACCCTAGATTTAGGTCTAGATTTATGTTGAATTTACATACCGTGATTTCCTTTTTATGCCCTAATAACCGGATATTAATTACATCTTTTGTCTTTTGTAGATGATTGAGCCGACAATGCCAAAATTTAATATCCTTGACATTCAAGGAACAGAATACCATCGATGGGTCTCTGACGTTAAGAATACTCTTATTGGGAATTGTGTCACTGATACCACCGAAGCACTACCACTTAGAACAGAAGTCAACGATGACACAAAGGCTCAAAAAGCTTGAGCTCTCATATTTCTAAGGAGACATTTCATCCAACTTTGAGGAAGAAGTACTTGCTAAAGGATGATCACGTGGATTTTTGGGTAACTTTGTAAGAACGATTCAATAATGTGCATGATGCACAACTTCCAGAACATCAAGAAAAGTGGGACTCAATCCGGTTGTTGGATTATCCCAAAGTCAACGACTTTTATCAAGCTATGTTGGAGCTACAGTTTGAGCCAACCATATGTGAAGTCATGAGGACCAACCAAGATATGGTCAAGAAGTCTTTGAGCATCTTCCCTACTTCTATGAACAACATTGCACATCAGTATCGCATTGATTACAACCAAGGAAGAATTAAATCCTTTAGTGATCTCATAAATGTGCTAGCTAAGAAAGAGAGGTATCATGAGATTATTTTCAACAATAATGCTAGGCTAGCCGGTACAAAGAAAGTCCATGAAAATTACAACACTAGTGGGAAGACACGAAAGGATAAAGGGAAACAATATTCTAAACCTTATCAAAATCGTGGTGGTAGATGAGGGAGTGGTAGAGTAGGAAACAGTCAGAATTTGACTTGGACTCGCCAAGATAATAACCGCAACAGCTTCAACAAGAATTAATCCAATTTATTTTTTAGGAATGGTGGGAATACTTCAAATTCTGCTTCTACTTCCCATTTGGCATCTTTCTATAGGTGTGGTGTGGCTACTCATATGCGCAAGCAATGCAAAGCTCCAAAGATACTTTAAAATGCCTACAAGATGTGTCGACAATATCAAAAGGAGACACACTCATATGAGATGAAAGATGACGGTTAAGCCAATCTTATTATAGCAGACGACACTAAAGCAAGTCTTGAGACTTCAGATTTTATTTAGTCTATGTATTAGACTCTTATCTTTTCTATCTAATTAAGTTTAATTTTTGTATTTGACTCTATTTTTTTTATAGTCATGGTCATTGAATAAGAACAATATTTTGATGTAAGTTTTAAAGTTGGTAGAGTAATCATTTTTTTCTTCCGGTACTTGAAAGTGTTATGAATGGTTATTAAACTTTATATTGTTTGAGTGGTTCAAATTATACATAGATCTGTGGCACTATGTCACTAAAATATCATAAAAACGAGACATAGAAATGAGGATGGTTTTAATACTGGAAATTGTTGACCTGTCGAAGAACCACTCCTAAATCAGCTTTTGTACTTTTTCGACCCGTAAAAATTTGTAGACTAAAACTTTCAACCAGTCAAAAGTGGTCCTTTTATCACACGTTTTAGTCCTTTGACCCATCGAAGCTCCATCTCGACCCGTCGAAGAAAGGCTACTATCTCAAAATTGTCACAATTTTGACCTATCGAAGGATATTTTTGACCTGTCAAAAAAGTTATCAGAAAATTAATTTTTTTTTGGGTTTTCGTTCGACCCATCGAAGGTTTACCTCGACCCTTCAAAGAACACCTACTGTCCCGAAATGCATGATTTTTGACCCGTCAAAGTTTTGCCTCAACCCTTCCAAAATCAGTATCAAAAATTCAAATTTCTTTTTGGATTTATCTCGACCCTTTGAGTGCTTATCTCTACCCGTTGAAAAGCTTACCCGAAATTGGTGTTTTTGATGTATTTTAGATCGATTCTATTATACCATATCAACACTCCATAAGGGTGGTCACAACCCTTTGAAAAATCTTTAAGTTCTTACTTAAAGTATTTGCCAAGTCTTGAAGACTAATTAATTCACATTATTTTGTAGATGTTTGAAAGCGAGATTGAATGTGTAGCATATAGTGGTACAACTCATACTATACTGCGGAATTTGTAACTATTTATGGATTTTATGCCTTATACTTCATCAGTAACAACCATGATTAGTTCTGCGCCGGTTATATAAGGGCGTGGTTCAGCACAATTTTTTTTACCACAAAGAACAAAAATTCATATCACTGATGCATTATGCTGTGACGACCCGGAACAGAATCAGTAGAGTAATCGGCTTAATTCACGAGTTAGCGCGTAATCGCAGTTTTACGTAAATTGATTGATTTGTCGGTGTTAATCACGACTTAATTATTGGTCGAGAATTTGAGTTGAGTCTCTTCTCGAGAGTTGTTGTACACGTGATTTCGAGTTCGTGGGCAGTTCCAGATTATTATTTCGACGACCGAGGAATATAATATGAATATTTGAAGTTGCAGAATCTAGTCGAGTTTATCCGTTCGTATCGAGTTTATCCAAATCGTAATGGTTATCCGTTTTGGACCGTCGATCGTCCTGAGACACGAGTATAAATATCGGAAATAGTCAAAAAATTATCGAAAAAACTGTTGAAAGTTTGACCAGCGTTGACTTTTGCGTTGACCGTTGACTTTCGAGCTGACCGGAGAACCACCGCGGGAACCGATCTGTTTGTCGTCGGATTTCATGATTTCGGCCACCTCCGGCCAAGATATTGGTATATTTTGATTCCTCTCTTCATTTTCTGTTGATTAGAACTTGGAATTTTGAAATTTGATGCCGGAATGAGTGAGAACGGAGGAGATGAAATTCTTGGAATTTCGTCGGAATCGGCTTTGCTTGGGGGTGGAGCTCCGGCGACTTTCCGGTGTGGATTCTTGGTGGGTTTTGTTGGGTTTTGGTTGGTGTCATTTTCCCTTTGGTTTGGAGGGACGAGGTGTGGCGCGACGGCGCCGAAATCGGGCTGGGAAGTTTTCCGGCATGTTTGGGGTTTTGAGGTTTCGAGCTGTTATCCGGCCAACCTCGCCAGAATTGGTGGTTGCCACAATTGGAAAAGTTGTTGGAATTGTTGAGGAGAACCTTGTGGGAGCTTGGCCGCCGGAAATTCTCTCTGGTTGACGGCAGAGCTCCAACGACCGTTGACTTTTTTGGAAATGTGTCGAGTTATATGTCGTTTCACTCGTATTCGCGCCCCAATCGTCGCCTTGAGGTTTTCGAGTTGATTTGGGTATCGGATTTTCAGTCGAGGGTTTGAGTGGAGATTTTGGGAATTTCGTTAATTATTTTTGTATCAATTATACGTTTCCGGGAACGGTTGGTTTCCGAGGTGTGGTACAGTGTTGTAAGCTATGATTTTGATCAGTTATATTTTATGATTATTCAGGGGATCGAGATCGTGCTTCGGGCGAGGGATCTTCCACCGGACCACGTGATTAGCGCGAGTGCGCGCTTTGCTCACTTGTGAGTGGACACTTTTATATTTTCACAGTCGTTGCGAGTTCGTGATTTTTCGTATTTGTTTATATACGATGTTGTGAGTGGTCACTTTTATATTTTCACTCGTTGCGAGTTCGTGATTTTCTGTATTTGTTTATATACGATGTTGAGCTTATTTATTATTTTCGGAGGTATTATTTTATATTTTTATGGTGATGGCATACTTGCATCGATGCTTCGGCTACTCGGCTGATCATCGGTAGTCTGACCAGAATTGAGAGATTCCTCTGGACCAGAGTTGAGAGATTCATCTGGGCAGGGTTGAGAGATTCCCCTGGCCTATCATCGTCGGGCTTGAGAGATTCGCCTGACCATTGGGCTTGAGAGATTCGCCTGGCACCTCCAAATATATTTTTCGAACTCGCTATGTTTATTGTATATGAAATTGGTGAAAGGCATATGCTTATTTTCGTCCACTCACTCTAACGTTTTATTTGCCTTTCCCCTGGGCTTTTCGGTTTCCGTGCCCAGTTTGCAGTTCGGATTCTGGTGTCTCACGTCGCGGTCGGAGGCTAGTTGTTCGAGCTACCTTTCTTCTCTTGTAGGTTCTTGTTTTGCCTACTGCTGTATATTTTTGTATAAATACACTGGAGGTCGCTCTGATACGTTACTGATACATGTTTTATGTGGTTTTTTCCGGATTTTCTATATTATATAGTTATGTTTACTGTTTATTGCTATTGATATGATATTGAGAAATCCGGATGGGATTGGTGCCCACGGTTTGGTTTTTGTGGCATATGATGAAGTGTATTTTTCGGGTGCAGGTTAATGACAATTTCGCGTTAGTAGCGTTACTCTGCCAAAATTTTTATGGTTTTTGTTGGTTCGTGTTTTCAGAATGGGTTTGATTTCGGTTTAGGAAACTAAATCGGGGTTGGGTCCTTTCATATACGTGCCAAAATTCAATCAAACCTTGCTAAATTTTAAGTACATAAAGCCAACGGTTTACACTTAAAAAAACTCATTGTGAGAATGTAAAAGAATTCTCATATAAAGCCAACGGTTTACACTTATGCATAACTTCAGAGGAATGTAGTAGTAAGCACACTTTGGAGAAGTTAGAGGCAATTCGTAGTAAATTATATCTTACTACGGTTCAAATTATTGAATCCAATGTTGTCACACTTACTACTATTTGTGACACGATCTTATATAAGATTTGAGATTATCGATTGAGACATCCAGGTCGTGATATAATGATCAAAATATTGAAGAACTCTCATAGTCATCCATTTTACGAAATAAAGAAGAATGTGAAAATCCCAAAAACCATCAGATTTCATGGGGTGGATGAGATTAACAATCTCAATCCCGTCTCAACACCTAGTGTTATTCCAAGATTCCTTTATACCACTCTCTGATGCTCATCGCTCTTTTTGCAAAGCTTGTTCATTAGCAAAGTTGCAGGCTAGGCTTTCCTTCGTGGTTGACAACACTGAAAATATTATATTCTTACAGAAAATCCACAGTGATATTTGTAGACCTATCAAACCAGAATGATAACCATTTAAATATTTTATGGTTTTGGTAGATGCACCAACGCGATGGTCACACGTTTCTTTGTTATCCACAAGGAATGCTACATTTGCAAAACTCTTAGCACATATTATAAAGCTTCGAGCTCACCACCCGGACAATCCAATCAGGTCTATTAGATTGGATAATGTAGGAAAGACTTTTGATGATGACTAATGTATGTTATTTGAGATTGAAGTTGAACATCTTATCCCTCATGTTAAATCTCATAATGGTTTAGCAAAGACACAAATCAAGTGATTCTAGCTTGTGGCCAAAGCAATGGTTATGCATACTAATTTTCCAGTATCTGACTGGGGATATGCAATATTACATACAACTATGCTTATTCGCTTGAGACCGGTAGCATGCCAACCATTCAGTGCGTACCAATTGGTAACTGGATATAAGCCTGATATTTCACATCTAAGCATATTTGGTTGTACAATGTATGTGCTAATTACGCCTCCACAATGTACTAAAATGGGTCATCAACGTCGTTTAGGCATCTATGTTGGTTATGATTCTCCAACAATTATCTGTTACTTAGAACCTTTGACAGAACATCACTTTATTGCAAGATTTACAGATTGTCGCTTTGATGAAATATACTTTCCAACGTAAGGGAGAGATAAGAATGCCTCCATTCCGGTTAAACGTCAGAAATTGATGTAGAACTCTCCCACTATATTTCAAAGTGAGACTGAAGTGCAACATAGTCTTGATCTTCAAGAGGTAGCAGACTCGATGCTTGACTCCTTTACTGATATTGCCAAAGTGATGAGATTAGATATTCTTGCTGCAAATGTTTCTGGAAGGTTGGAAGTCCCTCAAAAATGGTGGTATAACGCAACTCCAAGGTAGAGTAACATGCCTCTTATCCATGTGGATGGAGTAGCATCGACCTTGGCTTTCACCAGGAAGAAGGGGAGACCAAGAAAATTCACAGATGAGCTGACGGTGAAAAGACAGGCTATCCAAGCACAAAATGGTCTTTTCGTCATCAACGTTGTGAATCTCACACATGTGATTGTTCTTGACTACAATTATGTTTTAGAATCACAAATGGAATCTCTAAACGATGCTTTAGACCCATATGTGATGTCAGAGAATGGTGAAATCTCATTAACTAACATTGATGTGTGTAGTGTTATGGATAGATCATCCAAGGTAATTTATGATGTTTTTGCTTATTCCGTCGCTCCGGAGATCATTGAAGACATTGAAGTGGAACATCGCTCGGTTGTTGAATGTAAGTGGAGAGTGGATTGGCCGAAGTGGAAAGATGCAATGCAAGCTGAACTAGACTCCTTGAAGAAAATGCATGTTTTTGATCCGGTAGTTCTATGTGCATCGAATGTGAAGGCGTATGACATATATTGGTCTTTGTTCGAAAGCATAATGACAAGAATGAAGTCATGCAGTATAAAAGCTAGACTTGTGGCGCAAATATTCTCTCAACTTTCTGGCATTGATTATGAGGAGACATTTCTCCGGTTATGGACATCATTACTTTCTGCCACCTTGTCAGTTTGGTAGTGTCCAAAAAATTAAGCATGCAGTTGATGGATGTGGTTACAGCATATATATATCTAAGAAAATCTTGATTCAAAGATATACATGAGAATGCAGGATGACATTGTCATATCCAACTCAAGTAACTTTAAACCACAAAGTGCTTATGTGATTAGATTGAAGCGTTTATTATATAAGTTGAAAGAATCCGGTAGGATGTGGTACATACGTCTAAGTGACTACTTGATTGGGAAGGGATACAAGAACGATAATTTGTGCCCATGTATGTTCATTAAGAGAACAAGTTCATGATTTGTCATTGTAGCATTCTATGTTTATGATATGAATATCATTTAGTCTCTTGATGAAATCAATGAGATGGCTGACTATTTGAAATCCGAGTTTGAGATGAAAGATCTTGGTAGGAATCAATTTTGTCTTGGTTTGAAATTAGAACATCGAATTGGTGGAATGCTTATTCACCGGTCTACTTATGTTCAAAAGATTTTCACGCAATTTAACATGAACAAAACATACCCTCCTAGCACACCAACAGTTGTTCACAGTTTGAAACCCAATAAAGATATATACTGTCCGAAAGATAACGATGAGGAACTATTGGGAGATGAGGTACCATACCTTAGTGCTATTAAAACTTTGTTGTATTTAGCTCAATGTACTAGACCAGATATTGCATTCTTTTTGAACTTGTTGGCTCAGTTTAGTTTTGCGCCTACACAACGTTATTAAAATGGTATAAAGCACATCTTCAGGTACTTGAAGAGTTCCATAGGCTTGAGTTTATTCTTTCCCTACAAAAAATACAGAAAGAACCTTGAAATTCCTGAAAAATGGATGGTTGAATTGCAGCATTCTGACTCCAGGAACGTTGACCCATCGAAGGTATCATTCGACCGTCGAATGTTGATCCCTGGACAAATCAGAACCATTCATTTGACCCGTCGAGTGATATGTTCGACCCGTCGAACACTGATTCAGCTGCAAGCATTGTACCTCAATTTAATGTGGTTCCCAACTCAGAGTTATCTTGTGATGTCTTGGTTGGTTTTGATGATTTTGGGTATCTTTATGACCCACACTAAGGACGTTCTCAGACAGTTTATGTATTCACCATGGGGAACACGACGATTTCTTGGAGATTAACTAAATAAACTCTTGTTAATACTTCATCTAATCATTATGAGATTATTGCTTTACATGAAGTGGTTAAAGAGTGTGTCCGACTTAGGTCAGTCATACACCACATTCGAGGATATAGTGGATTACCATCCATTACTACAACACCAACTTGTATCTTTGAGGACAATGCGGGTTACATTAAACAAATAAAATTGGAATACATAAAGGTTGATCATACAAAGCACATATCTCCTAACTTCTTATTTAATCATAAACAACAGCAATTATTGAACATTCATGTGAATCATGTTTGTTCGGCTGACAATGCTGCATAATTGTTTACCAAGTCATTGCCCAAATCTACATTTGTAAAGCATGTGAGACGCATTGGTATACGAAGATTGTCTAATCACCAAGATTGAGTTACTAATCAAGGGGAGTTCATTTTGTAGACATCAATGGGAGTTTACATCACATGTGTTTGCATTTGTAGTTGATGTGTTGTACCATTTTTTCCTTTGACCAAGATTTTATTTTTACCCAAGATGTTTTTTGTTTGCTTGATAAAGCTTTTAGTGAGGCAGCATGTTATGTGTCATACATTAGGATCACGATATAGAGGGGAGTGTTTCTGAAGAAATATTTCTAGTATCTCAGTGTGTGTCTTTTTCTAATTAGAATAAACACATATATTCTCTCAATCCCTGATTTATAGGGACATTGATTGTAACATATTGTAATGCAGATTTAAAGTCATCTATTAATGTATAAAGAACAATTTCAAATCATATCTTTTGTGTATCTATTTTCTCCTTAAACATAAACAAATAAATATATAAATAAGTAAATAAATAAGGAAAATTTCATCAAATAGTACCTCAACTTTCGCTCATTCTAAATATTCTTACCTCAACTTTACAAAATATCAGAATCATACCTTAACTTTTAATCTCGACCCAAAAATCATACATATCGTTACTTATTCCATCTGATAACGTTAATTCTTATGTCATTGAAATTATACAATTTAAAACAGAGTAAGATGAAATAAGTAATGGTTGTATGATTTGTGGGTCGGGGTCAAAAGTTGAGGTATGATTCTGAGGTAATGTTTATTTAATGGGGGGGGGGGGTGTATTCAATCTGGATTTTGAAAAATGTTTAAGGATTCTTTATAATCCGTGGATTAGTTTAAATACAAGAATTATTTTAATTCCACATGGATTTGAAATGATTCTTTTGTATTGTTTATAAGGATTTAGTTGAATTTCTATGGATTGCTCAAATAATTAATGTATAAATAAATTGACTAAAAACTCAAATGTCAAAATACACAATCACATATACAAAGACGAAATGCATTATTCTTGATCTTTTCAACATAATGATCAGACTCTTGAATTGGCACTGTCACTGTATTTCTAATTCACGTTCTTATTATCTTGATTCTGTTTAACATTTATCATTCTAGTATTAAGTAATGTTGTTATTTTCGTAGAAAATGAAGTTTTTTATTGTTTGAAAATAAGAATTATAAACATTTATATATGAGATATTTTGTATGTAATATAATAGATTACTTAATATTTTAAATTAGAAGTGACAACAGAAGACAGAGTTGTAAAATAAGATTACAGGTGAAAATTTGCTGTCCCCAAAACTCTGGCCATCTCCCTGTCTCCTCTCTAATTTTTTTGACATGTGTCGGTTCCCTCGACAATTCACTTCACAGTCATTTAGAGTCGTTAGCATTTATCGTTTTACTCTTATTTCCCGCAACAAAATAACAATAAAAAATTATTGTCGTGTCTCGTGAGTTCTGTCCCTTCCTAAAGAAAGCAAAAACGATGAAGCAAAACCATGAAGCAAAACCAATACCTCCTATCGAGTTCTACCACGTACAAGATGGAGATGGAAGGTTACTATGGTTCAAGCTCTTAATTCTAACGACGATCAAATATATTGGCTACATATGGCTGATTAGTTCATCAAGATGCGAATTGAGAAACATCAAAAGAGTTCCAAGACCTCGATCTGGGTTTTTATATCTGGTCTGAAAGAGCTGGGTTTGTTCCTTATTTTCTGTTTTTCTCTTATTTATCTAGAGTAAGATAATTCCTTTGTTTCTTATTTTAAAAAAATGATAAACTGTGTAGTTCTGTTTTAGGCCTCCTTTGCACCAAAAACAAAAACAGTAAACTCTGTTAGTTGGCTGTGAAGTGAGTTGTCCGGAGAACACATGTTAAAATTAAAATCTAGCCCTGATTTCAAATAGGTATCTTGTGTGCAAATAATGTTCAAAAATGCGCAAGGTGGAATTAGACGGTGAAGTTATTGTGTAGCGCCTACCTGCTTAAACGGAGATTAATCGGATACTACGTGAATTATTATTTTAAATTAATTATATGATTATTTAGTATGTAATATATAGATATAATATGGATAATTATGAAAAATAATAATAAAGAAATGTCATCAAAACACATTCTCTTCGTGTTTTCTAACTTATCTTCTTATGGACTATACAACACTATCATCTCTAATCCAAAGTAAGTTAAAAAATAAAATGCAAAGGTTTAGATTTTGTCCGTTTTTAAGTTAAGCGGTCGTTTAGGCGTATATTAAGCGGCTAAGCCTAGGCAGATGACTGCCTTGGAAGGGGGTAGGATACAATTTAGGCTTTTTTGCTATTTCCAAAGCCTAGGCGAACTCCTTTTCGAACAGTGTGTAAACAATATTTTAAAATCCTTCTAAATTGGCTATTTAATGAAATCCTTAAAAATTCATGGATTGTTGAATAACACAAAATTTTTATGGATTATTTAAAATCATGAATGAATATATCAAAATTTTAAAGAATTGTTTAAAATCTAAATTAAATATAAGAGAAATTATTTTAAAGACTAAAAACACATTTGATCTCTAAAAAAACCTAATTTATTATATACTATGGTAAAAAAAGTCCAACTTCTCATCCCTATTTTTTTAAAAACACCCAACTAACATCATTTTATCCAAAAAAACCCAAAAAATTATAAAATGTATATTCAGTATTCCGATTTTGCCCCTGGATCCTCTCTCTCTTCCTCTTCGTCTTCTTCTCTTTTCTTCTTCGATCCCAATTTTGAATGCCACGTCGATGGAGTCCAGTCCCAAGCTCCAGCTGCGGCAACGTGTACGTGTCGTCCTTGATGGAGCTACAACAGCAGTCGAGCGAGAGCAGCTTCGGCGATAGCTCGCTTTCTGGCGAGTACTACGCGCTGACTCTGTCGACGGCGGTGGTCAACGAGATTGTTTGATTCGGATACGAGTTTGCCAAGGTCTTATCTCTCTTTTGCTTCATGGTTTCTGATAATCTTCTTTCATGTTTGTGAATATCATCACTGGATGTTTCTGTATGTGTTTATATTATGGAATTTGGTTTGATTATAATGGATTGATGTGAAGAATTAGGAGCTGTTTAGGCATTGAATGTCTAAAAACAGATCACAAAGGAGCTGTCAAAGGAGAAGGATGAGTTCTTAAAGCTGAACGAGGAAGCACTAGAATTCAAGTGTTGGATTGTTCAAGTCTCTATTTTTGCCTTCTTTTTATGCGGGCCATTCATAGGTATTGCTTCTTTACCGAATCGAACAACTTCTATATACTCATGTCAGTTTGGTTAATTGCCTTGAAAACTGCCGTGAACTTGGTCTAAACTAAATGTGTATATATGATCACCGCATAATCTAACTTCATGCGATGTGCATCACTTCTGTTTTAAGAACATTGATGTATCTCATGGATTTTGATTCTGATGTTTGGAAGGACTTAAGTTAAGGATCATTATACAGCTGATAATCGAATATATGAAAGGCAGAGCACAGAAAAGCTAATGTCATGGCATTTTTTTGTGCTTTGAGAGTAGATATGTAGGATAAATTGCTGTAGTAGTTGGATTGATCAATGGAAGTATTTCCTGTCATGTATGATATTTCTACTTAGATAATAATAAATGCAGACACTATCTGCTTCGGTTCAGTCTGCTGTTGAGAGAGCTGGATTAGTTAGCCTCTGGCTGTGGCCTCATTATCCAAAGGTCGATTAGTCTGCTGTTGAGAGCTGGATTAGAGAGCTGGATTACTTACTGTAATGTTTCAGTAAGTAATTTCGTGCTCATAGAAATTAGTGTAAAGAAATCTGCAATGATGTATGTTTTGTTCGCTTGGATGTTTAAGATGAATTATGGAGAAGATGAATCATGGAGCACAAATATCAAAGATCATGTAACCACGATATGAAATGTTATCCAGCTTGCAGTCCAAAGCATTACAAATGTACGTAACTATTGTGAATACTTTAGAACCAGCAATATGGCAATGTTGAGCATTTTTTATATTGCCTGCGAGTCTGTGACTACAACCATCAATACAATATAATGTTTGTAACTAATTTCTGTAAATGTTGATTTGATTAACTAACTAGCTTCTCTGCCATACCATGTTTGTGGATTATAATATTCACCCCGCAGCATCGCGCGGGCACGGTTACTAGACCTTTTCTGTGATTCAGTTTTGGAGTTTGTTTGTCATAAATTCCAATACACATCGGTGCTCGTTAAGTTATCTATATTGGATTTGGGGAGTTCTGGATGTAGTTCTTTGCCCATGTAGATTTGTGGAGGGTCTCTAAGTTTGATTTAATGGCGATGTTGCTAATTTGCTTATCTATGTTCTACAGAGATGTCATGTATAAAGATCTGTCTGAAGATATGTCAAATCACTGATAAAGATCTGTCGAGGAGCTACTGAAGATCTGTCGTATATCTATTTGTTTCGAGTATCTACTAAAGATTGGTTAGATTATATGCATTATCCTCCATTTTTTTTAATTAGGTTGCAATGTGATAACAACGATAGTTAAAAGATTGTATCACTACTATTTTGATCAATATATAGAATTACAGATAAATCTAAGATGATGTATCACATTTCTATCGAACTCTATCAAACTATATGTCTGGAAAAGTGTCGAGTAACTTCCATTTGGATATTTTACCAACTATCTGTCACATATATGTCTAACTATCTATCATACTATTTATCTGGAAGTGCCAATTATTTATCTTCCAAATTTGAGAAGTGTCACACATCTGTCCAACTATCTGTCACATATTTATCTAACAATATGTGAAATCATTTATTTAAGCATTTGTTCTAATTTCAGAATTATCAAAACCTAAAGGAAAAAACTTTTATTTGGATCTCTGTCTAATTATCTGTCAAACTATCTATTTAAGTATCTGTTCAAATTTCAGAATTATAAAAAACTAAAAGAAAAAGCTTCAATTTGGATGTCTGTTAAACTATATGTTTAAGTATCTGTCAACTTATCTGTGTAAGTATCTGTTCAAATTTCAGAATTATCAAAACCTAAAGGAAAAAGCATTCATTTGGATGTATGTCAAACTATTTGTTCATATTTTAGAATTATCAAAACTTAAAAGAAAAGGCTTTCATTTGGATATCTGTTCAACTATCTGTTTTAAAATCTGTTAATCTATCTGTCTAAATATTTATCTTTTATCAAGTTTAAGAATAGTGTAAACAAGACTCTTTATAAGTTTTAAAAATCTCTACTTTCCTACAAAAAGGAATATGATTGAAAGAATGTCTAAAAAATAAGGGTCCGACACTAACATAGCTCTTGGAAGTACTAAAAATGTCTGAATATCTGTTAATCTATCTGTCTAAATATTTATCTTTTATCAAGTTTAAGAATAGTGTAAACAAGACTCTTTATAAGTTTTAAAAATTTCTACTTTCCTACAAAAAAGAATATGATTGAAAGAATGTCTAAAAAATAAGGGTCCGACACTAACATAGTTCTTGGAAGTACTAAAAATGTCTGAATATCTGTTCAACTATCTGTCTTAATATCTGTTAATCTATCTGTTTAGATGTCTATCTTTAATCAAGTTTATAAATAATGTAAACAAGACCCTTTATATGTTTGAAAAATCTGTACTTTGCTTAAAAAAATCAAATCGTAAGAATGACTGAAAAATAAGGATATGACAATAACATAGTTCCTGGAAGTACCAAAAGTTTGAATATATGTTCAACTATTTGTCTTAATATATGTTCAACAATCTGTCTAAATATCTATCTAACATTAAGTTTAAGAATAAACAAGACTCTTTATATGTTTTAAAAATCTATACCTTGCTTCAAAAAAGAATCACATTGGAAACATTACCGAAAAATAAGGGCATAATCATAACTTGGTTGCTGAAATTAGTAAAAGTCTGAATAATTGTTCAACTATCTATCTAAATATTTGTTTAAGTATTTGTCTAAATATCTATTTGTTGGTGTAAACAAGATCCATTATATGCTTTTAAAATCTCTACTTTGTTTTTAAAAAGAATCGGATTGGAAGAATGACTGAAAAAATAAGGGTTTGATCATAAGCAAGTTGTTGGAAGTACGAAAAGTACGAATTTATGTTCAAGTATCTGTCTTGATCATAATACAACTCTATCTCTCTTGGAGTCACATTTCACTGTTCACTCACATTAAAGCTTGTTTCAAATAGGAGTAGAACCACTTACAAATGTCTATATCCCAACATAAGGTATAAACTATGTTGATATTTAAGCAATTGAGCACAAACATTTCAATTACCAAAGGATCTCTCCTTCCAACTATTTGTCAATATGTCACATATCTATCCAACTATCTGTTAAATTATCTAACCAACTATTTGTCAATATATCACATATTTGTCTAATTATCTGTTAAACTATATGAGAAAAAGTAAACTATTTGTCTTCTACAAATTTCATAATTGTCAAACGGTTAAGAGACATGTCTAACCATCACCATCATAGTGTGACATTCATACGCAATCAATAGGGTCTATCCAATAGCTTTGTAGGCCTTCCAAATTCAATCAATACAATTACACGCGAAATACAAAATTGAATTGATAAACACCTAAAATCCAAAAAACAACTATCATTGACATGTCGAACTTCTAAATCCCTTTGTTCACCCCTTTGCTCACGGGGCATTATTATGCGAAAAGGAAGGAGAAAATCATCCTTGTGAACAACCAAGGTAACTAAGAACTAAAGAAGCAAAAATTATTGGGTACACAGCAGTGTACTTACACTGACATATATGGCATACATTCATTGGTTTAAAACTAACCAATCAGAAACTTTTGAAATTGCATTCCGGTATTGCCCTCCCTCTACACGACATTGTATACTGTACATCCCAAAACGTTCTTCGTGGACCTGTACCCAAATGCAGAGCGCACCGTCACCACTACCAACAACAACGGCAAAAAGGGCAACGAAAAGGGCATCGTCGTAGAGACAACAAGGTCGTTCATGTTCCACAAAATCGGGTCAACTCCACCTAATCCGGATCCAATTGGAGCAGCTCGAGTTTCAAATCGACGAAAATGCCTCATCGAGCTGTAAATCGAGCCATGTCTGAAGTTTGTCGATTTTGTTTACAAATCAATCCCCATTTTCTATAATTGTCATTATGAATTGCATGTGAAGAGATGGCATGAGATGAGAGATTGAGGAGCATCTAAATCCAATTATATCAAGAGCTAACAATTTTAATTGAGGAACAAGAAAGAGGATTTGAGTTTTGTCCAAACAAACACAACATACTGGCCGAAAGGTCCCGTCTGAGTCTAGAGTCCAGACGGTGACAAGGTTAGACTCCCATTTGGATGTAAAAGAAAAGATAGATGCAATTGTGTGTGTGTGGAGTTTAAATATGAGGGTAGAATATAAATTAACTCTTCTTTGTATTTCTGAATTTACTTTTCTAACCAATGAAAATATGTCACAGAGTCAACGCACTTGCACTGTTGTGTACCAAATACCTTCTGCTAAAGAAGAAAAATAAGATCGTTTAAGTTAGAATCTGCCCTAATCATAGCATATTGGCATCAACAGATAGTCTCTCATTGCAGGATGATTTCCATGGCGATTAAACACTGAAACCAAGAATCATTGGAACACTATCATAAGAAGGAAGACCATCAATGACATTATGTAATGCTTATCGGATAAGTACAAACAAAAGAACAAACCATTCGATGCGACCCACCATTCGATGCTAATTGAATCCTATGTTGTCCATTCAGTGAAAAGAATGAAGGTCAGTTGTACAGTTATTCAGTAGGCCAAGAATTATTTACTATGCAATCCTAAAAATCCATTTATGAGTTTCTAAGATCTTGGATAATTTGTAATATACTCATAACTAAATAATCATCAAAATCATCTATCTTCCTTCCTATAAAATTGCAGGAGGAAGCAAGTAATCAGATACTAACATACCCAAAGCAGAGGATATGCGATCTTCATATTTGTGCATGTACAAAGCAACACCACCGTAAAAAATCCATGAAAATTGAAGAGCGCCGACTGAAAAACCAATCATCACCAAAAAATCAATATCGCCATTGTCACCCCAAAACAAAATCGGAAAATCCATGAAGCCTCTACAACCAAGTCAAGTTTAAGGTTTACCCTGACAATTTGTTTGTATTAACCTCTTGAATTGCTTCAAATCTACAACCAAACAAAAAGACTGCATCATTAAATCAACCCATAGAAAAAGCATTGACTACTCAAATCGAAATCCTCCTTAATAATCAATATACAAAGGGTTTCATTAACTACCATCTAAACTCTTCGGTCTATAGGCCCAAGAAACCAAGCAAACAATTTGGTAGTTTCTACAACACAACTAATAATGAGACAAAGAAATTAATTAATCAACAACAAAAAGGTCTAACAAAACCCATAAAGAAGTAGGCATAAATCCAACTTCAAGAGATTGAATGTTTGCTCTCATGGTGTAATAGGGGATGAAGATCGTATTGTCGTCATTGGCATGAGATCGAATTAGATCCTCGTGATGGTGGCGTCGTAACAGAAGAAATTGTCACGGCTGAAAAGGTGGTAGTCGTCTCCGTCACCTGATCTGGTGTTGAATTTTGGACATGGCGCTCCGATGGACGATGTCGCTCGTCTTGGCGGCGGAGTAAGAAATCGAATTAGAGAAGGAGTGACGACAACGAGGGAAGACAAGCGCGAGAAAGACGGCGAGGAAAGAAATGGAGGAGAAGCTCTGATTCAAAGAGAGAAGAAGGGAGAGAAGGGATTTCTCGGAAGGGGAGACTTTCACAAAATTAATGACATTCTTCGTAAATAAATAACAAACGAAAGTTTGTTACATAATTAAAAAGTAAAATAAGTTTTTGAAATTGAAAACTTACGGTAAATTTTTTAGGAAAGTGAGTGTTGAAACTGAATTTTTTTATTTCCCCTTAAATATATTTAAAAATTTAATTTTTTTTCTAAAATACAAAATAATAATATAAAATTAGTTTTGTTTTAATTTTTAATTTTTTGTTGCTTGAAAGTAGAGAGAGGCGTTTGAATTAAATAGACCTATAGGTGCGAGGTGTTTGGAATTTGCGAGGATTGGGTTAAATCACTTAAATGTAATAACGTGCGGCCCACATCGGGCTTGTGGCATTTTGTGCATTAGGTCAACAACATTCGGCTTCTAGTGCCAATAATAGTCAATCCCACTCAACAGGCGTTTGGATTATTCGAATGCTTGTGTATTTAAAATCCAAAACAAACGTCAAAGAGTAAAAGAGGAGATATATATGCTGATATGCATCTCTTTCACAATCTAATCTCCTTCCCATCGTCTTATGTCACAATTTTGTTCTTATTTTTGTTTATCAAAGTAATATGTAGGGCTGGGGTTTACCGATTTTGTCCAAAAATTGAACCCAAAATCGAATGACCCAAAAAAAACGAGTTGACTGAGTTTTGAATCCAAAACTAATTGGATCTAAATATGAAAGCTTTAATTCAGTACGATTTGGTTTTCTCCTTATCATAAACCGATTAAAACTGAAATTCGAATTGCACACGTGTTGATTATCTAGCTATGTTGTATTAATGGTCTCTCTCTCTCTCTCTCTGTGCCGAAACCCTAAACATCAAAAAGGAAGCTCCGTTGCTGCTTCAATTGAAGTTCTGGCTTCCAAGATTTCGACAAGCTCAGATCTCGCGCCTGCCTTCAGTCCGAATAGATCTAGGACTCCGAGTGCTCCGCCGTCAAAAAAGACCTCGTTTGTACCGCTTGCTCCTTCCACCCTGATGATCGCCGCTTCACCTTCACCATTAGGATTATACTTTGACAGGGATATGAAATTTGGTTGTTTTTTGCTATAAAAAATATATGTTTTTAAGAAAAACCTTAAATGAGCCGAACCGAATTCATTCAGATCGGGTCTATTTGGTCTGGAAGGCCCAAAAACAAAATATTAAACTGAACCGATACCGAACACTATTTTAAGTTCGGATTCGGATCAGACCAAAAACTGAACCAATCCGATCAAAGACCAGCCCTAGTAATATGTGTTACACTTCAGTAACCAAATTATTAGAAACATATGAAAAGTTATCGCTTTGTTCGTTTTTGTTTCTCGTGCATATACTATATAAGTTATTGAAGTTTTGACTATTAGAACTGCTTTTGATGAGTAAATTATTGAGCTCGTTTTGGCTTCAGTTTTTATAGTCAAATTGCTTGGGTCTAATTAGTGCCATCAGAGGGCAGGTGCAATACTTCAAGTTATGGCCGCGATGTTGAGGATGTTATAGAACTCTTAGAGAATTTACCGAGTTGCCAAATACATCGTGTTTAAAGAGAAGTCAATGGGGCTGCACGTTCCGCATCATCTTGCTCGGCATGCATTAGGAATTTTGAGTTTCTGTAAATGTAGATGGAATGAGAAATTGAGAATCCCCCTCCTCGTATTAGTATGTTTTTAGCTTGTGTTAGTACTTTTTAGTTAATTTGTCAAGCCAATTCAAAAGTCCTTGATGTATAGCAAAATTGATAGATTTGTTTATAATATATGCTATTCACATTGGGGAAATATGGAAGGAAAAATAACACAAACGATAACTCAAGTTTGTCATAATCAACAATTTGATTACTGAAGTTTTGAAAATAACAAAAATATCACTGAACTTTAACTTTGTATATCAAATTGATCACTTTACTGATCTTGGATGTTAATTTTTCTTATTTCATAGTGATTTTCATACTTCTCTCACTTATGCTATGTGCATTTCTCTAATAATCTCATCTATATAAGCAAAATATTTGACAAATTAGAATATTTAAAATAGACAAAGTGATCAAATTGATAAACAAAGTTAAAATTTAGTGATTTTTTTTATATATTTCAAAATTCAATGATCAAATTATTGATTATAACAAACTTGAGTGATTATTTGGATCATTTTTCCAATTTAAAAAACAGCAAAAGAATATTGATTCCCGAGTAGGTTTGTACAAAAACGTTGTCCTAGGCTTACAGTCACCGTGTGTTGCCTAATTCGATGGTTACAAAGACAAAGAAGAAAGCTATATACAATGAATGTGGGGGGGGGGGGGGGGGGGGGGGGGGGGTACCGATCGGTATGGTTATGATTAAAACCACAAAAAGCAAGAATGTACAATGCATTTGGTGATTAGATTCCCAGTAGATAGTTTAAGTGAAAAGAGCTTCATCTGTGTCTGGATGCATCCTCCCTCGTATCAACGTCTTAAGATTAAAACCTGAAACTTAAAATGCCATGGACCACGACAGGTTAGTTAGGCAGCTCGTAGAGCCGGTAGAGGAGACCAATACGATGATTTATCGTGACTCGTGAGGACTTCTATTTTTATTTTAACGAGAAAATATAATTTGGCAAGCTATCATATATTCAATCTGGCATTAAAATATAATTATATGCCACGACTTGTATTAAGTTTTTATGTTATCTCAACGATAAAATACATTTGCGATCTGGTAACACTTTGTGTACAGAAATACTAGACAAAATGCAAACCTGATGGTTGTGGAGGCAGTTTTTCTTTTCAATAAGTTAGAGCAGTTTTTGCAGTAAAGAGTTTCAATTCTTTTTTTCTATTTGTATTTAATTTTTCTCTTATTTTGGAAGTTACTAAAATGCCCTCTAATTATTTACATAGATCAAAATGACAAAGTTATAACTAGAAGATTTGGGAAAATAACAGAAACAACGTAACTTCTCTTAAAGATAGTATATAGATAGATAACTATAATAATAGTTAAATAATTTATCATGAATTTCAACTCATAGTTATGTGTAATTAATAGGTCAAGTACTTGTGCAATATGTGCTAGAGGTGATGAACCGATGATATGGTTGGCATAGTGTCTATATGTCCCAACTATCCAGAATTATGAAGCATGTGTTAGTTAAACAAGTTGGGATAATTGCAATGGCATTTCTCAATTTGCGATTGCACAACGAACTTGCCTCTACATCGAATAAGAACGGGAGACTTGGGCGAAATTAAGTTTTGCGGTTTGACTTTTCTGTTTGGGATTTTGTTGTGCAAATGCATCAAACAAACATATAGTAATTAAGTAACATGGACAGCACTTACGAGCTCAGTAGCTACCAATAATCTTCCTTCCTCCAAGATAATGTATCATTTGTGCTTCAAACTTAGTTTAATCTCTATTGGATTAATTATAGATGATGGGAATGAGTCAGAGGAGCACACATTATTGACTATAAATTAAACAACATCTTATTAGCAATGAATCTTCACATCAATAGCAATAAAAATTGGAGATCAAAATGTTGATGAGGACACGGATGACGCATTTGTCTATGAACGAGATCAACTAAAATTAAGTAGAAGAAAACGACTATAACAAAGGATGATGTGGTTCCCCAAACTGAGTGCAATGGGACGTGAGTGGACAGTGGAGAATTACAATATATCCAAATTCTGGAGATTTGGAATTCATCTTTCAATGGAACATGAATGAATCATAATTAGATTTATGTAAAACCCAAATAAATCAAGTCAGAAAGAAGAAAAGGGGTATAAATTAGATCGATCTTCTACATGCTTAGTTTCTCTAAAGACATGGTAAAACTTGATGGCCGGAAACTATAGAGCCATAGTCTTTAGAAACAGCACCACCGCGATACTCCACGTTGCATGTATAAAACATTCAAATGTTGGTTTTTATATTTAATTAAATTATTTTTTTAGTACGTACATTTGCTTGTAGTGGGGATGGGAAATACGATATATTTTTTAGCTCTGCCAAAAGTGGAGACGACTTGCACCAAATCTTACCGCTGCAAGGCCTAGGATTTTGGTTGCGCCGGTGTCGGATTTTTCCATCAATAGTTCTTCGGTCAATTAGTGAGTGTGTATGTGAACCAGGAGGAGCGGCGGTGGTACGACAACAATGGGAGAGGCTGAAGGTTGTTTTTAGACTGTGGGATGGCATCAGGATGTGAGAGAGACTTCAGATCAGTCGGGCACAGCTTTATAGCTGGGGGAGAAGCGATGGTTGGGATCCGGAGGAACCATAGGAGATTGATGCGTTGGGAGGGGTGGTCGACTCAGTGGTTGCTGCTGGGCCGGCTCAATGGCTGTGAAGGCTTCTGTCGGGGCCCATATGGAGATCGTGGTGATGGCGGAGTCAAGGCACTCCGGTTGACAAGGATTTTGGTGATGGTCGATCAATCATGATGGGGGAGGCGACAGGTCGATGATCAAAGTTGTAGGCCGACAATGCAGAGATGACGCTGTGGTGCGGCTTTCTAAGATTTTGGCCGCTGTCGGTTTCCAGGCGTTAAGCCTGAGTTGCTGAGAGACCCACGAACCCTATAACACTATTGGGCCATCTGGAGGTTTTGAGTTTTCTTTTGGGCCTTAGGTGCTACCTAGGGTCTAATCCAACATCTTAATTCCTTTGGATTTTGTGTGTTGGAACCGGGAGATCTCGACTATCTTGTTGGTTTGATTAGTATTGGTATTACTCTTAGTAATTGGATTATGTTCATGTCAAATTTTGCATTTGTTGCGAGGCTTCTCTGCCTGTCTGTGGTGTTATTATTACGGCACAAGATGTGGGATTGGTGATTGAGGAAGTATTTCATGAAGATGAATTTTCTGTGAATGACCGGCTATTAAATATAGTATGACTATTGACACGTCATTGTGTGATTCACGACCCAGAATCGATTTACCCAGCGAATGAAGATATTATGATTCTAATTTTAGTGTATCACTATCAGGATCTAATTAGTTCTATGCATCCTTTTATTTTGATAGTCTTTATTATCCCAATCGTACTTGATTGTATTTCGATGAAAATTTGCGTTTATCTCAAAAAAGAAAAAGAAAAATCAAATCAAATGGGCCAAGATAGGTACCGAAGGAAGGATACTAGCTTCATGTTTTTATTTATTTTTAGGTCCTTATTTTTATTTCTACTCTTGGATTACAAATTACAACTCATAAGTGTGACCTTACTAGTCATTTATCCTTGTATTTATGTTAATATATTTTATTAGAACAAAGTTTTAGTCTCCCCAATGGAGGTGTCTTGTGGCAATCACATGTTATCCAAAGTCACCAATATTCGTAATGGGATTTACTTGTGTAGTTTCCGTTAGAGATACCCATACAGCCATACTACATGCCACATGGTCTTTAGGACAAATTATATTCGTACATGTTTCTGAGATTTGGAGTGTGTTAATGAGATTTTATCCCCTTAATATTTTGACTATTACTTAATCTAAAGCTAAGTAAAATTTCTTTACTCGTAAGTATACGAAGTTAAGTAATATGATTTGTATAGAAGTCGAGTATCGAATCCACGATGATTGACTAATCCGAGTCCATAGCTTTAAGTTTGATCAAGTCTTTTAGGTGCGTGAAACACAAACAAGTGATGCGACAAAAAAAAACATAAAAGATGGAAATGTGAATCTCACAAAGCTAAACCTTTTGGAGGTTTATCATTGCAATAGATGATTAAACTACGGTGAGTGATTTAACGATGGATTGATTGGTTGATTACAACTAATGCAAAGATGACAAATTGATTTGATCACAAATTCAAAATAAAAGAATGGTTGACTAAGGATGCCCTCATTAACCATTTGATGCTCAAACAATGTCCAATTTAAGGTTATGAGTTGTTTAGTCCGGTTTACATGCTCAAACATCTTTTGGATTATAAGAACACATCATTTCATTGTCCAAATCATGCCATCTTGGGTCACGCTTGGTTATGGGCCGAAAATCCTAGGCCTTTTATAATTCTAGAAGGTTTCGGTCTATCCATGAAACACAAAGTAAACCAAGATTAGGATCTAGACTTTTGATGATAGACTCCTAATGTATTTCATGTGTAATGAGTTTGATTACAAACACATGTGAAGATTATGAATGACTTTCCTTCCCAAGCCTCTATTGGAGCACTTAGAAATGGGTTCTAATGAATCCTCCCAATTCGCACTTATTGGGTTACAAGTCGAAAGAATCAACAATAGCTACAAAACTTGTAAGTTTAATGTCAGTTTAACCGAAAACCCTTGTGTCACTTGATTATGTTATGTAAGTCTAAGCCTAAGTTATGTTACATGCTTATCTTTACCTAAGTGAATGGCTTGTTCTTTTAAGTGTCATTTCTTAGTCCCATAGATAAATCTTAACTTAGCCAAAGCTAAGACATGCATAAGTGAAACTAATCATTGAGCACCAACATATTAACATGGCATAATCACATCACACATACAACAAATTCATTCAATAGCATAAAACACCAAAAACATACTCATTACATAAACCAAAGCATCATTGTTCTACATCAAATGGATAGGGTTTGACCCCTAGTCTCTCATAAAAGTACTACTCATTATACATGCTTGGAGTCAACTTTGAATACATCAATAGAGTAAATAAGGTGAAGAAATAACCAAAGAATCTCCCTAAAGCAAGTCAAGCTTCTTCAAGTCCACTCTTGTTGAAAGGACATGATCCCAATTTAATTGCCCAAACCAGAATTAAGCCCTCACGACAACCGAATCAACAAAAAGTTTTCCAGAGTTTCTTCAAAAATCAAGAAACTCAAAAACCTGCAAGGAAAACATACTTCTAAAAAGTCCACAAAAACAAACTGTGGGCACCAAATCCCAACTGGATTTCTTAAATCAGTCAAACACTGAATCCACTAGAAATATAAACTGAAGGTGATAAGAAATCTGAAGACTGCATGGAAAATACAACATAACGGAAGTAAACTCTATATAGTATTCAGAGCGACTTCTAATTTACATACTACACATGGCTAGCATGTTAAGCTAGGAACCTACTAGATGAGTACAATGACATGAACTCTATGCCTCCATCGGTGACGTGCAATCACAAGATACAAATTGCAAACTAGGTGGAGGAAACCGAAAATCTCAGGGAAAGGACTATGAAATAGTTAAACTGTTAGAGTGAGTGGACAAAAATAATAAAATTAAAAACTATAAATAATATGTCTTTCACTATAAATGTACATAAAAATAATGTGAGTCTAAAAATATGATCATCCAGGTACTCTTGGGTACTATAAAATATGTGGAGGCCACGACTCGGGTCATCCGACCTCAAGTCCTAATACTGCCCAGGTCAGGTTCCTGGCCCTCCTAGGTGCTCTATAAATCCTCAGGTCAGGTCTCTGGCCCATCCGGAGCGTCTTGGGAATCCACCGAGAAGTAGTGCATCGATGCAACAACTGTGATTATGCTCTGTGTAAAAAAATATGGTGTATGCCTCCAAGCTAATGCATAACTATAATAATGCATAACTGAAAAGTGCATAACTGTAAAATTCATAACTATAGACTCGCAAAATAACAGTGAAAATAAAGTGTCAACTCACAGTACAAAGCTAGCTCTGTGGTCGGGCAGAAGTCCCCTCGCCAAAATTACTATCACAGTCTCCTGAATAAATAACAAATTAATTTAATACAGGAATTCGATAAAACGTGAGAAAATCAACTCAGAAACTATCCCGGAAACCCCTCGGTAAATTTTGAATTTTTGCCTCGCTAGAGCCCTGCCGTGGACGACGGCGGCTAGTGTAAGCCCCCCACGCCTCCCAGTGAATCAGCTCTGATTGGAGTGTGTGACCTATTAAATTGTAGATCGCATCAAGCCCACTCGACCTCCCAACTACAGCTTCCCCTGATTTCGGCTTGTTTCGTCGGAATCGCCCTCGAAGGTTGGCAGATCCAAAATCCGGCCGGAATGTTCACAGCATCGAAACACCGGTCACACACCTCCATTGCCCATGAAACCAATCCCGATCGACTCCCCCATGGTTATCGACCAGAACCCCAACTCTACCGGCGATAAATCTCGTCGGAGTATCAACGGCGACGATGACACCCCACGGATCGAACAACCCGTATCCAAACCCTTTCCAAAACTAACCAAATCAACCAATTCACTCCATAAACACAACCACAATGATGATAGGAGAAGATTTTATACCTTAAGTACTGAAAAAGATGGCCGGAAGTCCCTTTTTCCGGCAGGTTCGTAATCGGGTCGGGTCGGGTCGCGGAAACGGGTCTCACCTGAAATGGGTCAACTAGATTTCTGGTATTTCTATATTTTCTTCGTATTTACACCTTACATACCGTATTTATATCCCTCCCAAGCACTTGATCAGATCAATGGCTGATGTTTGATCTGATTAAGATCCAACGGTTCAGATTAAACCAACCTAAAATAAATACTTTTAAATATTTTCTCCACGCAGACTTCTAAAAATCATAAAAAATACCTCGCTTATCCGAAAAATCCTACGAGCTCGAAATAAAATACTCTACGACTTCTGTGAAGAAAATAAGGTCTAATTCTCGCTTGGTGAAAAAGTCGTTAACAAACCACACAATACGATTAATTAGCGATAGTTCTAATTCGTGTTGATTTATGCGTAATTTTTAGTTCGGGTTGTTACAATCTACCCCTCTAATAAAAATTTCATCCTCAAAATTTATATACCTGTTAATCGAAGAGATAGGGATACTGCTCTCGCATATGTTGCTCAGGTTCTCAAGTGGCCTCCTCCATTGCATGGTACGTCCACAAGACCTTCACAAGTGGAATGGTCTTGTGACATAGTTCCTAGACTTTCCGATCAAGAATCTGCGCTGGCTCTTCCACATAAGTCAAATCCTCCCATATAGGGAGCTGATAAGGTGTCAGAACGTGAGATAGATCAGAAATATACTTCCGCAACATAGACACATGGAACACATCATGTACTCTGGCCATCTCAAAAGATAGTGCTAACTTATATACCACTTCACCCACTAATTCAATAATCTCATATGGACCGATATAGAGTGGGCGGAGTTTGGCACGTTTCTCGAAATGTACAACACCATTCAAGGAGATCATTTCAAAAATACTCAATCACCAATCTCAAATTCGAGATCCTTTCTCCTTACATCAGCATAACTCTTTTGTCGGTCTTGTGTAGGTTTCAACCTGTCTTGAATAATTTAAATGTTCTCAACGATGTCCTTCACTATGTCAGGACTAATAAGCCACATTTTCCCTACTTCACTCCAACACAACGGAGTTCAACATTGTTTCCCATATAAAGCTTTATATGGAGCAATCCCGATGCTGGCCTGATAATTGTTGTTGTGAGAAAATTCAATCAGATGAAGCTGTTGATCCCAATTTTTTTTGAACTGCAGAACACAGGATCACAACATATCCTCCAAAGTTTGAATGGTTCTCTTTGAATGACCATCAGTCTGAGAGTGGAAGGCTGTAATAAAATGTAATCTGGTCCCCAACGTCTTTTGCAAAGCTCGCCAAAATTCTGATGTGAACTGAGTATCTTGATCAAAAACTATAGACATAGGCACTCCGTGCAACCTTACAATCTTCGCCATATATAACTTTGCTAATTTTCTCACAGAGAGTTTTCTTGGAAGACCTAAGAAATGAGATGATTTCGTAAGGCGGTCAACAATCACCTAAATGCTAGTTTTACCATTAGATTTACGAGGTAGCTGATATACAATGTCCATGGTAACCACTTCCAAACCGAAATCTCTAATGGTTGCAACTTTCCAGCAGGTTTCTACTGCTCTACCTTCACATGTTGATAAATAAGGCACTTGCTCACATACATTGTAATTCATCTTTTTATGTTACGCCACCAGTAGTAAGCTTTAAGTCTACAAAATATTTTCGTACTGCTTGGATGCATAACATAGGCTGAACAATGAGGTTCATCAAGTATTTCTTTCTTCAGCTCATCATTCCTTAGTCGAAACTCTATTGGTACGCCATTTTGAATCACATTCTTTTTACTCAACATATAGAAATCCGCATCCTGGGTCTTGCGCACTTGGTCAAACAACACTGGTCGGACTTGAAAACTGGCTAACAATGCTCTATCATCTCTCCATTCTAGTTCTACTCTCAAAGCTCGCAACTCAGCTAACAGCGATACCCTCGTGACACGTACATGAAATAGAGAGGCTCTAGATTTCCTACTAAGCGCATCAGCCACAACATTAGCTTTTCCCGGAAAGTACTCAAAAGTACAGTTATAATCATTAATTAACTCTATTCCATCTTCGTTGCCTCATGTTCAGATATGGTTAAGTACGTAGGTAAGCAAGACTCTTGTGATCAGTATAAATCTTACACTGCGCTCCATACAAGTAGTGCCTCCAACTCTTCAGTGTCAACACAATGGCAGCAAGCTCAAGATCATGTGTGGGATAATTAACTTCATGAGGCTTTAATTTTCTGGAACCATACACAACGACCTTGCCATGCTGCTTCAAAACACAACCTATGCCCAATTTCGAAGCATCACTATAAATAACATATTCCCCGCTTTCGTCAGGCAAAGTCAACACTCGTGTCGTGGTCAATTTTTCCTTCAATGTCAGATAACTTTCTTCACAGGCATCAGACCACTCAAATTTGACTCATTTCTTTGTCAATCGGGTAAGGGGAGTCGCAATCCATGAAAAGTCTTGTACAAAATGGCGATAATAACCCGCTAAACCTAAGAAAATTCTTATCTCAGTTACACTTGTAGGTCTGCTCCAATTCAACACCGCTTCAATTTTATCTGGATCAATGGTAACTCTCTTAGAAATCACATGATCCAGAAATTTCACACTATCCAACCAAAATTCACACTTGCTAAACTTTAAATACAACTGAGATTCCCGGAAAGTTTACAAAACAGCACGTAGATGCTTCCGGTGTTGCCTTCTCATCCTTGGAATATATTAAGATGTCATAGATAAATACAATGACACACTTATCCAAGTATCGCCTGGAGACTCGATTCATGAGGTCTATAAAAGTGGTTGGGGCATCTGTCAAGCCAAAAGGCATAACAAGAAATTCATAATGCGCATAGAGTGATCTAAATGCCGTTTTAGAAACATCTGATTATCTAATCTGAAGCTGATGATATCTTGATCTTAGATCATTCTTCGAGAAAACTATAGCTCTTTTTAGTTGATTGAACAAATCATCAATCTGCGGTAAAAGATACTCACAAACTACTGGAATATCCCTGATACTCGGCGCACAAACTTTTGTATTGATCACATGTGCCAAGTATACCTCACAGCCTTTCTTTAACATTTTTTCTGCTTTCATTGCTGAAATCATACAAGATGAAGAAGTATTTCTTTCGCCGCAAAATAAATTTTCTGGCATTCCTGGACTTCTAAAGACTACCTCCCTTTTATGACAATTAAAGTCTGCCCAATGAGCCTCTAAGAAATTCATCCCTAGAATTATATCAAAATCTACAATGTCTAACAACAACAAATCCGCAGCTAATTCATAACCCCCTACGAAAATATCACAGTCCATATACACCCATCCGGCACTCACAACCTCACCGGATGGATATAACACCCGCCACATTCTCGGAAGTGGAGAGGCATGTATAGTGACCAAAGATGTTAATCTATACGACATAAAAGAATGCATAGCCTCTGAGTCTAGTAAAGTAAGGACTAGATAACCAAAAGCATATAAAGTACCGATGATAACCTCTGGGGAACCTTTGCCCTCTCGTAGGGTCATGGCATGCACTCGGGCCTGCCCAGCTGGTCGTCCACGCTGATTGCGATTCTGGTGATTTACTTGACCGGTGGATTGCATTGGGCAAACTCCAGAAGTGGTACCCTAATTTCCACCTAAAGTTTGGGTTGCTGCACCACCATAAGTACCCCTCTGCAGACACTCCCTAGCAAAGTGACCATCCTAACCACAATAAAAACAACCCCTGATGCCCTGCTGACACCGACCCAAATGATGCCTATTACAGATATTGCACAATAGAAATTCTCTCGGTGCAGCTGGTGTGTCATATGAGCATCGAGGGTAACTTGACCCACTAGAACTCTCACTTGATTGTTGCCTCTGAGGTCGATTCCTCCTCCATCTCTGGCTCCTACTCAGACCAGATGTGCTAGCAGGAAATCTATAAGGTCCACTGCTAGAAGAAGAGGTTCAGCCCGATGTACTTGAACTCAATCTCTTTGAAGGACCCTGGTTGGGTCCACCTTCCTTCAAATGGCGAGATTGAAACTACATCTGTCTCTCTCTTTCCACATCCTAGCCACTGATTGATGCACTAACAAACTCATCAAAATTATCCCGAGGCATAGTTGTCAATGTCCTCTTGATGTTCAGATTCAGACCCATCTCAAACCTCATGCATTTGGATTCCTCACTTACCATCATATTACGCACAAATCGAGACAAACGAGTAAACTTATCTCGATACTCAAGCACTGACATACTGCTTGGCTCAGGCTAGTAAACTCTTCATATTTTCACTGTTGAGTAGACTGACTGAAATATCGGCGCATGAACAATTCTCTGAATGTAGGCCATGAGGTGTCAACATGAACCTTCTCAGTACTAGCCCACCAAAAGTAAGCATGTGACTCAAGTAAACCAACGGCTGCTAAAGTCTTCTGCTATGGAGTGAAGTGAAGTCGTTCATATACTCGCTCTAACTGAACTATCCATGCCTCACATGTTTCAGGATCTGTAGAACCATAAAAAGTGGTTGCTTCAGCTGTTCTTGCCCTTTCTACAGGATCAAAACGCTCATCTAAATGTAAAACTCGCATAGGCAAGTCACGCGTTCGCTGATCCTCATCATGATCCTCAGCCCTATTAACACGGGCTCCATGTCTAAGAGGCATCTCCTATAGATGAAAAAACATATTAGACAACAAAACATGAAGGATACAGTCATGAAAACTTAAACATTTAAAATCACACAACATCATGAGCATTGATGGGGGCCATCGCTCCGGAAGTATTGTATATTCCTAAATGTCCTTAGTAACACAACTGCGGAAGTCTACAGAACCCATAACCTAATGCTCTGATACCAACTGAAAGGACCCGATCCCAATTTAGTTGCTTAAACCAGAATTAAGCCCTAACGACAACCGAATCAACAAAAATTTTGCCATAGTTTTTTCAAAAATCAAGAAACCCAAAAACCTGCAAGGAAAAAATACTTCTAAAAAGTCCACAAAAACAAATCGTGGGCACCAAATCCCAACCGGATTTCTCAAATCAGTCAAACACTGAATCCACTAGAAATTTAAACTGTTTACAAAAGGTGATAAGAATTCCGAAGACTGAATGGAAAATATAATACAACGGAAGTAAACTCTCTACAGTATTTAGAGCGACTTCTAATTTACATATTACACAGGGCTAGCAGGTTAAGCTAGGAACCTACTAGATGAGTATAGTGACACGAACTCTATGCCTCCACTGCTGACGTGCAATCACATGATACAAACTGCAAACTGGGCGGAGGAAACCGAAAAGCCCAGGAAAAAACATACAAAATAATAAAACTGTTAGAGTGAGTGGACGAAAATAATAAATTGAAAACTATAAATAATATTCCTTTCACTATAAAAATACATAAAAATAATGTGAGTATAAAAATGTGATCATCAGATACTCCTAGGTACTATAGAATATGTGGAGGCTACGACTCGGGTCATCCGATCTCAAGTCTTAATATTGCCCAGGTCAGGTTCCTGGCTCTCCTGGCTGCTCTATAAATCCTTGGGTTAGGTCTCTGGCCCTCCAGTAGCGTCTCAGGGATCAGCCGAGAAGCAGTACATCAATGCAACAACTGTGACTATGCTCTGTGTAAAACAATATGTTGTATGCCTCTAAACTATTGCATAAGTATAATAATGCATAACTGTAAATATATAAATATAGACTCGCAAAATAACAGTGAAAATAAAGTGTCTACTCACAATACAAAGCTAGCTCTGTGGTCCGACGGAAGTTCCCTCGCCAAAAATCACGATCCCGGTCTCCTAAATAAATAACATATTCATTTAATATTTGAATTCGATAAAACGTGCGAAAGTCAACTCAGAAACTATCCCGGAAACCTCCCGGTAAATTTTGAATTTTTGATTCGCCAGAGCCCCGCCGTGGACAGTGGCGCATAGCCCTTACGCGCCTCCACATGCGGCAGCGCGTAAGCCCCACGTGCCTCCCAGTGAACCAGCTCCAATTAGAGTGTGTGACCTACCAAATTATAGATCGCACCAAGCCCAATCGATTTCCTAACTATAGCTTCCCCTGATTCCGGCTCGTTTAGCCGCAATCGCCTCGAAAGCCGGCGGATCCAAAATCCGGTCGGAATCACCCTCGAAAGCCGGGCACACACCTCCATTGCCCATGAAACCAACCCAGATTGATTCCCCGTGGTCCAATCGACCAGAATCCCCACTCCATTGCCGATAAATCCCATTTGAGCGTCAGCGGCGACGGCGATACCCCACGGGTCGAAAAACCCGTATCCAAACCCTCTCCAAAAGTAACCAAATCAACTAATTCACTCTATAAACACAACCACAATAATGAGAGGAGAAGATTTCATACCTTAAGTACTGAAAAAGATGGCCCGAAGGTCATTTTTTGGCGGGTTCATAATCGGGTTGGGTCATGAAAACGGGTCTCGCCTGAAACGGGTCAACCGGATTTCTTGTATTTCTGTATTTTCTTCATATTTATACCGAAAATACCATATTTATATCCATCCCAAGCACCTGATCAGATCAACGGCTGAGGTTTGATCTGATCAAGATCCAATGGTTCAGACTAAACCGACCTAAAATAAATACTTTTAAATATTTTCTCCATGCAGACTTCCAAAAATCATAAAAAAAATAGCTCGCTTATCCGAAAAATTATACGAGCTCGAAATAAAATATTCTACGACTTCTGTGAAGAAAATAAGGTCTAATTCTCGCTGGTGAAAAAGTCGTTAACAAGTCACACAATACGATGAATTAGCAATAATTCTAATTCGTGCTGATTTGTGCATAATTTTTAGTTCGGTTATTCCACTTGTGCTTCAAACTCCACATTCTTTGCTCCAAAGTGCCTTCAAACTTGTAGATGAGGAACACCACTTTAGGCTTAGGTGAGATGATGGATGTCAGAATATGGTGGTGATTGTGGAGGATTTCTAGGCATTTTGCTGGTGAAAATGTGAGGAGAGAGTGCTAGAGAGTTTGGGAGACAAAATGGGGATCTTTTTAGATGCTAAAACTATGAGAATATGTGAAATGAGGTGAGTTGTGTCTAAGGTGAATGAGGAGCTCGAAAATCATAGGCCAAGGGAGATATTTTGGCTTTCAAATTCAAATTAAAATGATAGAGACATGATCCTTAAAATCAGGACTAAGGGGTCCTCAAATGAGTCATCAAATGGACCCAAACTCATGTGACTTTCATGTGTTGTTCATCTCACTTAAATTTATATTTGCATTTGGCTTCAAATATTTTCATGGGTGACTTGATAACTTGGCCAAGAGTTGACCACCGAAGTTGACCGTTGACCGGAGTTGACCATATTCGTCTTTTTCCCGATTTTGCCCCATCCTCTCCAAGGACTAATGAAATGTGCTCGGCTTCTCCAAAAAGTGATAAATTACAATCTTTAAGAGTGTTTCCGTGTCAACTCCCAATTTCTTAATATAAAAAGGAAACGTTATAAGAATAATACTTTATTCATAAAAGACAAGCAATAAACATGAAGTTATGGACGTAATTAGCACATAATTATTGACGTAACAAACTACCTCACACATATATTTGGTAAATCATGAATCGTGTATTGTATAAAGACTGAAGTATGAGAATGAGTCACACAACGCTCAAACTAACAAAAATACTGATGTTTGAGAAAGATTCACACCACGCTCAAGCTAACAAAAAGACTGATGTTTGAGAATGAGTCAAACGACGCTCGAACTAACAAAAAGACAGGCGTCCTATAGAAATTTAGACGACAGTCGTCTGTCCTCTGACTATTCCATCAGACACAAGCATGCACAAGCATGGATGGCAATTATAGGCAAAATGAATGTCATCCGTCGTCTGAATCCTGTGATCGTCATCTCTATAATCGGTATACGACAGTCATTTCAGTCTTTTTAACGTCGTCTGAAACCATTTCATCATATGATGGCTGGATAGACGATGGACGAAACACATTTCAAACGACGCATAATGACCATCGTCTGAAGTGTTTTGTGTAGTAGTGAACCAGAAAATTCATTGATACAAAAACTCAGTTGTCTGCGTCATCTTTGAAGTTGCAAATTAGGTCTGAAGTAAGATAGAGAGAAATAGGCTCAGATATGAATTAAGATGAAGAGAAATAGGTTTAGATCCGAAGTAAGATAGCGAATGGGTAAGTTATCATACCATAATACACTAGATAACACCTATGTGCGCCTTGCTGCACATTATGAACCTCATGAATTTGAAGACATGCACTATCAATTTGTCATTGAAAGATCAATACAGTCCTGAATGTTTAGGTAGAGCTTGACACTTTAGCTGCTATAATAATCTTAAGATAAATCAAGAAAGCGGAAGAAAACGGACCACCAAAAGTTTTATAGAACAACTTAGCAAGCTTTCTACTCCTATCACGAATCGTATCTTCAGAGGAGCTCAAACTTGACACCTAAATCATTAAAATCATAATCACATGCCTCATTACATCCAACTCGATCGAGCAACTTATAACCATGAATTAGTCAATATTTTCTTAAGCTGCCCCATATATCTTAGTATCAAATAGATCAGTTACCAAATGAAAGCCATGATAAGTCAATCATTTCTTAAACCATTTTAACTTTTGAGAACTGTAATCAGAAAGTTAGAAGAAGACATAACCAAAATTTAATCTCAAATACATTGAATTGTTACTCACCTAACTTGACAGTAGCTTATGAATTAAACCTATGCATGTCGTTGCTCATAGTGGTCATCGGCCAAGGTTTACATGGAATCCCAATCGGGTTATTCTCCATCAGACTACCCTTATTGTTCTCGAATCATTTACCCCGATATGTTTTTCCCAATTTGAACCCAAATCGACGACCCAAATTCAAAGTCAGCTACAAATTCACTTGAGGGTTGGAATATTTCAAAGACCGATTTGTATTTCATTGATCTGGGTAAAGAATTCAATACCAAGCAGATTTCAAAGATTGATTTGGAGCAAAGTCTGGAAACGCAAGAATGAAGATAGAGAAGTCGAAAAAGAAGACGAACGAAAAGAAAGAAAAATAGGGATTATTATTTGCAATGGCATACAGCATAATTATGAAATATAAAATGGGGCAAATGATAAAATTGAGGGGTAAAATTGGAAATCAACTGTTTTATAAACAGTAAATTCCCAACCGTCATTTCATATAGATATAACGAGCATGGTATCCCGGGCGCTAGTAAAAAATGTTTTCTTTGTCGATCAATTCATAACATTTTCTTTTGTGACCACTTCGACTGGAGCTAAAATTCTGATACAAAATATGCATATATACATTCCACAAAATTATTGTGATTAAGAAAAATGGATAATTGCAATTGAAACATAGCATAATCAGCATATAAGCATTTCAAAAGCAAAAAGCACTAAGTTGATCTTCCTTTTGAATCTCTTCATTTCTCTATCTCGAGCACGTACTTACCATGCTTTGCTTAGCCTCTGTGTCTTTCTTCCACTGCCTTCACTATAAAGAATCGCTAGAGAGTGAACAGTTTGGTGAGATCTTGATAATCTTCAACTTCGGTTGTGAAATGTGATTAAATTTACAACGTGTTGATAGCATCGCGCCAACGTTGTTGTGGAATAGAGAGTTGAAACTGATTTGATTACTATGAAGTATGAACATATACCAGAATTGGAGACTCATAATTAGCGGAGTACTGACAGGGCTATTTGAAATTTTCTCATTGTAGTTTTTGCATTTGATTCATAAATCACAACATTCAAAAACAAAAAATAAGAATAATTGTGAGGGCAGAGACGGGGTGAATAGAAGAGAAACACAACTTCTCTTGTTCTCACTTGCAATTCTTCATTAAACATTTAAACCTCCATGATCAACACAATATTAACATAAGTATTAATGCCCTATTATTCAACAAAAGAAAGGCAACAACAACGTACCGAAATAGAGTAACTCGATAGCAAAAAAAAGTAGAGTAACCCAACAGCAAACAGAGTAACTTGATACTAAACTCCTGAAAATTATTCCATGCATGGTGGTGCAAGTGCACTTTCTATGTAAATAAGGGTAAAATAGAAATTCAACCCTTCTTTTATAATTTTTTTTTTCAAAATTTTTAACTTTTTGTTAGCTTCGAACCAATAAAAACTTGTCACGTAGATGGTGCAAGTGCACTGCCCTGTATGAAATATGTTCCCCCAAACTCCTTGGACCAAAAATAAATGTTTCATCTCCCCAAAACTCCTTGGATCAAAGTTTTTGTTAAAGAGACCACCTGATTTCCAAAACTTCTGATTACAAACTCCAATTAACTTGCATTCAGAAAAATAAACAATTAACATGAGCCTAATCTCATCAAAACCTCCAACCAAAATCACAAAACTCACCAAAATTTCCAAATTAATTCCAGTCCAAAATTGACTTTTAGGTGAGAGTCTAAAATTGAACTTTAGAAGAGAGAATTTGTCATTAGCTTTTCTTTTCATTTTGTTTATTGTGTCTTTTTTATTATATTTATTTTCCGTTCTGTTTGATGTTGTAGGCACTTCTTGGGGACGAAATAATGAAGGCTATTCATTCCATCAACTTGTACTTTGGATTTCATTTGCAGAAGTTCACTCCAGCATTAGCAGTACATGCCTCAATTCTTTAGAGGGAGGCCACTGAAGTTTGTGAGTTTGTTGCGTCTAGGGTTTTTGCGATGAATGCGATTGATTCAGAGAATTAAGATGGGTTCTGAATCTCAGTGTTTAAATTGATATGTCACTGTTAATTTCTTTGGAATTTGTTCTTAAATCCTAAATTTTTCGTTATTTTTAGATTTATGTAAAGAAGTTTTATTACGACAATGTTTGAATCTTATTAATTACAAACGTTCAAAAGGAGAATTTTGTTGAGCATTGAGTATTGGTTTAGTGGTGAAACCCTTCTATCAAACAATGTACCACAACCATAAGTAAAAATACAACATTGAACCCTTGACTGATAAGACAAAAAAATTCTACCATCTTGTATCCATGACATAGCCATCTATGAAATAATACAAAAACAAATAATAAAAGTAAACAGTCTTATGAGTTGAGACTCTTGAGTGACAAAGAAGATCAATGTTTTAGAATTATGATGCAGATACGTGAGCAATCATGAGTTTGAAATATTCATGAAGCACCGTTTATTTCAATGAGCACTAATGAGTGATCTAGATGATTTCCCTATAACCTATATAAGGTGATATCATTTCATCATCCATTAAAAAAAATTAAATAAAGCATCTTCATCCAAATAGAGAGCGAAGAATGTTAACTCCAAGTTGAGGGTGTTGTAGTTGTTACGGAGCACAACATCATTCAATGTCATGCACTCTAGTGTCTTCTTTTAAAATCATGTTCACAACTTATTCTACAAAAAACAATGGCAAAAAATCATTATAATTCAAATCTCAAAACAAAAAACACACATAATCTGCAAGTAATTAAAAGCATACCCTAAATAGAAAACTAACCTTAAAAATAATAATATCTGGTAATAATCCATTAATGTGTTTTGCCAGAGTAAGATTGGTTGCATAGCTTGTTTTGAGGAAAGTTCTCAAGTGAACTCGGTTCCTCGTGAACCAAAACAAAATTGTGAAAAATCATAAAAATCATCTATCATCTATGTAATCTGGACGGTAACATCGAAGCCAATTACTAGAGTGTGATTAAAGAAAAGGTGATCACTATGATTGGGTAGTGGGTGAGGTTCTTACTTATATTGAGTGGATTGTTGGGATGCAAGATATAACTAATTGGAGGGAGAATTGGGCAAATGGTCATCAAACTTTAGCAAGATCAATAATTCAATAACTATCGTTTGACATACATCAAAATGGTCACTCAACTTAGGTCTCCGTATATAAAAATAGTCACTCCATCATTTGGGACGTTAAAAAAACATATTTCAGCATCTTTTGTTTCCTACCAGGGTAGATTGGTCTCGATTCCTTGGCGCCACTTCTTCTTCTTCCCTGTGCTACAGTACTTTTTCCTCCAGTACTTTTTCCTCCAATTTTAACATTCTTACCCAATTCTCTCACAATAAAAGGTAAAGTTCTAGACCTTCTTCCCCATTTATCTTCCATCAAACACGCCGCCTCAAACAGATTCATCTTCCCTGAAACATATTCATAATCCCTCAAACTCTAGAATCTACCAATTTCCTTTTCACTAAACCCGATTATCTTCTTTGTAAGGGATGTCAAAGCGCCATAATCAGTTGTTGTGTCACTGTGACCAAGTCGCTTACTTGCAGCGTTCTAGGAGAAATTGGTCAGCGGGGAGAAGGTTCTATGGTTGCTATCTAGGCCAGGTTATTGTTGTTTACATTTTGAACTAAAAATTGTTGCTTTGTTGGTTGGTTTAAATTGGGGATTAACGTACATATGACTTTGATTATGTATAGGAACCTGGAAATTGTGACTACTTTCAAAGGTACGACCATGTGTCCCCGGTCTCTACAAATAATTCCTAGTTTGATCTAAAAGAAAAACTTATTTGAAGGATCTGTGAAAACTTTGGAGGTAGAGAAGATGGAAATGGTCGAGTGTAGCTTAAAGCAAATGGAGGTTGAGTTGAAGACAATGAGGAAGATGGTGAAGATACTTTGGACTATTATTGTGTTGTTGTGTAGCTATATTTTGTTTAGTAAGCAAAATAGAAAGGCATGAAGTATGATATGTGTCATAGAGTTGTCTATGGTAATTGGTTTAGATGCCACTGTGAATGTAATTTAGTAGCAAGCAAGTTTTTGTTGTTGTTGTTTTTGTTGTTTTTGTTGTTTTTTTTGTAAGTAATGGAAGGGATCAATTCAGTTGATATCAATGTAGTTGTAAATTTTCACAAAGGTTCCTTACACAAATTCAGTTCAATTATGTAACAACCTGAAATGCACAAAATCAGAAGCCATGTAAAAGTGGTCTTAGATTACAAATAACAACCTGAAATCAATTCAATTATGAGACAACATGAAATTCAGTACAGCTCAATGCAACTTGCAAATTCAATTTCCCTTACACATAGCAACCTGAAATGCTATCACAATACAACTTGATAGCCATATAATCTACAGACATAACATAACACAAATCCTAATAAATTTCATGGTCTTAGATTACAAGCCATACAAAAGTGGCCAGAATGCATAATAGTGCATAATTGTTGCATCATCCAAACAAAAGTGGCCAAATCTCAAACTAAACAACACAAAATAGCATCTAGATTCAACACCTGAGGACTCCTCATCCTTGATTGACCTCTAGTCCCTCTATTCCCTCCAGTCCTCCCTGTTATTCTGCCAGCACCCATGCCTCCTCTTATAGTTGGAGCTCCTTATGATAATGAACCGATTCCAACATCTTCCCGTGTCATATGAACTACGGATGGAACTGGCTATGATGAAGTAGCGGTTGGAACCTAAAAACACATATGCACTAGTCTAATAACAGAAAACAACAATAAGCACAAGTACATCATCCATAATTCCATCAAAAAGACAATGAGCATATCAATAACATTCTTACATTGACAATTGTTCTTTCAATTTGAGATAAAGTTCCAATGTCAGACCATCTTCCTCTTTGTTGACCCATTCCACCACTTTGAGATCCTCTTCCTCTTTGTTGACCCCTTCCACCTCTTTAAGATCCTCTCCCACTTTGTTGGTTATATCGGCTACAAGTTCTTGCATTATTCCCAATTTTCTTACACACACCACATTTGTTGTTACTGAAATGTGCCTTAGACAATTTTTCATCTCCTGGAAGTGGTGGTACCTCACCTGTAACTCTGTACAAGGCATATATAAATATAGCATGAATAATGTAATAATCTGTAAATTAAATACAAACCTACTAATAAATAGAATGCTTACCAGTTAATGAAATCCTTGTTTGATTAAGAGGTCTTCCTGGTCCTCTTTTGTATTGTGGAGGCAGTATAGGAGCATCAATCATTTCTCACTCATCAATGCCAGGAATGGCTTCAATGGCAAGTGCATAAGCAAGGTCCTGAGTCTCTTTCTTATAACAGTTGTGAACATAATCCATAACATTCAATTGTTTGGAGAGAATGACACACATGGCATGAGGACAAGGCAGGCCATTTAAATCCCACCTCCTACAAGTGCATGTACGTTGTAGAAGATTAACAACATGAATTGAGGTAATACCAAAGGCACAACCAGCTCCTTTGCCTTTTATTTGAAACTTCATATTTGCTGAATCAGTTGGATCATAGTCTTGTCTAACATTTGATAAGTTTTTCAGCAACTTCTCAATTCTATTACCCACACTTCTTATCCATTTTTCATCATCACATCTTTTGGTATGCATCCTTATCATCAAATTCAACCTCAACTCTTCATTTAGTGCTAGGATAGAAATCTTCCTTGCAGGCAAAATCCTTGAATTGAATGTTGCACAAAATGTCACATTTGACATTGGTCTTGAAGTGAGATCTACTCCAGTGATTTGTTGGTCTCTATTTCAACCAATTACAGGCCTTATGATTAACAACATCATTGACATTCATGTGTCTAGTCCACCATGGGAGAGTTGTACTCCTTAAAGCTGTCAAAAATAACTGTTTTAGTTCACTCCCAACATGTCCAACTCCCTTAAAGTTTGCATACAAATGCCCTACATAGTGCCTATGCTCACTATTAGGAAAAATATCATTCACTGCATCCAAAAGACCCTTCTGCTTGTCACTGATGATTATGTAAGAGAAGTCATTTTTAATCTCTAAGTCATCTCTTAGCAGTTACATGAATTATGTCCATGTCTCCCTTGTTTCCTTCTCCACAATAGCATAAGCAATGTGATACATCGCATTATTTGCATGTATACCAACTGCATTGAGCATTATCCCCTTTAACTTTGTTCTCAAATGAGTTTCATCTAGCTCTATAAGTGGCCTACACCCACTTTTCCATCCCTTTTCAGTGTTTTATAACAAATATACATCTTTTCAGACCTTCTCCTTCCATCTTCCTCTAAAGGAGCATGAATGTAGACAATATTTCTTCTGTTGACCTTCCTCATTTCACTAGCCCATGACTCAAGCAAATTGTACTTGTCTTCAATGGTTCCTTGAATTAATTTATCTGCAATCATCTTTGCCCTATGACATATTTGATAGTTTACTGTTAATTGAAAGTCATTGTCCACAATTGCATTTATACCAGCAGCTAACCACCCAGAATCTGCTATGAAACTGGTCAAGTATCTCTTTGCTATAAAACTAGCATTGCAATGGTATACCCTTCTCTTCCTTAGAGCAGAACACTTATGCTCTAGCTTGCAAGTCCTTATGACTATTTTAGGTGATTCTGCAGATATTCTGGAAGCCCAGATCTTAAAGGGACACTTTTCTGTCTGGTCATCACCTTGGCTACTTATCTTCTCTTTACCTTTACCTTTACATCTTGGCTCAGAAATCTTGCATACTTCTTGGCATATTTTCTTGTCATTGGGATCAAACTTCAACTTCTTCCTTGTCTGAATAGCATGCACCTTAACTGCATCCTTAAAATACTCAGTATTTGGGTATCTCTTACCAACACAAAACTGTAGATTTTTTAGTTCAGTCTCCTTGTTGAACTCGGGAAACTTTGTCCATCTCTTCTTTTTTCTTTTGTTTCTTTTACCATCAAACCTCATATGAGGATTTTCATCATTGCCATACTCACTCAAGCTTGAAAAACATCTAAATTTTCATCATCACCATTACCATCAGAGAGTACTGCTGCATTTGTTGTCACATCTTCTATTGCCTTTCCCATGTTATCTCCCACTTCATCTCTATCAACAGTTCGTTCAGTCACAGGCTCTCTTAAAACTTTATCATCACCATCCACATTTTCCCTGAACAATTAATCATCATCCTCAGACTTGTTTATTTCATAATCAGAATCATGCAATTCCTCATACTCAGTGTCATCATTATCAGTAAGTTCTACACCAAAATTAGCTTCAATGTAGGGGTTCTGAACTCTGTTCCTTGTTGAATACCTCTTTTCTCTTTCTACATTATTCTTCTTTGCCCTAGGTGTTTTAATCCTACCAGCTGCTCTTTTTCTTCTTTTCCTTAACATGGGAGCTGAACTTGTGCCCTCACTAGCATCAACACTAGAACCAGAACCAACATTAAGACCACCACCAACACTAAGACCTTGTTTAAATGCAGGAGGACCTTCAAAGCCAGGATGAGCTTCATCAAAACCAGGAGCTTCATCAAAACCTAGAGGTTCATTAAAACTAGAAGAAGCTTAATCAAAACCTGGAGGGGCTTCATCAACTGTTGGAGATTCTTCAACTCTACTGAACAATGTCCTTTAAGTTGGCTTCTTCTTTTGAATAGGTAACTTAGCCCTCACTTCAACCTCTACATCTACTATGTCTGGAATGTAACTACCAAAGTACTTTGAATGCTGAATATTAGGGTTACTAATTCCATTTAGGTCTTCCAACTCACATTTTGCTTTTCTTCTTTCACAAGTTGCCACCATCTGAATCTCCACTGCCATGATGCTTGAGCATTTTACTAACATGTTCATGACCTGAAAGTGGTAAGAACTCATTGTCTTCTCTGCTCGTGTACTAATATGTGATTGGAGGCTCTCTATATGCCAAGTCCTCTACCATATGGTTCAAACATACCTAACTAAACAAGTCTGGATCTTGATTGTCCACCCATACTACCTCATCACCCTTATACACCCTTTTATTTTCCACAAAATAAATACGTCCACCATGATGCAACTATATAGTTATATTCTCATCTGCAATTCAGGGTACTGCCCTCTAATGGTACACAATCAACAACCAAATTGAATAAAAAACTGAACTAAGGATAGATTGCATGATTAACAATGGGATATTAAGCCAACTTACCCCAGAATTTCAATAAATAGACCCATAATCACATTTCCTATACTCAGTGCCAAAAAACAACAAAAATTGGAACACCCATTGTCGAAATCAAGGTTTGACTACTGCATTAGATTACAATATTGAAAGCCTTAATCCCAATTTTTCTTATTTCCCCAAACCTTGAACAGTAACACAGAAACCCTAAAGCGAACAAAAGTTAAAAATCCAACCACTTAATCTCTACTTTATCGACATAAATGACAAAACAAACAGTAGAAAGAGATAGGTATTCAATTACCATGTGCAGTAGGTGTTTCTTCAATGCAAAAGTATCTCCAATACTTTGGCAGAATATGATCATCCATCACCAAAGAGATTCGGTCAACAAAAGCAACTGATCTTCCTCACTTTTGCAGATTCTTCCAACCACTTATGCCTTTGAGACGAATCTTCTTTGATTTTGACTAAAAGAAGAGTACAGAGTGAAAGAAAATGAACAAGTGAGACTGAATATGAGAGTGAAATTGAAAGAGATAAGTTTTGAAGTTGAATTTAGGGTTTTCAAATCGAAAAGAATGCAAAATGACTCATATAATCTTTATAATTGGGCACATGTTGGATACATCGATGACACATGCCTTTTTTTTAACATCCCAGATGACCAGGGTGACCATGTTGATATACGGAGACCTAAGTTGAGTGATCATTTTGATATATGTCAGATGATAGTTACTAAACTGTCGATCTTGTCAAAGTTAGGTAACCATTTGTCCAATTTTCCCCTAATTGGTATTTCTCCTTCATTGCAATTGACTGGGCTTTGAGTTTTGGACTAGACAAAACGAAACTGGACCTCCGGACAAGATAATGGCCAACACATTTGCATCAGTTCCAGGACCAGAGCTCAAACTATATATATAAACCCTAACAAAAACCTCAGGACTTATCGCTCCACTCCAACATGATCTGCGAATCGACTCCACTCCAACATGTCTTAGACTTCGTTTTTGCGACCAGCTTCTAACCAGTGCTATGGTAAGTTCCATTTTTTTCGATTACTCGCATTTTGTATCAAGTGATTTTATGTTCGATTACCCACATGCTGTATCGTATTCATGGTAAAGAGGAAAGTAATCGTTGATCAGTTATATACTAGACGTTTCTTCGTGGTAGTTGATATACTATGTCTATTGAAGCTTGAATCTTAGTAGCAACGGCTAAAGCTTCGTTATTTGTTGATATTACTTGTATGTGTGAAACTATGTAAAAGTTGGGAATTCGTTAATGAAAGATTTTGAGCTTCATTACTCATTACTTAAATACTCTTGGTCACTTGAATATCTTAGATGGACGGAGAACCACACAAGTGCCGTTTGAAAATGGAGTTGGACAGAATTAGCAACTTACCGAGTCATGTTATTGACCAAATTCTGTCGAGTTTGCCCATTCGGGTGGCAGCGAGGACAAGTGTTTTATAAGCCAGTGGAGGTACATATGGGCTACTCTTCCTAATCTTATGTTTGATTATGACTGGCTATGGATAGAATTGTTGATCACGCACTCTTGAATCATATTGGTGTTCGATGCAAAAATATCTCCTGCGGAGAGATCCTTCCGCGAAGCAGTCTCTTTTATTGGCCTCGGATAGTTTGACCGCATGTATCAGTTTATCCTGTATGTGCTGCGTATGCTAGAGTGCCACCGTTCTTCAATAGAATATAGAATGTAAAGCTGCCTGACTTCTTGATAAGCGATTAAGACAAGGAGAGCACCAACCCTGTCTGAATATGTCCTTCTCACCTAGTAACCTAGGACTTTTGATATGTGTCTCTCGCAGAGCCTTCAAAATCGATACCTCACACTCCTTTATCAGTGCAAAGCAGAGTAATCTCTCTGACGATGTGTTGAGAACACTGCTTCCTTTGGATATCCAAACTCTCACTCGATAGGTGACAAGCCCTTCAATCGTCCAGTCGCAATTGCTTCATTCTGATCGCAATACTCTCACTCGATAGGTGACAAGCACTTTGATCTGCTGGTTGCAAAGAAGATAGAATCACTTGACGAGATGTCTGTCTAGGTGTACTTATGTATAACAAATGTATGTATTTGATCGGGGACCTTTTCCACAAAGCTCTTATTTTCCTTATATAATGCGCGGTAGTTGTCTTTCAATTACTTTGAACTTCTTCTGCTCTTTGAATCTCAATATAACTCCGACACCAGCATACGGGTTTTAATCCTTATAGAACTTCAATGCTATCACAACTCTTCAATAAAAGAAACCTATCTGAAACAGACAATGTATGATAGACATCCAAGCTGCATGGAATCAGCTAATTCATGAATTACAGTTCTAATCGAACTCTAACTCTCACACTTGGCCGCTCGCTAAGACTTCAGCCATCTTGGGCCGCTCGCCAAGACTTCAGCCATTTAAGCCCAATATGAAATATTTATTTCAGACCCAAACATTGCCCCTCAAGTCTTGAACTTGAATTACCTATGCAAGCGAAAAGACTTGAATATTAGCCGACTGACGCGCTGTTAAACCAAACAGTAACATAACACCCAAGTGTCACGTCACACAACTCCTCTAAAAAGTTGCATCACTCGACTGACGTAATATAAAAGCACCAATCCATATCAACAAAATCTTATTTCCCAACGAGACCTTCTCACTTGCCTTGATCCTGCACTTTTAACCTCCTTAGTCCCAAGCGAAGACCTTTCATTCTCGCCGCCGTCCATCCCTTCCAATCTAGACAATGCCTCCACGTAAAAACATATCCATCCCTTACTTAGACCATAACGTCGAGAAATTTTCGAGACACCTCAAGGCTGTCGCCAAATGACAGAACCCAGAAGCAATTATCTCTTTAACAATAGACCCAAACGAAGGCACTGGCCTGCTTGGTCCCTTTCTAGATGTTCCAATCAATCCAGAGCTTTTCAATATCCTCCGCCATCCCATTTGCACTTCATCCCTAATAGTCCAAGAAAACCCCAGAGCAAACCCAAAGGAATGGACTAGTAAATATACCCTTTGTCTAATTGGGAGATGGTCGCACTCAAACGTAGAGGATCTCGCTTGGTACTGGCACCGTCGCGGATAAGATATCAACCGGTGGGAAACATTTGGAATCACTCAACTCATCGACTTGTGCTTTTCTCTCCTAGCTGGTGGCAATAGAGCACCGTTTGCTACAGCCATGTGCTTTTGGGATTTCACCACCAACTGCTTCCGTCTCCCCTGTGGTGATGTAAGTTGTACACCATCTTTGGAATTCCCGCGTTTGCAAATTCCTGATCGCTCAACCAACACAACGGGACACCAGTTCAGGCCTCCCTCAATCGTCCTTCCTCCTACTCTTCCTGGGTAAAACACTTTGTACATGAGAAGAAAGACACAGATCAAGGAGGCATAGCCTTTTTGGAATACTGGCTATTAAAGTACATCTTCTGTCCATCTTCTGCAAAGGTCAACAGATGTTGGACCAACCTTGCCGAACGCCTTTTCAACTATGAACAACTGGGCTTGGTTGAATCCGTCCTCGCCTACATCTATTATGGTTTGAGGCGAGTCGCACTTTCAAAGCTCGACCTTAATCAACCAGGACCGCTCTGGATGGTGGAGCTCTGGTTGCGGATGTACTTTTCCTTTTTCTGCCCTACAACACCTCCTGTCTTTGAAAATCAGAAGCTAATGGGCCAAACGTTGGTATCTACACCAACTAGGACTAGAGTATGGTCTTACTTAAACTGCTTCAACTACCTCTGCATACAAAAAGACTTTCCAACCGCAGTAGTTGAAGTAATTCTGAATCGTCGCCATCCTGACATCCTCGCGAGTGGGTTTATGCCCTCGCCAGAGCAAAGCGCTCTTGCGAGGAACTTCTTCCTTCAGTGTCACACTTGCAAAGACCTTCCAGTCCCAGATTCAGCGAGCCTCGGGTACGATCTCTATGCCCCAAACCACTTCACAAGACAGCTTGGGCTCACTCATGACGCTCATATGCCCCTCGCCTGTTCTATGAACAAGTATACTCTCTGGCGAGGAACAAATCATCCCATAGCAGCAGATGTGCAGAATGAACACTTTGGCTTCCCAACAGTAATACTTCCCATCATAACGAAGCCACTCGTGATTTCCCAATCGATCACCGAATCGTACCAAGTCTGGTGCTCCCAACTTTGGAAAGACATACGACACAAGGGACCAATTGCATGCTTTACCACTATCTTTTATGGTTTTTGCAAGAGATTTTTGAATGAAGAAAACTCAGCCGCCATTAGGAAGTCTTATAAGTACATAAGCACTACCCCCTGGCCACATGTATACTCCTCACACCCAAAAAATGCCACATGTATTAGCAAGTTCTTATACTGTATCTGATTAACCTTTCTTCTTAAAAACAGCACGTCCTTGAGCCAGACGTGACTCTTGCCTTGCAATCATTCAAGAAGAAAAGATCCAATCCTTCTGGGAAATCAGTAAGTAATACAATTTATTCACCCAGAACGAACTGTATGCATTTGTCACTAAACTGCAACTAACCCAACCCTTTGATAGTCTCAGAAACGCAGGAAGATCAACTCCAAGCCTGAAGAGCCTCCAAGTGGCATCTGGTTAGCTACAGAGATCACGAGCAGGGACAAACAAACAAAGCTTCAAGCTCAAGTTTTCCATGCTACTTTTGATCAAAGGAGTGACAAAGCCTCTAGGGCAAGCGCCTGCTCAGCATTGGTTTTCACCATTGCACATTGGCTATGTGCAAATCCAAACAGCATGCTCACGGTCTCTGATTTTGATGACCTCCTTGTGCAAGGTTCCTCAGAGTGGCAAGAACTATGCAAGGACGAGGCCCTTACAAGCTCTTACCCAGATCAACATTTTGATCTGGAGGTTATTTCGAAGGCTGACATCAGACCATTGAAGTTCTAATCTGATAACTCATTCATTGAGTATTTCAACCCAGAAAGGTTTACAGCCTTGAATGGCCTTGCATCTTTCGATATGTCATGGGAGAAAATCAGTAAGAGCCACAAACTTCAAGTATATATAGTGAGTTGGAATGATCACTTCTCGTCCTCAAAACTTAAGACGAAGCCTATTATATTGTGGACTCACTGGGGGGAAAGGCTCTCTGAAGGATGTTGTAGAGCCTACATCTTGAAGTTTGATGATTCCAGCATCATATATGGAGCTGAAGATCATGACACAGGACATGAAGTCATCAACAGCGGCAAAGAGTGCTGTAATGACTTCATAGCCCAGTTTCTGGCTGGGATCATCTGAAAAGAGCTCGAGGAAGAAGAGAAGAACAAGCTTGTTGATATTACAACTTTATTCCGACGCTTGCAAATTGAATTCCAATCTTATTTCATTCCTTCCTCTTCTGGCGAGGGCACAAGTACTCAAAATGACCAAGTCATTTCAGAGCAAGAACAACAAATCTCCTTCTCGCCAGAGCTCTCAGTCGCCAAACCACAGTCATTGGTTGAGGTCAATCTAGAACAACAGGACCCAACTCCCTCCTCGCCAAAGCATAAGTTCCAAGCAACTGAAGAAACACAGTTGTTGTTCCCCGTCCAAGTAAGGATTTATCTACTTACTTTGTTCTGTACTTTATTATCTTTTAACTGGTCCTGACAACTTATGTTATTATTTTTAGCCCAAAAACATTCTTTTGGACATCAATGAGATGACTCCTACTTTAGCAACAAGCCCAAAGGAACACATGAGCTCGCCGGGCCAATATTTTGAACTTCCTGTAATGGCCACCATGGATCAGCCTGCTAGTTCACTATGTGTTAATGATGAAGACCCTGAACCTTTAATCAAAGAGACTACTGCATCGTCTTCATCGCAAGGAGCTCCCTCTCAGGCACTCATAACACAAGAAGCAGTAATAAAGTTGCAAGAACTTTATAGCAAACTGAGTACACTGAGCTCTCCTTCTGCAATCAAAATTGCCCTTCAGAACATTCTCTCTGGCAACTTGGACTTTCCTCAAGACATTCGACACATTTGCGAACAGGTCAGGGAACTAAAGGTTATTGCCCCTACAGAACTTACTCAACATATTCCTGACCTGAAGGAGAAATTATACCAACTCTTGAGCCAAAGTGACACATACCAACGCCTGACACTTGAGTCAGAACGAAAACAAGAAGCAGTGGAAACATTGGTCCCCCAAGCTCAAGAAGAGAAAAAATGAATTCAGGTCGTCTTGACGGACATGTCTACTCATGAAGAAGCTTTGGCAGTCAAAAAGGCTAGACTAGATATCCTTAAAGTTGAAGTGGTTGCCCTCGAAGCTGAAGTAGACAGTATAGTTGCTGATACCTCCAAAGACCAAGCCACTATGTGCCAACTCATGAGTGAAGGAGAGAGCCAAGCACAACTATTGCAAGAAGCAACAGAAGAAGCTGCAGACACTCTACAAATACTCAGAAACGCCTGGCTGGTTCTTGAATATGCTAAGCTATCTGTGAGGGGACATACCCTCCTATTGGGCTTTCCATTTTAAGCCCCCTTTTGTTTGTTCCAAAACTCTTTAAGTATTTATTTGTCCAATCCAAATTTTAGAAACAAAGTGTGAATTGGACCCGATAGCAAGACTGGGCCTCAGAATTAAGCCTTTTCAAACTTGTTCAAATGGAACTACCCTCATTTATAGGCTCTAACCGCTCGCTTGCTCTGATTGTCCAACATTAAATGGAATTTAATTCCATGCTTGGAATCTGTATCGCGTCAAACAATCAAATCTTCAAAATACGTTTTACCTGCCCAAAAATCTTTCATTCATCATGCTCTCCTTTAGGTTAGATAAACCATAAATTGGCCTAATTCCAATTAGATGCGTGTCCTCTATTAACGGGTGTAATTACTCTCGTGAAGCCTTACCGTTGTGACTCCTTTATATAAAAGGTTTCCTCTTCCTTGTATTGTGAACAAACTTCCAAACTTCCTTGCGAGAATGAACTCCCCTTTTGTGTTTTTGCTCTGGTTCTCCTACCTAAAGAAACCTCCAGATAAAACCTTATGTTCGTGTTCTTTAGATATCAATATCCACGTCCAAACCTGGACTAGATAGCAATATCTACGTCCAGGCGATGCCTTGGTTGTCCCAACTTGTGCTTCCATAAGAAGGGAAAGCCACAATCCTGAGGCTGAAAACCCCTCATCTTCCTCCTGTGCACCTGGTCAGTTTCAATATGCATGGAGGCTGCATGCCCTATGGACCTGGCCATACAGAAGGGGAAAGGCAAGGACTTCAACCAGGAAAAAAGGCAACAAATGCCAAGTCTAGTGTAAAGGATCTTCTGATCTGGTGAACTAGCTTCCTTGGCGTTTCAAATCCTCTCCATCTCACCGCTTGAGGTCGATCTCTCTTTTCCATGTATCCATATTTGATACATCAATCCAAGAGCTAGCTATCAACTATTGGATGATTTGGAAAAACAAACTGTATTTTATCTTTCTGTTCTGTTGCTGATTTGTAGTTTGTTTCTCATATGGTATCAGAGCTTGAGGCCGCAAAGCCTTTGTATTCTTCTAAATGATGAATGTAAAATTTTTATTTGAAGCAAAGAGTTCCTTATGTAAAATTATATTGATAAACTCAAATATAGTTTGTACATAACTTTGGCCATAGTATTTGTTTAACCTGAATTCTCTTGACTTAGAAGAAATACAAAAATTTAAAATTTAAATTTGGCCTCAAATATAGGCCCTAAATAAAGATTCAGCCCCAAGTATAGGCTATTATCATGTACATAATCCCTGTGTGTTGCTCCTGCAGTTTACTCATGCGAGTGAAATGGGATGAGCATGAATAAACTGGATTAAGCCACAGTTGGAGGATCTTCATACTCCCAGACTGGTTGTATGAACTTCTTAAGGAAACGACCATTTATAGGATTAGTATGAATGGTGTCAGCTCGATCTCATAAACGAACTGCTCCTTTACCCAAAAGTCGATCGACGATGTATGGTCCTTCCCATTTTTCTGACCATTTTCCTCGTCCTTCAGTCTTCTCGCCAACAGGCAAAATGACTCGCCAGACTAGTTCTCCTTCTGCAAAACTCATGCCCCTAGTACATCAGTCGTAGGCACGACCCACCTTTCGTTTTTCAGCACATAGACTATCATAAGCTTGTATTCTCTGTTCATCCAAGTCTTCATGCTCTTGCCACATCGCTTGTACATAATCTTCACCGATCAGGCTATGTTGTTCCATCACCCGTAAAAATTGAACGTTGATTTCTAAAGGCAAGAATGCATCATGGCCGAACATTAATGCATAAGGAGTGGTACCTGTGGGTGTCCTTTTACTTGTTCTATAAGCACACAGAGTATTAAATAATTCTTCATGCCACAATCTGGCATTACTCGCAAGCATCCATTTAAGGATATGGATAATGATTTTATTGCTTGCTTCAGCTTGACCATTGGATTGGGCATAGTATGGAGAAGAGTGTAGAAAATGTATTACAAAATCCTTCATAAGCTCGTCTACATCTCCAGACATGAATGCTGCCCCACAGTCTGAAACAAAACTCTCAGGAATGCCAAACCTACAAATAATATCTTCAAATAAAAACTGGCGGATGGCCTTTGCTGATGATACCCTGAGAGGTCGAGCTTCAACCCATTTTGTGAAGAAATCAGTAGCTACTATGATAAATTTGTGCCCCTCAGATGAATGAGGATGAATCATTCCAATTAAGTCCAAAACCCATCCTCGAGCTGGCCAATGCTTGATTATAGGTTGTAATGGTATTCTGGGCATATGGCTGATTGGACCATGTTTTTGGCATTCTTCACAACCTTTAGCGAACATGATGCAATCTATGAGCATTCCTGGCCAATAAAAGCCATGTCATCTTATTAACCATCTCTTCTTAGAACCAGCCTGATATGCCCCTGTTATCCCAAGATGGACCTCCCTCATTAATCGCTTAGCTTCACGTCCAAAGACACAACGCAAAGGTATGCCTTCCTCTCCTTTTCTATACAACTCATCATCTTTGAGTACATAGTTAAGAGCTAAAATACGAATCCGCTTCTCTACCAGATTATTAGGATTCTGGAGGTAGGAAATGATATCCTGTCTCCAGTCCACATCAATATGATCAAGGGTAGCAGCGTACCACTCATTTTTATCTTCTTGGCGAGCAAAGAAAGATGGAAGGGTCATTCGTTCAACCTTTAATATACGTTCACGTACACCATCTTGCAAGCTCACCCCTGTTGCTAGTTGAGCAAACTCGTTTGCTGCATAATTCCTCTCGTGAGGGATGTAACTCAACTCCACCTCAGTAAACAACTTAAGTAAATCACATGCTCGCTTAGCATATGGTTCTAGTATTGGTCCAGCCTTATACTTGGTTTCAAGTTGTCGGATCACGAGTTGGGAGTCTCCAAATACATGCACATCCATGATCTCCATATCTAATAGAAGTTCCAATCCAATGATCAAAGCTTCATACTCTGCTTGGTTATTTGTGCATCTGAAGTCCAACTTGAAAGAATAAGAAAAAAGTTTGGCCGCGTGGAGAAACTAAAGCAACTCCTGCCCCAGCCATAATACTCGTACTTGACCCATTAAAATATAAACACCAAGGGGCCAAATCAATACGAGTGAGTTCCATTTCTGGCCCCTCATAAACATCCTTCATTGGATGATGGGCCAGAAAGTCGGCCACTGCTTGGCCTTTAACCGCCTTATGGGGAACATACTGCAGAGAGAATTCTGACAAAGCCAGAATCCACTTTCCAATCCGTCCCCGGAGAATGGGTCTAGAAAGCATATACTTCACCAAATCTGTTTGTGCTATGACATACGTGGTGAAGGAAAGTATGTAGTGCCTCAACTTGCACCCTGAAAAATACAGAGCCAGACACAATCTTTCCATTGGAGAGTATCTCGTTTCACACTCGTTCAAGGTACGACTGAGATAGAAAGTAGCACGTTCAATTCCTGATGTGTCGTCCTGAGCTAATAAACTCCCAATAGAAAGGTATGTAGCTGATATATACAGCTTAAGAGGAACCCCTGGCCTTGGAGGAACCAAGACTGGCGGGTTCGTTAGATATGCTTTGATGGTCTCAAACGCCTCTTGATGGATAGGCTCCCATATAAAGTCTTTCTGGTTCTGAAGCTTGAGCAAAGTTGAGAATTGTTGTTTTTTCCCAGCAGCATTGGCAATGAACCGTTGTAAGAAATTGATCTTTCCTAATAAGCGTTGTAGCTCCTTCTTACTCTTTAGTAGGATTGCACAAAGAACCGCTTGTTTCTTGTCGTCCGGTATATCAATCCCACGCTGATGAACCAAAAATCTCAAGAAGTCTCCTGCTTGTACTCCAAATACACATTTGGCTGGATTCATCTTCAGTTGATGTTGCCTCATTCTAAGAAACACTTGCTGCAAGTCTTCAATATGATCACTTTTGCACTTCGTTTTAACTACCACATCATCTATATAGACTTCCATAGTCTTACCAATAAGATCATGGAAGATTAAGTTCATTGCTCATTGGTAGGTTGCCCCTGCATTCTTGAGTCCAAATGGCATGTCCACGTGCTCAAATACTCCTGCAAATCCTGGGCACTGAAACACAGTCTTATGTCTATCTGATTCTGTCACTGGGATTTGATGGTAACCAGCAGTTCCATCCATGAATGTTAACATCTCATGACGAGCCACTGAGTCCACCAACAAATCCGCTACTGGCATTGGATATGCATCCTTTGGAGTTGCATTGTTCAAGTCTCGATAGTCAACACATACTCGCATTTTTCCATTCTTTTTCTTGACCGGGACTACGTTGGATAGCCACTTATTATACTTGGCTACTCGTATGATCCCTGACTTGAGCATTTTCTCGACCTCTTCCTTAACTAAAATTGCTGTTTCTGTATTCATTCGACGCATCTCTTGTTTCACCGGCTTCTTCCCTTCTATGATGGGTAAGCTGTAACAAACCAAATCCGGTGACAGTCCTGGCATGTCGTCATACTTTTCTGCAAAACAATTAGCGTATTCATGTAGCAATTCAATGAGCTTCAATCGTTCTTCAGGCTCGAGGAAGGTACTAATGGCCACAGAGATTGGCTCCTTATTGGTCCCAAGATTGATCTTTTCAATGGGATCTTTGACTTTAGGTGGTAAATCATCCAAAGCTGCTGGAGCTAATTTGATATCTTCCTCCTCTTCCAAGTCATGCAATACATCTTCATCCACATATTCCAATGCTGCAATCATTGGAACCTTCTCATAGGCTTGACTCTCCACCAGAAAATTATGAAAGCGATCCTGTAAAGAGTAACAAGCCTCGGTCTCTATGCTTGATAGAGACCCGATTATTGAGAACGTTTGGATGGTAGCTCAATGGTGTAGGGTCTGCTACTATCTTGATTTACTTGAATTATACCCCACTGAGCTAGTTCAGAGGCCATAACACCAACTAGGCGGCCTTTGTTATCAACGCCACATACCTCCAATGTCCTAAGGTCACTGTGGTAATAGCTAGCTTCTAACGAGTTATCAGAAATAGAATACGAACGAGGATCAGCATCAATAATTTCTGCTTCACCAGACTCCATATTCCAGAGTAACATCTGTTGATGGAGGGACGATGGTACACAATAGCTCATGTGGATCTAGTCACACCCCAGAATTGCACTGTATGGAGCTGTGCACTATGCTACAAAGAATGTATAAGTATTGGTGGCTGGACCGATGTGTACCTACAAAAAGACAATGCCCAAAGTCTTGGAAATGCTACCCTGAAAATTTCTAATGTTTAGTGTGGTTTCTTGGATAGCAGACTTGGGAACGCCTAATAAGGCCATTGTTTTGACTGTGATGATATTCATTGCTGCCCCTGAGTCCACTAAGAGTTTGTTGACTTGAATTCTCTGGATATTTCCTATTACATATAACAGCCGCATGTGCATGGCCATGTCTATAGTAGGCTTGGCGAACATCATTTGTCCCTTTGTTGATGATGAATCTGTCTTTGGTGTCTTGGCGAGTGCTAAATTATCTTTCAATATTGGTTCATCTTCTGGCACTACCAAGTTATTGATGCTTCTGCTCGTGATTGATTCATCCATTGATACTGGTGGAGGTAAAGCATATTTGGAGGACAGAATAAACACCATGTTAGCAGTAGTATCCACCTCCTCGACATATTCTTCAGCTTCTTCATCCTCACCTTCACCGTAATTCATCAATTGCTCATCATCTTCACAGTCGTTACCATCAGCATGTTGTTCCTCGGAATCCAGAGTGGTAGTGACCTCGAGAGAAGCAACCTGTTGCAACTGGTCCTCAGGCATAGGATCTATGGTTGCTGGCATGAGTAGTGTTGAATCTTGCTCCTTGGGATGAGAAATAGGTTGTCGGACCTTCTTTTGTTCTTCTACAATTAAAGGTCTATGTCTCCATTGTAAGACCTTGGTCTCGCTTGGAGTATTTTGCTTTGGATTAAGTTTCCCCTCCTTTGGAGGTGTATGTAGCCCCATTGTTTCCATCGCTTCATCATCAAAAGTGAGACGTCTTCTTACTGGCTTTCGTTTCATGACTTCACGATGATCCTCATGAATAGGCTCGGGCTGTTTGTCCTTGGACCATAACTCTGGGTTACGGTCAAAGACGTTTGGTCATTGTGCTCTCACTTTGGGCTCGTGAGACTTTTTCCCGAAAACCACTAAGGGATTTACTGCAAGGGCATTCATTCGCCTTTGCAATGCTTTTGGAGAACACACCAGTTCTTTTTCTTTGAGCAGGCCTGCTTCATAGGCCTCTAATGCTCTTTTGGCTTCTCTAAAGCGTCGCTAAAGATTTCTTCTTCTACTTGGAGTTACCTCAATGGTTTTCCCCTTCTCCTTCGCGTACCATACGTTCTCCTTTGTGATATTTCTTGAAGCTGGAGGAACATATGGCTTCGGGAGCGTATCAGCAACCTCTGGTTCAGATTTCTTAGTTTCACTGACCTTTTATGTTGCTCACGAGCGTTTGGGAGCTGGGGAGTCCCTTTGTCTTGCTCGCTGTGTGTTATAGGGCTGATGATCTGTTTGTGAAAATAACTCTAGGAAGAACTTAGCTGCTTTAGCCAATTCTTCATAGGAAATCTTCAACCCGCTTCTGAGTTTGCAATGATCATAAAAGGCTACTGGCGACTCTGCTTTTGGGTCCACTTTCTCTTTTCCTTTATCTGATTTTGTCGTTTGCTTGCTTGGTGGACTCTCGCCAGTAGTTTGATGACTGTTGGTCTGTTTCCGTTTATTCGATTTGTCTCTTGTTAGCTCCAACATCCCAACTGTCAAAGATATATCGGTCGCCAAGCTTGGCGAGGGCTCCTGTTCTATCATTATTACTCCCTCATCAATCCACTGCTGAATCCTGAATTTCAAATCACGACAAGCACTCGTGGAATGGTGACCTCATCGATAATGATATCGACAGTAAAGCTGACCCCTGACACCCTTAGGATGTGGGTCCGGTGTCCTCCAGTTGTCGGGTACTACAGCTATCCCTGCTTGGACTAGCTCTTCAAATATTTCCTCTCGCCTAAACGCATCATAAGTAATTTCAGCTCGCTTAGGTCGGACAAATGCAATATTACGTCTAGGCCTCCGCCTTGACCTCTTCCTTTTACAGATTGGTTCTGACTCATTGCAGTTGGAAGAAGTGTCAATGGAAGGAAATGGTATGTCGGGAGGCGGTGATGCCCTATGAGGGTAACGTGGATGTCATTCCACCACTCCCTTGTAGTCGATTTCAATCACTTCCCAGTTGATCAACCCTTGAATCTTATCTCTCAAGGTCGAACACTTTGCTGTTTGATGACCAAACTGGTTATGAAATCTGCAGAAATGTTGAGCCGGACCTTCATACCGTAATTGTCTGAGTTCAAGTACCAGGTAGTAAAAGATCAAGCCCATGTCTCGTAGCCTATCAAGGATCTCCTCCAACTTGTCATAATTGAAAAAATAGGCCAAAAAGACAGATTGATTCCAATCTTCCACACCTCCAATGCAACTGTCGGGTGATGACCACTCGACATCAATCATATTAACATGAGGAGGTGGGAAAGGTTCAGAATAACTAATGCTGTTGTCTTGGATGCTCCCTCTAGCCCTAACCTTCCTTCATTGATCCATTTCTGGATCTGATCTTTGAGCTTGATGCAGTCCTTTGTAATGTGGTTCCATGCTCCATGGAACTTGCAGTATTTTTTACCTTTTAACTGCTCAGTCGTAGGGAGAGGTCCAAAATCTGTTTTGATAGCCCGCATGCTGTATAGCTCGTCCAAGATCTCATGAGCCATATTGGCATCATAAGTGTATGTTTCAAACTCTGGCTTAGTAAAAGCCATTGTTGAAAGCTTGATGGGACCCTTATTCTTCTTAAGTTTGCGGGGCTTTAAAACTTTGTTTGTCGATAAATCTACAGCTCCCACTTGCTCGCCATCAGAGTCCGACTCTTGGTCGCTTATATCTTCTATATAAGCTACAGTTTTTGGCTTTGGTCTATCGTAAGACTTAGCATTGTACGTTCCCTTAGACGCATTCCTTCTATTATCTCTTTCTTGCATGGTACTGTAAGCTTTAGTTACAACCGTGATAAGCTCATTTAAGGAAAAGTACTTGCTATTTAAGAACAGTTGGTGGTACGTGTCCTCCAAACCATTCTTGGCCATTTCTACCACCTCTTCTTTACCGAGTGGAGTTTTGCATAGATTATACTCTGACCGGAAACGGTGTAGGAAGGTGATTGGACTTTCTGTCGCCGATTGACTCAAGGAAGCCAGCTTTCCAACACTGGTTTCAGGTCTTGCCGTTCCAAAGTGGTCTATGAATAAAGCCTCCATATCCTTCCACTCGTTGACCGAACCCTTTTCTAATCCCGTATACCATACGAGGGCTGATCCTGACAAGGATGATCCAAAGACTCTTAATTTGAGTCCCTCGTTATTGGAAAACTGCCCTAATTGCAGCGTGAAGTATGCTAAGTGTGTTGCCGCGTTAGAATCATCGTCGCCAGAGAAAGTCTGGAAGGTCTGATGCCAGTAGAACTTTAGCCTTTGCCAAGCATCAGGATCATCCTTCTGCAAAGGAGGAAACAGTGTCTCATACGTATCATACATCTTGGCCAGATGTATGTCGCAATCATTTAGAAACTTGTTTAACCGTTGCTCCCAAGCAGGAGGGAAAGACTCTGCTTGTCTAGTCTTTCTAGCTAGGTTAGATACGGATTTAGTTAGAGATGCTATGTCCCTATCGGTCCTTTGAGACAGTGTCGCCGCATGCCGGCGGTGTTAATCCAAACTTGTTCCCAAGTGTTGTATGACGTCTATCCGTAGTTTATCCTGACCTTCCACAAGACTTGCTATTTGGGCTCTTGTTGCCTCTCTCTCCTCTTGATCTCTATTGAGTTCTACCCGTAACGCTCGGATTTCAGCTATTGCTGCGTCTATGCTATTGCCTTGGGTAGTGAGAAGAGTCGCTTGTTGTTCAATTCTTTCATCGAGAGCCGTATAGTCACTAGTCTGGTGGTTATCGCGCCTAGCCGCGTAGGCTAGGTACTCCTAGAACGTAAGTTCCGTCATCTCCGCGTCACTTAAAGATTTAAACGACATAGTATTAAAGTCTTTAGTGAAGATAGTACTAACCGCTTGAATACTCAATGAACGACACCGAGTAGATGTATGTTCATGGTAAGCCGGTTGTGGGTGTTTGCGACACTGAGGGTAATTCCTTCGATAAGGATCCCCTATTGTCACTTAGAGACACAAAGATAGTCCCACTGGGCGTGCCAAAATGTTCGATGCAAAAATATCTCCCGCGGAGAGATCCTTCCGCGAAGCAGTCTCTTTTATTGGTCTCGAATAGTTTAACCGCAAGTATCGGTTTATCCTGTATGTGCTGCGTATGCTGGCGTGCCACCGTTCTTCAACGAAATATAGAATGTAAAGCTGCCCGACTTCTTGATAAGCGATTAAGACAAGGAGAGCACCAACCCTATCTGAATAGATCCTTCTCGCTTAGTAACCTAAGACTTTTGATATGTGTCTCTCGTAGAGCCTTCGAAATCGATACCTCACACTCCCTTATCAGTGCAAAGCAGAGCAATCTCTCTGACGATATGTTGAGAACACTGCTTCCTTTGGATATCCAAACTCTCACTCAATAGGTGACAAGCCCTTCAATCGTCCAGTCGCAATTGCTTCCTTCTGATCGCAATATTCTCACTCGATTAACAACAAGCACTTTGATATGCTGGTTGCAAAGAAGATAGAATCTTTTAACGAGATGTCTGTCTAGGTGTACTTGCGTATAGCAAATGTATGTATTTGATCATGGACCTTTTCCACAAAGCTCTTACTTTCCTTATATAATGCTCGGTAGTTGTCTTTCAAAAACTTTGAACTTCTTCTGCTCTTTGAATCTCAATATAACTCCGACACCAGTATACGGGTTTTAATCCTTATAGAACTTCAATGCTATCACAACTCTTCAATAAAAGAAACCTATCTGAAAACAGAAAATGTATGATAGACATCCAAGCCGCATGGAATCAGCTAATTCATGAATTATAGTTCTAATCGAACTCTAACTCTCACACTTGGCCGCTCGCCAAGCTCTTATAAAATAATGGTCCGCTCGCCAAGACTTCAGTTATTCAAGCCCAATATGAAATATTTATTTCAGACCCAAACAATTGGTCCCATAAGCAAGTTCGAACTTTCACATCACTCTATAGCCTTTAGTGATATTGATCGGTGAATTCTTAATCTATCAAGAAACTCTATCAAAGAATTGATATTTTCAACTGGGGATGAAAGCCAGTTCTACGAGACGCATTCATCTTTCTATTCTTGTCGGGATATGATTCATTTTGACTTATCTCAGTGTTTGTTAAAACCTCCGCCCACATTCAGAGGTTTCAAAAGTTTGAAGAGCCTTGATATTTTCAATGTTACTATAAGCGATGATGCATTTGAACATATGGTTGCTTGTTGTCCTTTGCTCGAGAGTTTGGCTTTGATGCATTGTTACTTTGGGTGTCTCAAGATTAATGCACCAAAACTGCAATTGCTTCTGATCGACTGTCACTTTGACGATATTACTCTCGTGAATACCTCACACGTCTTTCTGAAGCTATCATTGATCGTTTTCATAATGGCCAGAGACAAATTCCTTTTTTCAGCAATTTACCCAAGATTTTTGCTCACTTGCCTCAGATTCAGCGGTTCCGCATTGACAGACACTCTATAAAGTCTTTCTCTGTTGGTGTTGGTCTCTTGCGAGGAAAGTTGCCTAACCCCTGCCTTCATCTGAGATATACATTCATGCGTCTAAGCTTTTACAAGATGGATGACGTGTTAATTGCTCTCGGCCTTCTGAGAGACTCCCCTGCTCTAGAAGAATTAGAGATTTGGCAAGATGACTGGAGAGATAGAGGAAAAGTGAAGCCAAACCTTTGGTTAGATGAGAAGGAGAGTTGCCCGTTACCCCAACTTAGACATGTGAACTAAATGTTATCAAATTTCTTCTTGCGAATTCCCCTGTGCTTGAGACAATTATTGTTCAGCCTTTCAGGCGTTCTCGGCATGTTAAGGATGGTTCTCTTGATGATTCTTCAGGACTCTTAGAGAGGTTGCTCCAGTTTAAGCGCGCTTCAGTTGATTCAGAAATAATCTTATTCTGCAATGACCCATATTAAGAGCATTCGTTTTGGTAGTATTTGTGAAGCATGTCATTGTAGTCTACTTACTCAAACTCTTAGGGGACAATACTTGTTCTCTTGCAGCCTTGCTATTGGTTTCTATATTTATTGTTCATCTTTAACATGCGCCCTCCTTCAGAATATGCTAAATAGGCTTCTATATGCTCTCCAAGAAAAATCACCACAATCATTAGAAAGATGTAATACAACAATACAAAACCAGCAATATGACAGTAATCCATCATATAAAACCAACATTAATATAGTTTCGATAAATAAAACAAATAAGTGCATGTCTCTGATGGACAGAAAGCATCCAACGACGGGTCCATTGATAGGTGGCTCTTAAGAAATGACAGCATCTCATTAGATTTAGAGCATATTATATATATAAGCTTATAGTTAACGACATTAATTTGTTATAGTCAATGGTAATGTGCTTTGTAACAATCCAACTGGTAAACTAGATGTCACTCCCTACACGTCTGTATCTAGAACGCATTCTGTAATCTACCATATACACAATTTACAAATGTCTGTTGTAGCACTAGTAAGATACTTCCATGTCTTGAGTGTTCATGTCGAATGACTCAGATTCATATCACTATATACTTCTAGCTAGCTAAACTTCCAATGATCGATCGACATACCTAGCTAGCATGCATTGTACTACTACTTTGTTGCCGTGTTTACGATGGCATACCTAGCTACAAGTCCAAATACCAAATCCAGCCAACGAAAACGACTCCATCGTTTTCAAAGTCCATCACTTTCAAAGTCTTCCCACCAAAACCTAAACAAAAGCAAGCCATTACTCTAATATAATCATCACACACAAACAATTTCATTTCTCCCCGCAAACGTAATAAAAACTTTTCCCGGATAGCGATAGAAAACGAAACAGAATCATAATCAAACACCACCCCCCCCCCCCCGCTGCTAACTTCCCAAGTCTGCTCTCCATCCTCTTTTCTAACTACATAGATCTCCATTAATTTCAAAAACCAAAGTGCAGGCTAGGGTTTTGTGTTTCGGTTCAGTTCAGTTCGGCCAAGATGGACAGGTTGGTGAAGGCGGACGTGACAGAACTGGAGCTTTACCTGAAGCGAGACGACAAGAGCAGCACGACTTTCCGGCTAAGCAATCTCATGCACACCATGTCCGTCGCGGTCAATCTCACCACCACAAACCCTAATCTCTTCTCCTTCTCCCACCCCCAATTCTTCATACTCCCGCCTCTCTCCTCCGCCTCCTACACCCTCCTCCTCCTCTCCCATCCCAATCACGAATACGCCATCAACGACGTCATCAACGTCAAGTCCTCCATGCTGCCGACGGGGAGGGCTTCCCCAGAGGACCTCCGCCGCCTCTTCTCCAGGTCCGGGAAGCACGTGTTCAAGGACGCCACCATACCGATCTCCTTCGTGGGTCCACACGCGGTTGAGTTTCTCATTTCGCAACCGACACAGGTCAACGGTTTCGCTTCGGTGTTCTCCAAGGCGGTGTCAGGGTGCTCCGGAGCTGAGCTGACTGCGCTGCTTGGTCCCGCCGTGGCTTCGGGAAACGCCGACTCTGTCACGAGTTTTATCGATGCCGGCGGCGACGTGAATACTCGGTCTCTGTTTAGTCTGGCGTTTCGGAGCGGAAGCATCGACGTCGTCAAGGTTCTGATCGCCGCCGGGTGCAAACTAGACGACGAAGTCCTGCACGAGGCGGCGAGAATGAACCGGGTCGAATTTGTGGAGATTCTTTGTAAGAATTTCCCGGAAATCGACGTCAACCACCTTGACTCCGACGGCCGGGGTCTGATTCACATCGCGGCGGCGAACGGCGGAGCGGAGATGTTGAAATTCTTTACATCCGTCGGCAGCGATGCGGAGGTGGTCGACCGGAAGGGGTGGACCCCACTGCACTGCGCGGCGGAGAAAGGACACGTGGAGTCAACCAAGTGTCTGTTGGAATGCTCCAAATCAAGTACGCAATCACCAAAAATGGAAAGACGGCTTTCGATCTCGCAGCCGAAAATGGGCATTCGAATCTGCTCGGTATGCTCAAATTCGACGACGCTCTGCTCCGGGCGGCGAGGATGGACGACGCCGTTCACGCCGTCAAGAGTTGCCTTGCGGAAGGGGCAGACGTGAATGCGAAGGACCAATATGGATGGACTTCTTTACATAGGGCAGCATTTAAGGGGAGAATCGAGTGCGTTAAGGTATTGCTTAACCACGGTGGGCGAGTGGATGTTGTAGACGAAGCAGGGTACACGCCGCTGCATTGCGCGGTGGAGGCCGGGCATGTACAGGTGGCTCTGTTGTTGGTTGCTCATGGAGGAAGAGCCAATGTGATGAAGAGCCTCGAGGGCGTGGTGTCTCCGGTGTGCTTGGATCGGTTTAAGAACCACCCGGCTCTTGTTCATCCGGTTTGTCATGAGAAGGAGAGGGCTTGATGAAGTGGCTGGGCAATAACAAGTAGTACGTAGTACTAATATGCATGTGTTTAGTGTTCTTGATATGTTACCAAGAAGTTTAAATGAACTGAGATTTATAATGATTTCAGTCATTTCATCTCTATTGATTAAGATGTAGCACTGACATTGCAAATGACTCCCAATCCTAAAAAGAAAACATACATGTACCAAGGAAAATGTTCTGGTTTCTGTTGTTGGCGAAGAGTAATTCTTCTGTGTCACATACTTATCATGCTAGCTGAGCTCGTTGCATTCCAAGTCACAATCAGGGCCAATGGATGCCGAAAATTTGATGGGGTTCTAGGCTAGATAAAAATATAGAGACCCGAATATATATTATGCATACTTAAGCCAAATTTTGGGGCATTTTCTTAGTGGAGGCTCTAGGCGCATGTCTATAAGGCTTATACTCAAAACTGGCCCTGGTCACAATGATGAGAGAGAACTGAGAGATCAACACATTAATTAGTGTATACTTTGTGCATATGTTAGACAAAAGTTTCATTGTCAAGTTAAGTGAATTCGTAATTGGACGTGTTCCTTTTTAATCAGCGGTAAATGTGACATGTGGACTCCCAACATAACTAATATTGTTCCAACTTGAACTGCCTTTAAAGTGTTGGGTTTTATACAAAATGTCTCAGTTCATATTGGGTTTAGTCCAATCACTTATGAGTTATATTTACGTTGTATACAAAAGGCCTCAATTAATATTGGGTTTAGTCCAATCACTTATAAGTTATACTTTGTCACTTTATCAATGTGGATTTAGACATTAGTACAAAAAATGCTTCAGACAACAGTTTTTGAGCGTCATCTGACATGTGTTCTGACCGTCATATATCGCAGCGTCATCTATTGAAATCGCTTTAGATGACGCGCAAAACACGAAAATGACTGTCATATATCGATCATAAAGATGACGATTATATTGTTCAGACGACAGATGACATTCATGGTGCCAATTAATGTCATCCATGTGTGCACATTCCTGTATCTAATGGCATGTAATCAAATGACAGTTGACTACCATGTAAAGTTTCTTGTGACCTCAATCATATTGTCAAAGCGAGTGTCATCTGATTACTTCTCAGACGTCGATCTTTCTATCATATTATGCATCATCTAATTGCTTCTCAGATGCTAGTCTTTTATACATTAGTGTGTGTCATATGAGTTTGGATCAAACAACATACTTTTTATGATGGTGACTATCTTGTTTGCTTTATTTAACCAAATAAAGAATACATGATTCATAATCTACCACGTGAACATTAATTTCATTATTGTGTTTACAAATCTTCAATTTCTACATAAACTATAATTATACAATAGAGTATTACGTACATGAGAACTCATAAGTAACAAGTACAAAAATTACTACTTGTTCAGTGATCAATATATGGTATTAGTTATATGGAGTTGTACTAGTACACAATGATGACTTGTGAATCCATATGTGCAACCTATCCCCTGTGGGTCGCAACGGTTTACTACTTCCCATTTCTTCTTCTTTCTCCTTCCTTCCTTTCCTTTGCAAGCTTTTATTTGTCTCTCTTTTCTGTTGTTGATGCAAACATTAAAGAACTCACCTTCCTGTATATCAAATATATATACCACAATCCTGGTTTACGTTTGCGAAAAGGATCTCTCCTTGACTCATCCCACAAGCTACAAATTAAATTTGTTTTTCACGAAGACATGGATGGAGTATAGTCTGAAGTCTGCATAGTGTGAATGAAAACAAGGGGAATGGATCAGACCTTGTACATGTCCTTCACATCAGAAAATGGAAAGGATATTTCCGTGTTAGACACCTGTAAGTAAAATACCTATAATGATCAAGTTCATGATCAAAATTAAGAAATTCATACTACAAAGCAGACATGAGAAATAAATTCTTGTGTCCTACAAGTCGCATTTGCACCTACAAGTTGATGCGGGAGACAATAACCCTACAAGTACAAGAGCCGTACGATATATTTGGTCATTTAAGAAAGCACCAACAATGAAAATCCAATTCCATGACATAAATATGATATTGAAGTGACATAAATATGATACAGAAGGTATATATTTGGGAAAATAATGGGGAAAATAACAAAAATGAGGATATAAGGAATTGCAATCTGCAAGGTATGATAGGATCCATAGGAAAAGATAGACTGTTAAAGAACAAGAGCTTTGAACTAATGACAACACCTTAATCAAGACATTAAATGATTGAACATAAAGCTTAAAATGGATTAAGACTCTCCGAAAACTAAAAAAAAGAAAAACAAAAGAAAGAGGAAGAGGAAAAATACAAATCCCTAATTAAACCCAAAACACAGGTGTATATGGATGAATTGACAAAGTGCAAGAGAGCTTTACCGTGGATTTGATCAATACTAGTTTGAACAAGGTGTGCTCAGGCAAGGCAGGAGTAGTAAAGCGCCACCAAGTCCCACTGGTCGCGAGCTCCAGCAGGAAGCAACTCGGTCTCTCCTTCACCTTTGGCTAGACCTACTTCTATCTCATGGAGCACTTCGAGCAAGGCACCATGCACATCTCTGCTCAACGCCCTTTACCTCTGCCACCCTATCACCACGAACATGAACACGTTCAATGAGACGGAGAGGTGAATAAGCGAGAGAGAGGATAAGGGAATCGAGGGTGAGAGACACAGAGAGGCTACGCATTATATTGCTAAAGATACTAATCTTCATAGCCAGTCTTTCCCTTTCGATTAGGGCCACCACACATAGGAGTAGTCCAAAAAATGAAAAGTAGATAGAAATTCAACTCCGAAATCACCCAAAAATGCAAGAACTCAACTCCCAAATCACCTTTGCGGCCTCGCTCTACTCTTGCACCCTTATAATCATAGTCCCCAAAACTGAAGCAAAACTCTAAAATCACCAAATCGATTGAAACAGTAAACATTAGAAACAAAAATTAATTCAAACCTTAGAACCAGCAAATCAATTTGGAAGAAACTAAACCAAAGATCGAATTACGCAATACTCTTAGCAGTAGTCTCGGTTTCCATGGCCACCAATTCCGCAGCAACAGAGTCACCGTTCTCTTCCTCCTCCATGGGCTTCTTCATCTGCAAATTAACGAAGCCGACCACAACATCTTTGGCCATGAAACCCTTATACAAAAATTGAACCAATTTTAAGAGAGAAAAATAAATTCTAAGAGTGAACATGATGATTGTTGATGGAGGCGAGTGAGGAAGGCTAACCTCGAATTTCGATCTGTGATCTTTCTCTGAGAGCAATGACCTATCTGGTCGAGTCAAAGGAGGTCGAGGCTTTGCTCCAAAAGCTTCCTCTCCTTCTAGAAATCTAGTAGGAGGAGGAGCAGTCATGATAGAGATAAGAAGTTGGTCGAGTAGGTGGGGGCTTCGACCGACCAGAGTGATCTCGAGGGTTTGGTTCAGTTTCAAGTTTGGAGGAGATCAACTTGGTGTTTTTCCTCTCGAGACTGAGACTTGGTGTTTTTTATTTCGACTTTGTGTTTTTTGAGAGAGAGAGAGAGAGAGATGGTTTCGAAATAGAAGAAAGAGGCGCAAGGAATGTGTTAGACACTCTGGCTTGACCCAGAATTTTTTTATTTTTTAACTATTTGTTTAAGGTTTAGGGTTAGGGTCTAAGGCTTAGAAATTTTTTTTTTTTTTACATGATAATAGATGTGAATCTCATAAGAATGAGAGTAATGTACTTGGTCTCAAATTATTTTGACAAAGGGAAAAATTGCGTTTTATTCTTAAGAGAAATATGGTTATAATAGTAGGACACTCGGATCGAGGTCGAATTCAATTCGGAAAATTCTAATTTTTTTTACAGCGTGCTCAGATAAGTCTCACTGTATTATCCAACGGCCACACTTTTAAACTGATTAATTGTTAGTGGTTTAGCTTCATAAAGGTTTAATTTTCATGTAACAAATAAACATTGTAAGTAACATTAGTAGTCATACATGCAATTAACAGTATATGAAAAACTGAAATGGTCTAAAGAGGAATGTGTCCATACATATGCGTCAACCTTGTAATAACATAGAGTTTTCAAAAAACTTACCTTCGTCAAAATTCGTTTAGCGGTCGGTCAATGAGGTCAAATCTTACCAAAAGGCTAAAATAGTAATTTTCAAGGATTTTGCTCATTTTCCTATGGGAAGAGCACCTAAAATGATTTTTATTTTTTTAATTTATTTTTATATAGTAAGATAGATATGAGCTCCATGATAATTCATGTGTGAAACTTGGTCTGAAATTAATTTTTGACAGAGCTATGAATCGAGATTTTCTCTAAAGAGGCTTAGCGTCACAAAAGTGACACGCACGAATCAAGGACGAGTTCAAGTAAAAAAATTATAAATTTTATACAGTATCTTAACAATACTCCAAGTATCATATTCAACGGTCAAATCTATACAAATGGTTAGTTTTAGGCCGTTTACGAAATTTGATGTTTGAGGTACGGAAAAGAATGTCAAATTTTAATTAGACGACATATGGTTGTCATCTGATTTAACGAATATTTCAAAAAACATAATAAATTTATATATCAACTCTTAATAACCTACGTATGTAAAATTTTCATGTGAACCAGTATAGGTGGACAACTCGCAGTTATATTATTTCATAACTTAGACGACAGTCGACTGTCATCTCATTCAAGGACTCAATGTAGTGAGCTCCCTTGGAGAGTGTCTACACATGTTTTTTTCGCTAGATAATACTCCTCATCTGCTTGGATTTGTGAAAAAAATTTACAAAGTTTTTGCCGATATCCAGACGACAGTTGTGCGATGTCTGATTGAAGGACTTATTCAAGTTAACCCCCTCGAAGGACTACCTATTTATTTAGATTTTCGCCAAATACTCATATGACAGACAAACGTCGTCTGACTTAAGTATAATTTTAGAACAACCAAAATTTGAGATGTCCACTCTTGAAAATCGTAAATTTTGGATGTCCCCCTTAATAACTGAAAATATGCTATGTAAAAGAACATGCAATGACGGACAAAACGAAACTGTCGCCCGTTTATTTCAAAATCACGCAGACGACAGACATTTATTTTTTGTCGTGTGAGAGGCATCATGTGGAGCAGTTTTTGTACTAGTGAGAAGAACCGATTTTGGAATGACTATCAAAAATCTGGAGACATGATTGACCCCAAAATGATTGTCGGGGGAAGATTTAAGAAACCCAATTTGGGTTCGATCAAGCACAGAGCTAAGGGAGGCCTAGGGTGTGCTACAACACTCCCAGGTTTTTTTTTACCAAAAAAAAGTTAATACATATATACCCAAATATAGAGATATATATATATATATAAACCCAAAACGACGATTTCAGTCTTTCTTGTTCGCTTTCATCTCAATTTGGCAGTCTCTCCCTTCCCGACCTTTGTAGTTCTTCTCGTGCATCTCTGCTCGGAGCTCGCTCTCCAGTCTCCACCGTTTTCTCCATGTCTCAAACTCTTTAGATCAAATGTTTTTTCATCAAAATAAAGTAAACTCTATCGATTGAAAACAATTTCTTCCTAACAAAGAAAATTTAGCACACCCAAGATTTTAATTATTACCTTCGAGCCTAGGTTTGATGAGATGAGCGGAGATGGGCAACGTGACTAGAGAGGACACGCTTTGATACCATATTAATCAGTGACAAACGCGACTTGTGGACCCCCAATATAACTGATATTATCCCAACTTGAACTACCTTTAAGGTGTTGAGTTTTATACAAAAGGCCTCGATTAATATTGGGTTTAGTTTAATCACTTATAAGTTATATTTACTTTTTACTTTATCAATGTGCGATATTTTCCTGTCCAATATTCCTACGTGAGGTTCTTATTCGTCATCAAGACCAGTGTGTATATTGAGCAACTAACTAGGTGTACATAGAAGCTTCAAGCTGAGAGGTCGGAGAGAATCAGAAAGATAATAGGATGAAATTAAGTGATGTTGCAATGCGTTGATGAGAATTTCTCTTAGAAGCACCGAAAAATTTACTATATAACTGTTAAGAGATTTCTTCCCTCAACCTTTTGATTATTAATTAGTCTAAGGCTAAGTGAAATTTTCTTACCCGTAACTATATGGGGTCCAAGTAATATAATTTATAAGGAAGTCGAGTGTCGAACCCACAAGGAGTAACCACTTTAATTCCAAAGCTTTACTCGATTAGGTCCTCGACTACGTCATTACCTAGACATGCAATGTGACCCAAAACTAATGAATGAAAAAATGAAAATGTATCTTACCTAGCTAAGTTCCTTGGTAACATAACTATGTAAAGGGGTGGTATAACTACAATGAGGGATTAAACAATTAAAGGGTTGTTCAACTAACCAAATGCAATCATAAAGTAAAACAAAATAAATTTAAATATTTGGTCGGTTAGAGATGTCGCCACTAGCCAATTCAACGTACCAATAATGTCCAATTATGAGTTGTTTAGTCCATTTTACATGTTCAAACTTCTTTTGGATCATGAGAACAAACCCTTTCATTATCCAAATCATGTCATCTCGGGTCATGCTTGGTTATGAGCCATAACTCCTTGGCCTTTTAGGATTCTAGAAGGTTTCGGTCCACCTATGAAGTACAAAGTAAACCAAGATTAGGATTTAGACTTTTGGTGCTAGACTCCTAATATATTTTATGCGTAATGAGATTGATTGCAGGTACATGTGAAGATTGTGGATGACTTCCCTTCCCAAGCCTCTTTTGGAGCACATGAGAATGAGTTCTAATATATCCTCCCAACTCGCGCCTATTGGGTTATGAGCCAAAAGAATAAACACTAGCTACAAATCCTCTCGGTTCAATCACTTCAATATAAACTTAACCGAAACTCTGAGCCTCTTAGACCTCAAGAGTGTTTTGGTTCATGCTCAAGCACAAGGAAAACCAAACCTTAAGCTTAACCTTTTATGTTTAAAGATAAGTTATGTTTACATGCTTATCTTTTTTAGGTGAGTGACTAGTTCACTGAGGTTCATTTTTAGCTCCCCTAGACATATTTCAACTTAGTCGTGGCTAAGACATGAACATGAAAACATTGAGTCATGCCCATACAAGTAAACATACCACAATAGAATCACACACATAACAAACTCATTCAATAACATGTAGTACACTAAAACAAATCCAATTTCATAACTCAAAGAATAATTATATACACATCAAATTGGCTAGGGTTTAGCCTTCCAAAATGTTACTACTCACTAAGCATAATGTAAAGTAAGTTTAGATACATAATTGAAGAGATAAAGAGATGTAAAGATAACCCAAGAACTCCCAAGCAAGCTAAGTCATCATTGGTCTTCAAGCTCCATCTTCTAGGCTTCATAATGCATCTAACTTGAGGTAGAGGTGAGAGGAGCAATACCCAAGCAAAGCCCAATGATTATGGTGGAGGTGAGGTTGGATTTGTGGTGGTGGAGATGGTGTTTGTCTAGGCTTTGATGGGTGAGGGAGATGAGATTTTAAAGGGTTAAACTAGAGAGAGAAAGAGATGAGTTAGAGAGAAAGTAAAGAGAATTGGTGTAGAGAGATATGTTAGAATGAAGTTAAAGTTGGTTATGTAATATGTAGAGCTAAGGGTAATCTGAAAACTGAAAGCTTAGGAAGATATTTTCAGATTTAAAATTCAAAAGAATGTTAAAAGACATGCATGATTATAAAGTTTAGGCTCTAATGTGGTCCAAAGTGTGACTCACATTGACATGTGCAAGTCAGGTGCCATCACTTCCCTTTAATTTCTTCTAGCATTTGGTTTGAACATCTTCCATGACTTAACTTCCCACCTTGACCGACAATGATCTCGTCGTTGACCGGCCATAGTTGACCGTTAACTAGCGTTGACCATTTTTGTCTTTTTTCCAATTTCACTCCATCATTTTCAAGGGCTCCGGAAATGTACTCGGATTCTTCAAAAAGTTATCAATTACCATCTTTAAAAGCGTTTCCGTGTTAACTTCAAATTTTCTAGCATAAAAAGGAAACATCATAAGAATGATGCTTTATTCATAAAAGACAAACAATAAACATGAAGTTAGGAACGTAATTAATACATAATTATGGACCTAACAATAACATGCATGGTCTGCTGTTCCCCACATTGTTCACTTTTCATCTCCCACAAGTTTTTCGACTGTTCACGTCATACGCTTCCGGTCTTATTCTTCTTATCTGATCACTGTTTTGGATTAGATTTCTCACTTTTCTCAACTCTCTCTCTCTCTCTCTCTCTCTCTCTCTCTCTCTCTCTCTTTCTCTCTCCTCATCGATTTCCAATCTCTTGCTTCATCTATTATCGATCTCTATCTATCTCTGCCGCCGTTTAGAGATGAACCTCCCGAATCCCAACATCGATCTCTCTCCATCTATGCCGCCGTTTCTAGTGGGGTTCGATTGATTTTATGAGGAACAGTTCTGTCTTCATCTTCTTCTTTTTCTTCTTCTTAGGGCTGGGATAAAATGACCGGAAAACCGAAGAACTGCACCGAACCGAACTGAAATAGCCAATTTAGTTTTTAGAGAATATAATGGTTAGTAAAGAAGGAACCAGACTGAATGTATATTCCTCGGTTCAGTTTTGGTTCGTAGAGTTTTTAATCTCGGGGAACCGGGAATAACCGATTTTAAGTATTCTTGTACACATGTCGTCATATAATTGGGTTTCATATGAGTTCAGGTAAGATTAATTACAACTCATTAATTTTCATGCCAAAGCCTGAAAACCTTATCTCTTCTTCTCAACGCCTCACTTTCAATTTCTCTTTAACCTCGCACTCTCTCTCTCTCTCTCTCTCTCTCTCTCTCTCAAAACTAAACCGATGAACCTTACACTTGCAATTTAGTGCGACTCCGGCGATTCCGTCCTCGGGTGTTTGGTTCCGACTCTGGTGTCTCCTTACTTTTGAAATCGTTCAAGTCTCAAAGGCTCTGACATCTCCTCACTTTCTCAGTTTGGTTATGGGAAGATTTTGATAGTAGTCAGTTTGGTTATGCTAAACAGTCAGTTTTGATATGCTTAAAGATTGAAGACTATATATAGTTATATACTAAGTTAGTCAGTTTTGGACAGATTTTGTGACTTCATAACAGTTTTGATTTTCATTAAGAATGCACAGAAAATAACCGAAATAACCGGCAGAACCGACCTGAACCGATTTGGTTCGGTTCCTTATTGGTTCCACAGTTTAAATTTGCAAAATCGAACCGTTTTAAACTTCACTCGGTTTGGTTTGGTTCCTTCATTTTTCTACCTATAACCGAACCTGGGAACCATTTTAAACTTCACTCGGTTTGGTTCGGTTCCTTATTGGTTCCACAGTTTAAATTTGCAAAACCGAACCGTTTTAAACTTCACTCGGTTTGGTTTGGTTCCTTCATTTTTCTACCTATAACTGAACCTGGGAACCATTTTAAACTTCACTCGGTTCGGTTCGGTTCCTTCATTTTTGTACCTGTAACTGAACCGTCCCAGGCCTTCTTCTTTTTCTTCTTCATGTTTTTGGTTTCTGATTTCATATTCTTCATGGGTTTTGGCTCTTCTCAGTTGAGTTGTTGCTCTTTTCTGTGCCTCCTCTTTCTCTTTGCAATCTGAGACCTCGGGCTCTCTCTGGATTACTATTGTTCTAGAACCTTTGATTACAATTTGAAAGTAAGAGTTTTTGATCGATTTGAATCGGTGAGTTGGGTGAAGATTTGGATGATTTCAAATTCTTCATGGGTTTTGCAGTCAGAAGCGAGTACTTCAACCTCCTATCGAACCACCTCCTTATCCACTTAGCCAACACCAAGATTCACTAGGCCGACTTTTTGAAGTTTACCCAACTTTGAGCTGTCTTCTGGTTCTTCATCTACTTTGTTCGATTTTGTTGTTGTCAATGCATGATCAACCTTTTTCAATTTCGTTATTCCATTTGGTTGTTATGGGTTATCCCATAAAGCTGGGTGGTTTTTATGATAGTGAATCCATTTGTTTGTCTTGAACTTAAACAAATTGTGGATTAGCCTTAACAAATAAAAAAAATGACACATTTTTTAATCGGTTGGAGGCATATCAGATCAAAGCATGAATGTCGAAGATGTAAGGATTCAAGCTCAATGCAGTGATATTTGGCTCAACTAAATCCCTTGTAGGTGGAAAAATGAACTTCCCCTTTTGGGCTTAGGAAACGCAAACTTGTTTATTTTTCCCATGAGAGATATTCAGAAGTGTAGCCCGGTCAGAGAGCCCAACAACCCCGCATGTCACTCTTTTGAAATTTCAGTTCCCGCGCAGAACGCAAAACATTTTGAAATCCGCTTACATTGCCACGTTGGCGATCCGCGAGAAACCCAATCCAACCAATCACAACGCTCCTTCCCACCCACCTTCACCTCTTCTCTATATAATCCCCAACCTCATCCCTACAGTCTCCGCACAAATCTCAGTCTTGAATCAACAAAATTCTTACCTCCAAAATCTAAATCTCACAAGCCACCATGAACAGCACCGCCGCCGCAACCGCCACTCAAGCCGGTCGAGGCAAATCCCGAGGCGTCAAGTCCTCCAGGTCCCAGAAAGCCGGCCTCCAGTTCCCCGTCGGCAGAGTCGCCCGTTTCCTCAAGAACGGCCGCTACGCCCAGCGCGTCGGTGGTGGCTCCCCCGTCTACCTCTCCGCCGTCCTCGAATACCTCGCCGCCGAGGTACGTCGTTGTTTTCACTTTTCCTTGTTTTCAATTTTTGTTTTGGCTGACAGTTTGATTTTTGTTTATTTGGGGATTCAGGTTTTGGAGTTGGCCGGAAACGCTGCGAGGGACAACAAGAAGAACCGGATCACACCAAGGCATATCCAGTTGGCGGTGAGGAATGACGAGGAGTTCACCAAGCTGTTGGGCTCTGTGACGATCGCAAATGGAGGCGTCTTGCCCAACATTCACCAGAATCTGCTGCCGAAGAAGAATGCGAAAGGGAAAGGCGAGATTGGGTCTGCGTCTCAGGAATTCTAGATGGGCAGTGTTTGGTTGTAGGGAAGATTAGATCAAGACTCATCTTGTAGTAGATTAGATCTGTGAACTGGGTCTCTCTGGTTTTTGTAAAGCTTTTGGTTTACGGAGTAGTTCACTCTGTTATAATGGGTTTCGCTTTTAATGAATGATAATTTCAGTTTCTGGTTATGGCTTGGCTAATCCTGGTTATTTGTGTTTTACAAACTAGAATTGGTTAATCATCTTTTTGAGGGGAAGCGAATGAGCAGCATGACAAATCTAATCTGATTATATCCAAAAATAAAATAAAATATCTGATAAAGAGAGGCACGTAAGGCTCAGAACTTAAGCGACAACTATAGCTAGGATCATGGTTGAGCTTTCCAATATATGTAAGCACGTACGGGGTGATGCATTGTGATTCTTTCAATTTCAATTCACCCGAAAATCACTTAAATTTTAGGTTGAAGGCTTGAGAAGCAAGAATCTGCAACATGGCCAACACTATCTACACATCCAAATTGACATGGATTAGAATGTTGGGAAGAGATGATCGAGACATCCACACATCCCTGTTTGACTGACCTTCAAATAATAATCTGGTTGTTGTCGAAATAAGGATCAGAGGTGAAAGAGTCGGAACAAAGAGCGAGTAGGTCCCAACAATCCCAGGTCTAAATCTTTCATTACATTTCCACGCTGGCAATCCTCACCCTTCCTCTGGCAGCCAATAAAATCAGAGCTCCCTTTCTCCTTGGCTCCTATATAAACCGAAACCCTTCACACGTACAGGAAGATCCGAAATGACTTGTCCAACCAATGCAAGGGAGGTAGAGGCAAGGCCAAGGCCGGCCTCCAGTTCCCCGTCGGCCGTATCGCTCGATTCCTCAAGTCTGGCAAGTACGCCGAGCGTGTCGGCGCCGGCGCTCCCGTCTACCTCTCCGCCGAGGTATCCCCGCCTCCATTTTTCATTACATATTTTTTGTTTGTTTGTTAAAATCTCTAATTAGGGTTTTGAAATCGGTCTGATTTGTTGGTGTGTGTGTTACAGGTGCTTGAACTCGCTGGAAATGCGGCCAGAGACAACAAGAAGAACCGAATCGTTCCGAGGCACATTCAGCTGGCTTTGCGCAACGACGAGGAGCTCAGCAAGCTTTTGGGAGCTGTGACAATCGCCGCCGGTGGCGTCTTGCATATATAAATGTCAGTATTGTGTATTGACTTGAGGTGTATGCTCGATAAAAAAAGTGGAGTCCCTTGTGGTTCAGTTTCTTCACTACCTAGTTCTATATATCCAGAACTTGATGTTGTGCTTACATAAGAATCTGTTGTCTTTCACTATACGGTGAGCCTTAATAAAACACTTCGATTGATGACTACTTTCGTAGATATGTTCCCATGTTTGGAGAAACTGAGTACGATCCAAACAGACAATTTGGGTCGATTCCTATAGAGGAGCAACTTGATGCTCTGGGGAACGCTGTTGATTCCGGTAGAGTTGTTCTGCTTGATGGCTTTAGCATTTGTTACCAACGTTTTAAGAACATGGAATGTTCATTTGAATGGGCAACTTTTGGCTTTGTAGGTCAGGTATGCTGGTCTCAGTATTGAAACACCATATGGTGTGATGAAGTTTCTTCAGGTAGCTGAAAGAGGAAATAACCTTCCTAAGATTGTATCTGTGCAGGTAATATGACGTAGTTGACCTAGAACACTGAGGACTGTCATTTGCTCTCTTCATATATTTGTCTCTCTATGACGCACTCTACTGATCACCAGTCAGTTTATTGATATATAGGACTAATGCGATTATATTGTATTTGACAGAATACATACAGCTTGCTGTGCCGAACTTATGATTCTGGATTGGCTGAACGCTGTCATCATGAGAGGTACTTCAAGAGCTGCCATGCTGGTTGTCAGAATTTGATAGTTGCACAATTCTGTCTGTTTGAAATGATGAGAAAAATTTGCTCGACTTATAAGTTTAATTAATCTAAAGTAGTGAAGTTTTGCTTCTGTAAATAGCTGAGCTAAATCAAATTCCTGTTTCTCTGGTGCTGAAGTGGTTAGGATAGAAGCACGTCAATTTGATTCATACTTAAAACTTCAACGGAGCCATAATAATTTGATTCCATTTTTACTGTGTGCTTAGCTGTGTAGGGTGGTAACTGGTCAATGTATTTAAAATCGAGTAGTTAATAATTTCTGTGACTTTCTAATGATAATTTCTTTGTTTGGCCATTGAATGGTTTCAGGATCGGTCTATTAGCTTACAGCCCTCTTGCGATGGGTATACTCTCTGGGAAGTATTTTTCACCTGACAGAGGTCCCTCAGATGCTCGGCTGAACCTCTTTAGAGGTGAACTCAAATTATCTATCAAATCAAATCTCTTCACATGTAAGAATTTTCTTCAGTCTTATTGGTGATTATCAAGGTGGATTTGTCTGTATCTCAGGAGGGTATTCAGAGGGAGAGTCCAGATACAACTTGTCTAATCCCTCGTTAAGATCAGCAAGCATGGTATGTGGTTCACACCGACTGTGGTTTCATTAGTTTTCCCCTCGTATACTGATTTAACTGATTTGCTCTCATATCCTTACGGTCTTAGGAATACATTGATATTGCAAGAACGTACGGTCTTCATCCAGTGTCTCTTGCCATTGGTATGATATTTCATTCATCTGTCGTCTTATTTTTTATTGATGATGCACGATATTAAAGCCTGTAATCTTTGATGGGGGATATATTTTCCATTTGGTAAAACTCCCAGCATGTTTGTTCCTGTACCCTTTGTCTTGACATGGTTTCTGAAACCACACACATTTGGCACCATGATTAAAGTGGATGTAATTGCTTGAACTAGCCCATCTCCTTGTTGGGTACTTAAAATTGTTCACAGGTTGCAATGACGTTTGTACTCCTGATTCATGTTTTCTGCCTTTTTGGTTCATGATATGGCAGCCTTTGTCTTGAGTCACCCTCTTGTAGCAAGCGTTGTCTTTGGAGCAACCCAGTCATGGCAACTCCAGGAAGTTCTTGATGCATGCAAGGTCGAGCTCACACCCGAAGCACTGGTTGAAATCAACAAGGTTCACGTAAGATATCCCAATCCTTGTCCCTGATCACACTCCATGCTATTCCACTTCGTCCTCAGAATACTTGCCAGAAAAGCTCAAATGGATCCTTATGGCATCGCTTCTATGTTATTTGTCCTGACAACTCTGACATGAGACTGTAGCATCTTGTGGACCGTTGAGAGAAGCTGTGCAATTGTAGAGGTAAAAGAACAGTGAAAAACATGGGGTGCCTCACAAGGTTAATAGAAGCATGTATTGGTATCTCCACTGCATATGTTTGACCCTTTCAGTCTTTTTCTAGTGGCAATAAAAGGAACAATGTTTAGGTTATTCTTGAATTATTGGTTTCGAGATATGAAATGAATCCCGTGATGGTGACACCCTTTAATTTGTAGGGTTGGCCATGCACTTTTCACATTCTTTCTGCCCAATTTCCTTAAGTTTAGGTACACTGGTCTGAAAGAGGATGAAAAAATGTACTATTATTTTTTGGATGAAAAAGAAAATTTGGAGTTGAATTGAGTGAGTACCATGGCTTTGGAGGGACCGTTGACTGAAATCGAAACCATCAAGTCCTGGGGTATAGTTTCTATTTTGGAGTTCACTGCGGACACAGGAGTAGATTTAAAACCTTTCTTTGAAAATTAATATGGCCTTATCTAGAAAAAGACCAGTCGCCCATGTGCACCTAAACCAATGGCCTTCCAAACAAGTAGGCTCTTACCGTCAAAATCTTCACAAAAAGTAAAAACCATCCATATGGAATTTTGTTATTTTTAGGTTAATTTTATGATCCAATACATATTAGATGGAAAATGAACCTAAAGTGTAATTGGGGAATAGTTTTACAAAAGTGATGTGAAAAATGAATGTTTCAAATATACTCGTGTGTTTTGTAGTAAGTTTTTCAAATTTCGTGATCATCTGACATAAATGTAAATTGTAAAGTGAATTCTTACAAATTTTGTCGATAGAATTTTCGTTTATAGATCCACATACTTGTCGGTTACGTGATGAAAAAATAAAAGCTTTATTCTTTTGCATTACACTGGTCATTTTCAGCTGTGATTTGGCATAGCTAACAAAGTCAAAACCAAAGGTTGTTAAGTTGCTTCCCAAGGGAGAAGAATAACAGAGAGAGGAGGAAGGAAGGACCCGGCAGTCTGAAACCTCCTGGAAAACAAAACCGAACAAGTAATTATTCAAACCCACCAATTTTAGAGAAGAAAAAACAAAGGAAAGAAAATTCAAGAAGATAATTTTAGAGCTCTCGGGTCCCATTGGAACCACCACACCGATCACTACCATCGATTCCTCTTTCAACAAAAACAAGATACTTCCTTTTTATTTTAGTCTTCCCAGAGAGAATAATCAAAGCCGATCGAATCACAGAAGCCCCATCCCAAATTAGAGCTGAAGCACCAGTCAGTTTTGGGTTTCGATGAGTTCGAAGCCATGGCTGTACCCGGCTCCGACCTACCGTACTCTCGAGACTTATTGGGACACCGACGACGACGCTCCCGGACCGAGATGCGCTCACACCCTCACCGCCGTCGCCGCCACCAAGACCCACGGCCCCAGGCTTATTCTCTTCGGTGGCACCACCGCCATTGAAGGCGGCGCCGCCTCATCCGCCCCTGGAATCAGTATGTTTTCACTTCTTTTCACAATTCAAGCTTGAATTTTTTAACTGCGCTTTATCCCAAGTATGAAATTTTTGCTGAATTGGTGTGTGTAGGGTTAGCTGGGGTGACCAATTCCGTTCATTCCTACGATGTACTCACCAGAAAGTGGACTAGGTAAATTCACTGGCCTTACTTACCATCTATATTTTCACAATTTCGGCTTTTTCATATTTTGGGATCTTAGTTTGCTGATTGTTGTTCTGATTTTGGGTGTTGGAATTTTGCAGAATCAGGCCGGCTGGTGAGCCACCGTCTCCGAGGGCAGCTCACGCAGCCGCTGCGGTGGGCACTATGGTGGTTTTCCAGGTGATTTAAGGAAGAAGCTTTTTCGAGAATTGATTGGAAAGTCTCAGTGTGCGCTTTGTTATTAATGGATTATTGCTCTGTGGATAGGGTGGCATTGGTCCTGCTGGACACTCCACGGATGATCTCTTCGTGCTTGACATGGCCAATGATAAGTTTAAGTGGCACAGGTGAGCTTAGGTGACAATGTTTCCCCTGTTGGTTAATGGTTAAAGTTGTCACAGATCAGTTTTTGATTTGTATTTGTCTTGTGTCTGTAGAGTGGTTGTACAAGGACAAGGACAAGGACCTGGGCCTCGGTATGGCCATGTTATGGATTTGGTTGCTCAAAGATATCTTGTTACTGTCAGTGGCAATGATGGTAAGCATACCCCTACACCCTAGCTCATTTTTCTCTGTACAGTTCTTCATTGACATATGCATTGCATCTTTAGTGTAATTTATTGTTTTAGATAATCAGAATATTCTAATGAGCTAGCTCTAGCAAGCACAACGTAAAATTTTGGCATTTGAATTAGATGAACAAACAACAATAATCTGTCACATGCCAATACGTAGGTTTGTTCCTTTAGTCTTTTTTAGGGTTGATATTGTCAAGTAACTCAAGTTTAGATTACAAATAATCATTAGCATGGGAGATTGACATAGGGTGTGGCAATGAATCTTGTTGCTGATTTGGATATAGTCCAGCTCGATATGGTATGTATACAGTGGATGGTATCTGATATATAAAATGTTTTACGTTATACCTCCCATCATTATGAGGGATATTTCAAGTCACTCAGGAACTACTACATAGAAATAGAAGAAGTAAGGAAGTTACAAATGTTTTGGAAGGTATCAGTAATAGGAAATGTTTAAGTTACACTCTAACCCATCATTTAACATAATGAGGAAGATTTCAAGTCATTTGGTAACAATTTGTTAGAAAGAGAAGATGATTATTTCCATCCGTGTATTCGAATTTTCTTTACTTTTATGCATATATTTAAGTAACATAACCCAGTGACAATCTGTTTTCAAATACTTGTAGTCCATTATCGTAACGCTCACCTTTATTTAATACTTTTCATCTCTATGTTTAAAGGGAAAAGAGTTCTTTCTGATTCCTGGGCTCTGGATACTGCACAGAAACCTTACGTCTGGGCTAAGCTGAGCCCAGAAGGGGATAGGCCATCTGCTAGAATGTGAGTAATATCTAGAGTAAATGATACAAAAATGATGGGAGTCCTACTTTTGTAAAATAATGGAAATATCGTGTTTGAAAGGTTTCACGAACCAACCTTATTGTTCAGGTATGCAACAGCCAGTGCTCGTTCAGATGGCATGTTTTTGCTTTGTGGCGGAAGAGACGCTTCCGGTGCGGTATGTGGAATTCATTCTACTAGATAATAGAATGAACTTTAAAATCTTATGGAAAGCATAGACGAAGAAGTGATTTGAGATTACATAGGGAACCCGAGGGGATAGGGAAACATGAGGAAGAATGACTTGAAAATCTGAAAGATATTACAATAACCATGCAGTATTTGGCTTGAAACTCTGAAGATATCTGAATTGAATTTATATGAGAACTATCGATACCTTGTATACTGAACTATCGATGACTTGGTTATCTGATTTGTATACTCACGTTGATGTTTCTACAGCCACTAGCAGATGCTTATGGATTGCTTATGCATAGAAATGGTCAGTGGGAATGGACCCTTGCACCTGGAGTGTCTCCGTCACCAAGATATCAACATGCTGCAGTAAGTTATTATATATAAGGAAGGAGTTGCTTATTTGTCTGTTGCATGGTATTTGACTGTGGTCTTTGTTTGCATCTCTTCTAAGTTAGATCCTCACTTAAAACTTATCGATATTGTTTGCTCAGGTTTTTGTTGGTGCAAGATTACATGTAACAGGAGGTGCTCTTAGGGGAGGTCGTGCTGTCGAAGGAGAAGGAGCTATTGCGGGTAATGACAGAACAATTTAGTTACCATGGATTGTTTTGCAATTTTAGTTATTTTCCTTTTGATTCTTTGCTTTGCTTTGTTAGTATTGGATACTGCTGCTGGAGTTTGGCTAGATAGAAGTGGGCTTGTGACCACCTCACGGACAAGCAAGGGACAGAATGACTATGATCCATCTTTAGAGCTTATGCGTCGTTGTCGCCATGCAGCCGCATCTGTTGGTGTTCGTATATACATTTATGGCGGTCTCAAGGGAGGTAAAGACTTTGATAGTTTGAATGATGCAATTGCAGAACCAAAACTTTGTGATAATAGGAAGAATAGAGATCTGATATTTCGAATTTAGAAAGGAAGCAGAGTATGAATAATGGAATTGAAAGCTTTGTTTGTATAATCTAGCTGCTTTCTTTTATCATAATGCAAAGCTTCTTGACTTGTCGAATTTAAGTCCACCCTGACGTTGTGGACGTATGGGTTGAACCCCCGGCTAGTTTGATATGCTTGTTTGGTTTCTTTTGTCTCCTTTTTCTTATGAGTTAAGGCACTATGGAGGTTTTCTTTTACACTAAGAGCAGTTTTAGTGAATGTAGATGTGAGTATTGGCTGTGTTATATTCTAAAAACACAGTTCTGAGATCTGATGCTCATTCTTCCTCTTCTTTTGTACAGACATCCTGTTAGGTGATTTTCTGGTTGCAGAAAACTCATCATTTCAATCTGAAACTAATTCTCCTGTATCCCCTACCGAGAAATCCCCATCTGCAAGTCCGAGAGGTTATCATGCTAACACAACTTCTTTTGGTGTATCGCCATCTTCGGATAGTGAAACTGAGATAGCCTCATCTAGTGGCTTAAGGTACCATTCCATTTCTCTCTATCTCCCACTCACTCTCTTTCCTCCACATGTCATAATTTATGTGACACGTTCTCTTTTGGCAGCATGGATAAAAATTCCATGGAGAAACTACGGGAGGCTTCTGCTGCTGAAGCTGAGGCAGCTACTGCTGTTTGGCAAGCTGTGCAGTCCCAATCTTCGAGTCCTCCTGCAGAAGAAACATCCGTTTCAGATGACAACTCACAAATTGCAGAAACTTTATCGGATGGTAGTGACACTGAGGCAGATGTTCGGCTTCATCCCAGAGCTGTACGTCCTTTGCAATCAATGGCTCAATTGAACTTTTTCTTCTTCTTTTCTTTTCTTTTCTTCTCTTCTGAGTTGCATCATCTGTTACTTCAGGTGGTTGTTGCCAAAGAGGCTGTAGGTAACCTTGGTGGACTGGTGAGACAGTTGTCGCTGGATCAATTCGAAAATGAAAGCAGACGAATGATTCCCATGAACAATGATTTATCGTATCCTAATAAAAAATTTACGAGGCAGAAGTCCCCACAGGGCTTACATAAGAAGGCAAGCATGAGTTAACATTTGATTTTCTTCTTTTATGTTTACACATGTCTAGTTTCTTACTCTAAGATCTATTTGTTGTCATTACTGTATCTCTTTGCAGATAATTTCTACTTTACTGAGGCCAAGGAACTGGAAACCTCCAGCCAATAGAAAGTTTTTTCTTGATTCTTATGAAGTGGGAGAACTTTGTTATGCTGCTGAACAAATCTTTATGCAGGAGCAAACAGTTCTTCAGCTGAAAGCTCCTGTTAAAGTATTTGGCGATCTTCATGGACAGTTTGGTGATTTGATGCGCTTGTTTGATGAATATGGATTTCCGTCAGCTGCCGGAGATATTACGTAAGTCTTACAGAAGTAGTTTATATTCTACTTACGTATTCTAGTAGAAAAGAGCCTTTCTCAGCCTCATCGTAGATGACAAATTTCTTGCTCTGATTGAAGTGAGATTCGTAAAAAGGATTTGACTGATGCTATTATATAAACTGTAGGTACATTGACTACTTGTTTTTAGGGGATTATGTTGATCGAGGACAGCACAGCTTGGAGACAATAACTTTACTTCTTGCACTCAAGGCAAGCCTGTGATTTGAAGTCAATTAATTTGGATATATAGCTGTATTTTGCCACTATTGTGGATTTGACTGTACAATGGCCTGATTGATTCTGCAGATTGAGTATCCTGACAATGTTCACTTAATACGTGGAAACCATGAGGCTGCAGATATCAATGCACTTTTTGGCTTCCGTATTGAATGCATTGAGAGAATGGTATGTTTTCTTTTATTATACAGGCATGATCTGTTGCTCCGAAATTCTGATTAATAAATATGCTAGTATCTTATCTGCATATAGGGAGAGAGTGATGGAATATGGGCTTGGACACGATTCAATCAACTTTTCAACTACCTCCCTTTGGCTGCATTAATCGAAAAGAAAATCATCTGTATGCATGGTGGCATTGGGAGATCAATAAATTCTGTAGAACAAATAGAGAAACTTGAAAGACCCATTACAATGGATGCTGGGTCTATAATTTTAATGGATCTTCTGTGGTACACTCTCGTTCAGTCAATTTGTCTTCTTTCACTTCTTTGTTGCATTTCTTTGGTCTTATGACTTCTATGCACTCAGGTCTGATCCTACAGAAAATGATGGCGTGGAGGGGTTGAGACCAAATGCAAGAGGGCCTGGTCTCGTCACATTTGGGGTACACATTAATTTCTTGTCCTTTTCTTCATTCGTGTTTCTACATGTAGCTTTCACATAGATCACCCCCCTTCCAGTGGCAATAAGGATGTATAGCATAATATAAAGTGGGAGAGACCACTTCAGTGTTAAATCTGTGATAAATTGACAATTCACATGTACTTATGCAGTATTTCTGGATTAACTAGAAAAACAGATGATCTTGATAAGTGGGTTCTGAGCAATAGTAAAAGCACCTATGGAAATAGGACTACTTACCAGCAAACCCATCATATATTTGGTGACTCTTTCATGGGCCCTGCTTTTTCCTTTTTTTTATACAACCCTACCAATATGTAATCTTTCTATGCAGCCTGATCGTGTCACAGACTTTTGTAAGAGAAACAAATTGCAGCTGATTATAAGAGCTCATGAATGTGTTATGGACGGATTTGAAAGGTTTGCCCAGGGACAATTGATCACTCTCTTTTCTGCCACCAATTATTGTGGTAAGCAAAGGTTTTAGCAAGTTTTTGTTCAGTGGTCTAGTGTTTGCAATCTCACGTGGCTATTGCATGTAGGAACGGCAAACAATGCTGGTGCTATACTGGTGGTTGGCAGGGGGTTGGTTGTAGTTCCTAAACTGATTCATCCTTTGCCACCTCCCCTTCAGTCCCCGGAGACATCTCCCGAACGTGTCATAGATGACACATGGATGCAGGTAACCATTGTGTGATTTTGTCTAAACTAATTATGCAAATACGTAAGGCTTGATAATGCAGTATATATGCCTTCAACATAAATATCCTCAGCTGCCTTACACTTCTATCTCTGTGGTGTTTTGTAGGAGCTAAACATACAGAGACCACCAACTCCTACTCGTGGCCGACCACAGCCTGACCTTGATCGGAACTCACTTGCATATATATAGCTGGTAGATCTTTCATGTATTTCAAAATGTGGGAAAGCGATAATCCACATTTCTCTTGGAGGCGTGATCCATCCCAAGTTCCTAAAATGGAGTCATTGCCGTCTCAGTGTAGTATGTCCTTTGTATTTGGAAGTCCAGAATTGCGCAGAAGTTGAAGCCCTGTTTAGTAGTGTACACAGCCTGAAAATGCTAGAAATTTAGATGTTAGGGATTGAACAATTTTCGTTATCGCAATTGAGCTTGTAAGATATGTACAATATCGTAGTCTGGGGGAGAGATGTAGAGCTTTTATGCTACATAGAGTTAACATATAGAGGAGAGAGAAAATTGTTTAGTTCTACAGTTAGTTTTGACTGTTGTAACATAAAAAATAACATTTATTTAATTTATTCCCTTTTGAGAGGTACGGTATATGTTTTGGAGAAAAACTTCTGTCTACTTTAGTCTAGTTTTGTAATGGTAAATTAGTAATGAACAATATTGGTCTAGTTCACAAGAACATCAGTCTCCCATGGATGATAAAACTTCAACGAGAGGCAGACACCCAGAGACCATCAATTCTTGGTGGAAAGATGCGCGAGTGGGGGGAAATCACAGCCTCCTGAATGTACTCTCTGGAGTTACTTGGGTCAGGAACCCAGCGAATCTGGCTCATGTTGGGTGTCTCTACGAACATCATTGCATACTCCCCAACCTTCTCCACCCTCCCTCTCTTGCCTGCTCTCAGCACAAGACTGTTCCTGTTGTAGGAGAAGATGCCATTGCTCAACTGCATGATGTCCCCTGGCTCGAAGGCGTCGCACTCATCCCCCCAGAGCTGGAAGTGCACTGCTGCGGTCTCATCGGCCACAAGCGCCATGCATGTCACATTGTTGTGGCCTTCCACTGTTTTGCTGCCTTTGTCCAGGAGGATGAACTTTGTGTCTATATTGCTCTGTGCTGCCGGCACTATGTCTTTCAGTAGCACCATCTTTTGGTTTGTCTCTGCAACAGGGAGTTCAAAGCCTCAAACTAAATCAAAACAGTTTACTTGTTAGACTCATTCAAACAATGGAAACAGATAGTTATGCAAGATATATATATATATATTAATATATATATTTATAGTTCAGGCATTTCGTCGAACTTATCATGTACACTTCTATAAACTATAGAGAACGTGGATTGGTTACCTCAATACGGTCCAGGTTGATTGACGGACTGGGTTTAATGCATGTCATGCATGCTGAAGAAAGCTCAGAGTATAAACAAGAAATTGAAAAGTTCTATTACCAATAACATATGCTTAACAAGCTAAAACAAACAGGAATGAAATCCAACAGAGATCGATAAGCTAGCTACCAAAATACGAATGACAAAATAACTAAAAAAACTTGAAAGATAAAACCTAAACTAGCTAATGAAGCAAAATTAAGATATAGTCGACCTCTCTAGATCCTAATGAAGACAAAAATGCATCTACTCTTTTATTGGTCGCCGACGAGACGAACGTCATGCAGATAGGAGGGTTAATATTGAAGAAAGACATGATGGAAGACGGAACGCCCCAAATAGAGTCACCGCAGATGAGGCCTGAAGCTAACGCCGGAGCAAAGTCATCGGCACCCTGTTTGTACTTGGTCGACCGCCACACGGCAAGGAACAAGCTGCCCAAGCACATGTCAAGCACACAGTAGTTTCCTTGTAATAACGGGATTGCCATGTCCATTGGGATGGGAACAAATCTGTAGAGCCTGTACTTGGTCTCGTACTTCCTAAGGATCTCGGTGACTATGTAGTCTATGTTGATGAGTATGGCAAGTCCGAAGAAACCGACTGCGAGCCCAAGGCAGTTCTTTGGGAGTGAGCCGATTCCCTCGACTCCGAGGAGTACAATGCCGCGGTACACAAGGCCAAAGGGTGCAGGATAAGCACCATTAGGGTCACCGATATTGTAAGGCTTGTAGAAGAACCAGAACACCAAAGGAGACACGACACAACCCATGGCTGTCCCAGCGACTTGGCTAGCAAACATGGCTCGAGGAGAAGCCAGAGTTAGGTATCTAGTCTTGAAGTCTTGTATGAGATCCGAGGCCGTGGAGACAATGTTCATCATCACACCGCAACTAATGAGGCCAGTGACGACACGACCTTTTTCAAGACCAACCCATGCACTGAAGATTATGATTGCGAGCTTGCCGTAACTCGAAACAAGGCACCAATCTGTAAGGCCACAGCCGTAGGAGTTGCAAAAGACCAAGACAGGAGCGATCAGGTAAGCTACCAGAATATGGTGCCATTTTATTTGGTGGAAGATAACCTGCACGACAAAGCTTGAGAAGAGCGCTAGGCCAACGTAGCCAGTACCAGCAAACCAGTTTGGGATCTCGTCTTTCAAGAAGTACTTATTTCTTGTTACCTCGTCGTAGTTTTTACCTAGAGGCTCCGCTTCCGCTCCATCTTCAAGATGGGATGATATTGGTGTATTCGGCACCGACAATTTTCCTAGTTTCTTCTTCTTCATCTCTTCCGCTTTCTTATCTCTTCCGCTGCTTTGTAATTTTCTATCTGACTCTTGATTTCTGAGTAAACGACACGGCCACCATGGAACACAACATTGAAGAGACCATCGCCGAGTATCAAGGCTATGGTGATGAAAACCCTGTAGCCTTGGATTCCATGCAGACTAGTTGGAGAGAGATCAGCACTGTACCATGTACCTTTCTTCGTCTCAATCCACGGCCACAAAATAAACCACGAAAGCAGACCTCCGACGAGCATGGATAAGTTGACCAAGTAACTAGTGATCATTCCGCAACCAATATACCTGCTGGAGAAGTTGAAGTACGTTCGCTTCTTGAAGGCTCCGAGACCGAACGTTGGGAAGCTAGCGATTCCACAGTCATCTCCCCCCGTGAAAAACCATTGGAAACCGGGCCAGAGAAAACTGGCGATGGAGCTTGTGAAAAGGACAAACACTTGTTTCTTTGCCTTCTTGGCTCCATTTGGAGTCTGGAAGCTGTTGATGAGAAGCGCAGTTGCCGTTCCGCTAGGGTAGGTCAGCTTCCTCTTGATGATCATCAAATTTCTTAAAGCTATAATTGAAAACAGCCCTACGAAGCTGACCAGGAAGAGAAACCCTATCATCCACGGAAGGGCAAGAGCCTTGGTGTTGATTGCGGTGTTGCCATAGTCTGCTTGCGTAGCTACGAAAGGAGTCATTCCTAGTAAGTAACTCGCCGTGCTGCTGCTGAAGGCTAACCCCGACGAGGCAACCACGCATGTCTGGATCACGGTGTTTTCTTGACGAGTGAAAGGATGCTTCAAGAGACCAAACTTGGAGAGCAAGGCAGTGTAGCCTTTCAACAAGGCAAACCCTAACAGCCGTGCCGCGACGTTTAGAGATGGGATGATACCGGTTGTGAGGTTGAGGTTGCAGACGACGAAGCTGAAAACGATGCTGAGGACGAAGCTGGCCACCATAGACCTGATTGTTATTTGGTTCTGCCATGGCGGCACCATCGTGTCTTTGAATGCCTCCTCAACGGAGGTCTCTCGACTTACTCTTTCTGCTTCATCATGATCGTCGGTCTCCATGATTGTGTTCTCTCGGTCTCTTTGTTTGAGATCTTAATTTAGAACTTGTGATTATGCTCTGAAAGTGTAAAGAGCCCGGGTATTTATAGTGTCACTACGAAATTAGTAAAACTATAGCCGAGGAGCAAAAAATATCGTCGGCTATAGTGCAAAAAATAATTTTTTATTTTTATATTTTAAAAATTCATCGGCTATAGTACTATAGCTGACGAAAATGGATAAAAAAAACTCGTCGGCTATACTATTACCGACAGGTTTTAACCAACGGACTTTAGCCGACGATTTTTAGGGGTCATCGGTTAAAGTCCGTCGGCTAAAACCCGTCGGTAATAGTATAGCCGCCGATTTTTTATTCATTTTTGTACTATAGCCAACGAGTTTTTAAAAAATAAAAATAAAAAATTATTTTTTTCACTATAGCCGACGATATTTTTTGCTGGTCCGCTATAGTTTTACATAATCTTGTCGGCTATAGTGTTTGCGGCGGTAGTGTGTTGTGTCTTACTCTATTCAGCAAAGGATTTTTAGTCAAATTGAGTTATGTTTTGGACTAGGTTATATTAAGAAGAGAATTAGAAATGCAAATCTGCGTGGATTCAAAATAGAATCCGGGTAGGACTTGATACATTAAACGTACGTGCATGAGAATTATGTTTTTATTTCTCGATAATTATAGATCTAACTTCCCAGATTTTTGATCCCCATATTCAAGTCATTTTCATGTTCAATTTAACTAGTCAATTCAACGAGGTTATGAGTTTGGTGTCTAAATCGATTCATTCAGGCACGGATGATTGGGGGCTAGGGTGTGTTGCAGCACCCAACATTTTCTCCCAAAAAAAATTAATACATATATACTAAAAAAAAATGTATAAACTCAAAAAGGATGTATGAACCCAAAAGTCCAACACAGGCAAAATGACTCAACACTCGGCACTTCACACTTAGCTTTCATCTCAGGCCGTCCCTCCCTTCTCAGCTTTTATAGTTCTTTTTTTACATCTCCGTTCGGTGCTCGCTCTTCAGTCTCCACTGCTTTTCTCCATGTTTCCAACTCTCAAGGTACAATTACAAATCTGATTTCTTAAGTTAGGAATCGGAGATTTGAAATTTGTTGGTTTCTTTGATAGCTAATAATCAATTGAATGATGAATGATGAATGATGAATGATGAATGATGAATGGAAATAGAAGCAAGTATTTGATTTTGATTTCTACTATCATATCAATGATTTAAGTGAAGTTGTCTAGTTGGACATTAAAGTCTTTGATAGCTATATACCAATTGGAAACATATGCACATTTAGGCCTCATGTATGTTTAGTTGTCAATTGATATTTAATTCTTTTTCTTTGTTTAAGTTTTTATCACTACAACAAAAAATCTATTTTGCTTCGGTTGTTTGCCACGACAACTAATGCCGTAACTAATACCTAGCAATTACCACGGTAAAATTACCGTAGCAAATAATTCGTCAATTAGCGACAACATGTTTTTGCCGTAGCAAATAAGTTAAACTGTTGCAATGACATTTGCTTTCCGTGGCATAATTGTTGTTATTCTACTCGACTTCTCAAGGCGTTTTTGAGATTTCAATCTACTTCTCACAAAACCTATTTGCGGCTTCTTTCTTTATTCCTCTTCTCTCAGCCCCGTCACAACAAACCTCTCTCTCTCTCTCTCTCTCTCTCTCTCTCTCTCTCTCTCTCTCTCTCTCTCTCTCTCTCTCTCTCTCTCTCTCTCTCTCTCTCTCTCTCTCTCTGAATCAAAAATTTGTCGCCGCCGCAAACAACCACCACCTCATGTCTGCCGACTTCCACCACTTCACCTTTCTCTCCTTCACAAGCTCCCTGCAGACGATGACAGTGAATCACTTGCAGAATGGGATAGATGCGCCGAAGCTGGTGTGGTCTCGTCACTCGAACTTGGAAGAAGCCGGAATGACATCGTTTGCCTCACCAAGATCCCACAGCAACGGTGGTTTCGAAGTTTCATCTCATTTTTGGAGAGGCTTAGGAGCTCATCGTCTTCAAGGTCGAGCTCAGAGGTTGGGTTAGGGAGAAGAAGTCGGAGCAATAGTGTGTTTAGATCTCGTTGCAGCAAAATCTGACCCCCAACCTTGAGAAGAAGGTAACCCTATCTTAAATGTGATTTTCGTCATTCGATCTCTTTGTTTGTGTTATTACCTCCAATTTTTCACTCATAAAATTATTTATGTGTTGTATTGGTTTGGATTTGATTTCAGTTAGAGAGCTCGTCGATGGTTGCCGGATCTTGGTCCACCACAGTTTGGGAAGCTGGTTTCTATTGGTAAATTTACATGGTGCTTAAATATTGAGTTTCTTAAGATTGAGCATGTGATGTAGTGTTTAATTGTGGTGTTTTAAGTGTGAAGTACTAACTATTATTGAAATTTTATGTGTAGAACGAAACCCTTCGATTGAGGAAGTAATTCAATATGGAGTTGTTCTATGATTCGTGGAGTTCCTGGTCAGAGAGGATTTTTCTCAACTTCAGGTTTGAAGTGAACTTTTTGTGGAGTTAGATAATATTTTCAAAGGGTTTTGTTTTTGACTTTGTGCTTATGTTTTCTTTTTGTAATTTGTTGGATTTTCTGATTATCAGTTTGAGGCTACTTGTGCTCTAACATATATAGCATAAGGAACATTGGACAATACCAGGGTGGTAATTGAGCACGGGGTTTAGCTTCTCTTTTTAGATTTGGTTATGCGTTTGATTAAAATTATGCTAATGTTTGGGGAGAATGTGGTTATTGTCGTCATTTTTTTGTCTGCATTCACTAAATGTGTTGCTGGTGTGCTTTTATAGGTATATTATTGTTGGTGTGCTTTTATAGCAATTAGAAATTTCTCTTATGACATTGGAGATCTCTACAACTTTATCAATGCCGTCAAATGAATTGTGACTTTGTAGATTTCATGAATAAAGTTGATGGACATGCAGCAAAGGTTTAAATGCAAGGTTTGTTTACAATTAAGGGACCCCTTACACACTTTATTTTGATTTATTTCCTGCGAATAGTATCACACATTTGTAATTGAGTTGTCATAATGTTATCATTTTACAGAATTTACTTGTGTATGGCCTTTTTTTTCCAGTTAACTTAGTATATCATAGCATTCTCATAGGTATCTTAGTACCTTTAGATTGTCTTGTTGATTTTAGTGTCCTTGCCAACAGTTGTCATGTATTAGCAGCTTTAAGTTGACATGAATACAAATTCGGGAACATTACCTGTTCTAAATGTGAGAGATATATTTGCGTGTCAAATGAAACTCAGATTGTGCTTTATAAATGTTTTACCATTTATGGAGGGAAATATATTTTGGAGAAATGAATATTTATTTTCCACCATCTTATACGACTTTTGCATTACTATCTCAACAGTCCAACTGAATTTAGTGTAGCAAATTATATGCGTCTTGGATATGCAAGGATAGAGAAGAATAAACAAGAAATTTTCATATGCAGGGTGGTTGTTTATAAGTATGAGTTGAAGATTTGGTAGATAATTTTTTTTAATGCTGATGAGGTAATACTTGATGATGTGTGCGTAGTAACATTTGAATTAGTAATGCTTGAAGTGTTGAATTAGTAATCTAACGTGGACATTTACTTTGAGTATTACTAGTTTTTTCTAACTGTCAATTTTCATTTGATTACAGTTCCAAGAAAGAGTATGGAACATCTAAAATGTGACAAATGTGATGCTGAAATAGAAGTTTCTTCAGCTCAGGTTAGACACAATTTTTAGTACAACCAGGTCCAACCTGCTGTTGTATTGGTCAAATAGACTCAATTTACATCATTGTGATATGGATTTATACATGAGGGTGAATAGACTATGGATTAACATGTTATATGCCTAAGCTAAGCTGGTTTTAGTACTACATCTTTTAATGTCTTCACATTTATTATAGAGTACCATGATTGCAAAGAGATCAGTTTTGCTCCACTTTGTAGAGGAAATTTTAGTGATCATCTTTTTAAGTTATCATTCTTAGATTAGTATTACATTCTTCAAATGGTTACTTACATGTGCTTATGTACTGGGGAAGCATGCCTATTCTGATAGCACCAAGATATGGTCTTGATAATACTTCCACCTCAAACTTTAATGCTACTCTGGTACTTGCAACCATGCTAACCTCACAACAAGGAGCTGTCGAAGTGCACATTCAGGATGAGAATGGAATGAACTCTGAACTCTGAAGCACAACAACAGCCAAATATCCCTGAGCATTCATTTGATCACACAAGAAAGTTGTTTGATCTTACTGGTACCCAGTTTCTAACGTCTTAATAAGGACAAGTAATATGTGGCCCCATTGTCTCAATAAGGACAATTAATGTGTGGTTTCGTTGTCTTATCTTACTTTTATAAGAAGTGGTATGAAAAATGGTACGTAGCGGTAGTAAAGTAAGACAGGCTCAAGTTTTTTGTTCCACATTTTGTCCTTTTGTAGTATAAGTGATAGCATTGTTGTATAATCTGTTGTTGCTCTTGAATGCATATGTGAGAGATCTAGAAGTATTGAACTTCACTCCACTAATATGACTAGCAGATTTGCACATTTATAGATCTTGATGTCATGGATGGTGAAAGTTGTGTATCCCGTAAAAACTAGTAATACAATAGGAAACAAGAATTGATTTAGGCATGCATATTTGCACACCAAAATCATTTTTTTTTGTTAACAATTATTATTTTTTCCACGACATTATTGTCGTAGAAAATGGTCATGTATGTCGTAGCAAATGGCTATTGCGATGTCACATTTACCGTCGCCAAAAGTATATTACTACGACATGGGCTATAGCAATTTGCCGTCGTCAATATCAACCCAAACACTACGGCACAAATTTCCGTAGAAAAAAGCTTTTACAATGGCAGTTGCCGTAGACATTAGCAATTGCATTGCTAGCAGAAGCAACGGAAAATTTGCAGTCGCGAAAGACCGTTTTGCCGTCACAAATGGATTTAACTACGGCAAAGTTTCCTTTTGCCACAGAATTTCTCCGCAGCTAAGTGAATTTTTTGTTGTAGTGAATATCCACAATGACCAATCAATCTCAAAATCCTAAGCCACAAGAAGTTCAAAGGAAAGTAAATTCATACTTTCAGAGAAATGATGTTGTTATGGGTGTGATTCCAAGTTTAGATGCTCAAGAACATTCTAGTTCTACAAGAGTTGAGACTCAAGAGCTTAATGTTAATCATATTGAACGTGATTCGGGAAAACGCCGTGTAATCTCTTCATATCCTATTAATGAGCATGATGAGGTTCGACGCAAATATATACTTTATGAGCCCTATTAACCAAAATTAGAAGAGTATCCGGCCAACACATCGTTGTGGAGAACAAGACTGAAGATTCAATAGAAAATGGTTTGAGCAGCATCATTGGCTCGAGTACTCAGTCCACAACACAAGGCATATGGTTTTCCTTGTTTTCTTTTTTGTTTTGATAACTCAAAACAGTCTTTGTTCACTTCTATTGGATTTGAGAATTGGAGAAAGGTCGGTGGAGTTCAATGTCGCTTTAAAAAGCATACCGGGAAGAATGGTTCAACACATTATAAGTCTATGCAAGATTGGCTTAGCTTGAAGCATGTGACTAGACATATTGACAAAGTGATGATTCTAGAACCACCAAAATCTGTACAACAAAATAGGTTGTAGCTTAAGGCTACTATAGAGGTTGTAAGATTGTTGGCTAAGCAAGCACTTGCATTTAGAGAAGATGATGAATCTTCTACGTCATCTAATTGTGGAAATATTGTAGAGTTGGTGGATTCTTATGGGAGAATGAATGAGGAATTAGTAAATCACCTTAGCAAATGCGCCTCAAAATGCCAGCTATACTTCACCAACAATTCAATTTTCCAAAAAGAGATTTTAAGTATTCTTGCCAATAGAGTTAGAAGGAAAATTAGTGATGAGATTGAGGAGGCCAAGTTTTGTCTACTTGTTGATGAAGCACTTGATGATTCTAAAAAGGAACAAATGGCTATAATCTTGAGATTCGTTGACTCTCATGGGTTTGTTTGTGAAAGGTTCTTTCATGTTACAAGTGTTGGTGATACTTGTGTTGTAACTCTTAAGAGTAAGATAGGCAATGTCTTTACTGAATACAATCTTCAAGTTGAAAATTTGTGTGGTCAAGGATATGATGGTACTAGCAACATGCGTGGTGAGTGGAATGGATTACATACACTATTTTTACAAGAGTGCCTATATGCCTATTATGTACATTGTTTTGCTCATCGATTACAACTAGCTTTGAATGCGACAACTAAAGGTGTGGTTGTTGTCTATTTATTCTTTCAAATGCTGGCTAGTATCATCATCATTGTGAACTCATCTGCTAAACATGTTTCTGAGTTAAAGTATGTTCAAAAAATTGAAGTTGTGAAGCAAATTGCTGTTGGGGAACTAGAAATTGGCAAGGGAGCTAATCAGACTTGCAATTTACAAAGAGTTAGACCTACTTGGTCGAGTTTAAAGTATTCTTCTATCAAGAACTTGATGAAATTGTTTAACTCAACTAGTTCAGTTTTGAAAAATAAAAAGGAAAATGGCCTTAATGGAAAAATACGTGGTGAAGCTTTGGGTGCCTATAAAGCTCTCAGATCATTTGACTTTGTGTTTTGCTTATTACTGTTGGAGAAAACTATGAGAATCACAAATTTGCTTTGTAAGAATTTGCAAGAACAGTCTCAAGATGTCATAAATGCCATGAATCTAGTTTCTAGTATGAAAAGTCATCTTCAAAAGTTGAGAGAAAATGGTTAGGCTGATTTCTTTGCCAGTGTTATATCATTTTGTGACACCCATACAATCAATACTTCAGAATTTGGTGCTCGCCATATGGAAGGTATGAGTTGTGATTCTCAAGAGAAAAGTTGTGTCACTATTGAGCATTATTATCGAGTTGAAGTATTCAATGCCGTGATTGATTTTCAATTGATGGAACTCAGTAGTAGATTCAATGACCAAACAAGGGAACTCTTGATTCTTAGTATTGCATTGGATCCTCGATTTGATTTTAAGTCATTTGATACTGATAACATATGTAGTCTGGCTGAGAAATTATATCCTCATGATGTGCCTGAATTGAGTGATCTGAGAGACGAGTTGGAGCATTTTGAGTATCAATTCTCTGAACTTTCTGAATTTCAAGATTTATGCACTCTTTCTGAATTATGTCAGAAGTTTGTTAACACACAAACACCATTCATTTTGGTTGATAGACTAGTTCATCTAGTGATGACTCTTCCTATTTCTATGGCTATAGCAGAGAGGGCATTTTTAGTCATGAAGCTCATTAAGAACCAACTTAGAAGCAAGATGAGTGATGATTTTCTGGCAGATTAATGACAACGCATATTGAGAGAGACATTGCTGATACTATAGATTACGATTCTATTATTGATGAGTTTTATGCTTTAGATAATCGAAGATCACAACTTAGATAGTTTAGTTTGTATTTGAGTTGAATTTTCTTTGACTTGCTATGATCTTCTGTTGCTCAATTTAAGTGACAACATATATTTTGATGATTATATTATTATGTATGATCTTATTGAAGATATGAAAAGGAATGAATTGTCATGCATGTCAGATATTTTATCAAAATAAAGTAAATTCTATCAACTTTTTTGAAGAAAAATTATTCTTCCTAATAAAGAAAATTTAGCACACTCAAAATGTAATTTCTGGCTCCATGCTTGGATTCATTATAATGTTAGGTTAATTAAATAGCATTAGCAATGTAGTATTGCTTGATAAACATTAGTACCAAGTGAATTGTTTACTTGACGAGGAAATCAAAAGAACGTGAAGGCCAACGTTTTGATAAGAAAAAATAAGAAGAAAAAAGACACTTGTTGACTACATGTTTGAGCTTCTAACACACAAGAACATGAAGCTATGCACATCGATTGGTAAAAAGTTTTGTTAAATACTGAATGTATAAGTATCATAGATGGGAAATTAAACAGCAATAGGTAATTATTTTTTTAAGAGATGATAAGGTGTCATTAATAATGTGATAATAGTACAAGACCCCATCAGATTAGCTGGCCCGATAAATTGAAGTCTTACACGCACTATTATACTAGGCATTCAGCATAATAAGCCTAACTAAGCAAACAAGATTAGCACGAAAATTACAAAAAATTTGGGTGTACCGTCCTTTAGCTAGTTAGGAGCATTCTCTAAGAGGATGATGATGATGATGATGATGATGGGTCATACTCCGCCAATTGGATCAAAACCCAAGAAAAAAGGTCCATAACTCCCAATTAGAGGAAGCATTGGCCCAAGCAAAAATGTCCAGGCCTAATAGGGGATGTGGGCAATCCACCTTACCCGGCCCACAACCCAACCACGCCAAAGACAAACCAACAATGTCCAGCAAACACCAGCCGACCGACAGTGACATCCCCGCCCGCCGAGATGAGCCGGCTGTGCGGGAAGGCCAGAGGGGACGAGAGGCGGCGGCGAGCAAGATCAAAACAAGCCAATCCGGGTAGAGGCTCGAACACCTGGCAAAACAGGCGGAACCGACCCGAGCGGGTCACAACGTCGTGGTAGGAAACAGGGAGATCCGATCTCAGGGAGGATCTCAGGAAGAGGTATTCAAACTCGGGATGCACGAAGCCAAGGAAGAAGCGGCGGTGGAGACCGGTCTCCAGAGGCATCAAGCCGAGAGAGAGGCGACGCACCCAGGAGGACGAACATGGTTAAGAACTCAGAAAGAGATAAACCAGAAGAGGAGGGAGGAGGTAAACAAAAGTTAATTCGTCGTATCGAAACACCAGGCCCGACTCTGAGAAATTCAAGGCCCGAGACGGTAAAAAAAAAGGGCTCTTCATATATATATATATATATATATAAATCAACTTTAGTTACAACGAATACTTTCAATACACAAACTTTCAATCAAGCCCCCTATACGTAAGTGTTTGGAATTGAATTCAGTTCAAAATTTTCAATTAGTTCTACACTCTCCCCTTCTTTTTCGTGCAAAACATTTTGCTTCAACTTAAGAAAATAATATGTATGGTAAAAGAAATGCATAAATCCAAACAGTAAAGTCACATCAAAATCAATGTTTACAATAGCTACATACAACTGGCATATGCACCAGAGTTAAAAGCTAAGAAATAATATCCAGAACCAATACACCATTACTTCAAGGCAAACGCCAAATATCGTTACTGCACAACAAACCTGCAAAACAAAAAAAGTAATATGTTAGTCATGAAAGCTTGTCCATTACTCATGAATTGAGTAAAGAACTATGAATCATGGGAAAAGAAGAATCAACTGATGCATAAACTAGTTATTACACAATTATATCACAACAGTAAATACATACATGTCATACCGATTCGGAAACGTACGAGACTCAATCCTCACCAGTCGAAGCGGAATTTTGTTTGATCCAAATCCTTCTACACCACATACTAGACCTGCTTTACAATTCATTGAATATATAGCAATTAGAAAATCACAAACAAAAATAACATATTCATTAAAATCACAATGGAAATGTGCTTCAAATTCACTAGTTGACCCAACAGTTTAAGAAGCTAATAAGAGAAGGTAGAGAACGACATCGAAGCATTTCATCGAACATCTTCCATGCATCCTGAGATTTGTCACTTTAGGCACTGATGAGTCTCTAACAACCATCTGAGTGGTTCTAGATCCAAAAGGGATTGATGGATTTGAATGAAAATGGTTGAAAGATACATCAAGAAAATGGGAAGTCGAAGCATACCTAAGAGTGTTATTGTTGGCATAAGCATAACCAGAAGCATAAGCATCCCTAGTTGTTATTGTTTGTAGCTTCATCTTAAGTGAACAACTACTTATTGAGATATTAAGGTATATGGGTTATGTGATTTTGGAGAAGAAGATGAATCGATTCATTACTTTTCCATGAATCGATGTTTGGGAAATAGAAAATGGGTGAATTGATTGCGGTGAATATCAAAGAAGACGACCCGGAGGAAACTTGAGAAAGAATTTTTTTTTTTGGAAAAATTACTGGAAAGGTCACTCAAGTATGACACGTTCTAAATTTTGTTCACTCATGTATGACAAATATCACTTTGCTTACTATTGAATTACACTTTTATTCACTTTGATTACTCCGAATCGGAGAAATTGGCAGCGCCACTCCAATTTTCGGCGACCCGGAGTTCAATCTGTGCGAAATCAACCCAACAACAATATTCTCAACTACACCTAAGTCTAATTTATCATGGAAGTTATCGAATTAACCTTTCAAGTCAATAACACTTTAAACTTCAAATCTTTGATTCTCCCTCCTCGGGTTGAATTGAGACTCGACCTTGGTATGAAAAGACTCACAAGGAAGGGAGGTACAATGCCCAATAGGTTTCCTTAGCCAAATATAACTCGAATTCAAAACCCCAAATTTTGCAGAATTCGGAGTGATCAAAGTGAGTAAAAGTATAATTCGATAGTAAGCAAAGTGATATTTACCATACATGAGTGAGTAAAGTTTAGAACATGTCATACTTGAGTGACATTTCCAACAATTTTTTTTTTATTATACTAACATGGCAGAATTTTGGGCTCCTTTGAAAGTTGGGCTCTGGACTGTCACCTTGCCTCATGACCGGCCCTGCGAAACATGTCAACGATACAGAGATCAGTTGTCTCGCTACGCGGCGCCAGCGGATGCACTAGAAGCTAGAGTTTTTGGAATCATATTATGATTTTGAAAATAGTCGGTAATTTAAATAGCAGTGCGTATATAAATGTAAATATCATAAGTGGGGATTCGGTAGAGATTATTTCTTTGGATTATGTTTGGTCTTAGGTAAATTGGGAGTAGAATTTTCTCTAACAAAATAAGTTAGGCAAACCCTTCTTATTTATGGGTTTCATTGCGGATCGGGAGCAAGCTGTATTTCACGCGTAAATCACGTAAATGAATAGGTTTTGCGCGTAAAATCTCTCCAAAAAAAGAGCTCAGGATAGTAATTGATTTATAAAAGATGTTGATCGATCGACTTGGCACGTTTGAGTGAAACTTCAAAATCAAAATTTATCGATTCAAATATGAAAGAACATCAAAGGACTAAAACCATGAATAATACTGAAAGATTGAAGACAACTGCATCACCCTTATTTAAAAAAAACATGAATAATAATGTTAATTTAATTTTCAAAAATATGAAAGTCACAAGAGCTTCAAATTGGAAACCATGCATTTGGAATATCTTAACGAGTAAATACTACCCATCGTAGCTCCAAAGGGGATAATATTCATTTAAAAAACAACAACACTTCAAGATACAAAACATAGTAAGTAACACTTGTCACACCATTTTTTTTTTGAAATAAAACTTTTTGTCGCACTTTATGTAGACGTTATTATGTTGATTTTATATGGAAGTACAAGCTTAGATTTGACATGCATGCTTCTAATATCTAGTAGGGTTAAATCCAATTGCCACTACATCTTGTCATTTATTAAAAGAAATAATGAAATTTTTGTCTACAAATTTAGTAGCTTCCAATATATATCTGAATTTTCATATATTCAAAACTCAAATGCTAAAAATGGGCATGGTTAAATTTGTTAAAATAGACAAAATGTAGACATATTTTATCTTTCAGTATCACATAAAATGGGGATAGCCAATATCATCTTTTTTGCATTTAAATGATTTATGTGCATCAATACACATGCAATACATGCATGCATGGAAATATAGCATGGAAAATTGGTTGTTTCATGAAAAAAATAATAAATAAAATTTAGGTCGTTCTGTTGGCCCAAGATACAAGCCCAATTAAACTGTCACTCTCACGCAGCCCAATACTCAACACAGCTCATCACGAACGCTCAAAATCTCACCGTCTTCCACCTCTCGGTCCTTCTCAGTTTTCCGAACTGATTCTTCTCCTTTTCCCCTCCCACAAGTTTTGTTAAAATTCCCCCAACCCTTTAATTCCTCTCTTCTTCTTCTCAGTTTTCCGAACTGACTCACTCTCCATTCTCCGCGAAGCTTCTCGAACCCCCCCCCCCCCCCCCAGCGACGGAATCACAGCCGTTCGATTCCAGCAGCAACCAACCATGATGCTCAGAATCCGCAGCCGCGACGGCCTCGAACGCCTCGCCGTCGACAACCCAAACGCCACCGTGTCCCAACTAAAAACCCTAATCGAAACCAACCTCCGCATCCCTCAAGAGAATCAAACCCTCTCCACAAGCCAGAACCTCCTCCTCGCCAAAACCACCGACGACCTCTCCCGCTTCACCGACATGTCCAACCCAATCACTCCTCTCTCCTCCCTCAACCTCGGCCACGGCTCCATCGTCTTCCTCGCCTACGAGGGCGAACGCACCATTTCGGGCCCCACCTTCCACCCGGCGGGGTCATTCGGCCGCAAGATGACCATGGATGACCTCATCGCCAAACAGATGAAGGTCACGCGCCAGGAGACGCCTCACTGCGAGCTCGTCTCGTTCGATCGCGACTGCGCCAACGCGTTCCAGCACTACGTCAACGACACGCTCGCGTTCGCCGTCAAGCGCGGCGGGTTCATGTACGGCACAGTCTCCGACGGTGGCGAGGTCAAGGTGGACTTCATCTACGAGCCGCCGCAGCAAGGGACGGAGGAGAATCTGACGCTACTACGAGACCCCGAGGAGGAGAAAGCAGTGGAGGCGATTGCTTTAGGGTTAGGGATGAGGCGGGTCGGGTTTATATTCACACAGTCGATTGGGCAGGACACGAATGACTATACATTGTCGAATAGGGAGGTGCTTCAGGCGGCGGAGCTTCACGCCGAGAGTGGGCTCAAGGAGTGGGTCACCGGAATGGTGAAGCTGTTGGTGAATGAGGATGGGAACGCTGATGTGCATTTCGAAGCGTTTCAGATGAGTGATATGTGCATTAGGTTGTTTAAGGAAGGGTGGTTCGAGTCGGAGATTGGGGAGGATCAGGATCCAAAATTGTCCAAGATGAAGAAGGACGTGGTTGTTGGAGTGAAGGATACAAGAGAAGTGGACAATGATTTCTTCTTGGTGGTGGTGAAGATCGTCGATCACCAGGTAAGCTTAATTCTCTATCCTTGCTTCTTCCTTTTATGTTGATAGTGTTGATAGTCGAAATATGATAGAGCTTGCCGTAGCATTGAACTCAATAGAACCGGGGAATCATTGTGGCATAGGAAGAATGCTTTTGAGGAGCTTCAATTTGTTTGTTTGTAGTTGTCCTCATATTAGTTTAGGGATCTAGGAAGTGCTGAAACTCGAATGGTAATGAGGTTGATCTGAGGAAATAATATGGGCTTCTACAAACTATTTATATTGTCAGTACCAATTAACTTGGACTAAGAAATAGTGTAATACACTTTCTTAGCTTATTAGAAGTGTAGGCAATATTATCTGGTAAGTTTTCTTGAACTTATAGAATCAAATCTAGGAGAAATTTTGTTGCTTTTGCATGAGGTAATTTGAGTCAGAGGTTAAGTGACTCAGTTTCCCCTCTCCCTCTCCCTCTAGCTAGCAGCTTTCTGTTTGTTGTACATAAGTATCGGTGCATCTAGGATAGGCTGATAGTATACATTTTATATTTATAACTTATGGTTCTGAACTGCACATCGCCAGTCATTGTACCTCTAGTCCTCTATGCTTATCTAAGCTCTGTTATGGTTCTTATGTTTGTTTATATTGTTTTTTTTCTCAGCATTTGTACTTCTCTTGCTTCATTTTGTAGAGTTCTGTATATCATTTTGATTTTGGATGTGGGATAGACATGTTATAATTTGGGCAGTTTCTTCGATAACCATTTATGAACTTGAAAAATTATGGCCCTTAATCATCATAGAGGCTTCAAATGCAAACTAAGTTTCCCATGTGATAATTCTTCAGCTTATCTGTTTGGCTACTAGGAAAAAGAGCACTAAATGTTTAAAATCCATGTGTTTCAGATGACTGAACAACTATTTTCAGTTTTAACGAGTTCTGAAATCGTATTTAAGTAGGGAGGGGAAAGACTAAAGATACGATCTGTTAGGGTACAATGAGCACTAAAAACTAAAGCCTATAGCTTAGCTCCCTAAAGAGTTCTTTAGAGATTGTTATGATTTTAAGATTGTTATAGAAAACATCAGCCAAAGTTAAGGGTGGGTTTTGTTATAAACTTGATATGTTTTTACCGTAAGATCTTTTTGTTCATATTATGCTCTTATTGTGTTCCGGAGCAGAAAAAGAACTCATGTGTACATTTTATGACAGGGCCCTCTTTCATCCACCTTTCCCATTGAGAATCGCAGCACTCCAGTGACATTAAGAGCTCTGAAAACCCATCTAGACCGTGCCAAGAGTCTTCCATATGCAAAGCGAATTGCAGACTTTCATTTGATGCTTTTACTTGCAAGGTACTTAGACGTTAGTGCTGATATTCCTGCTTTGGCAGAGTGTGTCCAAACACAGTCGCCCATAGCAGAAGGCTACCAGTTACTAATCGAGTCGATGGCGAATAGTTCCTGATGCTGCTATGCATGCTCCCCTCAAGGAAATTGATACAATCTATGATCCAAAATGATTGTGGCCAACAATGATATCCTTTATTGTGATTAGCTGCTACGCAGGAAGTCCATGTTTGCTATCTGGTGCCCTCAATCACTCAGAAGGTGGCTTTTGCGCCTCTGTAGTTTAAGCTATAACATGTCTTTGCACAGGAAACGTTTTCATTTGTACCTTAATTATATATTGCATCAAATGGTGTTGGATATTTTTGCTGTTGTCCTTTATTCATAGTCGTCTTCTGATCAAATGAGGTATGCGGATTGGATTTCTTCTCTTTCAAAAGACGAGGTACCATCCGCGGCCGATGAAAACCCATACGCCGATCGTGTTCAGCAGTTTAACTACATGTTGGACGGTCGGTAATTCTTAGTATTTTTCAAAATTTTGTCCTGGTTTAGATTTCTTCTCTTTGTACTGTTGCTGTATGGGTGATGGTTGTACTCCATAGTACTCGTAAGACTTACCAGTTACAATACGTCAGAATACCTCTTATTCGCTTAAAATTGTCGGTGACCCATAAATCATAAACGAAACGAAATAGATTCTGCTTCTCTTTAGTTTCGTATATCGTAATTAATACCTTTGGGGCTTTAACAACATGATGGAGACCATAGGTTCGAAAAAATGAAATTGCTGCGATAGTGGTGGCGGAGCGGCAATGGTCGTAGTCGCACTTGGTGTAATATGTGTAATGTGTTCTGGTATACTTGTTTTTTTTTAGAAAGAAAGATGTTTTGAGAAACTCAAAATTGAAGTTTTTTGTTGGTTTGTAATATGAATTAATAAAAAAAAATACTTAAAATCGAAAATAGAATTACCACGTAAGCACGAAGATGGTCAAGGCATGAGCGTCCATACAGACTAGAGTATATAAATGGCTAAATTCTTCAGATGCAAAACGTCCCGTTTCTTCTTAGGCGGGAGATTTGCTGTTCCTTCGCTTCTGCTTATCCCTCTCTCTTCCTCACTGTAAATTTAGGGCAAAATCTAGTCACCGCCGGAACCAGTAGTCCATGGAGAACCCAGCTCCGGCCGCCGAACCGATGACGATCCTCCGCGTGGGTCTCATATGTCTCTCTCTTGAATTTAAACGTCCTTGTAATTTGACCTGGCCTTGGTGCTTTGTTGACTAGCCGAAGCGGACTAGGGTTGGAAGAAACGCAACCGAGAACACCAGCGATGCGAGCGAACAGGCCGACCGCGAGAGCTCGCCGGACGATTTCGAAGCGCCGCGACCTCGAGCTAAACCCACCGCCTCCTCCGCCGCGCCGCCCAAAGCCCCTGGTGTCACTTTGATTGGTACTTACCACAACTCGCTGCTGCTCTCTACCTTTTTCTCTCACTTAATTACTTGTCACTGTTATTTAGTTTAATTGGATTGTGTGCAAATTTTATTACCAATTAAGGCTAATTAGGGATATCTTACAGTTTGAGAATGATGCTAGCGTAGTACTTGTTGACTTTATCTTGTCAAAATTATGGTGGATTTTTATGAGTACAGAGGTGGTCAAGGGAAACGGTAAACTTATTCCTGAAGCAGTCAAGCTCTGGGTTGAGCGGTACGAGAAGGATGCTAAACCTGCTACAGTTGAACTCTTGACGATGCTGTTTGAGGTAATTTTAATTACATTGAAGGATTTTTTCAACCGTAAATAACATTAGAAATATACTAGAACCTTATAGCTCCATCAAACAGTTGAGGAGCTAGGACAGCTCTAAAGGATATTTTGAAAGATAGAGTGGGCTGATGTATCCGTACAGAGTGTACTAACAATGGAACTTCAATATTGCAGGCATGTGGAGCCAAGTATCTTATCAAAGAAGAGTTGCTCGAAGAGACTAATGTTGATGATGTTGTGGTTGCTCTTGTTGAGCTTGCTAGAAGTGTATCCTGCAGTTTTTTATTAATATATCGTTTCTCCTGTCACACTCTTATGCCATCTTACACTTACTGTTGCTATCACAATGTTTGGACTGAACATATATTATCTAACTTTCAATATATCCAGAGATTATCCCAAAGGTTTTCCTTCATTCATCTAACTTCATAGGGGAACATCAATGATTACCAAAGTTCGAAAAAGGAGTTTAGAAACTTAAAAGAGAATCTTCAGTCATTCTGGGATAAGTTAATTTGCGAATGTCAGCATGGGCCATTGTTTGATCAAGTTTTGTTTGAGAAGTGCATGGGTTATATAATTGCTTTGTCATGGTTAGTGCTCCAATACCTGAAGTTCCTCTTTTTAAGTTAAATACATTTATTAACTACACTGCCTGGAATATCTGGTTTTATGTTGAGCAGCACTCCTCCAAGAGTTTATCGTCAAACTGCTACTTTGATGGGTCTCCAGCTGGTCACTTCATTCATAACTGTTGTCAAAACACTTGGGACTCAGCGTGAAACTACTCGTAGACAATTAGAAGCTGAAAAAAAGAAACAAACTGATGGACCTCGTGTGGAGTCACTGAACAAGAGGTTATCGATGACTCATGACAATATAACTGTATTAGAGCAGATGATGTGCAATATTTTCCAAGGGTAGGATTTTCTGATCGAGATTTATTTTTAGTAAGAAGCAGAAAAAGGTGATATGATTTGATAAAGTTGAAGATGTACTACCAATCCTGTAATTCTTATTAAATTAGTGCGAACAATTTAAGGAACTTGAGCAGGAGCTTATCAAGAAGCTCAAATTTGCAATGAAAGAAGCTGCGGTAAACTCTGAACCATACTCTTTCCTTGTCAACTTTTTGCAATGAAAATTAATGTGAACTCTAATTGCAGGATGGTGGTGATGATTATTCTCTTCTAGTAAATTTGAAAAGGCTGTATGAGCTCCAGTTGTCTACAACTGTGCCTATGGAAAGCTTGTATGAAGACATGGTCTCAACTCTTCTGAGCTATACAAACAGGGATGAGCAGGTACTATAATTTAAATATTCTTTGGATATGAAAGCATTTTGTCTGTCTCTTTTCAGGTTTCTCACTGTTGCTCGGTATTTTGCTGGTGCTCGTTTCAGGTTGTTATTTTCTGCTTCTGAACATGCATCTGGATGTGCAATGGTCTCTGCATAAAATTATACAAGGCAATGTCTCAGAGGCATCTTTGTCATCTTTATTAGCGAAACGTGATTTCTTGTTCGGGCAACTAGAGGACTATCTTGACAGCCATCCTTTAATGGAGGATAATTCCCGTAATCAGCTAGCTTGCTGGGTAAGGAACTTTATATATGATTTTTCCATATAAAAAGTGGAATTTCAGGTCTACTAATGACATGTCATACTATGACAAACCGTATGCCCCAGGTTTGTATTATACTTGCAGACTTGTGGCAAGTGTTTAAAAAGACAAACTTTTCTAATTCAACGCTGGAAAGATTGGGTTGTTCACCAGATGCATCCATTCTCCAAAAGTTCTGGGGAGTATGTGTGCAACAGCTCAGTGTTTCAGGTATTCATTCTTTTTTTTCGGTCCTTCAGTACATTTTTTCTTATGAAAGTAAATTATCTCTTCTGATATATTAAGCTTGAACTTATGATTTCTCTGAACTTAAAATTCATTCTTTCTCATGAAGTTTCTCGTATGATACTGTAGTAAATTTTCTCTTCTGATATCTACTCTTTTTTGGTCCTTTGGTATTCTTCGCTTATGATTCCACTTTTAAACTGAGTTAAAAGTAGTTGGAACTCAATTCTCGTGTACTCAAATGCAAATTTTGCATGCATGAGAATATGATATGTTTATGTTCTTCATTTGAAATTGCACTCCATTTTTTCCCCCTGTTTTGCCACAGATGAGGCAGAAGATGAAGATATGAACAAAGTGTATATTGAGGAGACAAATAGAGCTGCACTCATGATTGCTGCTGGACAGATGGCTGTCAGTGATAAAGTTTCTAAGGTGAAGATAGTTGATCCTATATTTATGGGGGATAATAAATTTCAGTATTGGATCAATTTCTGTAATAGTAATTTCAGTGTTAGATGACCATTTGCTCTTAACTTTTGGTTGCATAGTTATTTTACAGGTCACCGAATGTAATATGATTTCGATTAGATTATGTATATCAATTTTCTCTCTTGATTTTTTTCAGTATATATATATTGAGGAATGACTGCACAATGCAGGAGTATCTTGGTCCAGAAATTATTTCTCACTTTGTGTTGCATGGTTCAAGTGTAGCTGGGGTTGTCAAGTATCTGATTACTTTCTTAAAGAAGAATGATGATGATCTTCCGAAAACTTTCATGGAAGCACTGAAAAAGGTACAGCACATTGACCAAGCTCATTTCAAAGATTTTGGTTCATTAATATTGTTGCATATTTAATTTTCTTGCATTTGACTAGGCCTATCATCGACATATCATTGAACTTTCTGAAAGTGATGATGAATCTTTGGCTAGCAAGCATTTTCTTGAGTTTAAAGAACTGGCTGCTCGGCTTTCTGGGACATTTGTACGTGCTTCCAAGAACAAGTACAAATCAGACATTCTAAAAATTGTTAATGAGGGAATTGAATATGCTTTTATAGACGCTCCCAAACAGTTGTCCTTCTTGGAAGGTGCCGTGCTGCAATTCGTATCCAGACTACCTACAACTGATATTCTGGAAATGTATGACATATCCTCTTGTATAAATATTCTTATGTATCTTTAGAAGTTTCCCAAGTTATATTTCACTATTTTCTAGATTAATGTTCTTATTTATTTTGCAAGCAGCAATGTCAATATCCAAAATCAAACAGAGTGTAAATATGGATGAAGATCCCAGTGGCTGGCGCCCTTATCACACATTTGTTCACACCTTGCGGGAAAAATTTGCAAAGGTTGAAGGATTTCAAGGTACATAAGAAGTGGAGTTGGGTTTTATTGTGTTTGTATACTTTTGCATGTAAAATGCTCATATTAAAGCCTATATCATTTCATGTTACAAAATGAATGTCACACAATTGCAGATGAAAAGGATGGGACCTCTGTAAGACACAGGGGTTGTCCACGCAAAAGGCGTAAGATACAGGGAAAAAGGCTGTTTGAAGATCAGGGTTCCAGTGAAGAAGAGGATTCGATTAGTGGTTCTGACCATGAAACTGCTCAAGATGAAGAAGAGCATCAAGATGAGGTTGATGATGACGACGATGATGTTCCTTTGATAAATCAAATCAGGCCATCATCCAAGTTGAGAACACTGAGAGTTTCAAGAGACGGAAACAAAAACCAGACCTAGACATGATAGTTCTGAAAGATCTGAGATAATAGGGTATGTATGAAATGCTTTACTTATTCTGTTCGGTGTGAAAATTCACTGCCTTCTTTCCTCTGATTTATTGACTAAGGTTAAATGTGTTGGTATTTCTTAAGAAAAATTTGAAATCTAGTTGATAAGTTATTATTTCAGCAGACATATTACTCGTGATAAAGTGCATTTGGAGTATGAGTATTGCAATAGTTCGAGCACATTAATGGTTTACATGGATATCATGTTTATTGGAAAGTTTTGTTGCACTTTGTTTATTGGTGTGTCTGATTCTCAGTCTTTCCTTTACTTGCTTTTGTTCCCTGCAGGGACCTGAAAACTGAAGGGATGCATGCATATTGTATAATTTTCCAGGTGTAGCTTTCTTAGTAACACATAGTTAGGTCTAAATTACAAACCAAGGAGAAGTGCACAGAAGAATCATGCGTTCTTCCTTTTGGATTCTGTTTCTACTTGTTAATTATTCCATGCTTACACCATCGTTGTGATATGAGTTGCTTCTCCTATGTGTATCTGAATTGTGTAAATGTTGCATGGACTTTGATGGAGGATATTGATTTCACAAGCTTGTGAAATTGGGTGTGGATCTTTGGATTACTGGATAACTGAGAATTACTTTCTGGCTGCTTTCTTCATGTCTACTTCTAGGAAAGAAAAGTAAAATGTCGAAACTTGATCATGTTTCATAGTCCTCAAATTAGGCTACAATGAGCCTAGTTCCATATGTTTGCATAAAGATAAGAAATAGCCAAAACTGCAGACAAAAACTGCAGACGTTTGAACATGCCTAGTGCAGTAAAGGGTAACCAGAAAAGCTTTCTGCCCCAGCTTCGCTCTCTTCGGCCGAGTCTTTTCTCCAATATTGATGTCACTCTTGTTATCGCTCCTCGAGCTTCTCCCAACTCTCACATTCCAAAGCTTTAGTGTGATGCTATTACACGAACGGTGGAGGTTACGGAGGAGATGAGATTTATGATGTGCTTGGTGTTTGAAGGAGGACCGGTATTTGGATGCTGAGGCTTGATTTTCGGAGGTCTGGGTTTGGTTTCTGTTTTGGTTTTCACCCACGTTTTGGAGGTTTGGATTTCTGCTTGTGGTACCGTGGCCTCTACAAGTAATTGCTCTGAACTGTGCACATATGGTAAACAGTCCATCATGAATCATGCTCGATTGTTTACGATGGATTCTATTTGGTGTAAATTGTGTTTGTCAAATACACTGTTTCCTTGCAAGAGAGCTATCGTAATAATCACATTTCCTCCCTAACTGATTAGGAAACAGAAAGCTGAGTAACGACGTTGAAGAAACTTGCAGCGGTCTAAACGAGCTCGTGGTTAAAGATAATAGGAACTCTAGTAGACCTACTGCGTCGGTTTAGCACTCATATTTTGATCCTATACTTCCGAGTCAGGGATGTAAATCACAGTATCTTCTGTATTTGCTCTATCATATGAATGCCATTATTAGATCATGCATAAAAGTTCATCAGATTGTTTTAGTAGATTACACTCCAATCTGGAGAACAAATACATTTCGTCTAACACTTTTCGAACCTCTTCTGCATGAGGGTGTGATTTATCAGCAGCAAAAAATTCATGAAACTCGCCCTGTACTTCTATCAAGCTATGCCCAGGATTCTTCTTTACTCCCCTTTCTTTCATCAGGCTTCTCGCATTCCTTACATCAGCCCATCTTTGCTTATTAGCGCATATATTTGCCAGCAATATGTAAACATCAGTCTTCTGGGACCAAGTCTATTAGTTTCTCGGCAGAAACTTAGCTAGATCAAGATTCCCATGAATCTTACATGAATTCAGAAGGGCGCCTCACGCAGACGCACTTGGTTCCATTGGCATTTTGTTTATCAACTCATAAGCTTCTTCGAGTAGGCCAATTCTTCCAAGTAAATCTATCATACACGCATAATGTTTGGGCTCTAATCCATAATCCCTGGTTATGCTTCTAAATGTTCTCTGCCTTTGGAAACTAATCCGCCATGGCTGCAGGCAAACAAGACTGCCTCAAATGTTATATGGTCAGGCTTCAATTCCGTGCTCTTCATTTGGTTAAACAAAGCAAGAGCTTGCTTAGAATGGCCATGAGCAGCGTATCCAGCAATCATGGTATTCCAAGAAACCAAATTTTTGTCTTGCATTTCACTGAAGACTTCTGTGGCTGACATTACGCTTCCACATTTCGCATACATATCTATCAAAGCATTCCCCAAAATCACACCAAGTCGAATATGTTTTCCATTGATATAGTCCTGGTGAATCCGTTGACCCAAATCCAGGCAACCCAATTGCCCACAAGCAGAGAGCACACACACTAAAATATTCTCCGTCGGGACCAACCCAACTCCACCATGTCATGAAATAACTTTACTGCTTCATTTGGCCAATTGTTCTGCGCATAACCAGCAATCATTGCACTCTAAGACACTACATTTCTATCAGGCATGTCATCAAAACACTTCCTTGCAGAGTCCAAGTCCCCGCACTTAGCATATCCGTTAACAATGCTAGTCCACGAAAACACATCCCTAACTTTCATGTTGTCAAAAACCTCTTTCTCTTCAGCCAAACCACCACATTTCACATACATATCCAACAAAGCATTAACCAAATAAATACAAGCTACAATTCACACACTTCTTTCTCACATACTCATGAATACTCTTCCCCATACCAATCTCCTTCTTCGAACACGCTGAGAGTACAGCAATCACAGTAACCTCATTCAGCTCAACACCACTCCCCAACATCACATCAAACAACTCCACAGCATCATCCGAACAACCCCGCAACGCATAACCATCAATCATGGTGGTCCAAGTCACAACGCCACTCACAGAACTTTCATCGAACACCTTCCGTGCATTACTCACAGACCCAGCTTCAGAATAATAACGCACAAGCCCATTTCTCACAAGCACGTCAAATCCAAAACCCATCTTCCAAATCACGCAATGAACCAAAACCCCCTTGTAAATTACACGCCTTTAACGCAAACACGAAGCTCCGGCTGTCGATTTCGACGCGGCGAATACTCACCATTTGGCCGAAAATGGAGAAGCCAAGTGAGTGAGCTTGAGCTCTACAGTAGCCTCTGACCATTGTGTTCCACATATAAGTGTTGGGTTTTGAGATTTGAGAGAAGATGAGATGGGCGTGGCGAATGTCGGCGGAGTCGGAGAGAGCGCAGAAGGCGAGGACTCGGCTGACGGGGAAGGTGTGGGTGATGAGGCCACTGCAGGTCATGTGGGCTTGGATTTGCTTCAGGTGAAGCATGGTGGTGCAGGACTCCATGATTAAAAGAATTGGGTTGGTGATTATGACGTTGGTTTTGGAGTTCCATCGGGGTTTGTTGGTGGAGATTTATGAGATTGGTCTCTGATGAAATTAGTAGATAGCTTGGCTTCTCTGAGCTTGGAGCAGTGACTTCATAGTAATGCAAACAACTGAGTTTAAATAGAGAGGTAGTAGTATATAATAAAGGTGACAGTAGTAAAATCAGTAGCCTAATTTTCATTCTTCTTTCTTCAATGGCCTTCACAGTTCAAATTTAAATATATTTTTTTTCTTTTTGAAACACAAGTTTAACCAAGTCCATTTACAAATGTAAAATGGAGAATTATAATGTCGTGTCTAATATCGTTTTACAAAATTATTTTTTAAAAATTATTTTGTAAACCAAAACGAGAAATCAAAAATTTTATATTTTAATGATACAAAAACGTGTTTGGTAAATTATATTACGTCACTGTTTTTTTATGAACGAAAAAAGTAAAACATGTTTAGTACACGTATAAAATCTACAAAATAATTAATTAAATTTTGTTAGATCTCAAATGAAAAATTGATTAAATAAGTGTGAACGATTCTATAAAAAAATTATTTTTCTAATTTTTATTACGAAACGTGTTTTCATAAAATAGTGAAAACATAACTCTGACATTTTGTAAAACGTAATATATTTTTTGTTTTCCACGTTTTCCGTTTTCAAAAATTATTTTGAAAACATACTACCAAATGTGTTTTTACTCTATTTTAGTATTTGAAAACAAAAAACTGTTTTGTAACACGATATAAAACGTTGCCTAAATAAGTCATGCATGGAATTAAATAATAAACTCTGTAGCTTATCAAAATTGAGAAGCACAAGGTCACCGTGAAATGTAACAACATAATGGAAGTAATTAAATAAAGTCAAATAACGTAAATTGATTGACTGTCATTATTATCAATACTAATAAAGAAAGTTGTCGAACTATCTACACGTTGAGTTTGTGAAATGTTTATGTTTTTTCTTATTGTTTATAATGTATACTCTGACCGCAAGAGAAAAAATGCCTCATAATATTCATGTGATTTTTTATTTATTCAATTGAACTAGATTTATTACTCAAAAAGAAGAAATTGATTCAAAGTTATATGTAATTACAAATGTTTCTAACGAGTGGTAAAGCTTAATAATTCATCGAGCAATGATTTTTAAGATAAGATTTCACACGCATTAATCTCGAGAAGTGATTTAACGAAAACAATATTAATGTTAATTTACTTGGGGAGAAGTCTCCATTTTTGACAAACAAAATTTGTTAGTGCCCAATTTGTCCTAGCAAATCATTATTCTTACATTCACATCTTCCATATTTTAGACCCCAAAGGAAAAAATTATGCATTCCTCACGGGCACTTTTATTGTTGAAAACATTTTAGGCTCATTATATCAAATTTTAGATTTCCTTTTTTGACAATTTATAGAGTCACACTTAAATGGGCAAACACCAAAACGCAAAAAAAAAAAAAACAGCCTTCACTATAAATTGATAAATTCTGGTCTCTTCCTCACTCACTCTCTCATTGTTGTCGATCAATCTAATCATTCCTCAACATCCCAACACCAAACAAATAAAAATAAAAACCATGAATCTTTCATCTTTGCCTATTTTTCTTTTTCTGTCTGTTCAATTTCGAACGCACCAAGAATCTCGCCGCTAGTTCACTTCTTAGGTCAATTTTGTCTCTCTCCAGCTCATCTCTGATTTTTAAAAGTTCCCATTCGAGCTCACTCGGATTTCATCTTCGTGCTTTGCAATTTGTGTGTTCCTTCTATGCATTCGTAAAGTTCTCTCGAGTTGCAATTGAGTTTAAATTTGCTGTAAAAAACTAAGATTTTCTGACCTGGACAGTTCAAAAGAGTTGATTTTGCTGCTCATCGTAGTTATCATAACAATAATATCAAACAATTTTGCATTATGGTCGATTGGTGCAATAACGTAACGGAAGTAATTAAATAAAGTCTAATAACGTAAATTGACTGACTGTCATTTTTATCGATACTAATAAAGAAAGTTGTCGAACTATCTACACGTTGAGTTTGTGAAATGTTTATGTTTTTTCTTATTGTTTATAATGTATACTCTGACCGCAAGAGAAAAAATGCCTCATAATATTCATGTGATTTTTTATTTATTCAATTGAACTAGATTTATTACTCAAAAAGAAGAAATTGATTCAAAGTTATATGTAATTACAAATGTTTCTAACGAGTGGTAAAGCTTAATAATTCATCGAGCAATGATTTTTAAGATAAGATTTCACACGCATTAATCTCGAGAAGTGATTTAACGAAAACAATATTAATGTTAATTTACTTGGGGAGAAGTCTCCATTTTTGACAAACAAAATTTGTTAGTGCCCAATTTGTCCTAGCAAATCATTATTCTTACATTCACATCTTCCATATTTTAGACCTAAAAGGAAAAAATTATGCATTCCTCAGGGGCACTTTTATTGTTGAAAACATTTTTGGCTCATTATATCAAATTCTGGAATACCTTTTTTTGATAATTTATAGTCACACTTAAATGGGGCAAAAACCAAAACGCAACAAAATCAGCCTTCACTATAAGTTGATAAATTTTAGTCTCTTCCTCACTCACTCTCTCATTGTTGTCGATCAATCAAATCATTCCTCAACATCCCAACACCAAACAAATAAAAATGCCTATTTTTCTTTTTCCGTCTATTCAATTTCGAACGCACCAATAACCTTGCCGCCGGTTCGCTTCTCAAGTCAATTTTATCTCTCTCCAGCTCACCTTTGGTTTTTAAAAGTTCCTATTTGAGCTCGCTCAGATTTCATCTCTGTGCTCTGTCAATTTGTGTGTTACTTCTATGCAGTCGTAAGGTTCTCTGCAGTTGTGATTGAGTTTAAATTTGCTGTAAAAAGTTAAGGTTTTCTTACCTGGACCGTTCAAAAGAGTTGATTTTGCTGCTCATCCTAGTTATTGAAACAATAATATCAAACAATTTTGCATTATGGTGGGTTGGTTTTCGTTCTAATTCATTCGAGCTTTAATTTCAAACGAAAAAGCTTCAAATTTTAGTGATTAGTGTCTAATTAGCAAGCTAGTACAATGCTGATCGATGTTGTTTTGATTATCGTGATTAACTTAAGGAATATTCAATCACTGATTTTAAAAGATTATTTTGTATTTCAACAATCTTTTAAGTTTCTTATGTATTTAATTTGAATTTTAACAAATTCTTTAAAATTTTGATATATTTAAATCAGATTTTAAATAATCCATTTAAATCTGGATGTATTAAACAATCCCTGATTTTGAAGGATTTCGATACATCACTGATTTCCTCGGATTATAAGAGGCTAGCTATAAATAGCAAACCCTATCTGAAATCAGCTCCCCGAACCCAGAGATTTGCAGAAATGGGTTTTCTCTCGCTCTGAGCTCTGAACAAGGGAATAACAGAATCCCCAGAAAGCCACTGAGATTGGTTCGCTTTGACCAGTTTGTTGTTCTCCGGCGTCGTTCGTGACTGGTCGGACCGATCTGGGATCTCTAAAGACGAGTTCGAACCTCGTTTCGATTGGTTCTGGTGACTTTTCGGTCCAGTGGTGAAGAAGAATCAATTCATGCGCGCTCTTCAAGTACGGCCCCAAACCAATATAGGTTCGTCACACTTCTCAACCCTGCTTATTCCCGACTCCTTTTTTATGATTCTGTGGTCAATTTTAGACCTTCATTTTATTGTTGCTAATGCAATTTTTATGCGGCTTGCGGCGACTAGTAGTGAAATAATTTTGAAGATTGTATCACCTGGATGTTAAGCTTTTGGTATTGGTTTTAGGCTTTTTAGCAATAGCTGACATTGAAATTTGCTGAATGTTTCTAGTGTTGGATGTTACTTGTATTAGCTCAGACTGCTCAGTGAACCACTGTCTATAATTAGGATTATATGGGAAACCTCCAGTGACTCATATCAAATCTCACAGTTTATAGCACGAAAGCCTAACTAATTGATTCTCTAATTCCTAATATGAACAATGTATTATTATACATGAGAGATATTGTAATCCGAGCAGGCGTAGGAAAATTACTGAGTTGATTGGGTCAAAGTTCGACAGCAAACTAGTAAACAAATGGCTGTGGAGACTTGCAACACAAATAGCTAATTTGAATTAGACATGGAACTTGGTTACACACACTCCTCCCGTAGTGCATGTATATTCTAAAGAGAGTTTTGTATCGTGTGTGTGTGTGTGTGTATATATATATAGCTAGCTATGTATTATAATCTAAAAGTTTCGTTTTGCTGTAGTCAATTATCAAGGTCGATGATGGTGTACACATGGTTGTAAAACAAGTACAGAGTGATATGGAATTATTTCTATACTGAATTGGTGGGGATCATGAGAACAATCTGGTTCAAATTAGTTTGAAACGTACATCTCTTTGTTGAAGAAATGTTGGTGTTTGTTGAAGAAATGTGTGGTATATATTGATTGTACAGTAGTTTGCATGCCTTGGACAATCCTTAGAAATCCAAACAAATCAAGGTAAAACAATACAAGAGAATCCTTTTAAATCCACAAGGATTTAAAACAATCCATGGATTATTAGAAATCCTTTAAAATCATTTAAAATCCAGATTGAATACACCCCCCTTAGTATGAAGATTATTGTATTATTACGAGTTAATTCTTATGAATTTTCAATCCGATATTTTTATTTTTGACGGTCTGATTCTACCTGATATGCTCATTTTTCTTTTCTTTTCTGTATTTCTGCGTTGCATATTGATATTACAAGAATATTTCCATTTCTTCATACCTCATTATGTCTGTACTTTGGTGGTGTAGGTTTCAGAGAAATGAGACTTGTCAAGGATGAGCCCTCGTGTACTGCTTTACAAGTAAGAATCGTAATAGCTAACTGTTGTCTGTGTGTTAAAATTCATAATAAAATGTTATACTTTATTTCTCCTTGGTTTGGTCATATGTTCATTAGACGAGCAATTGGGAGTAAGCCTGAATTTAAGTATCTTTGTACAAAGCAGGTGATCGACTTGGTTTCAGCAGTGAAGGGATTACATGGGCTCAACTCTCAGGAGCTGGGCAAACTATTGAAGGACTCTGAAGATTCTACGATATACTATGTTACTGAAAAGGAATCACGTCTAAAGGTCAGTCATCATCAGGTTGCTATTGCTGTCAGGTTATTGCCTTTGTATCTTTCCATTTCTGAGAACTTGACATATGTGAAGTTGCATGAATTTCAGATTGACGTGGAGAAGCTTGCCAGCTCTCTCCCTCTACACCTTATTGCGGTGCTTATGTCATCTGACAGAGATGAATCCCTATTCAGATACTTAACATGTGGCATTAGGCTCTTGCACACCTTGTGTGATTTAGCACCTCGACATGCCAAACTCGAGCAGGTTTGTTAAAGTACATGTAGGATCTTTCTTCTTAGAGTATGCTCATAGATATGGCGTTCAAACTAGTCTGGCTAGTGGCCTAATTTTAGTCGGGCTAGTGGCCTACATAGATATGATGTTAGTGAGATTTTTGTTCATGGAACTCTTTTGATTATGCCTTTAATCTTTTTTATCAGGTTAATAACTTCTATAAAATACAATGTGACATTGTTCTCTCGTGATTTTAGTTTTTGTATCATTTATGATTACAGATTTTGCTTGATGATGTAAAAGTTTCCGAACAGCTGCTTGACCTGGTGTTTTATATCCTCATTGTTTTTGGTGGTTATGAACAGGTTTGTCTGAATCTCTTCTCTGAGAAGTATGTTCATTTCCTTTTATGTTCAGATGCTTACGGAGATTTCTTTTGTGATGCAGAAAAACGGTAGTTTTGGTCCGGCACCCCTGATGCATTCTGCAGTGGTGGCCTGCAGTTTGCATTTACTCATTGGTTGTATATCTTCACAGTGGAGAGATCTTGTTCAAGTATTGCTTGCACATCCTAAGGTATTGTGATGGAAGTGTATCTTGACTATCTTCTAAGCTGAAACAGGGTTCTGTTGGAAATTGTCTTCTGTTTGCCACTTTCATGAAATTGCTCTATTGTATTCCATTTATCCACTTATTGATACATTTATGCACATACTGACTATTAAAAATTTCCATGACAGGTTGACATATTTATGGATGCAGCTTTTGGAGCAGTTTGTGCTTCCATCAAGTTTCTCAATGTCAAGCTTTTATCTCGACATGCCAATTTCTGTACAAAATCATTTTTGACTAGTGAGCAAGTAGTCCACTCTCTCTGCCAGCAATGTGAGGCCTCTTTACAGTTTCTTCAATTGCTGTGCCAGCAAAAAATGTTTCGGGAACGAGTACTCAGGAATAAGGTTTCTGAACAGGATCCCTTCTTTAAGTGTTGAACAAAATCTTATGTCAGAGCTGTCTTGTCCGTGTTTGCAAGTTTGTAGTTTGACGTGAAAGGACAAGTGAAGAAAGATATGGGATTTTATGAACTGGAAGCAGAACTCCTTAGCTGCATTCTTTTGTAGGCACTAGTTAGGGTAAACAGATAGTTTAAAATGTGGGAGAAATTATAGTGATCTGGGTCATTGAAGTTATCAGACAATATTCGGATTCCTGTAATTACTGTGGCCTTTTATGAAGGCGTTGTTTAGAAACTAGTTAAGTACCCATTCAACTTATCACAGTTCTGTTGCTTATGTAAGTTCCTGCTTTGGTACTGTGCAGGAACTATGCGGAAAGGGTGGTGTTCTGTTTCTGGCTCAAGCCATCTTGAAGCTAAATACGGTGCCTCATTTTGAAGGATCTGCTCGAATTGTGGCTGCTGTATCTAGATTGAAAGCAAAGATACTTGCGATTGTGAGTCCTAGATAATATATATGAAAGCATGCTTTGATATGTTATAAATTTACTTGAGAGGTTTAAGCTCCTTCAGGATTCTGTATTGCGCATAGCTTTATGTATGTGTAAAAACCTCAGTCTCCACTGTTTTCCTTGTTGTAGTTATTGAATCTGTGTGAAGCAGAGAGCATATCTTACCTGGACGAAGTTGCCAGCTCCCCAGGCAGCCTGGATTTGGCAAAGTCTGTTGCATTGGAGGTTAGCTTTCTTTCCATCTTGTCACGTATGGTGGCTGTTATAAGCGGTTTGTGGTTGTTCCCTTCTGTCTAAACATCTGTGTCAACTGTCAAGCTACTTGCTGTTAATTTAGTTCTGATGATGCAGATTATTGAGTTATTGAAGTGTAGTCTTGGTAAAGATCCCAGATGTGTTGCTGCTTGTACTGATGTAAGCTATCCAATGGGGCTTTCACAACTCAATGCCATGCGCCTAGCTGATATCTTATCTGATGATTCAAACTTCAGATCTTACATTACCATACACTTTGTAAGCTATAGTCTCACTCTGAGTCCATAAATAATTTTCAAATATTTATCTTATCCTACTCTGATATATGCTGTTTTTTTCTTTTTATTTTCCAAACTTCTTTATTACCCTCAATTTACTTTTGTATTCTGAAGGTGTAATATATTTTTCATGAGAATCCATTGAATTATGTATATTGGTTTTGGGCATCAACACATGCATCATGCATAGCTTATATCTGTAAAAAGATTATGTGACCCAGTCTTTTGTATGTCCCTCCAGACTAAAGTGCTGACTGCAATATTTTCGCTCCCTCATAAAGAGTTTTTATCTAGTTGGTGTTCATCTGTATGCCCTGTAAAAGAAGAAGATGGCACTATTGACTATGATTCATTTGCAACAGCCGGATGGGTTATGGATGTAGTTACATCTCTGCAAAATACACGAAATTTAGAATTTACTGTAACTCCCAGTAGTACGACCCAGGCTTCTTATGTACATCAGAGAACATCACTGTTTGTGAAAATAATTGCAAACCTCCATTGTTTTGTTCCGAATATCTGTGAAGGTTTGTTCTTGATTTTGTCATTTAATAACTACTGACGGCAATACTTGTCATATGTCTTGTAAATGAAATTTTATGTTCTAATTAACAGAACAGGAGAGGAACCTCTTTGCTAATAAGTTTATGGAGTGCTTGCAAACGGATCCATCCAATTCTGATACTCTGAAAGCTGCAACTATTAGCAGAAATCTGTGTAATTATCATTCACCAATGAATTTATTAATTTGATTGCCAAAGCTTTTCCTTTCCTTACTTGTTAATTGCTTTGTAGGTTCGTTGCTAACTCATGCAGAATCACTAATTCCCAACTTTTTGAATGAGGAGGATGTACAGCTCCTAAGGTGATTAACAGTCAACCATGCATTTTGCTTATATTTTGTGTAGAATAATTTACATAAATCCCACAACGAATAAGAGTAATTGGTAACTTCTAAATGTTTTACTTGAGATACTTTTTATGCAAATTAACTTTTCTACTTATAATTTTGGTGTACTTATAGGTGGACAATGGTTTACATTCTTTTTTCCCCACTTCCAGCCATATAGTTTATTGGTCATTTTCTCATCATGTTTTCATTGTAGGGTCTTCTCCAAGCAATTTGAATCATTAATCACCCCGATGGAGGTAAAACCTTACTTGTGTAGAACTACACGTTGTTTAAAAAAAGACTTCTTTCTACCCATCCATTACATAGGTTTGAATGTCTTCTGGCAGGACAAGAAATGTGAGGAGTCAAAATATTGGGATAGATTTGCTAATCTCAACGTCAGCGAACATCTTCAGGTAAATTGCTATTTGCTTTTCCATCTTCTAGTTGGTGTGTTGTCAAATACTTACATTCCACTTCTTGAATATTCTTTATTCACTTGGAAAAGTATTTTGGTATTTTATATGCCTTTACACATGAGATTTATGAATAATTTTGAAATGATGGTGATAGAGATGAGCAAAGAAGTTAATTAGTTTCTAGAGGACTTATAATAAATGTTGATTCCTTGCGGGAAGCTCAGAGTACTGGAGGATGCCCACCACTACCATCAATAAGACAACCACCTTCTATTTTTAGTAGCAGAAGTGGTAACATGGATGAAATAATGTCTGAGAGTTCTGCTTTCCAAAATCCGGAGCAACTTGATGCGAACATTGAGCATATGGATCAGGAAGATGATGCAATGAGGGAAGACAAAGGAAAATCGGGTAGGGGTGCATGTAGACGTTTTACAGCAATAGATAGAGATGCTCAGAACGTTGATACAAGTGGTTCAGACACGAGCTCAACAAGAATGAATAATGCTGTTGATTCAGTGGAAAATAGTAGTCTACGAAAGTCGAGCGCACATATAGAAGAAAGTGGATATGGAGGAACTCAAGAGGATGAAAAGACTGAACCTCTTCAATATGAAGAAAAGCAGAGAAGAAAACGGAAACGAACGATAATGAATGATGAACAGGTGGCACTTGTGGAGAGAGCTCTGTTAGATGAACCTGATATGCAGCGAAACGCAGCCTCACTACAATCTTGGGCTGAGAAATTAAGTTTTCATGTATGTTTCATACTTTGAACTTTTTCCACTCTTTATTTGTCAAAATTGATAGAATTTTTCCCTGAGAAGTCTTACATTTTGTTTGCCAGGGTACCTTTGTTACGTCGTCACAGCTAAAGAATTGGTTAGTAAATCTAACCTTCTTCCGAGGCATTGTTTAGATCTACTAAAGTTGTCAAGATGACTGAAAGTGTGTTCTAGGGAACTCGATCATCATTGAAATGATTGTTTCTACAGAAGTTTAATATGGTCAATGACTATTGTGTACTTTAACTGCTTCTAGTTAAGACTAGTATTTTAACTGCTGATTTATTTTTGCCTGCATTATTGTTTGACACGCCAGACCATATTCTCATGTTACTTGTGAAATATCTTCTTCGTGCACATATCAAATTAGTAATGCTATTAGTATTACTTATGCTTGTTTGGTATGAAAACTAATATGTTTATGTACGTCGACAGGCTAAACAATCGAAAAGCCAGGCTTGCTCGCACAAAAGATTTCCGTGCCACACCTACGATCTCTGCATTGCCAGACAAACAAGGTGGGCGAGGTCTGAGGTCCAACAACTCACCTGAGAGTTCTAGTCTTGATGCCTCTACACAACTAAATGTGAGGAGTGATTCTCAATTGAAGTTGAATACTACTGTTTCCCAGAGCTTTGGGACTAAGATGGCAGAAGCTGTGGCCCGTAAAGAATCTGTTCCGTGCTTGCACGGTGGGCAAGAACTGAGGACCAACAACTCACCCGGGAGTCCTGGCGTAGATACTTCTACGCAACTAAGTGTTAGGAGTGATCCTCTGATGAAGTTTAATACCGTCGCACTGACCTGTGGGACCAAGATGGCAGAAACCGTTCCCCATGAAGAATCTGTTCCCTGCGAGCAAGGTGGGGGAGGACTGAGGTCTAACAATTCACCTGAGAGTCCTGATGTAGATGCTTCTGCTCAACTACATGTTAGGAGTGAGCCTGAAATGAAGCTGAATACTACCGTTGCCCAGGCTTCTGGGAGTAAGATGGCAGAAGCTATTCCTGGTAATGAATCTGTTCCATTCAAGCAAGTTGGGCAAGGGTTTAGGTCCAGCAACTCACCCAAGAGTCCAGGGGGAGATTATTCCTCCCAACAAAATGTGAGGAGTGAGCATCCAATGAAGTTGAATGCTACCATTGCTCAGACCTCTGGGACTAAGATCGCAGAAGCTGTTGTCCATAAAGAATATGGTCCATTCCAGCAAGGTGGGCAAGGACTGAGGTCGAACAATTCACTCGATAGTCCTGGCATCGATGCTTCTACTCAACTACATGTGAGGAGTGATCCTCAAATGAAGTTGAATACTATCGCTGCCCAGAGCTCTGGAATTAAGATGGCAGATGCTGTTGCCCGTAAAGAATTTGGTCCGTCCAAGCAAGGTGGCCGAGGACTGAGGTCCAACTACTCATCTGAGAGTCCTGGTGTAGATGGTCCTACGCAACCAAATGTTAGTAGTGGTCCTCAAATGAAATTGAATACAACACAGATTGCTGCAACTAATTTCCCGAAAGTTGTTCCCAAGACCTCGGCAACTAGGATGGCAGAAGCTGTTGCCCGTAAAGAACTTGTTCCGTGCAAGCAAGGTGATGCTGTTTTGCTTCAATATAACAATGGTGAAGATGTCGGCATAGGAAAAGTGTTCCAGGCGGGTGGCCAGTGGTTTGGAAGGAACTTGGAGGAGTTGAGGGCATACGTTGTGGATATCAAAGAGCTTCAAGTTAGAAGAGCCATGAAGATTCCATACCCGTCAATGGCCACAGGAGGCACATTTGAGGAGACTGAAACAAAGATTGGCGTAATGAGAGTGTTATGGGATTCAAACAGGACCTTCAAATTGCCTCTTTAAAGTTTAAGCAGTTTTGTCATTGTAATTATTTGGACCACACCTGTTTTTTCACTGCAGAGAAACAAAGAAGCTATTTTTTCCTCTCTTTTGGTTTTGGTCGTTTAACTCTGAATAGCCGAGGCCAGTTTAGTCATGTAACTGAGTAGATCTTTTCATATGGTTCAAAATTATATGTAGCAATCTCAATAAACTAATTCATGTAAAATTATTATGTTTTTAGTGTTCTCTTACTTCTTGGTTTTTAATTCTTTTATTCACCGCAGCATAATTAATAGGCTCTATATTTTAAAACCCTCTCGTTCTCTGAGACTAGTATTGATCGTTTGCCCATTTTCTGCTCCCCTGGAATTTGGAGGTAAATCCTTTCTTTGCTTATATACATTGTTGTTTATATCTTGGCTGCGATACTCGAGGGCAAGCATTTTGCCAATCGGTTTTTGATCACTGCTGGCATGGGATATAGTTCCAGGAGATCCCTAAGACAGTAGCATTGTTCTGAGGCCACTTGAGCCTGCACCATATCAGCACCTGGCTCGTGAGTTTATGGTCAAGACAAAGGCGTCGAAAGGGAATGAGTGAGGATGTCAACATCAAGTCATCAACAACAACTTCGACGAGGCCATGGTGATGGAACTTGCTCGGCAGGCTGCTGATCAGTACCCTTACTTTAGACTTCCTTCGAGTTTCTCTACTTAGGTACCTTATCTAGTCTCATTGTTTTTTGTTTATCCTTCTCTTATCAGTAACGCTGCATTTTAATTCCAAAGAGATGACAAATTCATTGCATTATTTCAATAAGATTATACATTGAGCAACTGATCGACAAATTAATTAATTTACTTTGTGGAGAATTTGAACATTGATAGACAAACAATGAATAATTGATACAACCTATTGAATGCAGACTGCATATTATTCACAGACACATAAACTTCGAAAAAAGAAAACTCAATGATGGTTTGATCTAATTGGAATCGAGTCAATTAATTGATAACACCGCATTTCTTCCTGATCTCACCGGCAGTGCCTGTAAGGACTTCAATGGCTCCCATCCTCTTCATTGACTGTGCAAACTCCGTGAAGAACTTGTTATCGTTGTCCAACTCTTGCACAATAATCTTTGCACCCTTGTTTGTTAAGAGGGCTGCATCAGATTGGAAGAGACCCTTGTTCTGCTTGACTGTGGCATAGTAGCCTTTGTCAAAAACTAAAGAGCTCCCGGGGTCCATTGCCACTCTCGTCGTTGTGTCACTGAGGCTTGTGCATTTGGTCTTTAAGAACTCCGCATAGGTTGCATCCAGAGAAGGGTCCTGATCACCTTTTCCAGTGAAGTTGTAGAGCCTGTTGCTGAAAGTATTGCAGTGCCCTACTCCGATCGTGTGTGAACCTGCACATATACATATATATCCGGGATCAGCTGCAACATTATTTGAGTAAGCTGATCGATTGATTAAAGTATGCATGAATATATATATTGTACCTGATAAAACCACAAGGTCATGCACGGTAAGATTTTTGCTGGCAAAGCTTTGTTTGAGTTGCGTGAAGTTGAAGAATGGCGGTGGGATGTTGAGCAAGGCCTCCCTTATCCTTGAAACTGTTCCATCTCTTCTGCCAGTGAGTACTTCCCACATTGCTCTGTTAAACTGCAAAGTGGTATATGTAACATGCCCTATTATTGCACTGCATTGTACGTTATTAAAATTCAACTTACTCTTTTAGCCAAGTGTATATGTCTTACTTGGAATGAAACAGAGTCTCTAGCAGCCAAAGCCACAATATCAGCACAGGATACAATTCCTGGACATGTTGCCTCTAGATTTGCTTTGATGTCATCAATAACATCAAAACCGGACAGTGACAGATTCGGAATTGCGTCCTTCTCTGCCGTGTTGTTTGCCGTTGAATTCAGCAATACTGATGCATCACAGCCCTGGACGACACAAAAAAAGAAGCTTAATGTAAAATTAATCTGTACTAGACTACTAGCTAAGAAAAATCACTGTAAAAAGCCAGCATGCGCATAGATAAATAAGTTAGTTACCCTGACAAAGCAGTCATGGAAATGCATACGAAGAAGCTTCGCGGGCAAGAACTGATTGGAGGAGACATGGTTCCAGGTGACATTTCTCACAATCTCCTCAGCCTTGGGACATGTTTTTTTGTAGAAGTTCTTCCTCAGTTGGCCTCCTTGGCATACACCAAGTATTCCAGAAAGTACTACAAAAACTACTAACAAAGTGTTAACCTTCATCTTTGTCTCAAGTATTGTTATCCCTAGCCTCTATCTACTACTGGCTTCTTCCTCTTCGAATTCTACTTAGAAAGTATACCAGAGTCTGCATTATATAGCTAGTCGATCAGCTGGAAGTCTGAAGCTAGATTGAGAGTTGGTACGTACGTACCCAAGTAAGCATTCACTCACATAAGGACTAATTTAATCTCAATATTCCATCTGCTTAGTTTAACAAAACTACGTACTCACAATTAGGTAGGTCAAATACATATATATTGCCCAAGCAGTTGCAGATCAAAAGGACGCTAAAGTCTTCTGCCAGCTTGTGTTTAAACTTCAAAGCTATATATATAATCAGAGGACTAATTAAGATCACCCAGCTACAATTATGCTTACATATAATTGGACACAGGACAGAACATGAAGCTATTCTAAATTAGGACACCAACATATGAAGCATCCTCATTCCATTGATCACTGGAGAATAGTGTTGAAAATATATACACAAGCTAAGCCACCTTTGTGACTGCAGATTTTACGCCGCGAACGAGGTGTGGCCAACTGGGTTTGTATGACAAATTTGAGAATGCTTTATATGAATGTCAGAAGTGCTTCGATCTAAAAGAATCTTAATTAATTTTATGAACAATTAGCTAGATGTTAATGAAAGCTTCAAATACTCTTTGACAGAATTTATTAAAAACTAGTATGGCTACTGATCAGGGATGGAGTCAGGATTCTCGGTTAGGGGGGCCTAAATAAAAAGTTTAAAAAATAGTCTTAGTTAGGGTAGTCAGTTGGATCTTGATCTATATATTTTGACAAAACAATCTCAATGTGTTGTTTTTGGTTTGATAAAGCATCACAATTACTTGCAGTCTCATTATGAGTAATATTTGATCCTCCAAAATGTGATATTAGTGTTTGCTTCTTCTTCCAATTACTGAATCCATGACCAACACCAACAAAAGTTTCACCACCGCCTTGTTCTCCAATAGCTGGTTTGAAAAAATAACAACATATAATTAAAATGCAGCATCCTCTTTAATACTGTACTCTAACAAATATGGAAATTCAATAAACCAATCACGAATAAACCTTATTTTCTTCTTTTTTTTCCAAATTTCGTGAAAGGAAAAGTATGATTTTTAGGTCAACAAGGGCCTTGTTGTAGATAATATCTTCGAACTTCTTCTTGAATGTTAGGATGATAACTTGAAATTAACGGGCGTTTAGCGGGATCCGATGGATACTTTTTTGTAATATCTCCAGCACGAGACTTTTTCATATTGTTACTATTCTTCTTTTGAATTTTCATAGGTGATTGTTCATCTGATGTTAGAGTAGAAGAGATGATTTTTTTTTTGAAGTATCTCTCCATATCTAATAAACTTAATAAAATGATTGTATTTTAATCTCAGGAATGGTAGAGCTTTTATAAAGAAAAAAAAACCATAAAATCTTAAACTTGGTAAGAGATTGAATCCTAATTGACATAATATTTGAACTTCATTATTGAAATAAAATATAATAATATTCTTATAAAGTCGTCAAATTTGAATTAGTTATGTACTCATACGCGTCATTAAAGTTTAGATATACTTCAAATAAATTATAATATTTATATAATAATAATAATAATATACTAATTTTTTTTCCCACATAAACTGAGGGAGGTCCAGGCCCACCCTGGCCCCAACATCCCTCCGTCATTGCTACTGACGTGCATGATTAGAAGGATTAACTGTTAGTTTATGATTTAAGTAGCATTTTTTTGTACAAATTACAAAGAATCTTGACTTTTTACCAGAAAATTCCCTAGCTAAGTAGCTATGATGAACACAAAACATGATTGGTCTGGTTGTTTAGCTTGTAACACATAGCTACACACATGATTGGTAAAACACCTACCCATGCATATAATTCTTTGGAGACATACGTACACTAGACTTAAACAAAGATTGTCACCTCAATCATGGTGTTCATGGATGTGAAGTTTAGACTTCGGGGGAAGTGTTTAACACAGAAATACAGATTACGCTTTAGACGGGGTTGACAAGAAACCGGCTGTGTTTGTTAATTCTCCATCTCTCTCTTTCCCTCCCAACCTAGCTGCTTTGTAGAGAAAGTGTTCGTGCTTATCGCGAGAAGTGTTCGATATATATATATATATATATATATGCTGGTGATCGAGGGCTTTTGTCACATATACAAGTATACAACAATGATAGAAGTGCTCTTGCCGATATGCTTATTAAACAACAGAATTTCTGGTATGATCACTCAAGTATGACACCACTCAAATTTTGAATCCTTAATGTTTGGTAGATGCCTCAACTCAGGTTTGACCCACTTAGGTTGTTGGGTTGGGCAACAACCCACCTAAAGTTGAGATTGATGAACAGACTGGGCTATCTATGATGCTGCTCATTTGGACCCATACATTGTGCCCAACAATAGTAGAACACAAACCAACAATTGTGCATTTGTGGTTTGTGCTTACACCGGTGGGACGTGAGTCCAAGATAGAGCACAACCAACAATCCAGCTCCCAAAAAGAGTCAAATCAAAACCGGGATCTTCTTGACAAGACTAGAGGATAAAGACAAACTATATATTTGGAAAATAACCAAAAGGATACAAAATCCCAATATTATATGAGGAATTTTTCGATCTCTTTGTCTTTATCCGCGGGGCAGTTAGAATCATCATTCTCCATGCCTCAACGGTCGATCCCACAACAAAAATTTGAATTTCTTGTGTGTGTTCCCAAGTGTGTTCATATTTCAAATTCCCACGAGGAGGGTTGGTCCAAGCATATCTGCATGTATATATATATGCCTCGTAAATTTACCATATGAAAAAGGGAAGGTCATTTATAGGTTACTGAAATAAGACACATCGGGACCTTCTATGATGGTTTACGTAATGTGACTAATGTAAATATTAGAGACAAAAACGAAAAGTACATACTCTGATTTTCGGGAAATCCTCAAGTGAACCCCTTTAAATGAAGATAAAATTTTAACCATCATTAATGTGTAATTAAACCATGAATTTGAAACCGATTCACAAAAACCGTACCCATGTTCTCATGCGATTATAAGTCGGTGAAAGTCGTGAGATGGGCTCGGCGCATCGAAAGATAATTTTTACCATTATCGGTAGAAATCGTAGCTGCATTTAAGACTTGTCAACTTGGCCTAGGATATGGTCTCGACTCAGTCCGATACAGTTCGGATTTTCTAATTCTAGTTAAGGCACCATAGGATCTGAATACTAGCCCACAGAAGTTTTAAGATGTCTGTGAGGATGTTGCCACTCTGCTAGGCCACTCACCGAATTCAACATCTGTGCATGTTTTAAGGGAAGTCAATAATGTTATCCATATTTTAGCTAAATGGGCTATCCATCGGTCTTACTTTCTCACAATGTTTCCTATAACACCTCCTTTTTTGTTAGAAGCGCTGAACAAAAATTGTACTTGACCTATTATTCAATAAATTTTTTGATTTCTCAAAAAAAAAAGAGGTCATTAGATGGGAGTCACTAAAGTGAGTGGCACCCATGTATTTTATGTTGAAGAAGGAGGTTAAATTCCTCAAGGACCAAAAGATAAAGAAGAAATTAGAAACGAGTGGCCCATTGAAATGGAAAACAAAAGAAGGTTTGCTTGAGTAGTTGAAGCTGGGTACACCGTTGTTTAGCCAAATGTTAGCAGACTTTCTCTTTGAGGAGGTCTTGTATTTGATGTTCTGCACATTAAAGAATAAGCTTATTGGGAGAGTTTCAACCTTAACTTCACCCCGACTCGAACTGATAATTCAAGTGACGCTGAATTTGGTTGTGCAAGTATGTGACCTCAGAGGGATACTAACTTGGCCATGACACTACAATTACAGAAAAAACAGTTTTGTAACAAAAAAAAGAAATGGAAAACAAAAGAGCAGTAGCTTGGAACTTCAAAAACCAAAATCCCAACGCTTTGAATGCAAATTAACCCAAGCCATATATTCATTTTCACCCTTTTACTCTTCTTCACTCCCAGAAGACCCTCAAACCCAGACCACCACCCAATTCCACAATTCAATTTACTCACAATTCAAATCGACGCGGATGACGGGCCTCGTGATGGTGACGAGAGGCGGTGGCTGCGGCGGCGGCGGAGGTTGTAAAGTGGGATCGGCAAAGCAGGAGCAGAGCCAGCTGTCTCTCGTTGACCTACTTCTGGCGGCGGTGAGGAAATCGATGGTGGCTTGCCGGGTCGAGCGAGACGACGAAGTCACCTCCGCCGTAAATAGTAACATGGAGATCGGGTGGCCCACCAATGTCAAGCACGTCACACACGTCACCTTTGACCGGTTTAATGGGTTTCTGGGCTTACCGGAGGAGCTGGAGGTTGAGGTTCCGGGAAGGGTTCCAAGTGCTAGGTCAGTAAAAGCTTTTGTTTTTGCTTTCTGGGATGTGTTGGATTTGTGGAATTTGAACTGGGTTTTTCTTGGAATGGTCGAATTGTGTTGGGTTATGGTGTTTCTAGAAGTTTGAGACTAAAATTTAGCTGCTTGGGTCATGTTGGGTCATCTGATTCTGGATTGTGATAGCAAAACTCTTATAATTATTGCATGCTTGGTTTAATGACTACCACATTGGAACTTTTGTTTTGTTATTAGAGTCACTGTTCTAGGAGAGTTAAGTTAATTACAGAAGTCATATACTCGATTTGCAGTTTCCTTCTTTGATGTTTTTAGTGAAAGTTCTGATGTAGTACATATGGCAAGAATATAGAAATGTAAATGTTATAATTGAAATAGCAAAGAAGGCAGGATAACATATTGATGTAATGATGTTTCACCGTGTTTCATGCATGCTTCTAACTTTTGAGTCATCTACTTTTGAAGTGCGAATGTGTTTGGCGTATCAGCGGAGTCGATGCAGATGTGTTTCGATTCAAAAGGGAATAGTGTCCCTACGATTCTCATGCTAATGCAGGAGAGATTGTACTCACAAGGCGGACTGAAGGTACAATATATTGTAGTAGCAATAGTATTGTTTGTTTTTCTGAAGTTCAGTTGGTACCATAGTAGTTTGCTTATACTGCTTTTGGAACATCTGCAGGCAGAAGGCATATTCCGTATAAATCCAGAAAACAGCAAAGAGGAGTTTGTCAGAAACCAATTGAATAGAGGCATTGTACCTGATGACATTGATGTCCATTGCTTAGCAGGCCTAATCAAAGCTTGGTTTCGGGAGCTTCCTTCAGGAGTGCTAGATGAACTGTCTCCTGAAGAAGTTCTCGAGTGTGATACAGAAGAAAAATCTTTTGAGCTTGTAAAGCAGTTAAAGCCAACTGAGGTCGCATTACTCAATTGGGCTATCGGTCTGATGGCTGATGTTGTAGAGGAAGAAGAATGTAACAAAATGAATGCGAGAAATATCGCAATGGTTTTTGCTCCAAACATGACTCAGGTATATTGTAGCTGCAGACTATCTTTCTTTTATCCCACTACTAGAAATTAACTTTGGCCAGCTGATTGATTTCTTTTTGCATTTATCTTCATGAACAGATGTCTGATCCACTAACAGCTTTGATGCATGCGGTTCATGTCATGAATTTGCTCAAGACCCTGATAATGAAAACACTAAGAGAACGTGAAGAGATGAATGAAACAGGAGGATGTTCACCCATGTCATCTTGCTTATCTGATCATCAAACAGACGAAGACTTGTATAGTCATCCGGACTTGTATAGTCATCCAGACATGGATATCAACTCTGAAACGGGGGGAGTAGCTTCAGATTATGATGAAAATACCCACTACAGCAACAGCAGTGAAGATGATGATGACGTTCGGCCACTTAGTGACATAGAAGAGTGTTTTCTTAGACGATTGGATGAGAATAAAACAATCCCAAGTAGCATGGCAATGGTAAATAAACCGACAAGCAAGCCTTACGGAGAGTATCCGAGTCCTCAAAGTTGCTCGAGCTTCAACATGGAATCTGGCACATCCTCTGTTGATAGCAAAAATGGGAATGCTGGCTTGTGTGCGAGTTATGGGCAACACTCCAGAAAATGTACCGGTATGGAGAGCCCTTCAGTATCATGCTCAACCTTGAAGGAAATGGAGATGGAGGAAAGAGTATTGGAGTCTGTTTCAACTAGGCCAGTGTTGGGATCTACTTAACTGACATGTCATTATAATTTTCATGGTGCTTGGAGTAAACTTACTATGCAGATCTCAATATGTTGTCTACAGTCATGTTTGCTTCTGTAAAGTAGTGGATGCTCTTGGAGATGATTTTGCTGAACCAAACTTGGGACTGTTTGGTTGTGGTTCATGGTGTCTTGTTAGGAAGACATGGTTCAGCTTTGGGCTGAACTTGTGCTTGATTTGTAATAGTTTACGACCTTTTAGCCTTGACATTTTAGATGTCTACACCTTCATATTGATGGTGTTCTGTGTGAAAGTCAATGATCTTAGGGGGCTTCTGTTAGCTTTATCTGAAATTATGCTTGTACAGTTCATGACATGCTTGTAGAGTTGTAGTATCTCTCAACTTTGAAGAAATTAAGAGAAGCTTAAGTTTGAATTTTAGGTTTTTTTTTCCTTCACATATTCTAATAATTATCAATAGAGACATGGCATGTCTTTCACTATGAAAATTTTACTCATTATGTTGGGAGTTTATTAAAATCCAGTACAAAGAGGTGTTACAATAATAAAAAGAAATCTGCTTTTTCTATCTATCAGTAGTTTTGTTGAATTAACGTATACCAGTAACATCAAAACAAACTTGAAAGTATTTTGCATGTATTTGTTTAGATCTCACATACATTATGAGTGGAACAATTTCGGAATTTCCAGCTGGTACAAAACTAAGAACTCGGCTAGGGGCATATCTAGCTTTCTAGTTTCTGGGTTTATTCCAGAATCTATAATCCCTTTATTCTCACCATCTCTTTCACTCACACATGTACTATCATAGAGGTTGAGGAATAATGCTAAATGTATATGTATAGTAGATAGTCATGTATATCTGAATCTGTTATGTACAATTGCTAGGACTTACAATATAGAAATGTATAACATACAGAAAACCTTCCAACTTCCTTACCGGCTTAGTTTTATCCAGGCTTTCCCCAAATGACAAGAAAGGAAACTCTAAAAATAGAGAAGCTGACTCAGGAAAAAGATATATAGAGCCAGCCAGTATCATGAATCATGAAGCCAAGCAAGTCTCCCAAAATAGCTTGCTCTTCTCCACCTCATTCAGCATCTCAAACTCCTTTGTTGAATCAACAGAAACAGTAGATTTCAGCTGCTGCCCCCATCTCTGGTAAACTGAGGACATTTCTTCATCATCATCATCATCATCATCATCTTCCTCCTCTTGTTGTTCTTCAACAGAACTACGATAAGATCGAACACCGTTATCTTCATGATCCTCATAACTTATGTTGCACTCCTCATCAATACTGGAAATATCAGCAGAGTCCCAGCTGCATGACTCAGCATCATCCTCGGCCATTTCCACATTATTGGGATCAACAACATCAGAAACAACCTCAGCAGAATCACCAGTTTCCTCAAAGAGCAAGAAGGGAGAGACATCCTGCTTCTTCTTCATCATCAGAAAATCCATGTTTCTCTCCATGGCAAACAACTGAGTAGTCATTTCCTAACATCAAATTCTTTTTAAAGCTGCTCTCAAGAATAGGTACGTAGGGACCTAAAAAAAGACCAATATATCGCACATCCTTTTAACTAAAGGCTGTCTTGGTTTGACCCTTTATAAAGTCGTGGTAGGGTGCTTAAAATCAATAGTGCCAATTCTAGCTCAATCAAATTTCATGTCTATCATTAAGAAATGCAAGAGCGAGAGAGAGAGGACTTTAGGTGAATATGGGGGATTCACATATACCCAAAACTAGATGCTGGCTGGCTGGCTGGCTTCTAGAAGCTTATTATTAGGGGGGACAGACGGAAATCGACAACTAACGTGCGTGGTATGCCATATATATATCGGCTCCAAGTGCTCCAACCTAATATTTTCTTCTAGATTGTTGAAGATTATATTGGTCATGTGCAATCAATCCACCAAGATCGAGTTCGGCTTTGAGCTTGAAATACCAAATTTGCTTTCCTATGTGTCGGGCACCTTCCTAATGAGGCCATTGCTTAATGTCATCATCTCATGTTTACGTAATTGTTGTCATGTTAATTTAAGGGTTTTGAGTGCCGACTGTAATTGGTTGAGGCTTTACGTACTTTCTCTTTATTTTGTTATTTTTTGGAGTCATTGTTCATGTTCGATACACGTCTTGATTTCACGTCATAAATCTAGATCATAAGCTTCGGTTTTAAGTTCTTCCTTTCACCCTAGATCGAGGTTGGCGTTTCTTTTATTCAATTTTGTACTTTTTAAGTTTTTATAATCCTTGTGTTTGTCGGTGATGTTGCTAAACTCAATTGCATTAACACAATTTCCTATTTTCTAAAAAAAACAAAAAACACTGTAGAGCACCAATAGCTTCATATATCATTCTAATACAGATTCTATGGTTCTATGTACAGATTAAATTAATGACACAAAAATATATCTAATGAACTTGATGTTTATAGTTTATATGTCAAGTTTCTGATTTTGTATGACGTTACTAGATGAAGATCTAGCAACAACTTTGATATAAGTACTACAATTACAAGACTTCATCGTCAATCATTGAGTCAAATTGTTTTATTTAATAGATAGAGCAATACTAGTATATATATATCGTCCGCTTTTCAGTTTCTTTCAACTGCATATATAAAATCGAATTGGGGTGTAGTTGTTTCGAAAAATAAATTATATATTAATTTCATATGAAAACGTATTATCTTGATCAAGTGTAAACTTATTAAAGTACTAAAAACTTGACATCATTATTGTGCTGCATGAAATTTGTGGAGAAAGTTAAGTTCTGTACGATGAATTATATATGGTTTTATTAGTGATTTTACTGCTAAGAATTCCCGAAGGACCGACCAAGTGTCAGCATCATGATGAACAATGATCAACACTACTTGCAACATCTCCAACTCAGTGTGATCGAAACCCACAGACATGCCCCATAACAATTAAAACAGTGTTATGATGATGATGATGATCTAGACAGACCTTGACCTTGTGGAAAACGAGTCTGGCCGGTTTTCATTCGTGCCTAGACAAAAACCAAGTTGGTGATTCGATAGAGGAAGCTGAGCTAGCTTAGCATGCTGGAGTACCATTAAGGAATATAACCATGTCAAATTTGCATTAACTTGACGACGATGACTTAGCTCTCGAGCTCCGTCAACAAAAGTACAATCAAAACCACTTTAATTTGTCCAGGAAAAGTAAACAAAACACTTGTCAAACAAAACCATCAAAACAAAAACCACCATTCTTATATGTATCAATATATCATGATTAATTGATGCCTCTAAATTCCAAATTTGCCGTCCTGGCGAAGGCAACCTCCAAAAACAAGAACCCTAGCTAGCTAGCCATGCCAGCTTAGAATATTAATGCATGCATGAAACCTAACGTTGCTGGCATCAACGTTAACAGGAGTACAGGACCATATATATATACACACACACACAAAATACATGTTAAATAGGGTTGAACTGGCTTCTACTATATATAACCAATTAAGTGCATGGTCTTCTCTGCTGTTCCATCGATCGTTCATTTCGATTTAGAAATCTGCTTTGTTTTCTAGCGTTCCGGATTGCTGTATTTGCCAAAAAAAAGAATATATAGAAAGAAACTAGTGCAAAATCTTGAAGATCTTCATACATTCCATTAAAAATTAAGAGGTTACAATTACACCTTTGAAATGTGCATTGGTTTTAAGATGCAGCGAATGCAAATTTCACAGACCTTAATTTCAAAGGAGAGACAGTACATAATGAAATGGAGAAAAATGCATGGTGGGTGGTGGTAGGAATTAGCATGATTTTTAGCTTAAATATTGCACATTTGGTTTATTACTAATTAACTTTAATTTGGTCAAAAACTTGGTACTATGAACTTGACTTTTATATTTGTCGCAGGCTGGATCTGTATCTGGCGATCGACTGCCATGCATGCGACCCTTGCGTTATATAATTGCAATTAAGAATATAAGCTAGCAAGCGACCTGTATGATTGGATCATACAAAATGCATGGTAATACAAGAAGTTGTTATAGTTTTGAGTTTTTGGATTGAATTAGGTGTCATGTGTGATAGATGTGAAGCCAAATCACATATTCTAAGTAAAGCAATTAATTCTAGACATACTACGTACGTACAAATCTATACAGACACTAATTTATTTGATAAGACTATACAAACTCTAATTGTCATATCAAAAACAAAACGTTCTTGTCATATTAATGGGAATTAGAATAAATACTCGTAGGTCTAAATGTCTAATATCATCACATCAGACTATGTACGTATGTATTAGTTCCATGGTCCAACATCTACGTCTTATGTGGTGGTACACGTGGTTTATGAACCATATTTGGCTCCAAATACTTTGTCCAAATTATATCATTTGTGCATATATTAATTTGTTATTTCAAATTTAAAATCACTCATTCTATAGATTATTGTTGAAGATCAACTCTACAAAAAATGAATCAAAATGCAAATCATTTGGGTATCCAAAACAAATGAACGGTTATTGCGTTTATTTGTTTTGCAAGATCAGATACTCAAATGATCTCTATTTTGATTTTTTTTTGTAGAGATGGTCTTCAATCAATAATCTATAGAATGAGTGGTCTCAAATTTGAAATAACAAACTAATATATGCACAAATTGTATAATTTGAACAAAGTTTGTCCAAACTCATTTGGACCTAATTATTTTCCGTGGTTTATTGTTAAGTTTTGTTATTTATGTGTACGTTATGATCTTAATTTGTACATTTTTAAAATGCGACTGATATTTCGTAATCACAATTTAAGATAGAAAGATAATAAAATATGTATAAAAAAATATGTCACACGGGCAACTATATATATAGATTTTTATAAATACAGTAAAACTTCGATAAATTAATAAATTTAGGACTGACAAAATTTATTAATTTAGTGAGATTATTAATTAATCGAATATTAAATTAATACTCAAGTCTTCAAGTTAGACCGACAAAAAATATTATTTTAACAAAATTATTAATTAATCGAGTATTAAATTATCAAAATTTTACAATATCTTACAAAAAGTCGACACACTCCTCAAGAAGTTAGCTCCGATCCATAGCTTCGTGCAAAGATAGGACATGGATAATTTCTTAATTTAGCCATAAATTCAAACCCATCAAGTTTTTTCTAGAATGACCTAATTCCCCATTTGCTAAAACTCGGTACTGTAATTGGTATACCATTTTTCAGGTCAGCTCCCAATCCTTGCAAGTCAAGTCTTAATTAAGCACAAATTGCTTTCTTTTTCTCCATGGGATATGCACAAATTACTTTCTTTCTTTAGGGTTATATTCAACCACGAATTTGGTAAGATTGTTTTGTATTTTAGAAATTCTTTAAATTCTTGATGTATTCAATCCAGATTTTAAACAATCCTTAAATGTTTTGATGTATTCATTTTGAATTTTAAACAATCCATACAAATTCTGTGGTATTTAATAATCCACGAATTTTTAAGGATTTCATTAAATAACCGATTTTGAAGGATTTTGAATGATTGTTTACACACAAAATGACTTTTTGAAATCAGACCTCCCACCTAAAAGATTTCCATGGATTTTGATAGATTTCAAAATAGAACATCTCTCTCTCTCTCTCTCTCTCAATTTTTTTCTACATACGTCTTTAAAGCGTTTACCTTGGTGTCACAACAAATATAACGTCCTTAACCTTTGCTTTCATTACTATTTTCTCATTGTTTGATTTCATTAATGACTACAACTACTATACTTTCAATAATTAACTTTTATAGGGTATAAACTTTGGTCTAATTACTACGACTTTATAAATATTATTAAAATGGTTATCAAAATCTTATTTTATAGCAACGAGATGTCTTCGTCATCTAACGGTCTCTTCTAATTTAAAATATTGAGTGATCCATTATAGTACACACAAATTTTCTCATATAAAAATGTTTATAATTTTTGTTTTCAAACAATAAAGAACTTCATTTTCTACGAAAATGACAACATTACTTGATAATGAAACAATAAATATTAAAGAGAATCAAGATAATGAGAACGTGAATTAAAAATATGATGATGATGCCAGTTCAAGACTCAAGAGTGTGATCATAATGTTGGAAATATCAAGAATAGTGCATTTTGTTTTTGAATATGTGATAGTGTATTTTGACATTTTAATTTTTTATTAGACTTTAATTGTTTGAGCAATCCTTAGAAATCCAGCTAAATCCTTATAAAGCAATATAAAAAAATGCTTTTAAATCCATGTGAAATTAAAATAATCCGTAAATTTAAAACAATCTACAATAATTCATAAATTATAAAGAATCCTTAAATTTTTTTTAAAAAATTCACATTCTTCCCTTGACAGCTTGATTCATTTAAAAACTACTAAAAAAACAGGACCTCCTCCAGTAAGTTTGTAATCAATCAGCAGAGCCCAAAACTTCTAAAGCCCAAGCCCAATTAGAAATTGTAGGCTTTGTAAAATTATCACCGTTGATGCGATAAAAAGTCCAGAAATGACAAGTGAGGCCATGCGCTGTTTGAAATTCGAATCACAACGGTTCGATCAATCCATGGGACCCTCTATAAATAAGTATATCGACAGTGCATGTCCAGTGTTTGCTCTACTTTTACTTGACCAAAGTACTAAAAGCAGGATATAAAATATCGCCTATCGGGCGATAATTTCGGTTTTAGTGGAGAGCGATATAATTAAGTCAGAATATTGGCGATATTCAGATTCTTGCCTTAATTACATCCGATCCTTGCTAGGTGGGAATGGAACTCAGGTGGATTGGGTATCCATCCAACTGGCTACACGTAATTTTGGCTTTTATATACAGCTATTAGGTTATATAAACCTATTTGATTATAAGATTAGAACTAATTTTAACTTCTAAATTTTCATAATATCTGTCGAAATCTTACTAACATTGATATTTTCTTAAAATTTTTTTTTGTTATATTTTCAATATTCGATATTCCATGATTTACTCATTGTTAAAAAAGATCCAATCAAGATTTCTACACTAACCAAATGCTCCTCCTCTCTTCACCGACATTACCAATAAACTATTACATCTATATGGAAGGTGGTATTGCTTTATACTGTAGAGCGAATATGATGATAAATTGATAAAATAGGCTCCCCTGTCAGTATGAGTTATATATGATTCTAAAACTACATATATAATTCTTACCAATAATACTAAACAACAACAATACACAACCAGTTAGTATTACTATGTACTCATCATTTGGAGACCAACCTATGTATAGCAAATGACATACGAAGAGTGCTCGCATCAAAGAAATTTCCGTTAGATTTCTCCCCTGACTATATACGAAGAGAAGAGGCACCTCACCTTATGTATAGTGCTTCTTTGAAGTAAGACAACCTTGTAAGTCAGGTAATGGGTATATATAGGGTTTAGAGCGTACATTCGAAATTCTACAGCTACAGTCCTATTACTCCATGGCGCTCTCACAATTCAGAGGGAAGGATCTGCATGCATGGTCGACCCTATTTCCCTAGCTTAATTATACAGAAGACACCATAAATATGATCCATTTTTTTTCTTGTTGAATGAATCATTCTCCCTTCTCTCTAGCTCTGTGAGCTACACTGACGTTTTTGACTGTCCCCTTTTGTTTTGAAATATCAGAAAACGAATTTATGAACGATGATCCAACCTTGTCATTTTCTTCCCACGATTATGGTCTCCACGTGAAATATCAGAAAACAAAATGTGCAGTGGCAGCTCCGTTATTACTATCAAACTCCGAGGCCAAGCTCCAAACTACTGTGTAGATAAAGCGAGAAATTTGAAACGAGTGGCCGTTTGAAACTTTATACTCAGTTTGCTAACTTAAAAAACAGCCACAACGGGTCTTCGATACCAACACTGTCACCACTGAGCTCACTTAGCTTTGAACTCTCTCTCTCTTTCTTCAAACACTTACTTACCAACATTGGTTCGAGAGATGACGGGGCTTGTAATGGTGACGAGAGGAGGAGGGTGCGGTGGTAATTTGAGGGGAGTCAAAGGAGGGTCAACGCCGGCCAAGGAGGAAGAGCAGCAAAACCAGCTGTCTCTGCTGGACTTTGTGTTGTCTGCTATAAGGAAGTCCATGGTGGCCTGTCGGGTTGAGAGCGGCGATGAGTTGATCTCCGCCGTACACAACATGGATATTGGTTGGCCCACCAATGTCAGACACATCACTCATGTGACCTTCGACCGCTTCAATGGCTTTCTTGGTCTTCCGGTCGAGTTCGAGGTTGAGGTTCCTGGTCGTGTTCCAAGTGCTAGGTGAGCAAAGATCCTGTCTTTGTCATTTGGGCGGTGTAGGGTTTCTGGCACTTGAATTGGGTTTTGCTTACAATGTGTGGATTGATTGGTTTTTAGGATCTGGTTAGATCTTTGAGACATAAAGTGAGTTGCTTATGAAGTTTAGGCAATCTTTATGTGCATGTCTTCGTTGAGATTTGAGTTGATTTAGGAAATTTTGTTCCTAATTGAGCTAACGATATTGAAATAGTAGATTATATTTACTGATTCGTTTGAACTTTTACAGTGCAAGTGTGTTTGGAGTCTCAGTGGATTCAATGCAATTGTCATTTGATTCAAAAGGGAATAGTGTGCCTACCATTCTGCTTCTAATGCAGGAGAGGTTGTACTCACAAGGAGGATTGAAGGTACTAGAATTTGTGATTTTTCTGAGGTATCCATCATTAATCCCATAACTGTCATTGATGCTGTGAACAAATGTGAATCTGTCATTTGGGTTTTTATAGGCTGAAGGAATCTTCCGTATAACCGCAGAGAATGGACAAGAAGAGATTGTGAGAAGCCAACTGAATAGGGGCATTGTGCCGGATGACATTGATGTTCATTGTCTTTCTGGTTTGATTAAGGCTTGGTTTCGAGAGCTTCCTTCAGGAGTGCTAGATGGGCTATCTCCTGAACAAGTTCTTCAATGTGAGACAGAAGAGGACTGCGCTGAGCTTGTGAAGCAGTTAAAGCCAACTGCGGCTGCCTTGCTCAATTGGGCTATTGATCTGATGGCTGATGTTGTCGAGGAAGAAGAATTCAACAAGATGAATGCAAGAAACATTGCCATGGTTTTTGCTCCAAATATGACTCAGGTAATCTATCTACACTTGTCAGAAAAATTATTCATTTCAATCCTTTGGCGCTAGTAGTGCTGAAAATAAAGATTCATTATTAATCTGTTGTAATACTTTTCCATACCAGATGTCTGATCCATTGACGGCTTTGATGCATGCGGTTCAAGTAATGAATTTCCTTAAGACCCTGATTACAAAAACACTGAATGAGCGTGAAGAGACTGAAACCGGTTCATATTCACAATCAGCCTTGTCATCTTGCTCATCTGAGGGTCAAACAGATGAAGACTATGATAGTCAACATGAGATTGAAAGCAGCTCTGAGTTGATGAAGACTTCCCCAACATCAGATAATAATGCCAGGAGCAGCAACAGTAGCGAAAACGAATCTGAAGTCAAGTTACTAAATGACATAGAAGAGTGCTTACGACAATTGGATGAGAATGAGCTTTCCGTAAACGGCTTGGTAATGTTGGATCAACAAACAGATGAGTTGCGTGGTGAGTATTTGAGTTCTCAAAGTTCCTCCGGCTTCAAAGTGGAGTCTGCTACATCATTTAGCGATAGCAAAAATAGGGAGACTGGCTGGAGTACTAGTGATGAGGAGGAAGAAGACTCTGGAAAATCTATGGTAGCTGTGGAACTGGAAGTTGATACTAAGCCCCTTCCAATAGCATGTACAAGCATGAATGATATGGAGATGGTGGTGGATAGATTTGTGGAGTCACTTTCTCCTATGCCATTGGCTGCATCGACTCTATCGGTTTGAATAACATTTCAACTTTCCGGTGCTCCAAAAGGACTAATCTTGTCTACTCTCAGTGGTTGTTTGGGACTTGTGTGTGAGATGTGTGAGTTCAGCTTTGGGCTGAACTTGTTCTTGGTTTGTAATAGAATAGGACCTCTAACCTTAACATTTACTTCAAATGTTTGATAGTTAGGAGCCTAATCCCGTTGCCATCTATGGTAATCTGTATGGAAGTTTTCCAGTAATATCTTACGGAGCTTGTCTTAGATTCACTCAAGTTGGATTCTGCCAAGTTAATGTTTGTATTGTAATGAAGTCCATGCTTATGTTTTAATCTGATTATTTCATCATGCGTCTAGTTCTTCCGCATAGCCAAAGTAGCTCAAGATTTCATCATGCTTCTAAGTTCTAATTGCCTACGTACATTTTTAAAGATGGAACAAACGAGTACGTCAAACCAATGTTGTAGGAAGCAAATAGGGAATCATCACGTCAATTCAACTGGAAAGACTACGCTGCCAAATTTTCTTCAGTAACAATGACAAATTGCTGTACTAGGCACAATGATTTCTGTTTACAAGAGGAACCACAGTTGGAATAAATGGATGAAACAACTGATATATGAGAATTCTATGGTCCCTAAAATCTAAGCAAGAGGCTGTGGGGGGGGGGGGGGGGGGGGGGGGGGGGGGGACACAACACATCCTGCTAAGAGCATCCGCACCCGTTTAAGAATTTCTATTGGTCTAGAAATTTTATTCGAGGAAGTGTAATCACTATTCATCAAATAGGAGAGTCTATTCATGTTTTTCTTGCACTGGTGCAAAAAATAAGACTTTATATTACTATTCATTAATTATTAAAATTTATTTTTTTATTTGTTGGTAATAAAACTGTAGGGTGGTTATTTGCAATTTTTTAGATTTTTTTTGTAATTTTTCAGAGTTTTTTTTTTATGAAAATATTTAAGTTCTGTTGTTAATAACAAAAATAACCGTTTTATTTGAATATGGACCGTCGATTAAAATTTCGAATCAAAATGGATGGCCTAGATGAAGATGACCGTTAACAGCTCGGTGGTAGACAACCTCGCCACGTGGCGAGGTGTCATTGGCTCGTAACTCCCGGATTAAAAACAAATCCCAGGTTGAAAAAAAAATATGACGCACGATGGCGTCACCCATGTGTGTGGGCTCCACCAGGGAACGCTTCCTCTTCGGCATTCGAATTTTAGAAGTGGTCGAGGAATTCCTCAATGTCAATTGTCGGTCAAGGAACCCCAAAATCACCACTGCACCTACGGACTTCCTATCGGCGGTGGGACCCAGGTAGAGGACGTCCTATTTCCAGAAAAATTGCACGCGGCTGCAGATGCTCTAAGCACCTAGTAGCGTAGCGTACTGTAAATGTTAAACTAGAGACGAAGCAATTAGGTATACCTGTTGGCCAACAATACATAGATAATCTGAATGTGTGCCAGTATTGTTGGCCAACTAGTCTCCTTGCCACACCAATGTCATAATCAAGAATGCAAGACCAGTGTACAACAAAGGAGTTGTGAATTAAAAGAAATCAAGTAATCAGATTTTCAAACTGTGGAAACAAAAGAATCAGGAATCCATTATCATGAATGTCTCCACAAATTATACAATGAGATGTTCACGAGGGAAGAATGAATTAATTGATAATCACTGTCTAAAAGAACTTTTCATGATTCACAAATTACAGATTGTATTGGCACGGTATGCACCATGAATTACAAGTTTCAGGCCTTTCTTTCCTTTGAGGAAATTACAAGCAGGATGGAATACCCCATATCAATGCAAATCATCTAATTCCGTCCCACAATGTTGATGCAACGACTCCATACATCCAATTTGCATGTGACCCCCTTTCTTGATAGGACTTGCGTCCTTCCATCAACCACCTTCAAATCAATAGGATTTGTTCTGCTTGTTATCTCTCTTGAGCTGAACCTTTAATTTTTTACCGCTTAATTGGTAGCCATTCATCACAGTGATTGCAGATTGAGCAGCCTCAGGTGAGTCATAACTTACAAATCCTGCAAATAGTCACTGCTTAGAGAAAAACATTTTCCCATAACACAAATTATTATAAAATGTGCTAGACGATGATCTCACCGAAACATTTGCTGACACCGGTTGCTTTATCAACAAATACCTTGGCACTCAAAACCCTACCAAATGCTTGGAAAGCATTAGCAAGCTCTTGATCTCCAAATTCTTGAGGTATGTGATAAATAAATAAATTAGCACCGGGAGGACCTAAATCAGAAAAAGACAAATGATTGACATACCACCACCAAAAACTTTGCTTTAATTTGAAAAATATAACATGTATAGATAACAACCTTCAACCTGACCCCCAGAACTTCTACTGGTACCAAAGGATGTGGCTGGGTTACTGTTCACAACTACAGGTGACACTGAACCAGGTGAGGCGGCCAATGGCCGGTGACCCATCATTCCTCCAGGATATACCATCGGATGCTGAAGACCTGGAACCGCAGGATAACCAGAACCCAGGTAACTTGGACGCATAGCAAAGTTTCTAGGGGCAATATTAGGAGGAAGTTCGGGCGTTCGATGTAAAGCATTTCCTTGATTAACAGGCGATAACATATTATGATATCCGGGTTGATTTTGCATTGCTGGCATGCGGTATTGCATAAGGCCATAAGTTCCAGGAGCCTGCAGAGAGAATAGAATGAAAAATCAATTTGTAAATTAATTACTGTCTAAGATACTGGACTTATAAAAAAATAATTTATCGGAGACGTAAGAATTGAATGAAGCACTCACCTGATAACTATAACCATTATATGAGGGAACGTAACCCATAGGCAAGGCTCCAAACAAAGATGGAGGTTGTGAATCAGAATTTGGCCCATTGGCACCCTGAGAATGAGCTTTCTGAGCTCTCCGAGCTAACCGTTCTTTTTCTGTGTCTGCCCATTTGACAACCAATGGAACACTTGAACCCTGATAAGACAAGTTACCAGTGATGAATTCAACTCAACCAAACCTATCATGCCTTCACACACAGACCAGTATAGAAGACTATTGTTGAACTTGATACACTATGATTGTTAATTTATCAACCGATCCAATTGCTGACACATCAATTATCATCATGAATTCATTCAATCTGAAAGGAGATGTTTCTACAAATATGTGTATCTTCGTGAGTACTAAAAGAGAAATCACAGTAATAGAAACATATCCTCAAGAATTAAGAACACATTAACAATTTTCGATATGCATTTCCAGCCACTTTATCATATTTGACACAAACCTCCATTTTATGCTTTCCATTTATCGCTTCTAGGGCAGCAAGGGCTTGTTCCTTTGTCTCATACTTTAGAAATGCACAGCCTACAAAAAAGAAAAGAAAAAACATATGAATATTCATCTGATAGTGCAAGACTAGTACATTTCACAAGCAATAAACACATTGTAGAGGAACCACGACTAACCTTTGCTCGTTTGCTGAGAACCTCTTAATATTTGTAGGTCCTTTACAGCTCCGTATGTAGAGAAAAGTTCGGATACTTCATCTTCAGAGACATTCTTTGGAAGCATACCGACAAAAAGCTTGTGTTCTATATTGCAGAGAAAGTCACAAATTAATCAAAGTCCATGATTTTTACATCATATTATATATGGAAATACAAGAAGTAAAGCTTAGCAAGCTCGGCAAAAAGTGAGTAATTTTATCGCACCTAATCTTTCCAACTCGCCATCTGCGTACTTCACTTGCAATGGACTCGAGGCCTGAGTTGGACAGAAATAAACTTCCAATCAGGAAGAGAATAGCAAACTAATTGAAGGAAACAAATGAGACATATGTCCATATAACAATCTGCCAATGAATTCTAGCAGGTTAACTAATGCAAGAGAAGACTCCCAAATATTCTTCTGATTGGTCCACACGTCTGCATAAACAATCCCAACGATGTTCTTGAATTAACTTCTATGTAAGTTGACACCACATTCATTTAAACCTGCCCTAATCCTAATAATGTTTTCTTAACTAACAATGGCTGTTTTTAACATCATGCTCCTTTAAAATCTGACTTGGAACGCCAGTTCTTTGGTTTGCTCTGCTCAAATTTGTTGATTCTTCTTCAACTTTGTGTGAAATGTAGACCATCTCTGTCCATTAAAATGCTTTGATGTTCCACTCTAAGTTGTCATTGGCAGTTTAATGACATGTAAGCAAAGGATCCTATGTCAATTCACTTTTTCGTCAGTGTGATTTGATTGCAGAACTTTTCAGAGACAAGTGTCAGCATTACCAAATTAAGTGTATGATTACTAACTTAACTACAGAGTACTTGTATTAAGAGCATGGATTCCAATCCCATCGAACTCACCAAAGTTCCGTAAACATGGAAATCAAAACAGCAGATAAACACATTAACAGAGATCTAAAACAGCACTAACCCCAGGCAAAGTCTTCTTATTATGACATGCATTGACCGCTTTATCTGCTTCCTGTCTCGACGGACATATCACAAAACAACACCCTGCACTCAAATCAAACCACCAACCCCAAATCAAAACACACATTCTCTCCAAAAAAATCAAAACCGAACAAACACACATTCTTCAGTTCAGTTCCTCTTGAGTTGAAACAAGATTAAAGAACAAGAGTGAGAAGCAACCTCTAGAAGCGCGAGTGGTCTTGTCCTTGATGATGTTGACCTCGTCGACGAGCGAGAACTCTTTGAACATTGCGAGTAGTTGAGCTTCGGTCATGTGCTTCGGAACTTGACCTACGAACAGCTTCACGCTCTCTTCGCTGTTCGGTCTCCTCTCTTTTCTCGCCTCCGCCATTACTGACCCCCCTCTCTCTCTCTCTAGAACTTCTTCTTCAGCACTTTCTCTCTCTAGATTCTCTGTCAAAATAAATAATTTTCGATTTTCTTTCTTGTATTTTCTTTTTTCTCCGTGGAGTCGTCGCAAGGCCAAAATTGGGGGTTTCTGACTGAATAATATGGCCGAGTTGGATCTTCGTTTTAGATTTATCATCAAAACTATAAAACCATTCTTGTCGCCCTCGGACTTATCTACTATTTACGATACTGCCACTCCACAGCAGTTTTCTCTTCAATCATCAAAGCCCTGGGTCATGTTGTACAGTCTACGCTGCAGTCGGAACAGTTTTTTTAGGAACAGTCATTTGCTGACTGGAGTGGGTGAGGTATTTTGGAGTTTTGGCAAAGGAAGAGGGATATTTTGGATAAAAATGGGGGCTTTTTATTGGCTGGCTTGACTATTGTAAATGTGACCACCCTACTAAAGTGTTGATCCTGCAGCCGTGATCACAATTATTCTTTTACCCTTGTCTCGTCACCAAAGGATAAATTTATTATTTGATTTCTCTTATCACGTAAAAATTGAACTTTTAAATTATTGGCATTCTTATTTCAACTTTGCAAATTGTGAAAATAAAAAGAAAAAGAGAGACAAAGTGTTGTTTTGGTTTTATTTTTGTGCAAGAAATTAATCATTGTCACGTAAAGTTTTTCCCACTTGGTTTCCAATTTTAATAAGAAAGAACAGTGACATGTCAAAAGAGTACCTTCATTTGGGGCAATACAATGGAGAGATTGGACCAGGAAGCCAAGCACATCCCATGCCTAGCTAGCTACCCATACATATCTACATGGGTTTGCCCCTTCTGTTCCTTTCCACCTTCAAGTCCATTCCCAACATTCCTGCTCTTAGAGCATCCGCACCCATGATTGAAGCAAGAAGCAGAGCAAGAGCAAGACTTGCTTCAAGCAAGATGTATCCAAGATTTGCTCAAGCAAATCAAATTTTGCACACACCCATTCACTATTTGCTTCAAGCAAATCAGCTTTGTCATGTAGTGAAATGTTTAAAAATGAATTACCGGATAGATTTACCACCAATAATAATGTGACACGTGTCTTGATCGGTAATAATTATACAAGATTTCCGGTAAGATTTCCGACTAATTAAAAATTGACACGTGTCACCGCCATGTGTTATTGTCGGTAAAATAATTGGACTAGATATCCGGTAAGATTTTCGACCAACTACGATGCGACACGTGTCACTGCGAGATAGCGTAGTCGACAAAATAATTGAACCAGATTTCCGGTAAGATTTTCGACCAATTACAATGCGACACGTGTCACTGCGAGATAGCGTCGTCGACAAAATAATTGAACCAGATTTCCGGTAAGATTTTCGACCAATTACGATGCGACACGTGTGTTCATATTTGACGATCGGATTATCTACAATTGTCTATAAAACGATCATCTTTCTTTCATAGTTGCCTCACACCATTTCTCTCAACACTTAGCAACATTTCCTTGTTCATCACTCAAATGGATCCTTTCAGCTTCCCCCATTTTTTCCGGAGGAGACAACGTCAACAAGAAGAGGATGACTATATGGAGCAATCATTCATCAATCAGGTGGTCATTGCGGAAGCACAAGACGACGATGAACCCGATCGACCGAGCGGTTCACGTCGCGGTAAAAAACCGAATCGTGATCGACAGAGGCTATCAAGGGGACGCAATCTCATGGATGATTACTTCATCGAACGTCCCAACTTCGAGGCGGCAGAATTTCGTCGTCGATATAGGATGAGCAGAAACCGATTCAACATTATCATGACGGATCTATGCAACCACGACCAATCTTGGCATCAAAGACCAGATGCGACTGGATTGCTAGGGCTTCTTCCTGAACAAAAGCTGACCGGTGCTCTGCGAATGTTAGCGTATGGGGCGGCCGCGGATCAGTGCACAGAAATTACAAGGATGGGGGAATCGACTACTCTGGCATGCATGAAGGCTTTTTGCAGCCAAGTGTATGAAATCTATGGTCCAAGGTACCTCCGCAGTCCGACATCGGCAGACCTCACGCGACTCCTAGCTAAAGGCGAACGCCGAGGCTTTCCTGGCATGATCGGAAGTATCGACTGCATGCACTGGGAGTGGAAGAACTGCCCAACCGGCTATCAAGGGGCGTACTCAGGTCGAAAGGGTCGCCCAACTGTTATTTTGGAGGCAGTGGCCTCGTATGATACGTGGATATGGCACAGCTTCTTCGGGTGTCCTGGAGCCAAAAATGACATTAATGTGCTCCACCTATCGGATGTGTTTTCAGAGGTCCTTTCAGGAAGAGGCCCAACTGCCGTATATGAAGTCCATGGAGAGAGGTACAACCACGCTTATTATTTGGCTGACGGAATATATCCAAGGTACTCTACATTCGTCAAGACTATTTCTAATCCCCAGACGCCGCAAGATAAACTGTTCGCAAAGAAACAAGAGGCATACCGGAAAGATGTGGAGAGGGCCTTTGGCATCTTACAATCTCGATGGGCAATTATTCGTCATAGTTGTACATTGCACCACAAATCGGTAATGACTACCATCATGTTAGCTTGCATCATATTACATAACATGATTGTTGAAGAAGAGTACGTGGAGGATGAGGATGAGAATGAGGAAGAAGAAGACGTGCAAAATCCATCGAGGGCTTTCCGGGTTTATGATGGGCCGGTGGACCAACAAGGGAATCGAATTCCTTTTGAGCCAATTAGTAGAGATGGAGCAAATATACATAGGTTTCACGACCGTGTTGCCGATCTTGAATCTGGTTACATCCATACAGAGCTTCAGAAGGACTTGGTGAAGCACAATTGGAGGTTGGAAACCGGCGAGATACTCTAAATATTTAACTTGTGTTTAATTTCTGTATGTGTGTTTAATTTTTGTATGTGTGTTTAATTTCTGTATGTGTGTTTAATTTTTGTACGTGTGTTTAATTTCTGTATGTGTGTTTAATTATGAAGCTTCCGTTTTTATTTCAAGTGTATTTTAATTTCATCTTAATGAATAAAATGCATCTTTATTTCTTGAAAATTTAAATTACATAAAATTTAAATTACAGAAAATGACGAGCCAAGCCCAGATTTATTCTTAGTACAATACTATAATTAACTTCTACGGAAAGAGCACGCGACTTGGGTGATAACAATCAGAGTATGTTTCATCGGTATGTTGATCTTGACTAGGTTCTCCGGCATTAAGGATGGCTAATTTCCTCTTTGTAAAATATCTTTTTGAGATTGGGGTCATTGCCTCCAAATCCATTGTCATGATCCTCGTTTCCTCCTCAAGTTTCTTCAATCGTAACTCTTCATCCGCCCTTGCTTCATTCCGCCTTTGAATTTCTATGTACTCCGCGTAATAACTAAGCTCACTCTCATTATGCGCTATCCTCTTGGATTGCCACGAAGCTTGGTCACTAGCAATGGTATGCAAAACCTCAACTCGTTGCTCAATAGGAGTCTTACCTTGTTTCTTTTGTCGCCTTGCTTCCTTTGCCGCCTTCGTTCCCATTGGTCTAGGCGGACTAGAGGGAGCGGGAGCGGGCACGTGACTTTGAGGTGTCTCATTCACTTCTTCGTCATCCAAATTAATGGTTGGAGATGATTCGGCGGCCGAAGGAGTAGGTTGGTCACTACTTGCATATGGAGATGGAGTACTTGGTAGCACCGAAATGAAAGAAGGATGATTCTTAACCACTTCCCAACATTCAAAGTGTGTAAACACTTTCTTCATATCCTTATAGTAACATGATTGAGCTTGCTTGACCTAATAAAATAATTATATTAGCTACAAAATTATGCTACAAAAATAAAGTACAAAAAAATTATGCAACAAAATTAATAATATATGCTACATAATTTAAATTGTATACATTATTTAAATTGTATATATAAATTGTATACATTATTTAAATTGTATATATAAATCGTATACATTATTTAAATTGTATATATAAATTTAAGCACAATATTTTATATATTTAAATTGAAGCACAATATTTTATATATAAATTGTATACATTATTTAAATTTTTATACATTAAATTTGCTACGCATACAAATTTATATAATGTATGCTACATAATTTATATTATAATATAACTCATCATTATGTTACAAATAAATAAACTTACCTCATCCATTAGCGAAGTGCCGCTAGCTATACGTTGTTGTGCCGCGTACAAACATTCGCCCCATTTTTGCAAGAGTCGCTTGAATTTGTTGTAGTGAGACGAAAGCGCGATTCGGGTCCTCGGCTCTTTCGGAGGATCACCGGGTGCTGGCTCCCAATTTTTGACATAATCCGCATGAATTGTCTCCCACAATTTCTCCCTCTTTTGTTTGTTGCCGTCGTATTCATCGAGGCTATGACGCACAAAAGAAATACACATTTGTAAATCTTCGGAAGGAAGCCAATGTGTGCCCATTGTTTAGGAAAAAAAACTTAACGAAAGGATAGAGGAGGAGGAAGGAGAAGTGGAATGGTATGCTCAAATTGGTGTGAATTGAGCAAAACTTGAAGTAGTATTTATAGGCAAAGATTTGGGAGAGAACCAGTTTTTTTAGAATTTTTTTACTATTTTTTTGAGTTATTTCCGTTGAAAAATCAGACCTGACTGAACAGTAACCCACATAGCCGTTGGGTTTAAATTCTAGCCATTGGATGAGGAGAGGGATTCAAAATGGAGGGCTGAGATTGAGTTAGCCGTTGAAGGCTGATGCAGGAGCTCGGTAAGCCACGTGGCACAGCAGGATTGGTCCGTTATTTTTTTTTTTACTATTTACTGGCGCGTGTGTTACACGCGCCAGCTTTAAAAAAAAGGCCCAACGCGCCTGACGTCACCCACGTGGCGTGGGGTCCGCCAGGCGGTCGAGCAAACGCCGGAGCAGATCCAGCTCGAGCGTTCGGTCGAGCACCGCGAACGCGTTGACTGGGCGAGCACGACGATCCCGGTGCGAGGAGCTTTTCCGTTTTGCTCGAGCAGCACGGCCGTGCCCCACCACTTGCTCGATCAAGCTCTGCCCGGCTGCTCGCCGGTGCAGATGCTCTTATATACACCAGAAACAGTAACAAAACACATTCTAACACCAAGAGAAAGTTTATTGGGTGCACAGTAGTGCATTTGTATTGTCTATATGGCATGATATTATCGGCTCAAGATAAAAAATAAAAAAAATGGTTTGTTTCCATTTTGCCATCAACACCTTCATCCTACTTTAATCGGAATATTTTATTTCTTAGATTACACCCATAAGTGCTTGGCTGTAATCAGCGCTCTCACCTTTCCCACCCAATCGTCGTGCACCGCCATACATCACTAGTTATCTTCGAATACGTCTGGCGCCGCTCCAGCGTCGTCTTTATCGACGTCTCCAAGCTGCGCTCTCTCTTTCTCTTCTATCTTCATAACTCGATCGACCTCTATTCAAATCAAACCCCCAAAATCATTGTCGGCCTTGTGCAAATGCGAATTCAAACGCTAGAAGAAAATCTCCTCATTTTTCCTGCCGCCGCCGTCGATTGAGGCGAGGGTGAGCAATCCCAGTCCCGCGCAACCTCTGGGTTTCCACAAAAAGAGGGAGACGAGGTCGTTAATGTGAGGGTAAAACAAGAAAACTTATTATTATTATTATTATTATTATTATTATTATTATTATCTAACAAGATTTAATCTTATTTAATTTTAAGCAAACCAAAAAAATATCACGGTGCAAGTGCGCTGTGCGTAGAATAATTTTCCTTGACACCAATCCTGCAACAGAAATTGAATTTGGCTAGTTTGGTAATGTTAGGATCTCGTTGACTTGACAAGAACATACATATTCGGGTCATTTTCAAGGCGGGAAAGGCGGGGAGGGGCAAAAGCGTAAATCGTGGAAGTGAGGGCAGCGGGGGTAGTTAAGCGTGAAAACCGGTGGCAAGAGGATAAGGATGCCAGACTGTCCCGCCAAAGCAGCAGCTTGCTAATTGTTCTTTTTTTGTGTGCTTGTGCTTGTGATGCTGCTTCTTCTCGTCCAAGCTAGGTTCTTCTGTCTTCTCAACAGCGCGCCGCTTCACACTTCACAGTGTGTAGCGTTTACATGCAGTGGAAGTAGACAAAATCAGGCTTCCAACTTTTCACACCGATTGAAGCAATGCCTTGCTATGTTTCTGATGCTTTGTATGAATTTTAGGCTAAGATTTTTTAAATTTTCTGTTGGTATGGTTTTCAGATCTGAGACACATTCACTTGTAAGTTCAAGTTTGTTTAATTTTCTTCTTCTTTACTGTGTATCTTCAATCATTGTTGACCGGTGTTGAAAAATATATAGGGTGAGTTAATGAAATTTATGAATTTGAACTTTTAGAATTGTAGCACATTCGAGGATACAGACGGACGAATTGTAGAAGATGGTTGTGTTTCAACTTCCAACAATTAATTTTGTTATTGAGTCGAATTAAGTATGATTTTATATTTTTAAAAACATTGCGTTGAGATTAAAATTTAGTTCCTCTCACTCATCATTCACACATAAGTAATGGACTTTCTCTCACAGAAGTGACTACATCTGCTGCTCTTATACCGATGCTGATGACGGAATGGAAGGAAACAATGCTGGCATTCGTGAGAATGTGCCTCTGAATTTAACTAATGGGCAAGTAGCCGTGAAGCTGTTTGTGATGTCAAAGAGGAATCAAAGGTTTCTGGAGGCTCATGCGTTAGAGCAATGGTGGTCCGATAATTCGGAGCTTCACTTGGCTCTTAAGAAAAGTAAGCACATCAGCAGGCTGATCCTTGTATTTACTTCCTTCTCCTCAACTGACACTACTTGGTAGATAGCAAGGGGGTGTTTTCGTTATATTGTAAGAATGTTTGATGAATAAAAGAGTTGAATCACTTTTGTTCTTCGTACCAGTTCAAACTAGCAAAGGTAACATTATTAATCCAGTTCCAACTAGCTAGCTAGCAAAGTAGTTATAAACCTAATTGAACTAGAAACTTAGTATTGTTTCTCCAAAGTGAGGGGTATTGGATTTGTGTGAATCTCTGGGTCCAAATTTATTTTAGATTTGTACATATACCTCCTTAATTACCCTGTACCGTACGTACTTAATGTCACTCTTGAAATCATAATCACATCTCACCACCAGCATGAGAACATCGACCGTCAAGAGAACTACAACTTCAATTACCAGACCGAGCCTTATCTTATCTCGGCATGGTTATCGCTCACGCACCTGGTAAATAATCCACCAGAGAACACTTCAGCAAAAGAGTAAGGACATTGATCCCACATCGAAGAATTGGTAAGAGTTCTGACCTCATCCACCTTTATAAGCCTGGTAGTTCAGTATTAAAGGTATGCATTCATTACTCTTTACGCCGTTACTCTATTTAATTGATATCTCATTACTGACTTAGGCATCTGAGGATTGAAGGCTGGCACACCCGATCTCTCCTAAACCGTTGTCCATCTTAGCAGGGCGAGCGATTGGATAAGAGTGGGCATAAAGTGGTAGTGAAAGCAAACACAAGCAATTCTACCGCTATAGTCGAACGTCAGCGGTAAAGTAGAGCGTTAACAGTATAGATCAAAGAAGAGAAAATCATCAACAATCACCCTGTTTCAATATCAATTCAAGGACTCATTAGTGATTTTGGATATTAACATTGACGTCGTTTGTAGGAATTCACACGAGAAATTATTTTTCCAACCACGAAGCATACAACAAGTGACGAGCTATGGATAGATATCTTACACTAGGGATGACACCGAGCACACAGAGAGAACTCCTCCACTAGACACCCGGTACGAATGGGAACATTGAGGAACCCACGCTCATACAGCGATCAAGAAAGCAACACATTACCGGAGATCAGCAAGCATCAACAGACGTCAAGAGGTGCGCCGACGATATGGAGCATCGATACTAATTGGCATTGCAGAAGTGCATGGAAGTCAAAAGGGCCAGAGAGTTTGAGCATCAGCGGTACATGCAATCCGAGTTCATGCTGAGGGCCGTGGAGCAAAGGCAGCTCATTTCGGAGTCTACGGAGGATTTACTAAGTGTGAAACCTCGGCGAACCGTGATACAGTGGAGGGAGGTAGCTATTCAGTCCCTTTTGCGCCCTCATCACCTGCAGAATGTTGGGCCACAACCGGTACCGGTGCGACTGTAACGCAACCTCGAGCCAGAATTGATCCATGTGGCACGCCAACCTGGGATGCCCCTATGGGCACAATCACTACCAACACCACCACCTTCCGCCGAGATCATCCCAGAAGCACGACACCTAAATGATGGAGTATCAACCATAATTTTCGGGTTGGAGGCCATGGTACGCCAGTTGGCGCAGCCCAATGCGAGCTACCTTGAATGCTCCCATTGGTTCACGTCGAACCATTCTCGGCCGAGATCATGCTCCTGGGCCAACATCCGTTGGCCAAAGTCAAAATCGAGCGGTATAAGGGAAAGACAAATCCATCTCTACACATCGACATTTTCGTCTCAGCAACGACCGGTCGAGGCTACGACGATGCGACTAACTGTCACTTGTTTATGTAAAGCCTTACCAGTGTTGCGCTGAGCTGGTTTTTCAGCCTTCCGCCAAGATCTATCAACTCTTTCCAAGAACTCATCAGGGCATTCCTCAAGCGGTATGTCATATCGGCGAACTGTTCCCTCCCATACAACGAATTGTAAGCAGTCCGACAGGAGCCATCAGAAGGATTGTCCACCTTCATCTCGCGGTGGAACACTGCTATCGCCAGCTGCCGAGAGATCACCAGTGACTCGATGTTTTGCATCCTCCGGAACGCACTATAGCCATGTCTCCTAACGTGGAAACTCAACGAGAACCCGACGCTCACCTATGTTGAGCTATTGGAGTGATACATCACACGCTCAATTGGAGTTGCAGACTTTTGGCTCTAACCCTACACCGACACATCAGGTAAATACTTTTTCTAATGCTACAATTCCTAGTATGCAGAGTGCGTTACCCGCCCCAGAGCCAACAAAGGCTTCGTCACCAAAGCACCAGAGTTCACACGATCACCCTTGACAGGACAACCGTGGGTCAGGGGGTTACCAAAAATCCTACAACAAGATGAAGCTACAACAACAACAAAAGATACCGGGAAGACCGAAACGACTGGCCCCAGGATGTCGCTGAAACCAAACCCAGAGTAGAACAACAGGTCTTCGGCGTGCTCAACGCCAAGTATGCCGATATTCTGGCTAAGTATCCATACTTATTCCCAGCACCAAAGAAAACATATAAGACGTCAGCCTACAGGGAAACCGAAAGGTGGTGAAAGTTTCACCAAAAAGAATCCCATGACACCGAGAAGTGCCATAACATGAAGGAAATGGTGGAGGCACAACTCAATAAAGGCAAGCTCAAGAAGTTCAAGGTGGGGAATGAGACACCACAAGTACAAATAGTAGCGTATGTCAGGAGAATCAACGGTATCACTGGTGGCAGATCCAAGGCAGAGCGGAGACACGAGCTAGCAGTGTGCAGCCTTTAGCAGGGACCGATAAAAGTAGCTAAGCTAGGTTGGGGATATATCACATTTTTTGAATTTGAGGAGCGTGATTGCTTCCCTATATCGGAGGACTACCCGTTTCTTGTTGACATGGTTATTGATATCTGTAGCGTTGGATGGTGTTTGGTGGACACCGGATCCTCCATCAACATCATGTTTCTGCATGCATACAAGAAGCTCGAAAGACCCAACTCCAAGCTGAAGCAGGATCACTTCCTGTTGCTAAGCTTCTCGGGTGACAAGATCCAACCGTTAGGAAGTGATTACCTGCGGGTGGCCTTGTGATAAGAAGACTGCAATGCTGAGACCCACATAGAATTCCTCATTGTGGATGCCCCATCATACTACAACGCCATCATAGGGTGCAACAAGCTCAGTAGAATCAACCCCATTGTATCACAGTGAATGTTGCTGACGAATTTTCCTACACCAACCAGCGCATGCTCACTCCGGGGAACGACCCTTGTGCAACCAAGATTGTCCACGAACATGAATTATCCAACAAGAGAAGTATGCCTACTTACAACCAATCCATCCGCCGAAACGCCAGATGATCCCCAAGAACGACCACTCACGGTGAAACCCGTGGATGAGGAATCCACCAAACTCATCCTAATATCGGGTGAGCATCTAGAGAGGACAGTCCAGATTGGGGAAAACTTGGACCCAGCAGTCGAGATCAACCTTGTCAACATTCTCAGAGAATGTAGTGATGTCTTTGCATGGTCTTACGCCGACATGCCTGGCATATCCATCGATATCGTATCACACAAGCTGGGCATCTCGCCAGATGTGAGCCCCAAGAAGTAAAAGCGGAGGGCTTATAACGAGGAGCAGCATGCTGCAATGCAAGAAGAGGTAACGAAGCTCCTCGATATAGACTTTATCCAGAAAGTCCAGTACTTGACGTGGGTGTCAAACATCATCATGGCCAAGAAAAGCAACGGAAAATGGAAGATGTGTGTTAACTACACGAATGTAAACAAAGCTTTCCCAAAAGTCTCCTTCCCACTACCACGAATAGATCAACTCTTGGATGCGACCAGCGGCCACGAACTCCTATCCATAATAGATTGCTACTTGGATCTGGCAGATGCAGAGGCGACATGTTTCATAACTGATCGGGGACTATACTGTTACAACGCCATGCTGTTTTGGATAAAGGACGTCAGTGCAACTTATCAACGGTTCATGACGAAGTTTTTTGGCTCTTTTGGACAACGACATGGTGGCTGTTAGTATAGCAGCATTAGTTCGTTAATTAAACATACTTACCCAATTAAGCAGGTGATCAACACCTACCCGACCACTCGAAAGACCATCAGGAAGGCTACAACTTCACCCGCAAGACCGACCCCATCCGAGCGCGCACGCGCCCGACAAGCGCACGCCCGAATGTTCGCTCCACATGACAACAAAACAGCTTTATCCCACATCGAAGAACACAAGTAAGCAACAATCCCAACCACCTATATAAGTAAGGCATTTATTACAGGTAAGAAGGCATTGAATTCTAGCATTAAACACTCCAACCTACTTTCCTACACGTTTGCTTGCCTGTTATATCCAATACATCTTCTAACTTAGGCATCGGAGCGTTGAAGGCAGGTCACCCCTGTCTCGACCATCTGACCGCCCGTTTGTCGTTGTATTCTTCTAAAAGCCGAACCCGAACGCGTATACCCGAACACCCGAAGAGCGGAAAGGCACCTGACCATCCGAACAGCCCGAGCATTCGGACGAAAAGAAGAAGAGATTACTTGTACTTGCTTCTGCTAGATTGCGTCCTGCGTAATCCGGTAGAAACAGTGGCAGTCTAAGTCGATGATCTCATGGTGAAGAGTAAGCACAAACAAAATCACGTCAAGGATCTAAAAGCAGTACTCAACATCCTCATTAGAAGCGGGATGAGACTCAACCCGACCAAATGTATTTTTGGAGTCTTAGCGGCTTAGTTTTTCGGGGACATGGTAAACCAAAAGGGAATCGAGGCTAACCTAGAGAAGGTACTGGCTATTCTCAACACCACCAGACTAGCAACAAAGCAAGACCTCCAAACCTTGACTAGGAAGCTCGCATCGTTGTCATGGTTCATATCTCGCTACACCGATAAGTGCAACCCGTTCGTTAAGGTAATCCGGATAATGAAGAAGAAAGCTTTAGAATGGACCGATGAATGCGAAGCCGCCCTTATTGGAATCAAGTAATATCTCGCTCACATCCCATTCCTATCGCCCTTAATACTAGGTGAAATCTTATACATTTACTTGGCCATTTCATTAACAACATTTAGCTCCTCCTTCGTCAGACGAGAGACAAATACAGAATTACCAGTACTTTTTATAAGCAAGCGTCTGGACAATTCGGAAGCAAGATACCCAACATTGGAACAGTTAGCCTTAGCGCTAATTATATCGGTGAGATGGCTAAGGCCATACTTCTAGTCCCACACCATTCATGTCCTAATAGACCAGCCACTCCGGCAAGTGTTGGAGAGCCTAGACCACTCGGGAAGGTTGACTAAGTGGGCGATAGAGTTCAATATCAAATATCAACCAAGGACAGCTACCAAAGGCCAGGCGGTAGCTGGTTTCATAATAGAGCTCACTCCAGTATCAGACGATCAAACAAGCTTATCGGCATTCGAAGCATCCACCACACCAGTTGAAGGGATAGAGCTACCAATAAAACCTGTGAAGTTGTCCAAGTGAAACTTGTACGTTGATCGATCGAGGACATCATACGCGGCAGGAGCAAGAGCAATCCTAATGGGACCCGGGAAGATCTACGCAGAGTACACCCTCCAATTTTTATTCCCAACCTCAAACAATAAAGCCGAATACAAGGCATTGATCGCTGGTCTACAACTTGCCACAGATTCAAAGGTAAAGAGCATTAACATTTTTAGTGACTCTCAGCTTGTAGTAAGCTAGGTCACCGGGGACTTCGAATCCAAGGGAATGCAGATGTCGGCATATCTCGGGTATGAAAAAGTAATTTTAAATAAATTTTGTTTCTATGACGTAACCCACATCCCCAGGGAGAAAAATGCAAGAGTAGATGCCTTGGCGAGATTTGCAACGGTGCCATTGCACACATCAAGAGGGCATATCGTGGTGGAAAAGCTAGCAAAGCTTAGTATTTCCAAGAAATTCTTAGAAGTATTCATACTCACGCTAGCTACCACGCTACCTACGGAGGACTGGAGAGCGGAGTTGATAAACTATATACTCAATGGGACACTACCAGTGGATCGATTAGAGGCGAGGAAGCTAGCCCAGAGAGCAGTGTTCTACAACATACACAACGACCAACTCTACATGAGCAAGAAGGGATTCCCCATGCTCGAATGTGTCACCTGAAAGGACGGGTAAAAGCTTTTGGAAGACATGCCCGGATGCAAGTATGGGAACCACAGCAGACTAAACACCATAAATCACAAACTCCTTTGTTATAGATTCTACTACAAGAAGATGAGGGAAGACACAAGAGATATAGTACACAAGTGCAAACTATGTGCCCAATATGCAACTACGATACACACCCCAATGGCACCAAAGTTGATAATTGTCAACCCCATCTCGTTCGCTTAGTGGGACTCGACCTTATCGGGCATTTGAAGGTGTCAGCATGCCAATTCAAGTACATCTTAGTCTGCATCGACTACCACACCAAATACATAGAGGCAAGAACACTAGTACTCATCACCACACAGAAGATCATCAACTTCCTTTGGAAGGACATATACTGTCGATATGTAGCACCACTTACCATCGTTATAGACAACGAGAAGCAGTTCAATAACGATGAAATGAAGAAATTCACAAGTGACCTGGGGACTCGCCTAGTATTCGCATCGGTATACTATCCCCAAACCAACGGTCAAGTTGAAGCGACAAACAAGAAGATTAAAGAAGGATGAAAGAAAAGGATGAAAGACTATAACCACAAAAAGGCACAAGGCCTTTACGAGGTACTCTGGTCCATCAGGACGACATCCATGGAGGCAACGGGAGCATCACCGTTTTCACTCATCTTTGGAGCGGAAGCAACATTACCTTTGGAAATCATGCACCAGAGTCCCTGTTTTAAAGGATACGATGAAGACACAAACAACGAAGGACTTAACATGACGAATGTATTATGGGAAGAGCGGGAGGATGAAACTCGAGTTGAACTCTTGGAAAACAAACAGTTGGTTGCGCGACATTATAACCACCGTGTCAAGGTGAGGAAACTACTAGTAAGAGACCTGGTATAGAGAGAAGTCATCCCAACATCAAAAAGACTATTGTCGGTTTGGGAAGGGCCATTCAAAATCATTGGAAGCTTAACTCCAACAACATTCATTCTCGAGGACAAGAATGGTAGCAAAGTACCATGATCATTGAACGTTGAACACCTCCGATATTTCCATCTCTAAACAGGTTATATGGTTTTGGTATTACTAGGGTTAGAAAATTTTCTCCTTTGTACCAGGGCTAAGCCCACACTTGTATCGCTACCTTATCGCCATTAATAAAATGAAAATTCTTCCTACCTTTGCTTGTAAAATCTTTTTCTGCATAATATGTATGGACGTTTTCCTTAACTAACGTTTCAGTAAAACGGGCAAACAGGACAAGCAAATGAATTGCCTTCAAACCTTTCATTGATCAGCGATATGTACTGACATTTGAAGAATTTTTTGCATAAGGCATCTTCTCATTAATCTCCTTGATAAGACAAGTAGAGTAGCATATCGGTCAGGTTCATGACCAACGGTCATGACACTGACCAAAAAGCAAAAAGCCTCAACGACGAGAAGAATATATACTACACAGTTAAAATAATATTACCAATTGTACAAAAAAGGATAAATACTACTACTATTACAAAAGGGCGCCAGGCTTCACGCTGGGTCGTCTCACTTATCGCCCTGCAGATCTTGTTCATTTTCAGCTTCACGCTGGCGTTCATGGTAGCTGGCAGAAAGTTCCCGGCTGGCGTCTTGATCTAGACCTTAGCTATTTTGAAGGTGACAAGTAAGGTTAGTTTACGGCGATGGGTTGGGAGTCAGAGGATGAATGCCTTGAGGGGTGAAGCCGTCTACCACATTCTACCATTGGCGATCCCTCTCCCTTGCTTCTTCTTCTTCCTTCTTGATCTGCTCCAATGCAGCCTCACTAGCGGCTCACTTCTTCTTCCTCTCCTCGTTGATCCGGTCAGTGTCATCTTTATACTTTTCGTTGATCCACCCGTTTGAGATAAACTGATCCAGAGTCCTTTGGAGACCATTTCTGAAGGCTTGTTGCAGCTCCTCACGAAACTCAGCACCTCTCTTGAAATCCTCAATAGCGTCAGCCAACTCCTGCTTACGACCATCCTCGAGTTGTTTGATCTGACCCCTCAGCGCAGTGACTAGCCCCTCCGCGCCCCTACGAGCCATCTCAGCGTTCTTCAGGATCCCTTGGGCCTCCTTAAGCTCCTTCTCCAATTCCCTGACCCGCTGGACCGAGTCCTCTAGACAAGAGTCCACCTTTTTCAGCTTATCTTCAAGAAGCTTATGATTAAGCTCAAGCTTCTACCACCGCTCACTGGCCTGCACCAGCTGCTCTTCCTTCTTGCGTAGCTTAACGTTCACCCGAGCGAGATCCACTGTTGACTCCACCATTGTTTGCCTCTGATGGCACATCAGCTGAATGGCGGTAGGGAAAGACTTAAGGCATTCATCATCGTCAACATCAATGTCTACTACAGTATGTACCTCAGTTGGAAGACACGAGATTATTTGGGTGGAGTATGGGGGAGGAGCTGCCCAGTGGCTTAATTTAGGGATCACAACCTGCGCTTCCACTATAGATGCATCATGTGCCTCACCTTCGTGAACGTTGACGTTGTGATATGGATACCGCTTAAGGTCAACAACCATTTGAACAAGGCGAGAGCTCTCCACATTCAAGGTCCAGAGCGACCCGAGACCCGGTTGGCCAGCCACGGTGACGGTGTTAGCACTAGATGTAACAACCTCCTTTGGAGCCCTCTTCAAGCCCTCAGTATCAGTGTTCTTCCGCTTCTCGACACGGCCGATGTTTATCGCGGTAGCGGTAAAGGACTTCTACCTGGGGACGACAGTGTCACTCCCTATATAGTCGATCTCTTAAAAGGGGGGAAGATTAACGATTTGAAGGGCGGTGAGATTGATAGTAATGCCCGTCTGAACATCAAGACCAATCATTTGGGCCTTGTCGCCCTCTTCCTCGAGCGCGGCGATCAGCTCATCAATATCGCTGAAATCCGCCGCCATTTTCTTGTCACGTTTCGAGTTGCTATAACCAATTGCATATTTTCGGAAGAAAGAGAAAGTTAAATAAAGAATGAACATAAGAAGTACACCCACACAAGAGCGGAGTTATTAGCAAAAGAAGACAAAAGGTAATGTACCGGGTGTGTCGGCAAGACCGGAATATTCCAGAACGCTGTAGTCATTCAAGAGGTAAACGTCACAATTTTTTTTACTATAGCCTTGTTCAATTCTTTGGCAACGCCGTTTTTCAATAGCGCAGAGATGGAAGTGGCGGTTAACTGCAGCAAGAAAACAGAGGATGAGAAGAAGCACTAAAGGTCACGAACAAAACAATAAAGAGAAGCAGAAAATAATAAGCAATAATGGTAAGCCGTATTTATGAAAGCCATAATCGCACCTCGGCGATGGAATCTATTTGGCACCCTGGGCCCATGTACTACATGCTCAGCCCACGACCAGGCGCCACCGGTGAGTGAACTTCTGTCGGGATTGGACGTAGGGAATTTGTGTAAGTCAAGCAAGCTACCGCGTCGTTGCACCAAGCAAAGCATCTCGTTTTTGGTAGGGAAACCCAGACCGAGGTCTTCCACAACACAAACATCGCGTTTAGGCATGGGGCATAAGAGGGGATACTTGCCCAATAGCACATTATAACCCATTGAATATGTACTGATGGAACGGATGGAGCAGAAGACGAAGACCAAACTTCAGTTGAACATGATCAATGGCGACATGATCGTTAGGCTGCCTGGTGAAAAGTTCGTCCTTGCCTAAGGGTCTAGTTGTTATGGACTAAAAGATTCGGTACTCCGTTCTCATCTCGTTAATGGCGGTATAGGACAACAATTTCGTCGGTTCGTCTATCGCCTGGTCATCACTCAGCGTCCAAGTCTTCGGCCCACCAAGTCCAAGCATCCTGGGGTTAGGAGGAGCAACGGATAATGACGATACAGAGGTGGCCCTCAAGTTTGACGCTGACATATCGTTATCGCCCTGATCGTGTTGAGAGGATGACGCCATGTTACCTGCGAAACATTTACGGATAAGGTTAGCCCAAGGTTTACCCATCTCAGCTTCCCAATCCGTAAACGACTTTCCAAGAAACATGCCTAGTTCCCTTGACACCGAAGCAGGTTCTCTAGCGGTTACAGACCTAGCGCTAGACGTTGCCCTCGAAGTCCTTAATTCATCAAGCAGCTCTCTCGTAAACCCAGAACTCGAGGAGTCACCATAACTAGAGATCTCACTGCTATCTGGCGACACTACTACGGTCTCTATACTCAACCTACATGACCCGTAGCGAAAAGCATCCATCACGTCGCGTTTCTTGGCCCTATTTGGCCTAGGGACTGGATCCATGCCCAAGATAAAGAAAACGAAACTATGGCCCAATTGAAGTAAATGATAGTGCAGACCTTTGGAATTCATCAACAACGAAGAAACCTCCGACAGCCGTGAATGATGGTGGAATGCTAAAAAATTGACTACATCTACACTAGTCATAAGCGGCGCACCTAGCATCAAAAGAAAAACCAAACCCAGAAGCATGCTAATCAAACCCAGAAATCCAACTCTAACCGAGGAGACAGATGAACACGAACACGAACACAAAATAAGGTTTAGAGAAATGAGAGCTTACTTGGTTTAGGCTGATGAAGATCGAAAGGCCATGCACAACGACAGAGAAGAACTCAGTACAGCGGCAGATGCGACAACGACAGATGAGTTCAACTTCTTCTTCTCTCTCTATCTCAGTTTCAGATTCTTGTAAAAACGCAAAATGAGGAAAAAGGGAAGGTGAGAGAAGGGTGTAAATACACCACCTTCGGGCGAAATCGTATCCGTTCAAAGAGGCACGTTGGTTCCCAGGATGTGGACATGTGTAGGGTGATGTCATCGGGTATAGAACAATCTAGAGCATGAAACGATACGCACTGGTTCCTTAATCGTGATTTCCAAGGAAAATGAAATGATCATGCTTTAACCTACGTGGGACGTTTGGGAAGCCCAGGATGCCCTAGGTCAACACGTGGTGGTTACAAATTTGGCGGCATTTAATAAAGACAGCAAGTGGCTGCACCTACCACACTTGGGCATGCAGCATAGCGGCGACATGCATATCGGTACACTAGACAGACAAGGGGATTTTTCAGACCATGAGCTTAATGATAGATATAACGAACAGAATTCCTGCCCAGGGCAGAAAAAAGCCATTAACATTGTTAGACGCAGAAAGACAAAGTGCTACTCGATAACGCTAAAAAGCTTCATTATCGGTTGTAGAGCCGCAAAGTCACCCGGGGAATAGAAACTTGGGGACTTAAGAGTTACAAATTCAAATGAGTTCTGCCTACCACAGCGCCCCCACCGATATAGCTACCCGCAACCGGCAATAAAGCTACCGGATGGGCGGGGTCAAGTGTTTGAATGCCAAAGAACGTATCCCTCAGTTTGTGCAAGTTTGTCGCTCATTGCATCCCCCAGTACTGAACAGTTACGAAGAAGTATGTCAGTCATCGAGAAGGACTTCATTAGGAATGGGCCTACTGGGTTAAGCCGTTACTTGGAAGAACCTTGATATGACGTCATACCTCATTCGGGAAGGTTTACAAAATTTACGACTTACTGTCCTTCAAAAAACCCGCCTAACGGTGTCTTCGTACGCACTAATTTTCTTACCCTGGGAGATAGTAAATTAGCTACTTACTGATCTTGCCGAAGCTAACACCGCTAACAGAAACATCTCCTCATTATCTTAATACAGGTACCAGTAACAATAGCGGAGCAACCTTTGTCAGCGTGTTAGGGGACTATATGGTATGTATTCGGCGTAGATAGGTAAAACCATCCGTTAAGTATGTATGGATGGATCACCGGTATCCGGTTTCACAACTCACCATCCAAGATTGATCCCCTTGGCTGAGTGAGTTGGTGGACTTATACATATACCTCCTACCCTATCTCGTACGTACTTAAAGACACTCTTGGAATCATAATCACTTATCACCGCCAGCATGATAGCATCGACCATCAAGAGAACTACAACTTCGATGACCAGACTGAGCCCTTTCTCAGCATGCTTATTGCTCACGCGCCTGGTAAATAACTCATCAGAGAACACTTCAGCAAAAGAGTAAGGACACTGATCCCACATCGAAGAATTGGTAAGAGTTTTGACCTCAACCACCTTTATAAGTATGGTGGTTCAACATTAATGGTACGCATTCATTACTCTTTACGCTGTTACTCTATTTAATTGATATCTCGTTACTGACTTAGGCATCGAAAAGTTGAAGACCGGCACGCCCGGTCTCTTCTTAACGGTTGTCTATCTTAGCAGCGCGAGAGTGGATAAGAGTGAGCATAAAGCGGTAGTAAAAGTAAACACAAGAAATTACTGAGAGCGATACCGATAAGGCACAGCGTTACCGCTACAATCGAATGTCAGTGATACAGTCGAACGTCAATCGAACGTCAGTGATAAAGTAGAGCGCTAGCGGTATAGATCAAAGAAGAGCAAATCATCATCAATCAACCCCGTTTTAATATCAAAGACTCGGTTTTGGATATTAACAAGATTTGTGTAAAATATTGTATGTGATGTGGTGCATTTGTTGTTTATATGTGGTCATGTCGTTTGTATAATTTTTTGGTGGACAGCTGCTTGTTTGTTCAAAGCCTTGGATTGATTATACTCGAGTCAGGCAGCAGCAACATATTGTGTGCCTGTAATATGTAATGATCTATAATTGTATTCTGTATACAGACTTCAGAGTAAAACAAAGATTATTCTCGGAACACTTCAGACTCTAAACTCCCTTACTTCCGATTTAGTTTCTCCCAATGTCTTAAACATTTAAAATTATCATTTTTGTACTCTGGTAGAGATCAGACCCTCAAACATTCTTTAACGAATAATAAAGCAATGCTAATCTTACGTATATGATTGTCCACACACAAATTATATATACTAGGATTTTATCCCAATGGAAACTATATGTTGGATTGGGGATTATTCGCATGAAGATCTGACGAAGTGAAATTGCAAAGTTGATTCGGCGCCCTTAATGGTGTCACTGGAATGAGAATGCATTGGCATGTGTCCAAATTGACACAGGACTGGAAGTCCAAATTCTTTCATGCAAACAAAGAAAACCTCATATATATAGTAAGCATTCCAATTGATACAATATGCATCCTTAATCTGTACCCCTCTAGCTAGTCAGTTCATTCTCGAAAACGCATTTGCATGATGAGTTTTCTTTGAATTCCTCACCAGCTAAAATTGCTAAATGATCAACTATATATTTTTTTCATGTTCTTTCTATTTGTAGTTAGTACAATGCTAGCTAGATGATCTGTTTTGTTTTTTTTGTTTTGTTTATATATATATATAAAAGAGAGAGTTTCATTGATAAACATTCAAGCCGGAAATAGTACATACATCGCATCGCTAAAGTAACTCCCTCCACATGAATGAGGAAACAAAGGTAAGACAAATACTATCATTTAAAACATTGCCAAGCTCGACAATTGGTCAAGCTTACTAAGACCTTATAAAAAGTAACAAGGAAGAGTCTAAAAGCATCAATGCACGTAATTGTGACATGTTATTCGGACTTCTCAACACAAGTACCTAAAATAAGGCAATAGTAAACCTGAACGTAAATAGATAAACTAAATACTTAGAGTTGATTTCAAAAAAATCATAAAATGTATATAGATAAACTAAATATCTCTAGAATTGGCCTGAGGCAAACACCTCAACTCAAATAACTGACTTAATCTTGCCTAAAGTAGCAAGCCCAAAGTAAAGCCCAATGCAGATTCCACCAACCACTCAGCAACAAATTAGCCGTACTAGTCACCAAAGCATCTCCACCGCCGGCCACCAAAGTCATCATCCGATCCAATCATGCACACCGCCACCATCTACATGACATCTCCCCGTCGTCCAAACCGATTCACCGCAACAACCTAGATCAAACAAACACTCACCTACAGATCCCGTCTCAACCGAAAGCTAAGCAATAACAACTAAACCAAATCAGCACTGACAACCCGAAGCCAACTTGAAGACCACGGAGCGATACTAAGCCCACCAACACTCCCGCTGCGCCGCCAAATAGCCCCTAAAATCTGCAAGAACCCAACCAAGGAAAGCTCCTCCACCAACAAGACAACTTGGAAACCTGAACGGCAACAACCAGCCATGCAAAGACATGGCGTAAATGGCTAGCCCTGAACTAGGCTGCCACCAGTCGAGATTTGTTGAAACAAAGAGGGGGGCTACCGAGGCAGCAACCTCTAGGGTTCTCTCGCAGAGAAAAACTTAGCTAGATGATCTGTTGATCACACTCATCCCAGTTATATGTATTTCATAGTGTAATAATAAATGGTAATAACAAGTTATAAGAGAGAAATTCATTTGATATTTTTTGAAAACGAGATCCAACAATATATTAGAACATATATGTAGACATATCAAGCAATCACTTAAAGACTTCTACTGTCAGGTCGGAGCACAGGCACCAAACGAAGGCCCACGCAGATGAGGTATCTTCATTGAAGCGGTCTGCTCGTGAAGCAACTCTTCCACCTACAGCCACGATGGGGAGTGGAGGGATTGAAGGGGCACATAACCTGGAGTCCCCTCAGAAGAAGGTGGCTATGGACCCGATGACACTCACTAAGATACAAGCAGAGGAACACCGGTTGATATTACTGTAGTTTGGAGTACATAACTATATAGGGTGTGGGACCACCGATTTCTTTAGGCGTAGCTTTTAGCTATTTTTTCTACACCTAGTCATGTTTAGCTATGATTGTTGGGCACCAATTTGAACTGTTACAATGTAGGTTATTTTTGGGAGGGTCTTTCTATCAGATTGGACACCAATGTCCCTCTTCATAACTTATCAGGCTCATATTCTACCGTTTCACTTTAAAAAAAATCACTTAAAACACGAGAACATAAAATATAGCATATTATTGGATATGTAATGACACGTGAAAACTTAACTAAGGCAGCTAATATGACATAGTTTTTGTTCCATTGCACAAACCTAACGAGAGCTAGCTAGCATAGCATATATTACCTCATCGATCGAATCCGCCAAATGACTCGGAATTCATTCCTCCCATTAATTTCATATACTAAAGGGTCTATTAGGATTGAGTTGTTTCAAACACCCTAAGTATCTAAGATACAAAACCCGATCTTTAGCGATGATTCCCGGTGTACTTGCAAAAGTACCTCAAATCTGTGAGCTCGCACATTCCGAGCATTTGACCCAAAAGCAAGAAGAGCCAATTGATCGCTCTCTTCTTGCCGCCTCCGTCCGTCTTCACACAGTTATTCTGACCACAAACCCTACCAATCAGGGAGTGTTGGAGTCATCCAAACACTAGCACTACTACATATTGACTCATTGCCGGCGACTTTTAAGTCGCCGGCAATGTTTTTGGACATTACCCGCGATTTTTGCCGGAAAAATCGCCGGTAATGTCTTTTTTTTTTGGACATTACCGGCGACATAAATGTATGTCGCCGGCAATGTCTCGATGGTAATGTAAAAAAAAAAAAAAGACATTGCCGGCGACATAAATGAAGTCGCCGGCAATGTCTTTTTTTTTTTTTTTTACATTACCATCGAGACATTGCCGGTGTATGTCGCCAGTAATGTTAAAAAAAGAAGAAGACATTACCGGCGATTTTTCCGGCAAAAATCGCCGGTAATGTCCAAAAACATTGCCGGCGACTTAAAAGTCGCCGGCAATGAGTCAAAATGTGGTAGTGTAGGTGCCCTATCACACACTGCACTCCTGTGTTGAGAGACATAACTTGCAAGCTCCAAGAACTTGTCTTTCGGATCGTACTTAATCTCTTCTCATCACATCTTTTGTACTGGTCAGAAAAGATTAACTGGACAGCGCCACTGATTTTCTCTATGCCACGAGTCTGCAACTGCTCAAGTGAGTAGACACATGCACGTCTTTTTGTGGCCCAAGGATATGGGGCGGGTATCTCTTCAGTCTTGCCTTTCTTTAGGGCTCTACATGCAGACCGGCGGACCCTTCCTGCTCATCCTCGAGAAGAATTGTGAGTTTTGGAGATCGCAACACCATTAGGGTTTGAAGATGACATATGTTGTTAGAAATGGACTCTACATTGATGCATTCAATCGAAACATTACAAGGAACAAACAGATTGAAACTCTAATACAGTATGGCTAAGGTAGTTGTCTCCTAGCCAAAGTAGGAAGCTCATACCAGTTGCATATGCAGCAACATTCAGTCTAGGTGAAGAGCCTTACTCTTACTACAGTATTACAGATCATATCTAACTCTATAACTCCTTATGGGATGGGTTATACTGAGGTTTAGATCAGTATATATAGAGGAAAAAGGCCCATGTGTCCAATACGTCTTTGCAGAAGGTTTGGCCCCATTCTGAAGCTCAAGTATTGAGGCATAGAAGGTCTTTTCTCAGCACAAAACAGCAGCTTCAAGATGTCGAAGATTTTCTCTAGCTATGGAGCTGATGGTGGTATGTTCTCAGCATCTGGTTTATATTTCTGGTTGTATATATGAGCTGATATCAGTACTTGTGTTCATGTTTTCTGTGAAATGATCTACTTGTTGTATTATTGTTCTTAACAAATGGTATCAGAGCTTAGGATTTTCACAAATCATGAATCGTTTTTGTTTACCAAATCATTGAACATGTTCTGACAAATTACTAAAGATTAAAATGGATTAAGAAATAAAGCTTATTCAAGTAGTTCTTGCATTTGTTTAATTTTTATGTTGATGTTGTGCTTTTGCTGAGGCAAAGGTACGTTTTCTGAGATTGACTCATAAAGTTGCAAATTTATATTTTCCGCATTCAGTTTCTGGGTTAAGGTATATGAATTTGAAACTATTATGAAGTATGCCTGATTGCCTGATTGTATTAGTATGCTGTCTTAAAATTGAAATCCTTCAGAAGATATCTTCTAATCAATCTTCAACATGTATATTGAGTTAGTATCTGAATAATTTTGCACAAAGCAAATGTTCCTTGTCTGATTCAATATGAAACATGATATACATATATCAATCTTGTGTAGTGTTTTCAAATTCTCACTCATTTTGTCTTCCAAAGAAGTGTTAGAGTGTGAGCTTTTAAACATCACAGTAGTACATGTAAAAACCAGAAGTTTATATGGATTCCTTGAATATTTTCTTGTCCAAAGACATAAAATTTTTCCTTGAATAACTGACTTCTACGATTGCAGTGTACTAATACAGAACAAATACAGAACATTTTAAAATTTTACGTCCAAAGATGTTATTTTAAAAGTTCATTATGTATGGGGAAAGTTTACAGTCTGTTATGATCAATTTACATGCTATATGTTTCTGTTGTTCAAAATACAGCTTAATAGTATGGAAAAAATGCTTGATAAAACACTTACACATTTTTATTCTTCCTTTAGGACTTGAAATTGCAACCTTAGGGCAGGTAAAACTGCTTAATGGGAATAACTATAGAAAATGGAGGAACCAGGTGGAATTTTATCTTTCTATGCATCAAGGAATGGATTACTGTCTTGTAGAAGAGAAACCTGGGGGTATAAATGATGACAGCAGTGAGGATGATAAGTGGCATTTCAGAGAGTTGACTAGAACTAACAGGTTGGCCAAAAATGTGATTAGAAATACCATGTCAGACATTGTGAGGGGATCAATAGAGGAACATGAGGATGCAATCGATTTTCTGGATGCAATAGGTGAAAAGTTTGTGGCAAGTGAAAAAGTTGAGGCAGCTAGACTCAGTAAGAAATTCTATGAGCTTAAGTATGATGGCAGCAAGAATGTGAGAGAGCATATTCTCCATCTCATTGAACTCAATGCCAAACTCAGGGATTTGCGTATGGGGGTTTCAGATGCACAGATTGTGCATGTGGCTTTAGACTCACTGCCTCAGACCTTCAGTCACCTCAGAACTACATATAATGCCTCAGAAACTAAGTGGGATCTGAACAAGCTCATCTCAGTGTGTGTAGATGAAGAAGATAACATAAAGAAGGAGGCTATGTCTACCACTGCAGTGAACCTAGTTGAAAATCCAAAGGGAAAAATGAACAAATTTAAGCCTAAGAAGACTACTCAGTTTAAGACATCTGGAAAGACTGCAGAATCAACCAAAACTGAGAAATCCTTTAAGTACAAGTGCTACTTCTGTAAGAAGGTATGGCACATGAAGAAGGACTGTAGTGGCTTCAAGGCTTGGATGATCAAAAAGGGTGAGTTGTTTTCTAAATCAATTTTCTCTTTAGAAGTAAATTTTGTTAACACTGATATGAACACCTATTAGTTAGATTCAGGATCTCCTATTCACATAACTACATCTCTACAGGGTTTAACAAGGAGGAGGGCTCCAAGGACAAATGAAGTTAATGTCTGTGTTGGAAATGGCTCAAGGGTAGCAGTAAAATCGATAGGAACTCTGAAGTTAGATTTTGGTTTAGGAAATTTTATTTTCTTGGACAATGTTTTTTATATTCCTTCTCTTAAAAGGAACTTAATTTCAGTAGGTCTTTTGGTTAAACTTGGATGTAGACTTGTTATTGATTTCAGTGGAATAAAAATTTTCTAGAGTTCCAAATACATTGGCTGTGGTTCTCTTACAAATGATTATTTGAGATTGGAATGCAGCTCATTACAAACTGATATAAACCTGATAGAGAACCATACGGATTCAGACAATACCAACACCATTACTGGTGTGAAAAGAACACTCTACAATAACAAATCACCAAGTATTTGGCATCGAAGACTTGGACACATCTCTACAGAAAGACTTAAAACATTGCAGAAAAATAAAATAATACCTGAACTGAACTACAGTGATTTAAAGGATTGTGTGGAATGCATTAAAGGAAAACTGACAAAGTTTAGGAAACTAAAAGCATTAAGAAGTCAGAACCTGCTGGAACTTATACATTCAGATATTTGTGGACCATTTAAGCATAAAACGTTGTGTGGAAACACCTATTTCATCACCTTCATAGATGATTATTCAAGATACTGCTACATTTACTTACTTTCAGAAAAATCTCAAGCATTGCAAGCTTTTAAAATTTTTAAAACTGAAGTTGAATTGCAGTTAGAGAGGAGAATTAAAGTAGTAAGATCAGATAGAGGAGGGGAATTCTATGGAAAACATACTGATGCAGGCCAACAGAATGGACCTTTTGCATTATTTTTGCAAGAAAATGGCATTAAGGCACAGTCCACCACTCCCTACAACCCATCTCAAAATGGTGTAGCAGAAAGAAAGAATAGAACTTTAATGAGCATGGTTAGGTGCATGATGTGTAGCTCAGGTCTGCCTATTTTTCTGTGGGGTGAAGCACTTAAAACTGCTAACTACATCTGTAACAGATCACCTACAAAATCAGTAGAAAAAACACCTTTTGAATTTGGTGTGGCAGACAACCTAGCTTGCACCATTTCCATGTGTGGGAATGTAAAGCTAAGGCCAGAATACCACAGCTCAATTCACAAAAACTAAGTTCCAGAACCACAAGCTGTTACTTCATTGGATATTGTGAAAAATCAAAAGGGTTCAGATTTTACTCACCAAATCATTCCTCCAGAACACTTGAGACAAATCAAGCCAAGTTTTTGGATGAAGGAGTAAGTAATACGAGTTCAGAAGATTTATCTTTAGAACTTGAAGAAATTACTAAAACTGAAGCACTGGTAAACATTTTGCCTTTTGACACAGATCATGATATTCATAAAACAGCAACAGTACAGAATCAAAACTTAGGAAATAACATGGTTCCAGAAGTAGATGAACTTTTGGTAAACCCTGAGCAAAATGAAAATATTGAAAACCAACAAATTCCAGAACAGATTGCAGAAATCCCTCAACCTAGAAGATCAACTAGACAAAGAAAACCTGTATATGGAGATGATAGTGATTTTATGGTATATCTGCAAGAAATTGACATACTTGCAGATGATAATGATCCATTAAGCCACAAACAAGCCTTAGAAAGAAGTGATTCAAATGAATGGAATATAGCTATGGAAGCTGAAATGAAATCTATGAAACAAAATTCTGTATGAGAACTTGTAAAACCAGATCCAAATCATAAAGCAATAGGCTGTAAGTGGGTTTACAAGACAAAAAGAGATGCAAATGGCAACATAGAAAGACATAAAGCTAGACTGGTAGCTAAAGGATTTACACAGCAAGAGGGTATTGATCGATTATAATGAGACCTTCTCTCTAGTATCTACAAAAGACTATTTCAGAATGATAATGGCCTTAGTAGCACATTATGATATGGAATTACATCAAATGGATGTAAAAACAGCTTTTTTAAATGGAGATTTAGATGAGGTTATTTATATGAAACAACCTGAAGGCTTTGTAAAATCAGGTAAAGAAAATCATGTATGCAGACTACGAAAATCAATTTATGGACTTAAACAGGCTTCTAGGCAATGGTACAAAAAGTTTGATTCAGTTGTCTCATCTTTTGGTTTTATAGAAAACATCGTAGATGAATGTGTATACATGAAAACAGTGAGAAATGAGTTCATATTCTTGATACTGTATGTAGATGACATATTACTAGCTAGCAGCAGCATAGAATTACTTACAGACACCAAATCCTTTCTATCTAACAACTTTGATATGAAGGATTTAGGAGAAGCTTCATATGTTTTAGGAATTGAAATAAAGAGGGACAGATCACAAAGACTGCTAGGGTTATCTCAACAGAACTATATAAAAAGTTCTGAAAAGATTTAACATGGAAACATGTTCTGAAGGAGATGCACCTATGACCAAAGGTGATAAACTGTCCAAAATTTCTAAAAATGGGGGGAAGATGTCTCCAATGGAGAGTAAGCCTTATCCTAGATTAATAGGAAGTCTGATGTATGCACAGGTCTGTACAAGACCTGACTTAGCATTTTCAGTGGGAATTTTGTCCAGGTTTCAGTCCAGTCCAACTCAAGAACATTGGAGAGCTGGAAAAAAGATTCTTAGGTACTTACAGAAGACCAAATCTCACATTTTAGTGTACAGACAAGTCAAAAGGTTAGAATTAATAGGCTATACAGACTCTGATTTTGCTGGAAATTACCCCAACTCTAAAAAATCAACTTCAGGATATGTATTCATGCTTGCAGGAGGTGTTGTAGCATGGAAAACCATGAAACAAGGAATAATCTCCACCTCTACTATGCAGGCTGAATTCATTGCAGTATATGAAGGTGTCTGCCAAAGTATTTGGATGAAGAATTTTTTGATCCAAACTGAAGTTCTGAGCTCAATTGTTTCAGGAGCTTTAAAAATATTTTGTGACAATGAGGCTGCAGTATTTTTCAGCAAGAACAGTAAAAGGTCTAATAATTCTAAACATATTGATCTTAAGTACTATAGTGTGAGACAAAATGTCAAACGTGGAGAAATTGAAATTTTGAATGTTGGCACTGATGATCAACTTGCTGATCCATTCACCAAGGCTTTATCTGTATCTTGTTTTCACAAACACATCAGGAATTTGGGACTACTGCCATATTTAGAAGCTTAAGCTCAGTGGGAGCAGCTAAAGGATTTTTATTATCCCTTTTGTAATAGAGATCGAGACATTGTAGTTAAATTTTCAATTAAAGGATATTTTCAGGTTTCTATACAATGTTTATTTTGGTTTTTGATTAATAACATTTCAAGTTTACAGTGATCATAGTATAACAGTTTTGAAACACAGCATTTTGTGACTTGCTGTTTGTAGTTTTTTGATTTTGAATCAAAATTTTTAGAAGGAAGTGAAGTAGTTGACTTGCAGGTAGACACATTAGTCAATTTATCACGTTTTCACCAACAGGCCTATGTGATTACAGATGTGATATTAGTGACCTTTAATCGTTTTGGTTATAATAACTGAATCAGATTTTGGTTATGTATCATGTCTGCCTATTGACCAGGCTGATGAGCTTGTGAGTGTTTATGTTTTTCCAGTGCACACTACAATTGTTATGCTTCAGATTGTTTAAGTTCAGGTATGCATATGCAATGTGAGTCCAGTGGGAGAATGTTAGAAATGGACTCTACATTGATGCATTCAATTGAAACATTACAAGGAACAAACAGATTGAAACTCTAATACAGTATGGCTAAGGTAGTTGTCTCCTAGCCAAAGTAGGAAGCTCATACCAGTTGCATCTGCAGCAACATTCAGTCTAGGTGAAGAGCCTTACTCTTACTACAGTATTACAGATCATATCTAACTCTATAACTCCTTATGGGATGGGTTATACTGAGGTTTAGATCAGTATATATAGAGGAGAAAGGCCCCTGTGTCCAATACGTCTTTGCAGAAGGTTCGGCCCCATTCTGAAGCTCAAGTATTAAGGCATAGAAGGTCTTTTCTCAGCACAAAACAGCAGCTTCAAGATGTCGAAGATTTTCTCTAGCTATGGAGCTGATGGTGGTATGTTCTCAGCATCTGGTTTATATTTTTGGTTGTATATATGAGCTGATATCAGTAATTGTGTTCATGTTTTCTGTGAAATGATCTACTTGTTGTATTATTGTTCTTAACATATGTGGCACGACTGGTACTGATGAAAATACAGTGACAGGTCTAGGTGGGGTCGACATGGTACTCTGAGTAGATTTCGGCGTTGAATTGTGGAAAGGTCTAGATGCATGGGGGTGACATGGATGGTTGGGTAGATTTCGGCGTTGAATTGTACCCGAGTTGAAGAGTTAACAGCGGTTCAAGATCTTCATCTTCATCGATGTCGTGGTCAGAAGATGCCTTTGAGGAAGAAAGGATTGCAATATTTGAGGAAGAGAAACCAGGGAAGACAGATCGAATTGGTGGTGGTGTGGGGGGGTGTTTAATTACATGAAATTCAGATTAGGAAAAAAAAAATGTTGTCCTTGCAAAGTCCTCTTTTACTATTTTTAATAGAATTAATTTGGTGGAGGAGTTATGCATGCACTCAAATACTCAATGTGTGTCCGTCCAATCATATCTACATATCCATACACTGATGCACGTATGTTTCCTTTTGAGGGATCAAGGTACATTATTCTTTTTGTGAAAGAGCTCGTGCAAATGTATGTACGTACTCCGCTAGTGCTAAATCAAAGGATGGCTTATGGTACACAATGATCAAAGGATTAACTAATGATACGCAGGGACACCATTTTTGTACTAATTTCTTTGTTATGGTACTTGAAGATGGCATATGTGCCATGACTGGTGGTGATGAAAATACAGTCGGCATAGGCCTAGATGGGGTCGAGATGGATGGTTGAGTAGTAGTTCTCGGAGTTGAATTGTTCCCGAGTTGAAGGGTTAGCAGCGGTACGGTTCAAGCACTGTTGGAGGAGATAACCGAGGTGGTGAAGATCTTTAGCTGCCCTAGAAGAATTCTAGTCACCTGGACGGGAGGTGACCACATTGTCGTCGCTTAAGCATGGTCGCCTCATGTTGGTCTCTCCACGCTTAGGCGACTTAACTTTATAAGGGTTCGTCGCTTCATTCATCTGAAGCGACGTAAGCTAAGTTCGTCGCCCCATACTTTTGCGGCGAAGATTGGAGTTGTCGTTCCACATTTGAGCGACTAATATTGATCAGGTTGGGGCGACCAATGTCTTCTATAAGAAGCGACGAAGATAGATCAATCTTAAAATTGTCATCCCCTCGGTCAGTATCATCGACGTGGTCAAAAGATGCAATGAAGAAGAAACGACGGTAATATTTGACAAAAGAATAGAAATATGGAAGACAGAGAATTTTGAAGGAGTATTGTTGGTATCTAAAGTCTCCGGATATCTAAAGGACTTTTTAAATGATGAAGGTATGGACTTTTAAAGCATTTAAGCTTGTGTACTTTGTTTATCAAAATTTTAGAGATAATTTCTTTTGAAATTTGCAAGAAAAATATATTGACCTTGCAAATTCTCTTTTTTGAATAAGCAAGTTCAATGAGATTTAATAAAAAGGATTAGAAAATCAAATCCGCTTTATATAAAAAAAAATTACAAATTGCTTCATATAATAGAGTGGATTCGTGATTTGTAACATTTTTTTTTTCATAAAACTATCAAAATAATTCTTAATATAAGGATGAAAACAAAGCAACACTAACTTTGTCGATTACGAAAGAGGTTATGTATAAAGTGAATCTCATTGCCTTTCTGTTTACAATGTTACAAATATATAACAGTACAAAAGCTGCTGTTATATATGTGCAATTAACAATATTTACAATCATATCAAAAACTATCTATGCATTTTATAGTGTATCAAAACTGATATAAGAAAAGTCAGGGCTTAATTTCAGCAGAGGAGTTATCTCTAACATCCCCCCTCAAAGTTGTTAGTCCAGGGCCGATAAGTTTGCGATGAAGTAGAAGGTGACGACTCTTGTGAAGGGGCTTAGTGATAAGGTCAACTGGTTGATCAACTGAAGGAATAAAGTGTACACGGTGGCTACCAACGACTACTTTCTCATGAACAAAATGGTAATCCAATTCAATGTGTTTGGTACGAGCATGAAAAACTGGATTATAGGCCATATATGTAGCACTCAAGTTATCACAATATAGTAAGATAGGAAACTGAATATGAGCACCAAGTTCATATAGGAGAAAAGCAAGCCAAGTGGTTTCAGCACTAGTGTGAGCGAGAGACTTGTATTCGGATTCTACACTGGATCGAGCAATAGTAGGTTGTTTTTTTGGAGCATCAAGACACTAGATTGGACCCAAAATAGATGAGGTAGCCCAATGTGGAGCGGGACAAGTCCGAATAGCCAGCCTAGTCCGCATCAGAATAAGCAGAGAGACAAACATGTTGGTGTTGGGGACCAAATGACAACCATAATCAAGGGTACCCTTGACGTACCTAAGAATTTGTTCGCTGCTATGAGGTGAGGACCACGAGGTTGACTCATGAATTGAGAGATGGAGTTCACCGCGAAGGCTATATCCGGGGGAGTAATGGTAAAATACTGCATAGCACCCACGATTTCGCGAAACACAATAGGGGTCACAAGGGGATCACTATCAGTCACAGACAAGATTGATTTGGCAGACATTGGAGTACTCACAGGCTTGTTGTTCAACAAATCATGTTTTAAGAGAAGATCATGGGCATACTTGAGCTGGTTGATGTGAATGACATTCGAGTGAGTGGTAACCTGTAGACCAAGGAAGTAGTGCAGGAGGCCAAGGTCCTTGATGTCAAACCCACGACCCAGAGCATCAATGGAGCTTTGAATAACACAATCATTATTACATGTAAGCACAATTTCGTCAACATAAAGCAGAAAATATAGTATATGAGTACCATATCGATAGATGAACAAGGATGAATCTGCTTGACTTTGGCAAAAATCCACGAAGAATAAGAAAGAGCTAATCTGGTGAAACCATGCCCAATGAGCCTGTTTTAACCCATAGGAGCCTTATGGAGCTAATAAAGAGCTTGCACACATATGTTAATTGGATGAGATGGATTCACAAAGCATGGAGGTTGTATCATATACACATCCTCATTTAGATAGGCATGAAGAAACGTATTTTTGACATCTAATTGGCGGAGCGACCTGCCCCGAGACAGCAACATTGAGAACATTGTGAATTATAGCTGGCTTGATGACATGACTGAATGTTTCTTCATAGTCAATACCAGGTTGTTGATGGAAGCCCTTGGCCACTAGACGAGCTTTGTAACGGTCAATGGTGCCATCAGATTTGCACTTCATCCGAAAAACCCACTTGCAGTCCACAGTATTCTAAGATGAGGTGGAAGGAACAAGAGACCAAGTTTGGTTTTTTAGCAAGGCATTGATTTCTTGAGACATAGCTTAACGCTAGTGAGCATGTTTGGAGGCCTGCATATAACAAGTAGGTTTGATTTCATCCAGTGAGGCAAGTAAAATGCGAGGTGGTGGGAACCTGATTGTGCCATCAGTGCGTAGTTTTAGCTAGTGACACCATTGCGGAGCCGAGTCATCATGGGATGTATAGGCGGGGCCGTATGTGGTGCTGGTGGAAGCAACGCAGCGTCAGGGTCTGCTTGGGGTGGTGCCACCGAATTGGGCAAAGGAGAAATTAGTGCCGGAGGAGTTAGCGGAGCTGGATTAGTCAACAAAGAAGCTACGTTAGGCACTGGGATTGCAAGTGACAGCTGTTGAGTCGGTGTCGTGTGGGACGATGACTGTAGGTGATGATGGGGGAGGCGCGCACTACCAGCATTTTCACTATAGCCGACGACATTATAAAAAACAAGCCAACAACATTTTAAATCATCGGTTATAGTAGACTATAGCCGACGACAACACCAAAAATCGTCGGCTATAGTAATATAGATGATGATTTTTGCAACAAAAAGCGTCGGCTATACTTTTGTCAACGTTTTTTTTTCCGACAGCACCAAAAATCGTCTGCTATACTATAGCCGACGACTTCGTAAAAAAATCATCGGCTATAGTCTTGTAAGCTAAAAAGCGTCGGCAAAAGTATAGCCGATGATTTTTGGTGTTGTTGTCGGCTATAGTCTACTATAACCGACGATTTACAATGTCATCGACTTGATTTTTATAATGTCGTCAGCTATAGTGAAAATGCTGGTAGTGGCGAGTGGATGGAACCGTGGGCGACGGCTGGGACGACAACTTGGTGTGAGTGCGCGTGGGCGCAATGAGTTGGTCAATGGAGCCGATGTTGACATGGGCGGCTCTGCTGAAAGGACCCAACCCCGATTTAGTTTCCTAAACCGGAATTAAACCTCTTCTGAAAACACAAACTTGCAAAAACCATAAAAATTTCGGCAGAGTTTCACTATAGCGTTGAATTACCATTAACCTGCACCCAAAAACACATTTCATCCTATGCCACAAAAGCCAAACCGTGGGCACCAATCCCATCCGGATTTCTCAATATCATAACAATAATGTAAAGTAATAAGCAAAACTGTACTTTACAGAAATTCGGAGAAAATCATATGAAGATATAACAGTAGTGTAATCAGAGCGACCTCTAGTGTATATATACATAAATATACAACAGTAGACTAAACAAGAAACCTACTGGAAAAGAAAGGTAGCTCGAACACTAAGCCTCCAACAGCGACGTGCAACACCAGAATCTGAACTGCAAACTGGGCATTGAAAACAAAGAGCCCAAGGAAAGACATATAAACTGTTAGAGTGAGTGGACGAAAAATAAATGTCTTTCGCCGAACAATATATGTTATAAAAATATATGCGAGTCAAAATGAATGAATATGATATAGTACACGAGGGAGACACTAATTCCTCACACGTACAGAGCATGCATCGTAAAACTCCGCGGGGTCACTCATGGACATGTCCGTGCTAGTACAGTCTGAATCACGGGATCCCAGACCCACACGTGATTCAAGCCAGAAAGGCCTCAGGTCAGAGGTCTGCCCCCCCCTCCTGGGTAAAGGCCTCGGGTCAGGGGTCACAGCCTCCCCCGGTAAACATCCTCGGGGATCAGCCGGGATGCAAGTGTATCGATACAACAATATATACTATGACTGTACTCTGTATAAACCAAATCATAAATAGTTCTATGCAAGTGTGTAAAGCATAATGTAAATGCATATACGTAATACATAATTGTATAAGCATATTTGTCGATGCATATTCGTAAATGCATAATCGTAAAACACATGTTGGTATAAATTATAGTCTCATATGCATGCTCATGCTCGTAAAACGTGTAATAAGGACTCGCAACTAATCAGTGAAAAGAAATGTCCACTCACAGACAAGCACAGCGGGCAAACGCGCTAATCACGAGATACAACGGAAGATCCCTCGCCCAACGTACGATCTCAATCCCCTGAATAATCACAAAATATAACTGATCAAAATCACAATTCATTACTCTGTACCACACCTCAGAAACCAACCATTTCCGGAAACATATAACTCGGATATAAAATAATCGACGAAAATCCCCAATTTCTCCACATAATTAAACCCTCGACTAAAAATTCGGTATCCAAATCAACTCGAAAACCTCAAGACGATGATCGGGGCGCGATTACGAGAAAAACGGCATAAAATTTGTCGAAATCCAAAAAGTCAACGGGTCTCCGGAGCTCCGTCGTTGACCGCCAGCGGCAGCGGCGACGCGCCGTCACCAGAGGAATTTCCTGGCAACCAAGACCACCGTAGCTTCTCCTCCTCAAGCCCAACACATTTCATAACTACACCAAGACCCAAATCGGACGGCAACTGGTCCAAATCCACCCCGAAAAGCTCACGGCCAAGAATCGCCGGAAAACTTTCCCGGCCGATTCCGGCGCCGTCCCGCCACCAAAGTGCTCCAAACCAAGGGGGTTTTCACCCTTGACTCGAGCCCAGTCCAAACCACCCCAAGAACCAACCGGAAAGTCACCAGAGCGCCACCCCCCATCAAACCCAATTTCGGCCAAAATTTCAAGAATTTCATCTAGCTCGTTCTCTCACAAATCCTCATCAAATTTCACAAATCAAAGTCCTAAACCATAGGAAATCAAGAGGAGAATCGAACCATACCCAAATCGGAGCCGGAGGTGGCCGGAAACGGAAGGTCACCGGCGAGTCAAACGGTGGTGCTTTTCCTCCCTCGGTCAACGCGGGTCAACGCTCCTATTCTGGTCAACGACGGTTAAACTTCCCGAACAGTGTTTTACAACAATTTTTCGACTATTCTAATATTTATACTCGCGGCTCGATATGATCGACTGTCCAAATCGAATCACATCCACGTTTCGGATAACTCAAATTCAAACGGATAAACACGACGAAATTACGCGATTTTAAATATTCATAACATATTCCTCGGTTGTCAAAACAATTATCCGAAATCGCCTACGAACTCGAAATCACGCACACTACAATTCTCGTGAAGAGACTCAACTCAAATTCTCGCCCGATAATTAAATCATGAATAAAGTCGCTAAAATTACTCAATTACGACAAACAGTGATTACTCATAAACTCGCGGATTAAGCCGATTAACGTGCTAATTCTGATTCGGGTCATCACATCTGCGTCAACCGGAAGCGGAGGCATGGTGGATAGATGCTGGGCCGCGCTGGTACTGGTATAGTGTGAGAAAGTCGATGGTTGTGGCGGCATGATTGTCTCATTTGTCTGAGTATTGTCGTTGTTGTGGGAAGATGACGTCACAAAAATTGAACTTGATACATAATGGGCTGCTTCTGTGGGAGCAGGTCAGCCTAGGCCCAAGAGGTGAGTAAATGAACTTGTAGTGTTTGTGTAATCTGGGCTGGGGCCCAAAGAAGAAAGAACTGGGCTGGCCTGCGGAGGGGCATAGTGAACTGGGCTATGTAGGATAGTGAATTCTAGCGAATCAGAAGTAGAATGTACCTACATCCTTGTAAGAAAAATATGTTTCGTTAAATAAAACATGACACGACACATAGACACGATTGGTTTTTGGATCTATATAACGATAACCTTTATGATGAGGACTATAAGCAAGAAATACACACCCTATACTACGACTCGATCATTTATTTGTGATTTGATGACCAAGAAAAGGGAAACAAGAACACCCAAAAATTTGAAGAGAAGAATATGAAGGAGAATACTCGGTTCCGTTGTCACTTTGGAGATACTGAACTCTAGGGGTCATCATTTGGCCCATAGACTCGAAAAGTTTGCGGGCAGCTCGAGGCCTGCAAAGCCCAGGCCCGGCCAGGTGGGAATTTAGGCCCAAAAAATCTCGGCCCTATGAGCTTAAGGCTGGGCTTGGGCCGAGGTCCCAAAACCCGTGGGCCTAAACAAACCCGGCCTGTCAAGACCCGTTGAGGCCCTCTCGGCCCGGCCCGGCCCGTAGGGCCAAGCTCGTCAAGCCCATCAATTCTATATATTATAGATTATCTTATCAATATATACCTATAAACTATCAAATTTATCTTAATATCATTTATTCATATACTAAATACCAATTTTTTAGGCATATAAGTTATTTTGTGTATATAAGTGTTTATATATTGAATGAGTAAACACTACTAAATTGTAAGATTTTTTATTTAACACAAAAAAATCCCAGCCCGGCCCGAAAGCTTGCTAAGACCCGGGACCTAAAAAGCTCGTGGGCTTCAAAATTTCAAAAAAGTCTAGCCCGGTCCGACCCCCATTTTGGAGACATAACGAAAAATTCTGGCCCGGGCCTGGCTTATTGACCACCCCTATTGAACTCTTTGGAGATATTAAACTATACCCTGATATATAGTACAAATCATGGCAACTAAAGTTTGAAAGTGGGTTAAAACTTCATTTTTTCAGCGCATAAGATAACAAGCTATATATCGAGCATATTTGTACCATTAAAAAATTGAGTAGGAGACATCCAAACATCACTGTGAATAATAGAAGCATGATCAGTTGGAAAAAGTAATTTATGAGATTTGCTAAGGGCACATTGAGTACAAAAAGAATTAGAAGAAAATGTAGGACTTAATCAAGTTAAGACTGAGGATGAAGGATGACCTAGACGATTGTGCCAAAGAGTAGAGTGGACGGAAGCAAGAGCTTGAGGACTACCGAATGGGGAAGACATAGAAAGAGGATAGAGACCATATTTACATGGGCCCTGAAACAATAATCGACCAGTGAGTATACAAAAAATTTGATAGTAATTAGGAGCAAAGAGAAAGAAAACACGATTATCTTTGGTGAAGCGAGCTACGGACAAGAGATTTTTACAAATAGAAGAAATACGATAGACATTTTGTAAAGATAATTTAGAGTTGTCTAGGGACAAGGAAACGTCACCAGTACGAGAGATAGACATTAATTCACTATTACCCATATACACATTATGTGGACCACCATATGGCTGAGAGTTGTTGAGAGACATGGCCGTCATGTGATGAGTTGCGCCGGTAGTAGGATATCAATTCAGATCAATGAAAATATGAGCGCGCACAGCAAAAGGAGCTATTGTGGTAGGTCTGGAGTGCCAATGAGAAGCTGAAAATGGATATTGCTGACCAATACGAGCTGAGGAACTAAGAGTATAATTGATGAAGGCCATGAGGACAAGAAGGATAGAAAAGAGGGGAAGACACAGGAAGGAGGACCCTAGAACCAGAATCGAGGAGAAAGAAAAACCTAAAAATCTGATACGACGTAGAAAGTGAATCTACAGGTTCAATGAAATTTTATTTGACAGGTTACTTCTTTAATTAAACTATTGACAATTGACAGCAGTCAGCGCTTCCAGTTTGAAATTCGGTACATGAGCAGAAAATCAACCGACTCAATTTTATATCAGAATACAAGTGACAAAAAACTTAGACTTTCGGGTAATCATCCCAAGTAAAAAGAGCAGCATGGTAATGTTTTACAAAGAAAGCACTTCTTGACCTCAATAGTGAGCGACTTCTTTGGGAGGTTTTTCTGCTGGAAGATTTGCGACAACACCTTTCTTGGCATAATAATCAATCACTGGTTCAGTTTGCTTGTGAAATGCTTCCAGCCTCACCCTCCAAAACACCAGCACCCTCCTCCCCAACACCAGCACCTCCTCTCCAACATCAGCACCTTATAACATGTAACCGCTTAGTTTCCCCCAATGTCTTAAACAGTCAAAATTATTATCATTTTCTTTCTTTGGTAGAGACCAGATCTACTCAACATGTTCTTTAGCAAATTAATAATTTTGCTAACTATATGAACGTATGAAGTTTGTCTTGGTATGAATTATATGATGATTTTATTCCAATAGAAATTATATGTTAGGTACTTAGGTTTCAACTTAATATTCGCATGAAGATGGAAAAAATTAAGTTGATTTGGAATACTAGCTGGCTCACATATACTTCAGTCTCAATTGACATGCAGAATGTCCAAGTCTGTCATGTAATGTAAACAAAGAAAACCTCATACTGAATATATAGACAATCAAATTGATACAACATTATAATGTACATCCTTCTGCATGTAGTTTAATATGAAATTTAAGAATTTCTAAACAAAAGTGAGGAATAAGGTGATTCTTCTAGCCTCAAAACGCATTTGCACGATGAGCATCTTTTCTTTTCTTTTTTTCGATGGAACTATGAGTTCTTTTTTCTGGCAGTGTAATAATGGTAACAATATGTTATCAGTATACCGATATGCTTAGAACCTCCCATCTTTGTGGAGCTCAGTATCTTCATATTGCAACTGATAATGAAGTCACCAGAGTTTACTCAAGGTTTTGTTAAAGAAGAAAGATCCACGACATACAGTATAACTACTATAACACAATCAATATCATTCCTTTATTCCAACAGAGGAGGAATTCATGAGTATAACATTTTTCGAAGATGCGGTTCAATTTGACACATCCCGGTGATTGAAAAATGTGGGATGGATTATGGTACACAAAAAACTTGTTCAAATGATTGACTAATAATATGAAGGGACACCATTTTCATTCAAAATCCCTTTGTAATGGTGAAAAAATCAGCTACAGGAATTGAAGTATTTCTGCGGCTAAGCAAAAAATGACCAGCCACAATGTGTATTTCCATGAATTGAGCTTATTTCCCTTTTCCTATATGAGCAAGGTAGGCAACTGTAAACCTGTTGCATGGACACAGACACAAGGACGGGGACACGGACACGTGATACGGTCAAATCTTAAAAAGTAGGACAATAACATAACTGAAATGTGACAATTAAATTAAATTAAATTATTTAATATTTAGTATTTAAATAGAAAAATTTGAGTAAAATTATCTATAAATTATCTATAAAATTATCTATAAAGAACCATGTAATTTAAAAATGCATATATAACAAACTTTAAAATTCATGTCATTAAAAAAATACTAAAAATTTAAACAAGACATAAATATTATATAACTTCATGGTGTGATGATTAGTTGCACGTACCCTTGTTGTCATCATTCTAAGGTTCCAAATAATACGCCCTCAATTGTTGGTTCGTCTAGAGAAAAATTTACAACCTCAAGAACATTTGCACTTCCTAATACATATAATATATATGAATATTCTCAATTATTAACTTTTAAAAATATATAAAAACATGTATTATTTAATACGCTAAAGTATCCTCGAGCGTCTCCTAACGTTCAAAAAGGAATATTTTTTGACACGCTACGTGGCACTTTGAACACGATGTCCCCAGTGTTGAACTTGTGACACATCATTACAATGAAGAGTCGGTGCTGCATAGCTGCAAACTCCCGATCCCAAGTTTAGATTAGATTGCATTCAGTCCAGCAAGCTCACGTAGCTTCTCACAAACGACAAAGGTAGTTGTAGTTTGTGGACCCAATCTTGCAAACATTGCAAGGCTCCTGAAAAAAGAGTGTAGGTCTTTTTTATAGATTGCATGGAACTAAATATGCAAGGTAAGTATATCCATGGCCTGAACAGAACCCACCCCTTATAAAGACCTCTAGGGCCTTCTGTACGCAAAACCTGAAACCACCCCATCAGAGAACATTGGTTAAGGTCTTAAGGAACATAATGGGACTGTTAATTCCAGGACCATGAGTTTCATGATTATTCAAAATATGTACAAAAGGCTGGAACAATTTTCCAAAACACATTTATTCAATGGTTGTGAAACTCTATTATGAGAACATTTAAAAATAAATAAAAAAACTTAGAAAGAAGGCAAAACTGAAGTTCAATAAAGAAGACAGATTTTCATGCCTGATATGCACAATGAAATCCATTCCTGTAGCTTCCAATTCTTTCAGATTCCTGTTGCAGCATAAGACGTGTTTTTATCATGTCTACAGGTGCTGTCAGGAGTGTACTCGCCATGCCTGCAATGGTGCTTGAGCTTCATAAGATGCAAAGTTCAGTTAGTTTTGGTAAGTACAATTCATAAACCAAAACTTCTGACATTTAATCCTATAAGAGCATGAATGTTTACAACATAAACATGCACAGACTGTGTCACAAAGAATAAACACATAAGTATCTATGTCATCTATGCTCCAGGACACACAAGACTATCTTCAGTTTTTGATTGTTTGATTATCTCTGCAAGTATGTCTACACTCTACACCAGCCACATCAAATTGTTTACAAAATGTAGGGGTTTCCAGATTGTGTAGAAATGGAAAGATCAGACGATAATGGGGAAAAATGCAATGTCATACATGAGATGTAGATGGAATCCTGCTTCCAGTGGTGTCCACCGAGTCAAGATCTGCATTAATAAGAAGTTGACCATTTTAAAAGATGGTTAAACACAACAACTTTTGGTACTAACAATCACACGATAATGATTTGAAACTGGAAATTACTTCGTGGATATTCAAAGCGAAAAATAGCATGCTTAGAACTAGACCCGCTTGGTTTCATCATAGGTCGCAAGTTGTGATGCAGTCAATGTAGCAGCTCTAGCCATAGCAGGACCAACCCCCTTCCAAAGAGCTCTCATTCTCTCTTCAGCGACGATAGCACGCAGTTCTCCAGCTGCACCTTTTGTCAAGTTTGGATTCATCTGTAGCCGTACCTAATGTTACAAAAGACTATAATTGAGTTATTTAAGTCAAGAACTAAAGCCAAAGAGATTAAGCTCAAAAGGTTCCTGCTCAGTACCATTACCTTCAAAACCTCAACAAGATTAGTCAGTGCAGTTGCAATTGCACCACCAAATCCCGCAGATCCAATCCTAACAAAAACATTGTTGGACCCAAAAGCCCAATTGCAGGCATACTTTGAGGGTTCATACAAGCCTAAACGAGGACCACCATAAAGCACAGAACTTGTCAATGCAGGCGTCAATCCCAGATACAAAAATCTCGGTCCTTCATTCTTAAGAACTTGAAGAAACAACAGCCCCTACACAAACACTCTCATAACCAATCAATACCAACGCATTGGAGCAACAATACAAGTACTCAGATAAGCTTGCGAAAATAAGTACCATTCCAGTGCGAGGACCTTTCTGCCCAACTAGTTGCATTTGCAGCCTTACTTTTAGAACATCTGCATCCCAAACATAGACACATTTTCAAAATTCTTGCTTCTATAGACCAATCTAATACTTGGTAACAATTTGAATTGATGTGTATAGCCTAATCTATCAACACACTTTGATAACAAAAAATAAAGCAATAACGATTTGACAGAACAGAAAGTGAACTAGAACAGGATTGGCCTACTGGGAGCTCAGAAAGTGAAAAAGTAAATAAATTCAACTGTTCTGGGTTGAGAAATAACCTAGAGGGTGAGTTACTGCGGTAGCCACCGCAACGGAAAGTCCCCTTGTACCGAAATGATAGGCCACAGCCGACGGTAACACCACTCCCCAATCCTGCTTCTCATTCGCTTTCATTATCCCTGAAAAAAATTCCACATTAGCCTCACAAAAAAAATAAAAATCCCAGCTTGAAAACCCAGAATTCTAATGCGATCCTAGAACGATGAAGCTTTGGATATAAATCTTCAACTTTTTAGCTCATTTCGTAAAATGGCGTAGTGTTGCAAAGAGCTAAGATCTGGGGAGGCGAGAGAATCATCACAGAACCTGGAAAAAGAAGCCCAGATTTTCCAGGCGCGGCGATTTTTTCTCCGTCGAGTTCCGAGGTCTACGACTTTTCTGGGTAGGCGTCGTCAACGGACCGGGCCGGGCCTCCGTGGGTCAGGCCTTGCAGGCTTCAGACTGGGCCGAGTTAGGCTTTAAGCAAAATTGTGAAGTTCAACCCCGACCTTTAGAACCGAACCTTGCCGGCGGTTTGAACTGGGTATTTTTTATAAAATTTGGGTCAGATCAGACCTAATTTTTTTTTACTTAAGAAATAAGTTTTCAACGCACTAGTCGTAAATATTAGATCAATACTCAAACATTAAAATTAAACTGATAGAGTATTTTCAAAACAAAAAATAAAATATTTTTTATTTATATAAAACTAAATTTTTAAATTAAGGTTAAGTAAGAAAGTTAAAAATGTAGTATGAAAAAAAACAAACACTAGAGTTTGTTCCCACTTTAAAGAGAGACTACATATAAAGAAAATATTAAACTAATAATTTGTTGTAGTCTTATTTTCTTTGTCTTATTTCCTTATATAAAAAGAAGATTGAACTAGTAAAGAGATTACAACATTGTTTCCTTATTACAATTTTGTTTACATAGGTCTTAATTATAATCCATATATTAAATATTAGAAATTAAAATACAAGACGGACTTTCGGGCCGAACTTCTTACGGGCCAGACAGACTTTTCATGGGCTGGGTCGGACTGGGATTGAAATACTAAGCCCAAGTCCGGCCTACGAGCCGGACCTATTCTGGATTTTTTTGAGCCGGGCTTATTGCGGACTCTTTTTAGATTAGATCGGACTTGGACTTCTCATGCCTATTTCTAGGCTTTCCTTCTCTGCTCTCTGTCCCAGACTAGAAAAAGGGCAAAACGAAGCCACGGTTTTATATTATTGTTCCGCCAAAATTAGACGACAAGTCGTTTTATTTTCCGGTTTGGACTCTGCATTGGGCCGATCTTCTTTTTAAACTATAAAAGCCCAAAACGCATCGTCTTTCTCTATTTGGTTTGTTCTTCTTCTTCTTCTGTTGTTCTTCGTCTCTCTAGCGGCTTAGGGTTTTTGCAGTGACCTGATTTCTACTGAGCTGTCGATCGTATTCTGCAGCGAGTCCGAGAAATGCCTCGGTAAGACTTCTGTACGTTTCGATTCAATGCTAACTTACTAAGCTTCATGAGTTTTTTTTGTAAGTGTTTGATTTTTCGTAATTTTGGGCTCAATTTTCAGGTATTATTGCGATTACTGCGATACGTATCTAACCCACGATTCGGTAAGCGCTTTTTGTTCTCTGATTTGTGTCGCATTTCGAATTATGGTTCTAGGAGCTAATACTTAGGACGTACAGGTTAAGCTGGAAAATTCTTAAGAATTGGGGTTTAGTAAAAGATGAGATAGGAGAATAAGGGTATCTGCTAGTTGTTCAACGTTCGGATTTTTTTGGGGTTTTAATCATTGGTTTGGTGTGTGTGTGTGTGTGTATATATATATATGTATGTCGAGTTTTGCCAATTGCCCATGCTCAAATACACTTGTTTCTTTCTGTTATGCAGCCTTCGGTACGAAAGCAGCACAATGCGGGTTACAAGCACAAGGTATGATTGGTTTGTTGTTTATGCGCCATTAGTGTAATGTGCTCTGTGCTTTTTGGTTTTAGCTTTGCTAATGTGGTGTATTGCTTCAGGCGAATGTGCGCCAGTACTATCAGCAATTTGAGGAGCAACAAACTCAGAGTTTGATTGACCAGAGGATCAAGGAACATCTTGGGCAGACTGCAGCGTACGGGCAAGTTGGCGCCGCATACAATCAACATTTAATGGCCCGGCCTCGTCTTCCTGTTTTACCAACACCTTTGATGCCACAAATGCCCGGAGGGATTAGGCTTCCTGTTTTGCCAAGGCCACCTATGGGTGCTCCAGGTAATTTGGAATGCAGTATATCTGTGGTTTACATTATCATATTGATGTAATGCAGTAAGTCCTGTAATGGTAGTATTTACATATCACCTGCATTGTTATTATCATTATGTTGTTGGCTGTTGAATTTAGCTCTATGTAGATCCCGTGATGTTTTGTATTGACCCTCTTTTCTGTGTTGGCAGGAGTATACCAACCCATGATGCAAATGATGGCTCCACCAGGAGCTCCTGGGATGCCAGGTCAAGTAAATATGCCTATGCGGCCTCCCACTCTGAGTGCTCCGCCTGGGCCTCCTGGCAGTGCACCGCCCAATGCTTCTAATGGCGCCCCTTCTGTGGCTGCACCCCCAATGTATCAACCTAACCCAGCACCAACAAGTGGAGGCTACGATAGTTTCAATTTAAATGCACAGCCCACTGAATCTAATCAGTGATGTAGTTGATTGGTATGTTGTATTTCTGTACTTCTGGAAACTGAAGCATCTTGGAATTATGTAATGGATATTGACTGTTATGAGGTAGATGAGAAACTGATGAAGTATGCAACAGTTGTGTCTACTTTTGCCTGCTTAAAGCTCAGTGTGTTAAAGAAAATGACTACAATTTTATTTGCAGTGTATGCACACTATCAAGAGTCTTTTCTTCTGTGGCTCTTTTGCATGCACAAATGTATAGAGAAATTTATGTTGCTTGTCAGTGTCACCTATTGTGTATTTGTGTGTAGGATATGGTTCCATGCTATTGTTAAATCATGAGAAAACCAGGAACATAGCTCTCCTCGTGCAGCACTTTTGTTGGAGAAATCTTCTACCATGACTTTTCCTTGCAATTTCCAGCGACGGGAATGAGAAATTTGGTATCTGTTAGCCAATGTAGACTTGTGCCATGAAGGTCTTGTTATAAATGCCTATCATATGAAGGTTCTGTAACCAAGCTCTAAAGCAACCATTTTTGTCATTGTCTCTGATTGCCTTGTTTCTTTATTTTCCCTCTTTCTGGAACTACTAGGACTAGTGATTTTACTCCGAGTGAGAATATAAAAATATTTGAAAAACAAAACGGAGAAGCTTATATGACAATTCGTGATCTTAAATTCTGTACATGGAGCTGATACCAAGCAAATTGTCATCCCCTATTCCCTAAATTTTCCGAACTGTACAGAGGGAAGGCAATTCTAATCGGAAAGCATTCCGAAAAAGTAACAAGCAAAAAAGTGCATGGTTCAACACAGTTCCCTTGATTGTGTCCGGTCGGCCAAAAGATTAAGAGTTATCTTTCTTGATGATATTGGTGAAGAGCTGATGTCTGCAAGCAAACACTTGGTTAGGTTCATTTCTCTCAACATATGCCTAAGTAATAATCACCATCTCCCTAAAACAAAAAGTGGTGCTTGCTGAAACCAAAATGTATATATAAGCTACTGACCTTTTGTATTCCAGTCTCTGGATAACCATACCATTGAGTACAAGTTCTGAACTGTAAACATATGCACCTGTACAAGAATCTTGGTTACTATAAAATGACTTTACCAGAATATGAAAAAAGATGTACAGGTAGTCAATACCTTTCTCGAGGAATGGTAGACATATCGCTTGATCTTCTTTACATGAAAGAATCAAGATGTCCTCGACAATCTTTTTACCCTTTGCTGCAGACATCTGAAATTTCTCTACAGGCTGAGCAACACAGCATTTTATTAAGATATCAAATAAAGCAGGACTACCATGTTAATCAGTAATGAAACACCAACACTAAATCACATAAGTAACATCAGATCTAAGTACCTCGCCCTGAGCTGTCTTCACCAAGTTAGTCAGCATATCTTTACTAGGTTTTATGTTCGGAGTAATAAAGACTTTTTGACCCTGTTAAGAAGTAGAGAATACATTATTGGCACCAGACACTAGCAAATAGGAGCAACAACATGCCACAGGACTGTTGCTAATGCCTAAGAAAGAAAGCTCAGACTTGAGAAAGACGAAAACATCACCTTTAGAAGAGGACACCGTTTTGCACAGTCCAGTGACACAGGCATGCTAAAGCCGATTTCTTTTTCCTTTTTAGCATCCCTCAAAATATAGTCTTTCTCACTAATCAAACAGTTTGCTTCCCCACAACTCTCCAGCCACATATGTGTTACAACTGGTTTGCCAAGAGCTATGAATTCCAACATATTCCTTGTACGTGCGAACTGATCTGCTACAAAGTGTGTTGCCTCAGTAGAAGATGAAGCAACAGATAGGCCAAGTCGTGCAATGATCTATAGGCAGAAAGATAAAACATTAGATGGGAATCCTTTAGCTATTCAAGTATCAGACTAATTCGAAATCTACCTTTTTCTGCTGTTTAATGATATGATCATCCAAATGCTGGCTAATCAGAACTCGGACACAAGTCATGTTTCTTCGCCTCCTCAAATTTTTCCACATGAGATCTGGCATTAACTCAGGGACACCTAGTCCATTAAGTTCTTTCAATAGAGACGATTTTGGCAAATTTTTGTTGCATGGTCTTCTGTGATAATCATGAGACACAGCTTTGGATGATCCACCGTTTATGCGAGTGGTACTGTTAGATGGAGCAGAGAATTCTTTACCTGATAATGAATCTGTGCCATCTACCTTTCCATATTGCAATTCCAACAACTTTCTGTCAGAATCGCTAATTGAAGAAAGCTGAGGCGCAAAACTATTTAAAGAAGATTGTGATTTGCTTTTCATACTGTTGCTGTTTTCTAGCATATCATCATAATCCGAAGTGCTCTCCTTCCCATCAACTGGTGCAAATGGACTATATAGTACAGTAGCTCTGCAGCGATTACTACCTGTTCTCTTCCTTTTGGGATGGTTCCACAGACCCAATTTCAGGCTACATGCGTTTCTGCTACTATCTCCCTCCAATGAAGCAAAAGCTTTGGTACAACTAACTTTAGTACCAGTTCTCTTCTTTCTCCTGTATGTGATAATATCATCCTTCTTAACATTGATTTTCTTTTCTACTGGCTCGTTAACTCCAAACCTCGTCCCACTGATTTTTTCAGCTAGCTGAGATTTTAAACATCTCTTCTTTCTTCTGTATGCAACAATACCATCATCCATAACACCATTCATCCTTGCTCCTGGATTGTTAAATCCGTCTTCAATTCTTTTTTGCCTACCCCCTGACATTGATTGCTTAGTCTGGTGAATAATAGAAGCATTATTCTTACTGCAATCAGAAGCACTCTCTAGCTTTCTTTTCTTCACAGTTTTTGGAGATTCTACATGTAAATTTTCATTCGGATCAGCAGAACGACTAAAATACTCGCCAAAGAATTTACTTGTTTTCACTTTTGTTATTGCTGTCGGATCAGGATCCAACTCTTGCTTCTGACACGAAGCACCTGCCCTCTTTGATACTCTAGTGGAGCGCTTCCTTTGCGTAACCTTTTTGTTAAGTCCTCCTACATCAGGAAACTCATTCTTTTCAAGAGATGGATGCTCCACATGCGTTTTATTCTCTTTATCCCCTCCTGAAACAGTAACTGCATTAACGACGTCTGCACATGCCAAGGCCTCCATTGCTTCAGCAGCCATTTGAGTGTTAAAACCAACATCAAATATGTCAACCACATCTCTTCCTGTAGCACTAGAATCTGGCTGGAGTCTTGTGAAATTTGCATTTAATTGTTCTTTGGACGCATTGAAAGTCCCATTTTCAATCTTCCCTTCAGACTCAGTCTTGTGTTGAATAAACTTGCTCTCATTTCCCCTATTACCAGAGCTATAATCAATATGCCTGACTTTATGATGCCTTGCAACACTAGATGTCTTCTTGCCGTCATGATCAACTGAAGACGACCCCATCTTCTTATCTAAGAACCGAAGCGCTCCATTCTCCTCAGGATCAACCCATTCATAGGCCCTCGCCTTTTCAATTTGACACTGGAGATCAATCATCCTAGCCAAATAATGAGACCCTTTTGTGCTTCTAACTGCAGGGGATTTCACCCTAGGAGTTTTCTTGTCACTCCTTGGAGAGTGGAAACTCGGATCGTTGTTCAAAGACACAAACTGATCCACAAAATTAAGTGCAATGTCTTCGGATGCTTCACCCGGCTCCTGAGAGTCAATGTAGCTTAACCCTGCAAAGCAGTATACCACTTCCATCCATCAATTGAATCAAAACACATGAAATAACTTGCCATTTAAACATCAAAGTACTCAAAGCAAAGATTTTTCCCAACATATAACATCATATCATCAACATGTTCAGCACAAACAAAATTTAAAAAAGGATGAAAAGAACAGAAAAAACTACACGAACCTGCGGCGCATCTTTGATCCAAAGACAAACTTCTCACATTCACTATTCTGCTACCATTAACTTCCTCATCCTCACTGTCCAGCACAACTTCATCCTCATACTCAGCCAAACAAGTCCTCTTCTCGTCATCGAAATCGGAGTCATCCACCAACTGGGTTTCCCCCATTAATTGCCTACCCAGCACCACATCAGCATCAATGGGCTCAGTGTCTTGACATTGTGGGCGGTTCTGATCAATTTCATTGACAGCTTTAAGATTATAAACCCCTGATAAAAACCCAAAAGAGACTCAAATGAATCAGACCCATTTCGAAACGCAAAGGATTACAGTGATATATTGAATCAGAAACATGAGTTTGATTAAGAATCGGAAGAATAGATAAAAATGAATGATTTTATTATATAGAAAGATGAAGATAAAAAATTACCAGGTGGGTGAGACTGAGAATCATCAGAGGTCTGAGAGTGAGAAACAGCCATGGCCCAGATCAGTGACAGTGAATCAGGCGAAGGAAGCAGTCTTGCATTTGCGATGAAAAGGGATTGAAACTGTGGAAGTGGAAGAAACCCATTTTTGGCTATTAAAGAGGGCAATTAAGGTTAGGAGTTTGGAGGGAAAATCTATAAGGAATGAGCAGTATTTTCAAATCTTTATTGGTTTATATATTATAAACTTTACCTCTAATAATAAGTGGGTAATTGGTCTAGTGGTATGATTCTCGCTTAGGGTGCGAGAGGTCCCGAGTTCAATTCTCGGATTACCCCCTTTTTTAATAGTATTTTGTTTTGTTCTAGCTTATTCACCACAAGGATTTGTTTTTTCTTTTCTTTCTAGCTTATTTAACACAAGTTTCTCCTCATTTTTTTGTTACGTCTAGGTGATACAGAACAAGTTGCATATGTGTGAGAATATAGTATATTTTTTCCTTTCTGTTCCAACTTATTCAACACAAGTTTCTCTTCATTTTTTTGTGTTACGTTTAGCTGATACAGAACAAGTTGCATATGCGTGAGAATATGAAGACCAAGAGCCAAAAGTAAACTATAGTCTTTCTGGTTATGTGGCCAACGCTTTGAATTGCTCGAGTTTATGGATAGATTTGAATACTTTTCTATATGTAACACCGTGTATAAAAAATCACATTACACTTTACAGGAGTACAACATGTAGTTTACTGGCTCTCTGTCCCTCCACAAATTTTGGTACAAAAATATTTGAAAATCCACTCTAGCAGTACATGCATGTACATGTCCGAGTTTGTATGTACTTGAGCAGTTGAGCCTCCACCGACTAATTCAGTCCTTGCTCGATAAGGTATATATATCTTGACCTTCGGTGTGGTGTAGCCTCTCCCTCCCTACACGTACTTTCGTTTACCAAAATATCAACAACAACAAAATATACCTTGCAATTTGCAAATGATACATCGATCATGTATGTGAGTTCAAGTTCATAACAAGCCGTGCAGTAATAACAAAGCCAACCTCGAAATAAGAGCCATCACCGTGGCCGTCGGTTTTAGCCCCAAAATGTTCCGACTATTAGCAGCGGTCGATTTTGCTAGTCCATTGCTACCATCACCACCACTATACACAATTATTATCGGCGGATGTGAATTAGCTGATGGAGGAGGAAGAGGAGGTGAGTATACCATCGGCGCTGCCATCTCCGCCTTAGGAGGCGGAGGCGAAACTTCCAACGGTTGCCGAGATGGCGGTGTAACGTACAAGGGTGGCGGCGAAGAAGGTGACGAATGGTGATCTTTCGGTGAATTATCTATCGGTATATCTCCAAGATTAGCACAAGCGAGAGCCTTCATGACGCGAGTCATCCTCGGCTTGACATTTGAACACTCCGACGTGATAGCTTCCTCGTCTTTGTCTCCGACGTAGATCAGATGAATATCAGAGAGCTCCACACTCCGACACGGAGCGGCCTTGCTACAGTCGAGTCTGACCGCCACCGGAGACGACGACGTGCCCTTGATGTTCTTGAACCTCACGTCACCGATCTGAACTCTAGAAGGAACTTGTAGCTTACACGACTTGCCTTTGTCGCAGTAGTTCTGGTCGATCAAGATAGGGTTTTTCACGTTCACCATTACAATATCTTGGAAAAGTATATCCCATGCAACGCTCTTTCCCGGAGAATCTGGCCACGTCTTGATTCTCGCGCCGTTAGTTGTGTTGGTTAGCGTGCAGTTTCTCACTGTCACTCCAACAACGGGTTTTTCGTCCTTATATTTCCCTAGGCTTCCTATGCTTATTCCGTGACCTGGTCCGCAAGTAATGTTGGATACTAGTATTTGCTTAGCGCCGTCTCCAATGGAGACGCAGTCGTCTCCGGTGGTGATGATCGAATCCGTGAAGGTGATCCGTGTCGAACGGGCGATGTGAACTCCGTCGGTGTTGGGACTGTCTTTGGGTGCCGTGATGGTCATTTTTTGCAATGTGACATTGTTGCAGCTCTCTACCTTAATGTGGAACTTTGCACTGTCGATTGAAGCTATGATACTAACTATAGAATTGTTCACTTTTTCGAACTTAATATCGACCGGAGTAGAGTCGTGGTGGTGCTTGTCGATCCACGAGAACTCGCCTCGTCCGTCGAAAATTCCACCGCCGCTCAAGGTGAGCATGTTGATGTCCACAAAGCGAACCCAAGAGTCGTCGTCGAGTTGGCTCCGGTCTTTTGGGGCCTGTAATGTTCCTTGGAGCTGAAACTGAATAGGGGCCTTGCAAGGACCTTCCAACTTGGCTTGATGTAACTTGTATGTGCCCTTAGGGACAAGGATCTTACTAATGGAAGTTGATGCGCATGCATCTGTCCATGCCATTGACAATGCCTTTGAAATGTCCGAGTGGCGCTTTCCACCGTATTTTGAGTTCGTCACATCAAAGAAACTAGATTGAGTTACAACGATAGATGCTGATAGTATAAGCAGGAGAACTGCCAAGATCTTCTTCAGTTTCAGAGCCATAGTGAGGATATGCAGAACAACTCTGTGATGAATCACTCTGACTAGGATATGTTAATGTATTTGTAGGAATGATGGAAGACGAGCTAGTGATACAGTTTCCTAATCCTTCATGGAAATCCTGGTAGGAAAACAAAAGTCATGTACTTCCTTTTCCTGGTAGGCATGGGTTAGAGTTTTTCTGTTTTACCAAAACCTATTCTTAGTAGGAAATCCTGAAATTACGTACTCTCTAAATTGAAACCCATTAATCCTGTTTATACTGTCTATGTGAAGAAGGATCTGAGATTAATGATGAAAATTAATGTGGTGCAGATGAAGCTGTTGCTGCGGGATTCGATGAGTATGTGAAAAGGTAAAACGTCTCTGACTAGAGTCTCTAGCTAGCTTTTTATTTCTTGATGCATTTTATGGATAGCTGGATGTTGATAATTAAATCCCGCAAAGAAGATAGACCCGCTTGAGGCTTATGTATCACTGGTCAATATTGACCCAATTACAAACCAAGGACTTGGTGATATTCCTTTTGATGAAGAACACTGTATAAATAACATGTTTCGAAATTGCTCAGACAATGAAACTCAACCATAGTGTTAGAACTGATCAGTATTTTGAATATAAATAGTATATATATATAACAACAATAGAATTTAATAACAAAGATTTAATAGAAATTCACTAACTTGATCAGATAGAGGCCTGCAACGCAGTGTTTTAGTACAGAAATTCGCCATCACTTGTGTTTGTGGTTTTGAACGTCTATTTCGATGATACAATTATCTGGTACAAGTACTTGCATAAGAACTTGACCTTGACTTACTTTATGTTTTCTCAGGAGAACGATTTTAGAGGAAGAAAAAGAAGTCAATGAATTTTGTGTTTCAATGACAACCTCAGATCGTCCTCATATAAATGTCAAAAGTCACGTTTGTCAACAATCGCGATGATAGGTATAACAAAACTTATCGTTATATCAACTTACGCTTGTTTTGATCCAAAACGAATTCAAATAATATTTAAAATTAAAATATTAATTTTAAAATTAAAAACAAATTTTACAAGTGTAATCCCTTACAATTTCTTTCATAGCCCCACAAGTTCCAATACGTATTACTATCTACTATTGGTGCTGCCAGAATCCAGAAGTACGTGACATTCTAGTTTGAATAAAGTACGTGATACTTTGATTTTTGAGATTTGTGTATGATATATTTACCTATATTTTTTTAGTTACAGCAGTATTTTTCTTCTCTATAACTACCTCTAATTAAAGTTCAGCTGTTTGTGAGCAACTGACACTAGAATTCTCAGCCGTATAAATTAACAAGTACTTACTTCACAGCTCTGCAGTCAATCTTCTGATAAGGGCTTCGTCTACAGATCTCAAAGGTACGTTTTAGTATATTGCAAAAGCTGATCTCATCTTCTCCTTTTCCGATCTTCACTCTCATTCTTATAAACAGCTTCAAAACGTTCAGCAGTAGTCGATGGTTTTAGTTCTCATATCTAAGCTAGGGTTTTCGCTGCGTTTGGTTCTCTCTCTCTAAGCATCCCCTCATTTTTGAAATCTATCCATTCTTATCTAGTTATCTGTTATCACTTTATGTATCACAACCTTGCATTTGCATATTTTGTGACACAAACCATATATATAATGGAAAATCGATATGACAAAAAAAATCTGCTTGTGTCGTAAATTCTTAAGTACGTCCTTGTTAAAGCCTGCATTTTAATCCTAATTCATCGATTTTTCATCTGTACTTTTCATCCATACCATTGTGTGTTTGTCAGTAGGATCATCACAATGGACTACCGCTGTGGAAACTTGTCAAGGTTGAAGCCAAGGCAATGGTCCGATCTTCCTCACGAACGTATCACAAAAATAGCAGAACGTCTAGGCCCTGTTGATGTTGTGAGATTCCGTAGCGTCCGCCGGGATTGGAACTCTGCTTCTTAAACAGCTTCAGCCAAAATTGAATCTGGACTAAACTATGTATATACCCTGGTTTCTCAAGTACGGTAATCAGGGGCGGATCCAGTCACAAGGCTCGTTGGACTGCAACCCATCTAATTTTTTAGCCAATGAAATTTTTTAAAAATATAGATATATATTTATTTATAAAGTATTAATTAAAAATAAAAATAAAAACATATTTGTCTATTACTGGTAGTATATATTGATAATGATTTAATTTTTGTTGAGTTTCAAGTAAGTAGATCTCGCAGATTGAGATATAGTTGGTTAATATCAATGTAAAATTTTCTATTTTTGGGATTTAAGCTTATATCTCTATGTCACTGATGTGTTTCTTATATTACAATGGGGTGGGCGCAGGTTAAATCGGTGCGGTTTGACGCTCAAACCGTAACCACCCCACTTGTTGCGGTTTGCTAAAAATACAAACCACAACAACTTTACTTATTCAGTGCACCCATATTTCAGTATACCACATCTTCAGTGCGGAGCGATACAGTTTTGATTTAAACTCATATTTAGTAATTTTGAAATAACAAGTAAATTTAAAAATTTGAATAGTATATAATCAATGTCTAAGAATATAAATAATTAAATATTACATAATTACTAACTAAGTCGTGATTTATATTTATATAATTATAATCCCTAGAACTGTGAAGAAAAAAAGTGACCATAGGCTTTAATAGTTCCGACATTTATATATTATTATGATTTTGGGTCAGGTTCGTCATACTCTCACTTTCAAACAAAAAATTAGATAGAAGTTGATACGCATAATTAAGTTATATTAAATATACCAATGAAATATAAATATGACAAAAAATTACATTATACATATATAAAAAAAATTAAATGCGGTGTGGTGTCGTACATTCTGGTGGTTTGGTTACTCAACCCATAACCACCCCGTTAATTCGATAACAGTCATGTTCGTTGATGAACTTGCATCCACATTATTTGGTGCGGTTTTTGTTTTACTTTTACGGATCGGTGCATGCAATGCAGTTCCCACTTGTAAAGCGATTTTTATCCAGCCCTATATTACATTATTATAATAATAAATGCATAAAGATGAGTCTCCTAATAGAGATTCAAACCTTAAAAAAATTGTGTGCTACGCGAACAATACACAGCACACCTTGTTTCTAAATCTTGGATCCGCCCCTGACGGTAATCATGGCCAGTGCTTGTTGGTGACTACTAAAAATGGTAACATCACCATGGATCTTCCTCAACTGGATGCAACTATAACTTGCATTGCAACATACGAAGGATGGATTCTTATGTTCAAGCAAGGCGGCTCGATGTTCTTCTTCCGTCCCTTCTCTAAAACAAAGATAGACCTCCCCATGTTCCTTGTCTCAGAATTTAGCGTCGACCATGTTGCAGCTTTTTCATCCCCTCCCACTTGTTCTGATTGCACAGTTTGTGTCATCAACCGCAACACTACCATTGATACTGAGCTAGAATTGAAAATACTAATCCGCGGAGGAGGCAAAGATTAGATTCATCTCAAGATTGACTGTCCCCGGGCCTCCCTTGATACTATCTCATGTGCTTCTTATAGTAAATTTCTCAGAAAGTTCGTGCTTTTCGACAACAAAGATGGAAAAATAGAATTCTCAGTTATCACCGATGAAGATTGTTGGAATGGAAATCCCACATTGAAAATAAATCAAGTAGAAAATAACTTATAAGTGAATAGACCACCCCCAATATTAACTGAGGCCTTTTAGATAAAACTCCACCTTAAAAGTTGTTCAAGTTAGGACAATATCGATTATATTGGAGTCCACGTGCCACGCTTCTCGCTAATTCAACTAAGATAACAGCATACAAATTTCCTGTTGTAAGCTTCACACAGTAGTTCTGAGTGCTAGAGTTCGAACTCCAGGAAAATATGTCTTTTATGACACCAGGGATTTTTTCGAAAAGGCTGACATGAAGCACAAACTGAGGTTGGCAGCAGAAGCCTATGGGAATGTTTCTGTTTGTGGAACACAAACAGAGTCAAATGGTTTAGAAAAGTTCTGTTTGGTGAGACCATTGATATCCGTAGTGATCATAGAGAAGAAGAACCCAAGAGCCACCAAAAATTGAAAGGGGTATGGACCTACCCAAGATTCTATCAATTTTCTCCAAAGGTGCAGAGTTGGTAACTTAATTTGTGTGCTTTGCTTGTTTCAATTATTTCTATTCTAGCGAATTCCCTCCAAATGAGCAGAGTTGGTGACTTGATTTGTGTGCTTTGTGTGCTTTGGTACTTTTATTTATTCCTATTTTAGTGAACTGGGATTCATTTTTTATGGTACTTTGTTTCACTTCTTTTATATGTGGGTTTTTGCTCACTCGTTGTATGTGGGTTTTGGTACAATCGATCTCGATCCATCATACAATTGAACTCAGAACAATATTATTAAAAAGTATATAATTTGTTAGCAGCTATGAACATCAAACACTCTTTTCTTTCTCTACTATATATGTTGGTTGTTCCGACTTTGGAGCCTTTATTAATTTTATTAATGAAAGTTTTTGTCTGGACTTCTAGTTTGACCAAAAGAGAAAACATGAACTCCTAGTTTGACCAAGAAAAGGCTAGATTAACAGTTTTCTATCGCCATAGGTTAGCTTGTGGGTAAGCCTCTGTACATTCATCAATTAAATTTTTTTTTTTGGAAATGAGAATTTCATTAAACGCCAAAGATAAGGCAGGGAGTAACAAACCCAAAAAGTCTTATTCTCCGTATTACAAAGAGTTCAGAAACAGTTCAAACATAATAAGTACAAGAATCAACCATTCCCAAAAAGAGAAGGGCAACAGATCTTGATTAGTCCAAAATCCAGAAACCAAAACCAAATTGTCTAAGGGTTTGGACAACCATCATTCTTCAAATCTCCAATCAGAGATAGTGGTGGCATCGCTACCCATCTATGAAGACCTATGATCTACGTATTTTAGGCGTATTAATTAATGTGTTTTCTCTACATTTTTACTTTGATAATTGCTTAGTTTTATTAGTTTTAACTTATTTTGTTAATTTCAGGTGTTGACCAAAAGAGACGGAGTAAAGGAGTCTACAAGCACGCAAAACGCAATAAATAATGGAGAAAAGAAATTGGTTCGAAATTCCAAGGAAGAAAGAAGAAAAATTGAAGAGAAAAAAGAAATCATTGGTTGACTAGGAAAACTTTTCCTATGTTGACTATGATTTGAAAGCTTCCGGAAGGATCTTGAAGAAGAACAAATGAAAATGGGTCCAATTAATTAGAAGACCATTTAGATAGCCCAAATATGAAGATCCAATCAGCCAATTTCGTGGAGATCAAGATTTGGTAGGAAAAAGATTCCCAAAGTCAAAAGAAGAAGGAAATCATGAAGAATAAGGAAAGCAGAATCTGCATGTGCAGATGGGCCAACTTCGAACGGCAACTGGGAACGAACCAGGAGGAGTTAAGAGGCGATTAACCTATGGTTGGAAAGATATTTGAGTCTTCTTTCCAACGACACCAAAATCATAATTTTTGGATATCTATAACTCCAGGAAAGTGCAAATCTTTACAGACTGCCAGATCTGCCCGAAAATAGAAGGAAAACCTTATTCAAGGAGGAGAATGATTCTTGTGAGCCTATAAATACAAGAGGTTCGGCCTCAAAACAAATCATCACATATTCTAGGCCTAAGCTCTGCAAAATTACTCTCCACCCTCTCCCTCAAACACCAAGGCCGAGCACGAAGTTGACTACTCCGCCATCCACCATCACTCAGATCGCTTGCATACGTTAAGTCCATACAAGTGAGAACCACCATCCTTGGAGTCATCTACACCTTGGGAGTTTGCAGCGTTAAGCGGGATTTCTTCAAAGTGTAACCATGAACCCTTTACTCCGTAGTCATCTTTTGTTCTTGTATTCTTTTTGTTTGACATTGGGTTTTGGTGAATACTTTTGGATTTTTAATACTTACTTGAGTATATCTTCCATGTGTTTATGTTCTTAGTTTTGTTTGAGGCATGCTATGTCTAGTTCTTAATGCGTTGGGTAGTGCGGGATGATTGTGTTTTAACCTTTCGCCTGGAAGTTATTCAATGATTCTTAGATTTTAAGGCGTTAAGCTTTAAACCACATAGCATGTTAATAATAAGAATTAGGAGCATAAATTTCGAAGGTAGCTTAATTAGGTAGAGAAAATTGGTTAGGTTGAATATGATGATCACTTGTATATAATTAATTAGGTTTTTGTCGAAAATATGGTAAGGGTTTTTGGGATTTTCTTATGTGTTTGCTTGTCTATGAGTTGATGCATGATAGAGTCCTAGGAATACTTGCTATGTGATTGACGTTTTTAGTTAGTAATTAGATTGAAAATTTAGGAAATTAAAATCAACTCTTTTATACCCCCCTTTTTACTACACAAGAATTGCATGCACCCTTCAATCCCCGGTTTAGAACGATACCCTACTTATCAATGCTACATCTACACAAAAAGGGTTTAAATTGCATATGGTTGAATTATGTGTTAAGTGTCTACTTTGTGTTAATATTTGATGCATGTTTTGGTCATATCAATTTTTGGCGCCGTTGCCGGGGATTGTTAATTGTTTGTGATTTTTATGTGTATATATGTAAATTTACACTTGTGCACATTACTAACCATTTTTTTTTCAGGAATTTTCGAAGTATATATGCTAATTCTACTTACAATTTTCGATGTCTTGTATATGTGCCCTAATTGATTTAATTTTTCGTAAATAAATACATGTGAATAAATGTTAGTGTAAATTTTAATTTTCGTAAATATTAATCGGTGTTTGTATATATATATCTAATAATTGTTTAAGCATGTTAAAGGATAGTCTTAGATTTACATTGATTACATGCTTGATTAATTAGGTCTCACTCCTTGGAATAGATGGTGCCTCTTTTTCCTGTTTATCTCCTTAACCCCTTATGTTTTACACATAAGGTTGAGGGCGGAGTCTACAAGAACTATGAGGGAGTGTGAATTCTCGAAAGTTTGGCTGAATGTCGGACATGGTGTCTAGAAACGGGTTATGACTGGTGACAGGTTCTGGATCTAAGAAAGACTTGCATCAATGGAGTATATACCAATGATCCGGTAAGTGGATGAAAACTTGTCTTTGAGTAAGAAATCTTTGGTAACTTGGTGTCTAGAAGGTGACGGTTTCTATGACGGGTTTTGGATCCGAGATCTCAAATCGGTCCTACCTCTCGTGGTCTCTCTTGCCAACTGGCCAAGCTTATTAAAGTTGCCCAAACAAGACAAGGACTAAATCTACTTTCCATGATCGGTAAGCCTCGGGATGCATCGTCGAAATTAGTCCTGCCTCTCGCGTTATCTCTATCCCCAACTGGCCATGTTTTTCGATTGAACCAAGGCTGAACAATTGAGAATTCATATTTTATCGCACGGGTCGAACGTCCTTGGAAAGACTGAAAAATCAATGCCTTGTAATCCTTGTAAATTTTTGGCGAAATCAATTTGGGACATGTGTGCTAAAAATCTCGAAAATTGTTGAACATGTAAAGGACTTTCCAACGTTGCAGGTACCTAGTTGCATTAACTCCCCTGCGGTTTCATGATGCTCGGATTTCATCACCGGGTACCCTAACCTAAGTGAAGTTAGGGACATGAGACCAATGGATGAGTCATTCTATTCATGATTGTTCATGTAACTTGGATGTTTTCTGCAGGTTCTAACCATTTTCTCTTATGCATTCACACCATTTTATCATCTAGGTTGATCTTGTTTGATGCATTTAGTTAATTCTCATTAAGTAAATGTGTGATACATGATAAATCGAAGTGTGACATTGCGTGAAAGGTGCCCTAAGAACATGTCCAACGTGTAAAACAAATTTTGTGTGTTTATATACTCAGATTTCCCATTGGTTACTATATTTCTGCATCATTTGCATTGCATTTTTGTTATATATCATTTGCATTCACGTTTAAGTGTGTTTCTGCATTTAACATTGTATATTTTTTTGCATTTCATATGTATTCTGTTAATACTAACGCTTGATCTGTTGATTTTTAGGCCATTTAATGAATGTCCACTCCTATTCTTCATCAACTTGAACTCAGAAACCGAACAGTTGTTAGACAAAATCAAGGGAATCAGGTTAACGCAGAAGGGGTTTTACAAGGGCCTATTTTCAACAGTCCACCAAGTAGTCCACCTAGACCACCATCACCTACATCATTTTCAGACACTTCAGAAGCCGAATCCATGGGTGAAAACAGAGACAACGTTGAGCAGTCCATCAGACAGCAGACTTGCTCGAATCTGGGTAACTTTGGCCCAATGTTGATCACTTATCCAACACCAACAGCGGGCCAGACTACACCAGAACTTAAGAGTGGTGTCATCCATCATTTGCCACGTTTTCATGGCCACACAACGGAGGATGCCAACACTCACTTGACCACATTTCTGTTTGTGTGTGATTCCATGTGTCCTACCAACACTGATAGGGATGCATTTCGACTAAGAGCCTTCCCATTTTCACTGGAGGAGAAGGCAAAACGTTGGCTCTTCAGTCTACCTGCTGGATCCATCACCACATGGGACGCTTGCATCCAATCTTTCCTCACTAAGTACTTTCCGGCGTCCAAGATCACAAGTCTGAGAAAGAAGATAACGGGCGTTATGCAAGAAAGTGATGAGTCTTTCGCTACTTACTATGAAAGATTCAAGGAGTTGTGTGAATCATGCCTATCACATGGAATATCTGAGAGCAACCTCTTGACATACTTTTATGAGGGACTCAAGCCTTTGGAGAGAGAACTTCTAGATGCTGCCGCTGGTGGATCATTTCTGGAGAAGCCTGCAACTATGGGACGTACTTTATTGAACCAGCGTGCTCTCAACACTCAGCAGTATGAGGGAATGACGTCGCAGCAGACTAGGAAGGTCAGTGAAGTGTCATCGTCGAGCACTACTGCCGAGCTAGCCAAGCTCACTTCACTGATTATAAAACTTCTGGAAACCAAGTCGCCTCAGCCACAACCACCTACAACGTTGGTATGTGGGATCTGTTTGCTGGATGGACATCATAATGATCAGTGTCCTCAGAATGCACCTGCTCAGGGGATGGAAGAAGTCAATGCCATTGGTGGATGTCAGAATAATCAAGGAGCCCCTCGCTACAACAACTATGGAAACTACAACCAGGGGATTCGAAATAACCATCCTGGTTTTCAGTGGAGGAATAATGATGGCTGCCTTAACCCTCCTGCAGCTCATCCATTTCAACAGCAACAATCGACTCAGCAAAGGCCTCCTAACATTGGAAATCGCCCAGCTCAACTTGTTCCCACCAATCCAGATTATGACAGAATGTTGTCACAACTCTCATCATCCACACAGGTTTTGCTGAACACTCAAGCCCAACAAGGGAATGACATAGCTGAATTGAAGAAGCATATGGGTCAAGTTGTTGAGTTCATGGGTCAGATTAAGGGAGGATCTGGAAAGCTGCCAACTCAATCTGTGCCAAATCCGGGAGGAGACCTTCACTCAGCAAATGTTGTAGTTACTAGAAGTGGGAAGCAACATAGCGAGTATCAACAAAAGAAGAAGTCAACGCCACACACTGTCATGCTGGATGACGTTGATCCGACCACCATTAAGGCCGAGAAAGAGAAGGTGACGCCACCTGTCTCTATGGCACCTACATCTTCACAAGTCGACCCGAAGCCACAAGGCATGAGCTCAACCCCTTCAAGTTCGACTCATGCTAATTCCCCGTTTGTCATGGCACCATTTCCCAGCCGTCTTGCGAGCAAGAAGAAATTAGAAACGGATGAGGAAATCTTGGAAATTTTCAAGAAGGTGCAAGTCAATTTACCCCTCATTGAGTGCCTCAAGCAAGTGCCAAAGTATGCGAAGTTTTTGAAAGAGTTGTGCACCACGAGGAGACAAACGAGAGAGAAGAAGATTGTGAAGGTGAATGCGACTGTTTCAGCAGTCATTCAACGACGGCTACCCCCAAAGTTGAAGGATCCTGGGAGCTTCTCTGTTCCCTGCGTTATTGGTTCAAGATCTTTCAACAACGTCATGCTGGACCTTGGCGCTTCTATAAACGTTATGCCTTATACATTGTATCAAGCTCTAGGTCTTCCTGCGTTGAAGAAAGATGATGTGATCATTCAGTTAGCCGATCGTTCAGAAACTTATCCACGAGGTTATGTGGAAGACGTTCTTATCCAAGTCAATCAGCTTATCTTCCCTGCTGATTTCTATGTTGTTGATATTGAAGACAGTGACGTCAACACCACGCCAATGCTATTGGGACGTCCATTTATGAGGACTGCAAGAACAAAGATTGATGTGTTCAGCGGAACGTTTAGCATGGAATTCGATGGAGAGAGAATTGAGTTCAATATCTTCGATGCCATGCGACATCCTTCAGCTAGTGTCAACTCATGTTTTTCTGTGGATATTATGGATACCTTGGCACAAACTCACTTGGACACTCAAGGGAAGGAACCGTTGGACTTGGTTTTACATGAAGGAGCTGGGCGGACTCGACTCGGGGATGATGCCCTTTTTAGTGATCTATGGCTCGAAATGGTACCTGTAGCACGAGAGGTTTTGGCTCTCCTTGATGCAGCTCAAGCTGAAATTCGTCACTTTCCCCATATGCCTATCATTTTTGGTGAAAACAAGATGCTGCCTTCAATTGTTCAAGCACCTGAGTTAGAGCTGAAAGTCTTACCTGAGCACTTGAAGTATGCCTATCTTGGGGAGAGTGAGACGTTGCCTGTTATTATATCTGCAACGTTGGAGGCTGAGCAGGAACACAAGCTTGTTGAGGTGTTGAAGAAACACAAGACAGCTATAGGTTGGACGCTTACAGACATCAAAGGAATCAATCCGACGCATTGTGTACACCGGATCTTGCTTGAGGATGGCGCCAAACCTAGTAGGGAAGCTCAACGCAGACTTCATCCACCTATGATGGAAGTTGTGAAGAAGGAGGTGATTAAGCTCTATGACTGTGGAGTGATTTATCCGATTTCAGATAGTCGTTGGGTGTCTCTAGTCCAAGTTGTTCCGAAAAAGTCTGGGATCACTATTGTAAAAAATAAGGATAATGAGTTAGTGCCTCAGAGGACTGTTACAGGGCATCGAGTTTGCATTGACTATAGGAAGCTCAACGCCACAACCAGAAAGGATCACTTTCCTTTACCATTCATTGATCAGATGCTTGAGCGGTTGGCTGGCCATGCTTACTACTGCTTTCTTGACGGCTATTCTGGGTACAATCAGATTAACATTGCTGAAGAGGATCAAGAAAAGACCACATTTACATGTCCATTTGGTACATTTGCTTATAGAAGGATGCCCTTCGGTTTATGCAACGCCCCAGGCACTTTCCAGAGATGTATGTTGGCCATCTTTTCCGATTACATTGAGAAGATTATTGAAGTATTCATGGATGACTTCAGCGTCTTTGGAGACAGTTTTGACGCATGCCTTCATCACCTGGATATGATTTTGCAAAGATGCGTGGAAACGAAGCTGGTACTTAACTGGGAGAAGTGTCATTTCATGGTGACGCAAGGTATTGTTCTTGGTCACATTATTTCGGCAAAATGGATTGAGGTTGACAAAGCCAAAGTGGATCTTGTTCGACATCTGCCATCTCCAACAAGTGTGAGGGAGGTTCGTTCATTCTTGGGACATGCAGGATTCTACAGACGCTTTATCAAGGATTTTTCTCACATAGCAAGACCTTTGTGCCGCCTACTACAGAAGGACATGACGTTTGAATTTGATGAAGATTGTCAACGAGCTTTTGACAAGTTGAAGGAGCTTCTGACTTCTGCTCCTATCCTTTGTGCCCCAGATTGGTCCTTGCCATTTGAACTTATGTGTGATGCATCAGATTATGCAGTCGGAGCTGTTTTGGGACAACGTAAGGACAAGAAGCCATACGCCATATATTATGCCTCTCGGACTTTGGATGAAGCTCAGATAAACTATACAACAACCGAGAAGGAGTTACTTGCTGTAGTGTTTGCCTTAGACAAATTCCGATCTTACTTGCTTCAGACTAAGGTAATTGTTTATACTGACCATGCGGCATTGAAATATCTGATGGCAAAGAAAGATGCCAAGCCAAGGCTTATTCGATGGATTCTACTTCTCCAAGAATTGACATTGAGGTTCGAGACAAGAAAGGAGTTGAGAATGTTGTAGCAGACCATCTGTCACGTATTGTACAAGACAAGGTGGAAAACGTGGACATCAAGGAGAGATTTCCAGATGAGCAACTTTTCAGAGTTCAGACTAGTTCACAGGAGTTACCTTGGTATGCAGACATTGTCAACTATCTTGTTACAAGGGAATTTCCAGCTGATATGCCTAAAGCAAAACGCGATCACTTGAAATATGTGGCACGTCAGTATGTGTGGGATGAGCCATACTTGTGGAAGCACTGTGCTGATGCTTTGATTAGAAGATGTGTACCAGACAACGAGCATAGATCAATTCTTGAGTTCTGTCATAATGAAGCATGTGGAGGACATTTTGGATCAAAGAAGACGGCTTTAAAGGTTCTGGAAGCAGGATTTTTCTGGCCATCACTTTTCAAGGATGCTGCAGAACTTTGTGCTTCATGTGATAGTTGCCAACGCAATGGCAATATTGGGCCACGTGATCAAATGCCAATGAATTACATTCTCAACGTTGAGATCTTTGATGTATGGGGGATCGATTTTATGGGTCCTTTTCCTATCTCCAACGGTTTCGTCTACATCTTACTTGCAGTGGATTATGTCTCAAAATGGGTTGAAGCTAAAGCTACACGCACTAATGATTCAAAGGTTGTTACAGGTTTCCTTCGTACAAACATCCTTTCCAGGTTTGGCATGCCTCGTGTACTTATCAGTGATGGAGGGAATCATTTCTGCAACAAGACTGTGGCGGCTTTGATGAAAAAATATGGAGTTACTCACAAGATCTCCACGCCATATCATCCGCAGACTAATGGTTTAGCTGAAGTTTCCAACCGTGAGATTAAGAAGATTCTGGAAAGGACTGTTGCACCAAACAAGAAAGACTGGAGTCAACGACTTGATGATGCTTTATGGGCCTACAGGATTGCTTACAAAACACCTATCGGATTGTCACCTTACAGATTAGTTTATGGGAAAGCATGTCACCTTCCAGTAGAGTTGGAGCATAGAGCTTATTGGGCCATCAAGAAGTTCAATGTTTGTTATGATGAAGCTGGCCTACATCGAAAATTGCAGCTAGATGAACTTGAAGAGATTCGAAATACAGCTTATGAGAGTTCTTGGATCTACAAAGAAAAGACAAAGGCGTTTCATGACAAGATGATCAAGAACAAGTTACTTGAAGTTGGGATGAAAGTGTTACTCTTCAACTCTCGACTTAAGATCTTTCCAGGCAAATTACAAACTCGATGGATTGGACCATTCTTGGTCACGCAAATATTTTCCCATGGTGCAATCCAGATTCAAGCATTAGACACAGGGAAGGAGTTCATAGTGAACGGCCAAAGATTGAAACCCTATCAAGAGGCTTTGAAGAAAACGATGGAGGAGATGCCCCTCACAGAACCGGCCATTCCCAGCGACTAAAAGAGCATCATGTCTAGGTTGTAAGACATTAAAAAATAAGCGCTTGTTGTGAGACAACCCAATGGAGGATCGACATACAGATTTGCTTTCTTTTCCCTTTCTCTTTATTAATTAGTGTGTTAATTAGTTAGATATTTTTGGTAAATTTTCTTCTACATGCTTGGTTCTATGTTTTTCTCTATTTACATTGAGGACAATGTAGGATTTAAGTGTGGGGGAGGGGTTTACACTTTATTTGAGTCATAAATTGTAAAAATTGGGCGGACAATGAAACTCCTCGGCGGATGATGCCCTAAAAATTCATTAAATTTTCGTGGGTTTTTAGTTTTCAAAAATTTTAGGTAGTTTTTGAGTGTATTCTAGTGTTTTTCAGAGTCTTAGGATGCCCTTAACTCGTCTATGATGATATTTTTCTGAGACAATTTCTAGTTCATGGCTTTCATATTATTAATTTTTATGGAATTCTTTTGTTAATATAGATGTTTTGATTGCATTAACATGTAGTAGATATAGATAGTAAAACTTGGTACAGAATTCGCTTGTTAGAATAAGTTTTAAATCATACAAACCTAAAAGTGAGTTTTTGAGCCTACATTACTTCATTTGAGAGTGAATTTCGTGCATATGGTTTTCAAAAACAAAACATGTTTCATCTAATTACTTGCCATAGATTTTAATGAACTAGAGATTAGTAGAACTTACTCATGTAGATTTACAACGCTTTTAAGTTGATATATGCTCTGATTTTGGATATGATTAAAGGCAAAATAGGTTACCACCACTTAAACCAAATGGCCTTGTGTCCCATTGTGCGCACGAGTTGCGACACCCCTAGATTAACCCCTTTGTGCCTACGTTAAGCCTTTTCTTTCATTTACCACATACATATCTAAACACTTAGCCTAGTGTAGAGTTCCTACCCTTGTTCAAAGACTTGGTGAAGAAGTTTCGAAGCTAGCATAAAAGAAGTGGCGATAAAAAAAGAGATGAAAGAATACAAAAGAAGGGAAGACTTGTCCAAAAGATGATTGCCGAAAATACAAAAAATATAAAAAATATAGAGAAGAAAATATCGAGAGCAAAAGAAAAAGAAAAGAAAAAATGTATGAAAAAGCTCTCCGGCAAAAGTTCTAAGTGTAAAAGTTTGGACAAGTGAAGTTTAGAATGAAGTTAGGGCCCAAAAAGATGAAAATTGGCCCCCGATCTTGAAGTTTGACACAAGAAGAAGTGTAGAAAGGATGAGCCACGAATTTGAAGAATTCTAAGTGTTAAACTAAGTCTTTGGAACGTTTTTACACCACCACTTATCTAAATTTCGAATGCCTTAGCCTTAGCCTCATTACAACCTTTCTAAAGTCCTTTATGATCCTTAAGATGAGTAGCCTTCAATTGGTTGAGTAAGTTACATGAGTAAGCATATGGTTTGGTTCATTTGTGCAAGTAATTATGAGGTATTTCGATGCAATACATATGCATTTGAGTGAACCTCTTTTCATGAGTGAAAACATGATGAGTGCATCCATGTGAGATTGATTTAAACTTTTTCGAAGCATGCATAGCTTATAAATCACCATTGTTTTCATCTAAGTCTTACTTGTTCATGCATGAGAATGTCTTTATTAACTCTTGAATTCCTTGTGCTTTAATTTTGTGAATTTTCATGGAATTTTCGAAATTCATTTGTTAAAGGGCTTAGTAGTATTTTTTTTGTTGGAAAATTTTGAGTCTTAGTTTAATTTAGTGTTTGCTAAGGGACTAGCAAATTTTAAGTGTGGGGGATTTGATCTACGCATTTTAGGCGTATTAATTAATGTGTTTTCTCTACATTTTTACTTTGATAATTGCTTAGTTTTATTAGTTTTAACTTATTTTGTTAATTTCAGGTGTTGACCAAAAGAGACGGAGTAAAGGAGTCTACAAGCACGCAAAACGCAATAAATAATGGAGAAAAGAAATTGGTTAGAAATTCCAAGGAAGAAAGAAGAAAAATTGAAGAGAAAAAAGAAATCATTGGTTGACTAGGAAAACTTTTCCTATGTTGACTAGGATTTGAAAGCTTCCGGAAGGATCTTGAAGAACAACAAATGAAAATGGGTCCAATTAATTAGAAGACCATTTAGATAGCCCAAATATGAAGATCCAATCAGCCAATTTCGTGGAGATCAAGATTTGGTAGGAAAAGGATTCCCAAAGTCAAAAGAAGAAGGAAATCATGAAGAATAAGGAAAGCAGAATCTGCCTGTGCAGATGGGCCAACTTCGAACGGCAACTGGGAACGAACCAGGAGGAGTTAAGAGGCGATTAACCTATGGTTGGAAAGATATTTTAGTCTTATTTCCAACGACACCAAAATCATAATTTTTGGATATCTACAACTCCAGGAAAGTGCAAATCTTTACAGACTGCCAGATCTGCCCGAAAATAGAAGGAAAACCTTATTCAAGGAGGAGAATGATTCTTGTGAGCCTATAAATACAAGAGGCTCGGCCTCAAAACAAATCATCACATATTCTAGGCCTAAGCTCTGCAAAATTACTCTCCACCCTCTCCCTCAAACACCAAGGCCGAGCACGAAGTTGACTACTCTGCCATCCACCATCACTCGGATCGCTTGCATACGTTAAGTCCATACAAGTGAGAACCACCATCCTTGGAGTCATCTACACCTTGGGAGTTTGCAGCGTTAAGCGAGATTTCTTCAAAGTGTAACAATGAACCCTTTACTCCGTAGTCATCTTTTGTTCTTGTATTCTTTTTGTTTGACATTGGGTTTTGGTGAATACTTTTGGATTTTTAATACTTACTTGAGTATATCTTCCATGTGTTTATGTTCTTAGTTTTGTTTGAGGCATGCTATGTCTAGTTCTTAATGCGTTGGGTAGTGCGGGATGATTGTGTTTTAACCTTTCGCCTGGAAGTTATTCAATGATTCTTAGATTTTAAGGCGTTAAGCTTTAAACCACATGGCATGTTAATAATAAGAATTAGGAGCATAAATTTCGAAGGTAGCTTAATTAGGTAGAGAAAATTGGTTAGGTTGAATATGATGATCACTTGTATATAATTAATTAGGTTTTTGTCAAAAATATGGTAAGGGTTTTTGGGATTTTCTTATGTGTTTGCTTGTCTATGAGTTGATGCATGATAGAGTCCTAGGAATACTTGCTATGTGATTGACGTTTTTAGTTAATAATTAGATTGAAAATTTAGGAAATTAAAATCAACTCTTTTATACCCCCCTTTTTACTACACAAGAATTGCATGCACCCTTCAATCCCCGGTTTAGAACGATACCCTACTTATCAATGCTACATCTACACAAAAAGGGTTTAAATTGCATATGGTTGAATTATGTGTTAAGTGTCTACTTTGTGTTAATATTTGATGTATGTTTTGGTCATATCAACCTAACATCTCGCAACCAGCAAAACACCTACAATCACCCTTTCTCTTCTTGTCCTTAAAAGTATTAATCACATCAAGAGCATAAGACTCCAAAATTATCTTGTTAATGTTCAAATTAGTAGCAATTTTCAGCCCCAAATTAACAGCAGCTAGTTCCCCCATATGAGCCGAAGCACAACTAATTGATGAGTGCACTCCAACAATAACGGACCCTTCATCATTACGAGCCACAACACCAATGATAGTTGTACCATTAACTCTACTCCAAGCAGCATCAACATTAACTTTTATGGTACCCATTGGGTGCAATAATTGGGTGAGACTGCCTCACTATTCTAATGGTCAGGCTCAGCCAATAGGAAGCCATATTTCTAAAACTCCATACCCAAATTGCCCCTGTAAATGTCCTGTGAAAATTCAAAACTACCCTCCATGGCCTCTGCTATTTGCTGAGCTGTACGGGAACAGTGTGAGGCAGCCTCACCAAAGAACTGCTCACCCATCGAAGGTTTCTGCCAACATGTAATCTTCTTAGTGACACTAGAAGATGGGGTCCTGATACCATTAGCAGCCCAAAACTCATCTCTTAGAGCAATAACACTCATATTCACCTTGATAGGACACACGTCCACATGTTGATAAACAAAACAACATCAATCCTTCCAAATGCCGCAGCAAATGAAGCTCACAGTAGATAAGAATAAACTTCTTTCCCCTTTCTCCATAACTACCTGAGAGGATGAGATTGCTCTCTAAACCAATTCACAACAATGGCAAATTGCTACTTATCAATGTGCAATCCCAATGGACAGCCAAACCACACTAAGTCAACCCAAGGACACAAAAAGAGAATGTGTTCCATAGATTCTTCATGAGCTACATATAAAGCAAATATAAACTCTACTCAATCTTCGACAAAAAAAGATTGAGAAAGCAATGAATGGATTTTGTGAAACATTTTCAAAAGAAGTGCTTGACTTTTGGTAATGTTTCACAATTCTAAATAGCCAAATAACCTTCCACATTTTTTTTCTCAATCATAGCAAAATTGTTTGTAAAAGTGGGACACATCGAGTTCCCCTTACTATAAACCATGTGGTATCTCAACTTGACAAAACATATATCCGATTCATGCTCTCCTTCCATACTAATTTGTTGTCATCCACTAAATCACCAAGTGGTATACTTCTATAACATTGGCATCTCTCTCAGAGATATGATTCAGAATTGAGTCTAATCTCCACTGTCTGGTATCAGTATCAATGATATGAGAGACAAGAGTAGGCATAGGGGTAATAGGCATGGTGGCAGCTAGCATTCCAGTATCACCAATAGGGAGCCAATAATCCTTCCACAAAATTATTTTCTTCCCATTTATAACGTGCCAGGATATACCAGACTTGATTTCATCTCTCGCTGAGATAAGACTTCCCCGGCACCATGAAGCTCTATGCCCCTTAGCAGCAACACTCATGATATCACCATCAGGGTAGTACCTTGCCTTCAAAATTGTTTTTAGCAAAAAGAATCAGATTCACTCAATAATCTGCACACCTGTTTCCCAAGTAGATCAATATTAAAGCTTTCCATCTTTCTGAAACTCATCCCACCCTTTTCCTTGGATTTGCACATGAAGTCCTAGCTCCTCTAGTGTATCTTATTTTCATTCTCAATTTGACCCCACAAAAAATTACTAATCATGTTGTCAATCTCATAACAGAAAGTAATGAGAAATTTAAAGCAGGACATAGGGTGAGATGGGATAGCAGCCACAACATCCTTGATCAAGACCTCTCTGTCAGTCATTGAGAGAGTACTATGTTTCCATTTAGCAATCTTCTTCATAATGCTCTCCTTAACAAAGGCAAGATCTTGCCTTTTAGACCTTCCCCAAATAACTGGAAGCTCCAAGTAGTTCCCAGGGTTTGTAGAAGTGCTAACTCTTAACAACAAGATCATCAATAATTGCATCTAAGAGGGAGTGTTAGTAGAGAATACTAAGATGGACTTATGAAAATTTATATCTTGTCCTGATGCAGTTCAATACTCCAAAAGAATCCTAGAAAACACATCACAATTCTTGAGAGTATCTTTGAGGAAGTAAAATGCATCATCAACAAAAAATAAATGAGACATGATTGGAGACTTCCTGCCAAAGTGAATGTCTTCCAGTAATGCACCATCAATAGTCACTCTCACTGATAGAACTTCACTAATTATAAGAAAGAGATAGGGGGACAAGGGATCTTCTTGCCTAAGCCCTTTCTTAGGCTTGAAAAAACTCTCAGGACATACATTTAGAACCACAAAATATGTCACATTACTCACACAACCAATAATCAACCTAACACGTCTCCAATCAAAGCTAAACTATAATAGAGCCTCCTCCAAAAAATCTCATTCAACTCTATCATCAAGTTTCCCAATAAGTGTTTCGTATTTCCCATCCTCCCACAAGGGGCTCACCGGTTGAATGTGTTTAACCACCTTAAGACAAGCCTTAATCTCTACCTTATCGCCATCGAATTTAGCCTTACTCCATTTGATCAACATAGCCCCCACATTGATTAGATTAGCTATTTTCATATATGTTGGTTCTGAATTGGCCTGGAACACTTTCAATCACTATCAATGATATTCCTACATTCTGCATCATCCACCCAATAAGTCTCAAACTTGAAATTAAATTTTTTTCCAAGTCAACACAGGAAAAACTTTAACAAGCAAGGGACAATCATCAGATCTGATCCGAGTCAATTCAGGTCATAGAATAATCAAGTCTTCATTGAACAATCCACGATCCAACCTCTCTTGCAGCTCAATCTCCCCATCATCTTTTTTAATCCAAGTAAACTTGGGCCCCAAAAATCCCAAATCAACTAGGAAATTAGTGTCTATGAACTCCTTCAAGTGAATATATCTGGTGCTGGACCAACGAGCATCGCCAAATTTTTTCACGCTCCATAATAACTCATTCACGTCCCCAATTACCATCCAAGGCATTCAATAATTCCAATTGCTTTATTCTCTATTATTCCAGAAGTCATCTTTTTCCTCAACATAGGGAGAACCATATAACCAGCTGCATTTGTATTTGAAATTGTCACTCACAGAGTAAACCATTATATCAATGAAGTTTTTAGAGTCATCAACTACCTCAACCTTCATCGTAGGTTTTCGCCACAAAGATAAGACATCAGCCAAACCAATAGGATCAACATTATGACCCCCATAATAACCCATCTTCCTTCTCAACTTATCAACATAATGACTACTCTTATGAGTTTAAGATAAGAACACTATGTCGGGAGAATGTGATCAAATGATATCCCTCACGGATTGAACTTTCAAGGCTTTCCCCAATCCTTGACAATTCCAGGAGGTTCAACTCATTGTTGACTTGCAGCTGTTTGAGGCCAGCGGCCAGTGCCCTTATCATTCCTCCCCTTCACTACATCCTTCAGCAATATGTTAGTATCATTCATCTTTAGACTTATTTCAATCGTCTCACTTTTTGTTCATGAAGCATGCCCTTTATCACCCTTCTTTGCTCTTCTCTTATAAGCTCGCATCTTCCCTACTTCTCCTCTCTGAGATAGTTTCAAACTTGGGTTACAGGTAGTTATTTTCTTTGTGCGTTTCTTAGCCTGCTTGGTAATCTCATGCTCCACTTTTCTCTTTCTCTCGCTCAAAGACAAGGATGATATAGCAATGGTAACCTTCTCAAGTTGATCCCCACTCTAAATTTGCAGTTTTGAGTCCACCTGTTGAGTCCCATAGAGTTCATTGGGGATCAAAGTGTTAACAGAAAAAACCTCCTCCCTCTGAGTAACAACCCACGTGCCAGTTAGCTATGATCCAACCCAATTATTTCTATCAATACCAAGCCCATTAAGAACCCAATTAAAGGCTACTATTACTATACTTGGTCCCCAAATAGTCTGGGTTCCAATCCATAGCATAATTCATCCCCATTGACCTCAGGTTCCTAGGCATGTGTGAAGAGACTAAGTCAACCTCTTTTCTGCTAATTACACCTTCTTCCATGATCTGTGGCCCCCATCTACATCCTCCTTCAGTTCCCTCAATGTTGTTGCCATACAATTCAACTCTTGTTGCACACTTCTCAACATTGAGCTGTCCTCCAGCCCTAAACATGCTTCCATAATTCAAACAGGCCATGCACATGCTCTTCGACATGGGATTCCGGCCAAGACTCACGGGAAAATCTCTAACATATCTTAAGGATTCCATAAAGTTGCTGTTATAGACAATGGCATGCTGATTTGCCCTAGCACTAACCTCTATAATTTGTCTCTCAATAATCTCTTGCTCAGTTTGACTCTTATTTATGAGGGTCATTTTTCCTCACATTGCAATAGACGTCTAAAAGTTGCCGGATTTACAAACTTTGTAGTCGTGGTATATTGTTACCCAATAGGGTAGTAAGGTTGTGTACCCTGCCTTTTGAGGAGGATATGCAACAAGGTTATGATCATAAACAATACACATACTCATAATAAGAGGATTCACCTGTCTGTTACAATCAAATATGACATGTCCAAACCTACTATACTTGAAACAGAACTTCTTTAAGTTCTAATACTTTAATTTGACATTTGTTATCGATCTATCCCTCCTTGGTAGCTGACAAAAAGTAGTCAGTGGTCGCTTCACATCAATTTCTACTCTCATTCGTAGATATCCCCTTTACCTAACAATCAATGGATCTTCAACATCCAGCACACGTCCAAGCATATTCGCCAGCTTCCTCCCATTAGCCTTCAATAACTGCTCCTTTGGTATACCGTGGCTCTGAATCCAGTATGCAGCATAATCAAGTGTGATCTCATCTAGGGATGGTGATAGAACCCGACCCGATTTAGTAGCCTGAACTAAGATTAGGTCTTAATGACGTAACTAACTGGAGTTTTCTATCAATATTCTAAATAAAATTTCCTCATATAACAGCAAAAACGAAACAAAACTGAAATTAAACTTTTACCAAAATCAGTAAGTCAAGAATCCACACCAGTAAAGAAAAATATTTCGACATCAGAGCAACAAGATATTCTAAACTAACAAGCTAACTAATATACTAACTCGTAAGATCAGCCGTGAATCCTACGGTGAGGTATGTTATGCCGCGAATAGCATGCGTGCCCGACCTCCACTGAAACTCTGCAAACCTGGGTATTAGAAACCAAAGGGACCAGGGAAGGACATTTCAAAAATAAAAAACTGTTAGAGTGAGTGGACAAAAATCATAACGTAAGAATATAGAAAATTACATTTATGCTCTTCCGCTGAATTAAGACAAAACTAAGTAACTAAGATCAACCACGAGACTGACTAACTCAAATGTCTACATGGGATACGAAATCAATTAGCAAATATTTAAATTTGAATTGACAGTCGGTATATGAAATATCTAGTAAAACATATGGCTGAGGTATCTACATCTCAGACCAACATGATTGGAATTAATTTACAGAGAACTGAATCTAAGGTATAGTTATCAAAAACTGTACACAGTTGATTAGAATTGAATTTGAAAAGATAGTCCGAAAGGGATGACTAAGGTATAAGACATCTCTAGTCATCGAAAACTAAGTCAACTATTTGGAAACGAAATCTGAAATTAAGAAATTAAGAAAATGATGACTAAGGTATCTGATATCTCTAGTCATCGAGTGTCGTTTAGGAGCCTAGAATCCAGGACGACACGCGCGTGACGTCTGTGACTCAAGAAATAAGGAGGCAATGATGACTGGTAGTGAACTACAACCCCAGATAATGCATCGATAGTGAACTACAACCCTGGAATGGCTACTTGAGGGCCAGATGACCAGTCAGGTAACATATATGAGCATATATAATAATTTTAAATATATATAGCCTCCATGACTCTACTAACTCACCTACGGATAAGACATAAGAAATGAACTAATGGGACTGACAAGAATAGATGAAGCACTAATTGAACTGAATATGTCAAGCATAAATCAACTACGTTCACTGAAAACGTTGTGCGAGCAGCATAACCTACTAACTTTTGTTCACTGAAAACGTTACCTCAAACTATGTTCATCGATAAATGCAACTCAAGCTAACTGAGAAAGATTCAATCGTCGAAAGGTTCAAGCGCAGTATTCCTTCTCAAATTCCGCCCACACGAAACGATTGATCAATATGCATATTCTCAAAGAAAACTACGTGAAACTAAAAAAAACATGTCTTAGAAACTTCCTACCGAAAATGTAGTTTCTGGTCAACAAACCTCCGCCGCGCACGATGGCGAGTGGACTTCACGCGCCACCACATCCGATCCTCCAATGCCTACAACCAATACACCATATGATAGATCATCTCAAGCCAATAGACCATGGGGGTGAAAATATATCATCAAATTTTGATTATATAAATGGATGATTTAATCATATGATGTGTCACACCCCGTTTGGATTGGGGCATCTACATCATAGGTCCCATTGGGGCCTTCTATTTTTTTTTTCATCTTGAGATGAAGCGATGAAATTTCTAATGGTTGATAAGTTACAAGGAGAACATTGATTACCAGTTCGATAGAAAGAACTTCCTAAAGTAACTTATACTATTACATGCTCAGCATCGACTATTATTACAAAACTAGATGGGCTAGACGTAAGAAAATGACTATAAAAATTTGGGCACCACATCCTATCTAGTTATGCATCCCAAATCACAGCAACAACAAGCGTCACTCTTTATCCTGCTTCTTCGCGAAAGCGGCTGGATCCAATGCCTTTTTCTGCAGGGACTCATACTTTTTCACATCTGCTACACAGTTACTCAATGCCTGCCCTCATGTCATGTCTGGTACTGGGGTTTCTTCTCGAGCCTCTCTCTTCCCTCCTACAACGGGGAGTCTTACAACCATCTGAGACTCACCAGCTATATACGGAGATACCTCACCTGCATGCGGAGATGCCCACATACATGCCAATACTCACCACCTGCATGCAAGACACCCCATCTATATGCAACGTCTATTCTGGATGGTATTGCTTAAACCTGACGATAGGAACCATAGCCTTCAGAACTCCACTATTGGCTTTCTAGGCCTTAGGTTACCCTACATGAAGGACACATGTCCCTTTCTTGCTTCCTAAGCACTTTGCATGTTTGACACTTATTTCTCATGCACAGCCTCAGATTGTTCAACCCTTCCACCCGAACTCACCACCTTCTCCATCATCGACATCCCTTCCACCACTAAGGGTGATGGTGTCGATGTTCAAGGCCAAAGTATCCATTGGAGTCGTGGTTGATTTCTTAAAGCATGGCGGCTCCTTTTGGAGTCATTCGATCCTCGCGTTGTCGCTAGCTCCACTTATTTTTCTTCCCGGGCTCACAAGACCACACATCTATTTTCACCAAGCATAAACAAGCCACAAAGAGAATAAAAACCACACATCGCCATATACTCAAATTTAATAGGCAAAACACAAGACAGAGCAAAAGGGAATTTACTTCTTACCACCACTCCGCACCGAATATCCATCTGCACATATAGTTTCATGATTTCCGACTTGATCAAAGCCGGATCTTGAAACAGAAAACCACCAATGGAGTTATCGATCCGTCCAGCCCACTCCTCATCCAAATCCACCTTCGGGAGGTTTTGGACAAAAGTTCAAACTCGAATCACCACTGCGAGTACCTCAGAAGAATCTAAAAACCCATCAAACTCCTCCACTACCATCTTGTAGTCTTGGAAATACCAAGGACCACGAGTGACTCATTTAAGAGTCTCTTGGTCTCCGAACTTGCAAAAGAAACGGTTAGGGTTGTGACGGTGCAACGAGATTCTCTCAGGCCCGACAGAGCCATGCCACAGCCAGACCATGGCGAATTTGAACGACTGTTCACAGACCTCCATTAAAGCCACCGACCCGTGCAATTGTGTAGCGGGTCTCAATGCCACCACCCACTTCTATCTCGTCATTTCCAGGAACGAGATCTACCACTTCAAGCTTGTCACCATCATCGTCGGAGAGACCGACGGTATTAGCAAAACGGTTTGTCACGTCCTCAATGTCAGCCACCATAAGCAAGCCAAGACAGAGAGGGAAATACCAGTTAAGGAACAAAAGAGAGACAAATGAAATTAAAGAGCTGATATAAACGGCGCCGATGTTGTTAGGGTTTTTTCAGAGAGAGAGAGAGAGAGGCAACGCAACTTTTAGACTTGAGTCCCAATTAGGCCTTCTATCATTCCCCATATATTGAATTACTGATTTAATATAAAAAATTATGATTTTTTAATCCGGAATTAAATAATACTTTGGAAAATATCTTGTACACCACTACAAACTCGATCAAATTACAAACTCTGCACAAGAGTCTGCATATTTAGACTTGAGTTCCAATGGGTCTTCTATCATTTCCCATATATTGAATTACTGATTTAATAGGAAATTATGGTTTTTTAACCCGAAAAGTAAATAACACTTTGGAAAACATCCTATTATGTATTGTACACCACTACAAACTCAATCAAATTACAAACTCTGCTCATGAGTCTATGAATATTCACAACATATACAATTTAGACTTCACGACTGGAGGGCTGTGGCTTCAAGTCTCAAACTAAAGAATCGAAAAAGGTATTATATTCTCAATTTCTATCGTCATAATTGTCAAACATATACGAACTTATATCAATCATTATATCATAGAAATTCGACCGAATTTTCTGTCATTTTCTTCTTTTTTCCTGTCCTTACTGCATATCAACTTCACTGAAATAATTTTGCATAATTTCTAGTGCCTCTTACTATTGTTCATAACCTTCTAGCTAGGCAGATATTGAAGTAATACTCTGATCTGAAAATATTATCAAGTATATATCCTGGAATTTGATATAATTTTTTGTTGTATTTGAGCTGTTCGTACAGCAAATTTAAACTCTAACAGCAATGACTGACCTGGGAAAGAGGCGTATGGCGCAATGGTGTGATCTCCCTCCTGAACTTCTATCTCCAATTGCAGAGTCTCTAGGCCTACTCGAGCTTCTTAGCTTCCGAGGGGCGTGCAAATCTTGGAAATCTGCTTCTTCCACAGTTTCAGCTCAATCTTCAGTCACGGCGTGGTTTCTACTGTATGGGGGAGAACAATTCTGAGTGCCAATTGCTGAGTGAAGATAAAAAGTTCAAAATAAGTCTTCCAGAACTGGATGGAGCAACATGCCTTGCTTCGGCCCAGGGATGGTTGCTTGTGTCACAAGAAAGCTCAGGCTCATTGTTCTTCTTGTGTCCCTTCTCTAGGGCAAAAATAGATATTCCCAATATCCCAGACTCACAACTGTATGACCCTGTTGCAGCATTTTCATCTCCCCCCACTTCCAAAGATTGCATCGTCTGCATCATAGGCTGTCGTCCTAACAGTTTCGAATGGGAGCTGAATGAACTCCGCCGTGGATCCATTGTATGGACCAAACACACCTGTACAGCTTGGTATTGTCACCTGATTAGCACATTAACAAGTGCTACATATCATCATTATGATAAGGCAAAGTTCTATTTTTTCGACCATGATAAGAAGTTTCTCACCTTTTCTACTGAGAACCAAAGCTGGGATGGCAGACAAATAGCCAATCATGCCGGGCCAGATAGTAAAAAACTACAGTTTAGGCTTTACAAGGATTATTTCCAGAAAAAGAACTCAAGGAACAGACTCGGGTTGGCAGAGGATGTTTCGGTTGCTATTTGTGGGACACAAATTGATGGCGCACTTGTTTGTGGTGAAAACATTACTGCTAAGGCCGCTGAAGATCAAGCAGAAAGACGTCAGTATAAAGGGGTTTGGATCCATCCCAGATTCCACCAGATTTCTTCTAATTACCAGAGTTGATTTAAATCCTGCTTGATCAATTTGTTTGTCTTAGGGAGAAGTATTATATATAGTCTATGGTTGTCATTATCTATTTTTAGGTTACTACTACTCAATCACTTGAGGACTCCAAGGTTGAGGTGGTTAAGGGTCTTGTGTTTTTGATTGTTAGTGAACTTGGTTACTGGTTTTTTTGCCAAATGTTACTCAGAAATTAGCATTATACATCGAGTATCACATACTCCATTCCACATTTTACTGCAAATCTATAGAAATTAATGCTGTTGCAGATCGAGCATCGTAATGTTTTGTTTTCAGTACTACGTGCTAGGAACTACCCTGAGTTTAACCTTCTTCAGGAATGACAGGCTAAGTACTCATCTATAAACTTCAATCTTCAGCAATCCTAGCTAGATTTTGAAGCCAAAACGGAGAAAGATGCATGGCTAAACTTCAATCTTATGTTTTCACCTTTTCTACTGATCATGGCAAACACAAATGTTTTACTTTGTTATGAAAAAATATATATTTTGGAGTCGACCAATATTGGAACTTACATACATTCTGATCCACATTTTTATATTTGACAGAACTTAATTAATACAGAAGCAATGTATAATACAAACCAGTTCTCTCGGTGGCCTATAATGGTATCAAGCAAAATTATGTTTGTGATGTCATAAGCAATTAAAGGCCCACATGCTACCATCTTTTGATTCCTTTGTTCTCACCTTATAAAGTACAAGCACAGATAAGTTGACCAAGAATACTGAGCAGCTCAAGAATTCTTGAAGGAGTGGAGTGAAGGCAGAACCCATCTTTCTTCAGGAATTAGAGAAACTATGTTCATGGCTGGAGTCAGGTTGGCTTCTCTACCGTTTTAATTTGCTCTTTCCGGTCTAGATTTAGTGTTTCAGATTTTTCTTTATCTATGGTTGAGGTTTCGTTTCTTTCAGTTAACTACTACTCTAAAGATATTGATTTTATGACAATGAAAGCATAGAAACTAATGTGGATTGAGGTTCTGAACAGAAAAAATGTTACCTTTACAAGAGATTTGGTTTCTCTGAGCTGCTTCAAGATGGGGTATTCATCTCAGAGTGCAAGGTAAACCAATCTGAGAATCTTTAAGCTAAAAGAATTGTCTGAAGAGCCTTATCGCGGTTTAACTGGATTTCTGAAATGCCGGTGAAGCAGACTTGAAGGGAAGGTGGCACTGATTACAGGAGCAGCAAGTGGCATAGGAAAAGCAACTGCATCAAAATTCATCAGCAACGGTGCCAAAGTAGTTCTTGCAGATATCCAACACCAGCTTGGCCAAGAGACAGCGAACGAGCTTGGTCCCAATGCCTCCTTCATTGCCTGTGATGTCACAAAAGAAGCCGATGTTTCAAATGCTGTAGATTTCACCATCACCAAGCACAGCAAGCTTGACATCATGTATAGTAATGCAGGTGTAGCTTGCAAAACTCCCCCAAGTATTGTGGACCTTGACCTGGAAGTCTTTGACCGGGTCATGAACATCAACGTGCGAGGAGTCCTGGCAGGAATTAAGCATGCTTCACGTGTGATGATTCCTCACAAAACCGGCTCCATTCTCTGCACAGCCAGTGTCACAGGAGTAATCGGAGGACTATCACAACACACATATTCTGTGTCCAAGTTCGCTGTCATAGGCATTGTCAAGTCTCTGGCTGCTGAGCTATCCCAGCATGGGATCCGGATCAACTGCATATCCCCATTCGCCATTCCAACCCCATTTGTGATCGACGAAATGTGTCAGATATATCCAGGAGTTGATAAACAGAAGCTGATTGAAATAATACATAGTTCCAGCGCCTTGGAAGGGGCAAACTGCGAGACCAATGACATTGCCAATGCTGCACTTTTTCTTGCTTCTAATGAAGCTAAGTATGTAAATGGCCATAATTTGGTTGTAGATGGAGGTTATACATCTTTCAAAACTCTCAATTTCCCTACACCAGATCAGGTGCATTAACCAATCCATGTCAGTTGTTCTATCCAAACATCAAAGTTCCCCAATTCAAACCCCTTTTCCTAAAGTTGTATACAGATTCACAAAGAACAATAAAGCAACATCTGTATTATCAAAGCTTTACTAGTACATAGACAAATGCTGGGAGAAGCTAAATTTAGTTAAAGAAAACTTGTAAAGTGAATTCCTTGAATGGGTTCTTGACAACTAATCAAGCCTGCTCTATCCTCTGTGCAATCAAATTCACAGCTGCATTAGCTGATGAAAAAGCCCCATGAAAACTCTCCTGGTATGAAATAGACTCCAATTCCATGGCCATCTTCAACAGAATCTCACCCAGATCGGTCTGCCTCTCTAGCAAAGCCTTATAGTATGATTGAGCAGCAATCTCGCTGATCTCCACATTGGTTGGTTCTGGGCAGTACTCATCATCTAGCCACTTATGCAAAGTCACCCTTAACCATTCTGATTCCTACATAACCAAAACAATCAAAATCAAATCAACAAAAAAAAAAACTCCAATTTTAGTAAATTACAAAATGGGTAAACCTGCAAGGCCTTGGAAGGGACCAAGTAATGTTCTGGGACGGCCATGTCTTCAACTTGGGAATCTGGGTCGTCTTCCTCGTCCATTTCTTGCTCATGGGTTTCTGGGTTTGAAGGAGACTGAGATTTTAGAGCTGTGTGTGAGAATCGGACATCAATGTGTGTCTGAAGAATTGGCTTCCATGGAACCAAGAAATTGGGTGCACGAGGATATCTATTGCTATAGGTAGTAGAGATGAAGTTTGGAAGAGCTGTAATGAATCGAGTAGCATACAAGGCTTTCATGGCTTTTTAGACCCCTAATCGATTTTCTCCGATGACAAATTCGTCGGTGGCGGGAAACAAACCAGTATGTGCTTCTTGCCTGAAATCTTGTGGATGAGACTCATGACTCATGGGACTGATGAGAGAGAGCCTGTGTGGGGATCACAAGGACCCGACCTGGAGCAGTTTTTGCAGGGGGCCGCCCCCGTGGCATTATTTTGGGGGTGCGGCCCAGCCAATTGCACGGGGGCTGAGGGTTAGTTTCGGAATTATAAGTCCAATTTGTAGGGGTTGTATGGGTGATAAGTTTTAGATTGGTGGCTTCTCAGTAGCTGACCTCATGGCCTTGCCACGTCATCCTTTCCCTCTGAAGTGCTGCTCCTCGACCTGACTGGACCTGGGTCTTTTATCATATTTAGATTTGACAAATTAAAATAGCATTCTGTTTAAGGAGATTTATTCTTCGTAAATTTTATGGTGTGTCTTATTCTAATTAGATACAGTTTAAAGTAGATATAGATACAAATAATCTCTGTTATATCGAGACAGTTATTGTAACAGATTGTATCAACCTATATATAAGACATTCTATCAATGAAAGAGTTACAGTTGTTCAGTTATCATATTTTCTCCTTCAACACACTATCAACAACTTTTGAGTTGATAATCATCACCCCGAACCCCTAAAAGAAAAATACCCAAAACACTACCTCTCCACCGCCTGCATCCCACCACCGGAGCTCGACACCATAATTACTTCTCCCACCGGAAGTTTCGTGGACGTATTTTTTTTCAAACTTCTTTCACAGCGAAGTTTTCATATCAAGCATAACACCCTTGAGGTAAATTTTCTAAACTGTCAATCTCTAAATCTAGGAATAAAACTCTCTTCTTGCAAAATCCTAGATCTTAGGATTGTGTTATTGTGATTATTACATATTTGTGCCCTAGTTCCTATGGACCTATATCCATAGAGTATAAGTGACAATTCTAGGGGAGTCATAGTTTAGAGGAAAACAAAAGAAAGGGAAATCGATATTATGTGATGGTTCATCACGATTTTTTGGGGTGGTTTTGAGCCACCATTTATTGATAAACAATTTTTGGGACCAAACATCATTGATCACGGTTCTTATTCCCTAAACTTGATATTAGTGATCGTAGTTTTTCGATCGGTAAAATAATTACATCTCTTGTCTCTCTTGTAGATGGCATCAATAGAGCCGGAAAAGCCTGAATTTGATATCTTGATCTTCAAGGAGCAGAATATCATCGTTAGGTGTCAGATGTTGAGAACGCACTTCTCGATATGAATTTGACAGATACAATCCAACCACCACCACCACCTGGTACTGAGCCACCAACTCCAGCTCGCAAAGCTCAAGCCGTCATATTTTTGAGGCGGCATATACATCAAGTTCTAAAGAAACAATATTTGCTAAAGAATGACCCCGCGATTTTCTGGGTAACTTTACAAGACATGTTCAATAATGTGCATAATGCACAACTTTCAAAACTGTAAGAAAGATGGGATTCAATTCGGTTATTAGATTATCCAAGTATTAATGCTTTTAATCAAGCTATGTTAGAGCTTCAATTTGAGTTGAGTGTTTGTGGCATTATAAAGACTGATCAAGCTATGATCGAGAAGTCTTTAAGCACATTTCCTACCTCCATGGACAACCTTAGGCACCAATATCATATGAGTTTTGTGCAAAGACAACTTAGATCATTCAGTGATCTCATGAGTGTGTTGGTCAAGAAAGAGCGGTATCATGATATTCTTCTCAACAATAATGTTCGGCCAGCTGGTACTAAAAAGATTCATGAGTCGTATAATACTGGTGGGAAGACACGTATGGATAGAAGGAAAGATCGTTCTGAGCCTTATAATAACCATGGTGGAAAAGGAGGATGGGGAAAAGTTCATGGTAGAGGATATAGTCAGAACTTGACTTGGACACACCAAGACAATGGTCAAAACAACTCCAATAAGAATCGTTCCAGTCCTAAAAATGGAAGAAATTCTTTCAATTCTGCTTCTAATTCACGCTTGTCATCTTGCTATAGATGTGGTTCTACCAAGCACATGCACAAATAATATTGTGCACCCAAGGATATTCAAAATGCATACAAAAAGTACACACGATACTTGGCACATGAAACTAACTTCACTAAAGACTATGAGATGGAAGATTGTGGTAAAGCCAATCTTATAATAACAAGACAATACGAAAGCAAGTCTCGAGACCGTGGTTTTTGAGTAGTCTATGTATTAGGCTCATGTCTTTGCTATATACTCAAGTTTAGTTTTCTTTTTGACTTGGTTTTAGTCATGGTTTGAGACTTTGTTTTAGTCGGTTATGGAATAAGACATCTATGATGTAATTTTAAAGTTGGCGAGTAATAAAATTTTCTCTATTTTTCGGTATATGAAAGTGTTGAGAATGTTATCTCACTATCAATTCAGTGTATGGTTCAATGTTTACATTTACATATGGCATAATGACACAAAGATACAATAAAAATGAGACATGAAAGAGGATGTTCTTTTGATCTTTAGGAAATTTTGATCCATCGAGACTTTCTCTCGACCCATCGAATCGGTGCCTCGGATTTGTTTCTATAATTTTTGATCCATCAAAAATTTGTACACAAGCCACCTTCAACCCATCGAAGGTGATCCTCAAGTCCCTATTTTGCCCCTTCGACCCATCGAAAAACTTTCTCAATCCATCAATTGAGTACCTCGGGTCAAATTCTTCGATCCATCAAAGATTTTCTTCGACCCATCGAAGCTTGGTATCGGAAAATCAAAATTCTATTTTGGGTTTCCTTCTATCCATCGAGAATTTCTCTCGATCTATCGAAGGTTATACCCGTTTGTAGTGTTTTTGATGTATTTTAAATCAGTTTTATTGACAAAGGGTCATGAAAAAAAAAATCGAACCATAATTAGTTTTTAAAATATTTGTGCCAACGACTTTCACTTGGAATAATATTGTAAGAAGGGAACAGAGTTTTGTGTTCAATCTTCGTAGAATGTTGCCAAAGCGCAATCTAGAGTGGTTTATGAGGATTTGTAGTTTTTATCTCTTCCTACGGTTATGACTATTGAATCAAATGCAGTCACTTATATTACTATGTGTGAGTTGGCCTCATATGAGGTTTTGCATTATGATGATCAAGATATTGAGAAGTTCTCATGGTCATCAGTTCTTCAGAGCGAAGAAGCATGTGGGCATACCTCAATCCATCAATTTTGATGCGGAGGATGAGACTACTCTTCTCATTCCTAGCTCGGTTTCCAAGACAAGTGCAACACAATCGTAGCGAAACACTATTGTGGCATCGTGCGTTATCCCACCAGATGTCCTTATGACACAATCCAATGCACATCGCTCCTTTTGCAAAGCTTGTTTATATCTATAATGTTGTTTACATGCATGACGAACTTTTGTTGTAGACACAACTTGCATTCCTCCACAGATTCCCAGAATATATTTGTGGATGAATCCAACCGATATGTGGACTGTTTATTTATGATTTTGATTGCTACATCGACGCATAGGTCACACGTCTTTGGAATTCACATGGTACGCTTCATTTGCCAAACTCCTAGCACAGTTAAGCTTCGAGCTCACCACCCGAACAACTCCATCAAGTAAATTAGATTGGATAATGTAGGAGAGTTTACATCAAAATATTTCGTTGATTATTACATGTTGATTGAGATTGTAGTTGAACATCCTGGTTCCCCATATTCATTCATAGGACGGTTTAGCAGAGGCACAAATCAAGCGGTTACAACTTTTGGCCAGAGTAATGGTTATGCATACTAAAACTGTTGGTATCTGCTTAGGGATATGCAATATTACATGTAGTTATGCTTATTCGCTTGATACATATAAACCACCCACCATTCAGTGCGTACTAGTTGATAACTGGATATGAGCCTGATATCTCACATTTGCGCACCTATGATTGCATGTTACATGTGCCTACTACGCTTCTATTGTGTACAAAAATGGGTCATCAACGAAGATTATGCATTTATGTTGGTTATGAATCTCCAACGGTTATCGGTTATTAAGAACCTTTGATAGAAGATCTATTTACTGCTTAATTTGTAGAATGTCACTTTGATGAGACATGCTTCCCGCCGTTAAGGGGAGATATGAATGGTTCCATTCTTATTAAACATTAGAAATTGACGTGGTATGTCCCCATTATGTCTCATCATGATCCCTGCACATCTCAGTGTGAAATTGAAGTGCAATGTTGTAAGGACTCGACCCCGATTTAGTTGCCTAAATCGAGAGCTAGTAGACCCTAATGACCATTAAAACCTAAACATGCTAATCAAAGAGAAAATCTGAAGGGAATCAATAATCCAAAAAAAAAAATCATAAGTCGCATTAAATTACTTCCCAATCTTGACTCACAGTTGTCCAAAAATGAAAACATAAAACCTATCATGACATCAAAGAAGCTAGACTTCTAAACTAACTATGATATATTGATTACTAAACTGTAGGATCATCTATGCTCCTACGGTGGTATCGTTATGCCTCAATCTGTGTGCGCGCCCAATCTCCAGTGAGACTCCACAACCTGGGCATTTGAAAACAAAGGGCCCAGGAGAAAGGTATATATAAACAGGAGAACTGCTAAAATGAGTGGACAAAAAGAAATTTCATATAATGTAAGAAATGTTGTATGTCTTTCTCCGAAGAAAATTAAAATGAAAACCAACAAGTCTAAATAAAAGTAATGCAAGCGTGTGGAGGCAAAACCATATGAATTATCGGGTAAGAAATTCCTGGCCCACCCAGAGCATACTCGGTGATCAGCCGAGTAGCCTATGTATCGATGCATAATCGTGTACATGACGTGCATAAAAATCGTAAAACATAACTTGGTGTCTCCATGCATAAACTTAATCATATTATATCATATTTAGTTATAATCGTAAAATAAATCATAAGCATAATATAGACTTGTTATGCAACAGTGAAAAATAAAGTTCATTCACCTTGGTGACCTAAAACGTAATTAGTCGCTCACCAAGCTCGAAAGTCTTACTCGACATTCCTAAGACAAAGTAAGGGTCTAATAACTATTAATAACATATTACAATCACACGATTAATGTGAGAAAGGAAGTCGAGATCAAATGTCCATCGGTACCTCATATTTCAGTTATGATAAATGCGAGACTTTCCTCTAACACTCTAACTCCTCGTATCAACAAACCCTAAGCTTGATCTTAATTACCGTGCCTCATAAACAAAACTCAGTCGAAGATGAGCCTCGACTCAACGCACAAATCCTGAAAATAGCCAAAACATTACCAAAATTGTTGAGTCGCACAAAACTAATCAAAAATGGACTATAGGAACTTCCCATGACTAAATGGCTTGTTGGTCGCCAAAGCTACACGCCACCATAGACGGCGGCCAAAATCCAACTGGCTCTAATATCTGCAATTGATACACCAATCGAAAGATGAAACCAAGCCCAACAATCTTCATCAAAGCACCATAGTCTAATTCGAACGTAGTAAGCCGGAATTACCTCAAAAGTTTTCAAAAACTCGCCAAAATTGGAAACTTTTCATCCAGACACGTCAGACCATACCACACCTCGAGACTGGGTGCAATCGACTCCTGGGCAAGGAGTAAAACCCCTCTGCCTTAGCCATCAAACGCAAGTAGAACACCGTCGTCGAAGACCGTTGTCAGAGATGGAAACGAACCAAAAATCCTTTGGATTTTTCCGGCCTCGATTCACCTTCAAACAACGATGCATGGCCTGCTGGTGGCATAGAAAGGTCGAGGGTGAGGAGAAGAATCGATTCTAACCAATTCGGTCATCCAAGACGGCCGATCGGAGAAATTTCGGTCGGGTTGCTATTCGGGTTCGGGAACCAGGTCAAGTATGAGATGTGGTGGTCAATCGGTTAACCCTCTCACCCAGGTAGGTTATTGGGTATTTATACCCTTAGATCAACCTGAAATCAACGGCCGGTATTGAGTGTTTGAAATGCTCTCAACTCCAAAAATTCATAACTAATTGCTCGGGCCTTTGAAAAATAAAACAAAAATACGCACGAACTAGCAATAATTTTCTCTACGACTTTCGTGAAGGAACCGAGTCCAAATTCTTAATTTATATAAAGTCAATTTTTTAGTCACGGTGAATCTTGATAAACGTGACGTATGATACTTAACTCATTAATTAGCGCGACTTACGATGATTAAATCACTAATTTAGTTTGGGTTGTTACAAATGTATTATTGAACTTCAGAAAATAGCATATTCGATGTCTGACTTCTTTACTGATATCATGAAAGTGACGAGATCGGTTATACATGCTGCAAATCCTACAAAGTTGAAAGTCCCTGAAATTGGGCAAGTTAACGCAACACCCGGAAAATTTAGTGTTTCTCCTGCCCATAGTGGGGGTGTAACATTGGTCAAAATATAGATAGAGATACAGAGAATCCATGTTATATCATGACAGTTATTGTAACATATTGTATCAGTTTATATATAATGCATTCTATCAATGAAAGAGTTACAGTTGTTCAGTTATCATATTTTATCCTTCAACACATTCATCTTTACACCAGAAAAGGGGTTTAATTTTACAATATCTGCTGCATTTTTAGTGTTGATCTGTAGAAGGTTTTACATAGACAAAGGAAAATGAGTTTTTTCATGTAGGTATTTTTATTGACGAAGACTCCATCTGTTTCATATGAACAAATGGAAAGAGAAACTCAAGGGGATGTTGCATTTGGTGAGCTTGGATTTGGCTCGTTGACTTCTTGACCTTTTGGACAGATGAACATTTTTCGCACCATCGACGTGAATTCACTGCATAAGCAACATGGTTTTGTAAGTTAGTAAAAGCTAATAGGAGATTAGATGTTATAGCACTGAAATGAAATATTTTAAGATGCAGTTTTTTTGAGTTCTGGTACTTAACTGCCACAGATAATCTCCTATCAGCATCATGTCTCCTTCATAGTCCTTGTAGGTTACCTGCCATCTGCTGCTTCCATCAATCAAGCTTCCTTTGAAATCAAACATCTGGTCTAGCTCTGAGATGAGTTCATCGTACCCATCAAAACGTGTGAGGTCCATCGATTTTCCAAGGGCAGATCCATGTTTGAGCACCTGAAAGAATGTTGAGATTTTAACAAGATTAGCTCTACCTTATCAACTTGAGTATATTAGGATAAAAAGACAAATTACTAGTTTCTATACAGTCTAATGCTTATTCCTTCTATTGCTAATGCAACATGCAATAAGTATACGTGCTTGACCATGTAGGTTTCCACAAAATAGACATAAACACCACAAAACACAGATCTTCCTAAGTTTGTGGATGTGCATGGAATCAACTAAATTTTATTGTAAATTTTCTTTGAAGTGGTTCGCAAGGAAACCAAATTTTTTGATATAAATACCTTGATGCAACTCCTGTTACTGGAAGAACAACATTTCTTGCATTTTGTCTCAGAAAGAGCACAAGAAATACTCTTAGATGTATCTGAGAACTGGACAGCATCCGAGACACTTGACTGGGAAATTGGAGGAATAGAACAAGGACATGAGAGTCCAGTAGAATTGGCAACTTGGTGTGAAGGGAGTTCCGAGTGACTGTTATCTAAATTGACTCCAAAAAGCATGAGGGTATTTGGTGGCCCTCGAGTCTCACTCCTCGGTTTGAAGAACCTAAATTCCAGGGACCCAGAAGAGTTGATGTTCGGAACCGACATGCTTCTGCTAAATGGAACACTATCAACCACTCCAAAAGTAGTCAATTGTGGAGACCATTGGTTACTGTGGCCTGGAGTCTGCAAATTTTGATTATTTTCACTAGAAAATGCTATTGAACTGCTGGGACTTTGGTGTAGCAGGTCATGCATAGGCGCACCCAGTTCATTAACACGTGTTTCGCTTGTTTCTTGACCTTGAAAGACCTTTTGTCTTTGAGAAGTTATTGATGGAGATATACCTAACAAGAAAATGGATAGGGAATTTGATTATCTTTTAAACAAATTGATCATCTTATAATGGTTGTATTGAACTAATGACACATTTTAACAGATTCTAGAGAGAGATATGTGAGTGACAAACCGTTTATGGCCATCCCAGAATGCCCAGATGATGGTAGATCAGGTATACGTGGTCTTTTATGAGGTGAATAAGTCGTCTTCTTAGTAAAGGATTCCACAGGCTTGATGTGCCAAGGAGAAAGCCTTTCAGAATGCAAGAGTGTATCTGTCGTGGTATCCCATTGCACCTACAAGGGAATGATACTTGGTCAGATAATTAGAAACAATAAAAAAAGACAACTACCTCAACCTTAAACTGACTAATATGGAGATTTGAGGGTCATAAGAAGGAACTAGGATACCTTCAGACACCTCCATTCAGATCTGGGCCACCTAATATAATCCTTATCTTCAATATGTATTATAGTACCTTCGTATCTGGTTCATGATCAGCACATATGTTCAGAAGACCACATGGAAGAAAAAATAATGCTCAAGTACATTCTAAACAAGGTCTACTATATTTTTCTCTATCAATTATAGCACTCGCAACTCATGCCTTGATTACCTCTTCTCAGCACATTCTTCACCTTCAGACCACATTTTGAATCGCATTCCAACAGTTAAATCATATTTGGCTGCTTTCATGTATTGATCAAAAGGAATTATGAATGGCGCAGGACTGGTCCTGCATATGCACAAAAGGGCTTAAGACATGAAGAATTGTGTATAGCCTGTGGTACTGCTGAACATCAGCCTGAACACAGCTCAGAGAATCATATAGCTTACCAAGGGCGATAGTACACAGTAAACATGGTTCCGGTAGAAATTGCATGGAAGGCACTTGCAAGTATACCATGCTGCATGCTTTGACCAGAAATGAGAGAAGTGGTTGCATTATCTTGTGTTTTGCTTGCACGGTGTATGCCAACACGGAGTTCTCCATTTTCTCCTCTACAAAACCAGCATCACCATCATTAGACATATAACTTAAATAATCTTATTATGAGTTTTATTTGTAACTTGACTTGGACGACACTAAACAATGATTGGAATAACATGAGAATTCCAATCACATATGATGAAGGGATAAAGCGAGAGACTGTACCTGACAAAGATACATGTATCCCCAGGAACAAGTTTCTTGGCAGTCACAAATGTACTCCAACCACTAGTAAGCAAGTGCCTCTTTGGCTGACCTACAATTATCGTGGGACATACAACTTAAAATCCAATGTAGAAGCTCAAGATAAACTATCCACAAGGAATACTACTGTTTACCAAGCTAAAAAAGATTATCAGAATTACAGGAGCAAAACCATAAAATGTAAAGTATCCATGCCCTTCTCTTCATGGCCTGATAAAGGTTTCCTGGGACATCCAAGAATAACTCTACTGTCCTAGACTCCTATCAATCCTATATATTGTACTAATCACAGAACTGATGTATATTATCGCAAGTGACTCCAGATTTTCTCAGTTCTAGTGAATATGCTTAAATAAAGTTCACTGCTAGAAGTTCACAAAGGGTCTTGAGTGTACACATACCACGAAAGATGTGACGAAAGTGCCATTCAACTCCATGCAGGTCCTTTGTAGTGAGTTCCTGTACTGGTGGTTGCTGTAACATCTTCTGTGAAATCATCTATTATCAGTCAGTTAACTGTAGTTACTGAACTCTAATCCAATTGTTAAAGAAGTATGAAGTACAGGTGATAGCAAAAAGATGAAGATTCAAATAGTAGATTGCCTATCAATGTCATAATCAAGCAGATCAGGCTACGGGCATGGGTTCTTAATATTATTGTATTTAGGAGCATTAATATATTGCCTGGTTCTTTTATTTTTACTTCATAAATATTGTTAAGAGCCCTGAGCCAAAATCAAAAATTGTAGCTCACTCCAATCTGTGCCATGCAATTAGCTTATATATGCTCGATCCAAATCAGTTCTGGTTATTTTCTTTAAGTTCTTTCTATCCTCTCGCATTTCCATTGGTTACACAAGTTCTTAACAGAAATTATCCAAAATAAATAAATTCCCAACAAAATCATGTATCTTCTAAAGTGTGTTTATTTCAAAGGAAAACCATGACAAGGATATACTCACCAGAGGTGGAAAGCAATCCTCAGCATATCGCTTTGGCACAGAAAATCCACCATGGGTGCTTGTGTCAGATGGAGTGAGTATCTTGCTAAAGGATGAATAGTTTCTTTGAGGCATAAATGGTGCATTGACATCCTCAAAACTTAGCTGGTCTTGCTGCATGGTGCCAAAGTAGTGAAACTTATGTTGATAGCATATTCATCAAAATAGACAAGTTCCAAGAGCATAACCATATGCATACTAAAATTCTGTACAATCAGTTGCGACAAAGATTCACATATATCAGCACTCGGTGGCTAACCTCAGTCAAAGGGAGCAAGGTGATCTGTTGAAAGACCTCATCAGTCTGAACCTCAGCCTGCATATCAGCCATCACCAGAGATAAACGTGAATAAGTTGCGAGCCATTAAACAGATTTTGGTATAATTAACACATTAGAGTTTAGAGAAAAACAAGATACCTTCAGCTGAACATTGACAACATGACAAAGAATCTTGGAAGGCAAATTGTATTTCGGCATAACCGCATTATTTTCCGGGTCTGTATATGCCTCAACCTACTCTACATCAACAAGCAAACATGTTAAACATTTGGGACCTCACACTAATTATGAAACGATTCAACAGAAAATTGATAATCCAGTAATGAATGTTAAAACTCTATTCAAATATCACAGATGCAGGGTCTCTCTCACATTCCGCGTAATTTAAATTTAGGGATTACTAAACTTGAAGAACTTTTACCACACAGATTTTCATGAATAAAGAGAAGGAGAACCTGTTCAATATGACCCTGGGGGATGTAGAAAACTTTGTCCCCAGGGCGTGGGACATAGATATCAGACCCTGCACATATATGCCATAGCTGTGTGTCCAAATCGTCTCCCCCACCTAACAACAAAACCAGAATCAGTCAGTAAAAACCAAACCAAATAATCTGAGCAAGAAAAAGAACAACAGTTTAAAAACCCATTCAATTGTAAAACTGAAAACCCATTTCACCCTTTCACCATGGGTATCCAAAAACGAACCAGAATCTCGAGGGTTTTTACGCAAAGAATTTAATAAATGTTGTTAAAAAAAGCTAATAATTTTGGGATTTAAATAATTACAAAGCTAATAATTAAGTGCCTTATGTACAAAATTTCTGTCGGAGCACGTGATCAAATCAGTTTTAGAAAGCCATTGATATCTACTTGAGCAGAGCTTACTAGCTCGGCAGCTCAGTCTAGTCATCGCAAGGCCTCTCAGCAAACAAAACAAACAAACAAACAAAAATTATCTAATTAATAAGCAATGAAAACAAAATGAGTGAGAGTCTGATCGAGATGGTCTACCTTGACCATTGTTAGCAGGCAGAGTTCCTTGTTGCTCAACATTAACATCAACGCCACCGGCCATCTCTGTTCGCCGGAAAAAAAATACACGAAGAGAAAGAGGAAGAAGGATACAAGTGTATGAACCACACAACAATACGTACGTAGGGACAAATGTGGCCGTGCGTACTACTTATTTGTGTAATTAAATATCACGTACCACACCCACCAGGCCACACAGTAACTCATAGAACGGTAAGAGCTGCGTGACCGGCGAGGTTGGCCTCGTTGTAACGCACAGCTTAATCAGTGTGTTCTAGAGAGACGAAGAGAGAAAGGGAGAGAGAGTTGTGCAGGCACTGTGTTATATAGGCGAGAAGAGGGTTTGCTACTTTTTGTTTGGCGACGATGACACCGATGCGGTCTTTTGCCTGCAATTGTCCAGACGTGGCGTCCCCGCTGCCGTTGGATCAAGAAATGGTTTTGGTTCACTTGCAGGGGATCATGGTGGCTTTGAATTTAATTGGTTTGGATTTATATATGTGCATCAAGTCAGTGATTAGGGAGCAGGGAGGGTTTTGGTTAGTGAGGGACAGCGACAGGGGGCTGCTTCTAATGTGTCGTTTTCTTGGGGGCATGGTTTGGTTTCAACCGGTAAGGAATCAAGGGGCTGAAACAACGAGGGGAGGGACATTGTTAATGTAGTCGAAATTGAGCAAGAAGAGATCGAACAATGGGATGGCTCTCGTCTGGTTAGCTGGACCAATTTGTACGTAGTGCTATTTAATTTCAAGAGACATTTTTGTTCTTCTCAAAAAAGAACAATTTGTTGGGTTCTTAATATATGTTGTGCCCATTTTGACATGTGATCAATTTAGCTAGGAGGTTTAGTAAGGTTTTTATCGGTTTGTGGTGTTAAGGTTTTTCACTGTCACTTGGGTGAGTGGGGAAATCGAAGATGAGCCAACACTTGGCCTGGATTATCCGAATACACAGTCGATGAGTGAGGAATTACCTGTCTAGCGAAATATGAGCCCATGCAATATATGATAGTTCCGTAGTTCAAGATCCAAACTCGTAGTGCAATAGAGTTGAGACCTGATCCAGTTTGGGAGAGTTATGTCGTCAGAATAACTAGTTGTATATGTATTCGTAAAAATTAGTTGTTGAGTGTTTAGCAAATAAGTTCTAAAAATGTGTATGAGTTTAATCAGTTGGGTTAAGTATTTGATAAATCTAATTATAGAAGTGTTTATAGAAGTGTTGTGACCTAATAAGATGACTAAAATGGGCTGATCGAAAGTGACCAATTATGAGTTTGTTCTAGTACATTATATACTTACGTATTTGATGCCCTAATTAGGTCTTGCCACATCAAAAATTCTTTTTCAAATTGATTTTTGCACAAACATAATATCAATCCTCATTCCCTTCCCTCATCTTCTTTAACCTCTTTCTAGGTCCGGCGGGTGACAGCCCAAGGCCCAAATTGTGCAAGGACCCAAATTTTATACTTTTAGTTATAAAAAAAAAATTGCGCAAACACTTCTCACTTCCTCTTCACTCTTCCCAGAGCGTCTTCAATGCGTTCAATCACAATTAGCCAACTTCAATAACTATTGTTGTCGATTGTTCGTCTTCTCTCATTTTTTTCAATTCCCAAATCCGAAGTCTTCAACATTGATCACGGAAAAATATTTAATGTATTGATTGGGTTCCTCTTCTCCAAATTTTCTCTATAAATAAGCTAGTAATTGGTTCCCAATCTGAGTCTTTTCTGCACTCATTCTTTGATTTATCTCAATCTTATTTCGCAAAACCCACTCGTTGTTGTAAATCACGAATCTCAATGTACAGTTCATCTCCGCCGGCACAAGGAGTTAAAGAGGTAGTGTTCGCTCATCTAGGTTGAATAGCTTTGTACTACTTTTTTGATGGATCGATTGCCCCTGCTTTCTAGTTTATGTATAAAGCCAACACTTTTGAATTAACATCATTCAGACGAAATGTTCGATCTAATTTAGTTGGTCTCCCAGAAAACTACTTTTTGGATATATAGTTAACTTCTAAGGAGAATAGAGCACAATTAATTTATAAGGAGATGTCAGTAAATAGAGTTAGATAAGAAGTTGAAGAGATTGTAAAAATCTCTTGATAATTGGACAAGAACTAATCTCACAAAGTACCTGATTTTATTTTTCTATTTTTTTTTACGTAAAAAGGGCCCAAATTTATTTTTCGCCCCGGGCCTTGGATTCCCCAGTACCGGGTCTGCCTCTTCCTCTTTGCGATGAAACCCAAATTATTGATCAATTATGGTATCTCAACCCAACCCCAACTTCTTTTCAGTTTGAATTGGGTGTTTCGTTATGTTGATAAGGGTGAGCTTTTGAGATCTTATACTTGTCGGAAAATTGGATTTGAGTATTTTGCTCAAAGAGTCGATTAAGTGTTTCGGTAAGAACTATTCTTCGATATATGGATTCTGATCATAAAGTTTCATGGAATTTCGTATAGCACACTTGTAGATTATGGGGACATCAGCTTCTCAAAGTTGCTCTTTACCAGCTTCCATAATCTCTCTAGGAATTCGGGAACTTTGCAATTAAGTTGCTCAGCTTATTATCACCAAACACTAGAGTCAACTTATTTACACAATTAAGTTGTAGAAGCTGCTCCAACTGCTTAGCCAAACTAGGCCTAAGTGTCCAAATAGCATAGACATCATTTTACACCAAAATAAAAGATTATATGAAGTTGTTGGAATATCAATGTAATAGGTCGAAGGGAAAGTTGATTTGTATTCATTAATATTCTGTGTTTGATACAAGGCATCAAAGACTTTTATATAGTGTTACAAGCTAGTTCACATATGAAATGAAAACCCTGGTGCATAATGACTATGGATGTAGTAATCCTAGGGAGATACTAAATATATTATACATGGGAATCTTGATTAGCAAATAAGGAAAGATAAATCACACATTTAATAAGACATATTTCAATATTTCCCCTTATGATATCTCGACAATTTGCGGTCTTCCTTCATGAATCACAATCAACTTCGGTGGTGGCAATCATGGTTGCATTTTATCAAGAATCTTGTCGAACCAAAAACTTTTGCAGGAGAAAAATATTTTTGTTTAGGCTAGGCTTAAAACTCGTGCTTTGATAACGTGTTGGAATATCAATGCAATAGTCGAAGGTAAAGCTTACTTGTATTGATTAATATTCTACGTTTGGTATAAGACACCAAAGACCTTTATTGTTACAAGCTAGTCCCCATATAGAATGGAAATCCTAGTCCATAATGACTATGGATGTAGTAATCACAGTGAGATACTAAATATATTATACATGAGAATCTTGACTAGCAAATAAAGAATGATGAATCACACATTTAATAAGATATATTTCAACACAAGCCACATTATCAAATTGACATTGCTTTGTTTAACAAATCCTTTCAACATATCCATCTAAAGTTCGTTTAGTGGATTCATTTTTATAGTCAATGGACATCTATATCCTTTTGGCTTCGAGAAACTAAGTAAGTTCTCGATGGTAAGGACGAAGTCTAGCATTCTCTAGGGAGTCAACAAGCGTGCTAGTCACGATGATTTTCCTGGCCCCTATCTTCTTCTATTGTCCATCTCTTCTTCTTCCTTGGTTTTCATGGAAGAAAATGGGTTCTCTAGTGGTGTTGGACATGGTGAGGTGAGGATGGTGGCTAGGAAACGAGGTCTTAACGATGGGATGTCTCTGAATTTGAGGGCGAGCGGGTGGCAGGGGCGAACGGTCGATGGAGGGTCGTGTCCTTGTCGTGTGAGATTCAAGGAATCATATGTGACCCAGGGACGCCGGCAACTTGCGCTTCCCTGGGATCGAAGACGAGATGGACGTAGTGGGGGCACATGACGTAGGTTTCTGAGATTGGGCAGGAATGTGGCCTTTCATTTTGCGTCGGTGAGGGTGCAACCTTTGGGGTCCGCAAATGGTCAGAAGAGGATATCGTTTCGGTGAGATGTGATGGCGAATCAAAAGACAGTACGGCTCTGGCGAGAGGCTTACAATAGATGTAATGGCAACCTGTTGGACTTCTCTGGGCCTCACAGGTTTGAGCTTGAGTTGTTGCTGATATTGTGGGCTGGGCTGGGTCTGGTATCCCCATTGTGGGCTGCTATGATGTCACTATTTAGGATCCTGGTGATCTTACCCGGATTGTAATATCGTCGTTGCTTAAGTTCTCGACGTAGAGATTGTTGCATAGCTAATTAAAAAGTGGTGCACATCGAGTTTTTGATAGGTTACTCGTACTACTTTAGTTTGTTAGTCTACGATCGTTGCATTACATCCTGTCTCTTAGTATAGTAGTACGATATGGTTTCTCTTTGTCGGCCAGGATATCATTTTTTCCTATAGTGAATTTGATCGACCATCTAAAAAAAAGTATTCAATTTTATCATTGATTTTGTTTGTAACATTACATTAACTTAAGAGCATCCGCACCGACGAGCAAGACCGGCCGAACCCACTCGAAGAGCTCGAGCAACAACTCGTCCAAGTTTTGCTCGACCTTTTACTCGAGCAAGCTTTTCGTCAATGACCGGTTTCGATCGAAATCTCACCGCTGCATTACTCCTTGATTTTGCTCGAGCTCCACCTCAGTCGGGCCCTCCAACAGCTCGAGCACCACCCCTGCCGATGCATATGCTCTAATAGGAAGATTTTGACGTTCCCACAACAAAAAGAATATGCTCTTATTTTTTATGATAAACATAAACACACGAACTTTTAAACAAAAATTCATTCTTACTATCTCACCAAACACACATATTTTCACATACATCGTGACGAACTCACGATAGTCATTTCATGAATTCTTCAAACTAGAATTTCAAATGTGACTTCTCTTTTGGTCGAGATCACAAGTGTTTGTATGACATTAGTTGTACGATTAAATATACTTATCCACTTAGGCAGGCAATCAACACCTACCAGACCACCCGAAAGACCACCAGGGAGGCTTCAACTTCACTCACAAGACTGACCTCATCCGAGCGCGCAAGCGCCCGTGGGGCGCACGCCCAAATGTGCGGACCACACATCAGCAGAACCACACCAGTCCCACATCAAAGAGCACAAGTGAGCACCAATCTCAACTACCTATATATGCAAGGTATTTATTACAGGTAAATGACACGAATTCACTCGACCCGAACACCACTCACACGCACGTTCGCTTGACTGTTATATCCAATACATCATCTGACTTAGGCATCGGAGCGTTGAAGGCGGGCCACCCCGTCTCGACCCCTGACTGCCCGTTTGTTGTTGTATTCTTCTAACAACCGCACCCGAACGCGCCCACCCGTTCATCCGAAAGAAGAAGAAGCGCCCGCCCATCGGAACAGCCCCAACGTTCGGACGAACAAGGAGAAGGAGTACTCATACTTGCTTCTGCCAGATTACGTCCCGCGCGTAATTCGATAGAAACAACAAGGATTTCGAATACATCTAATCTCATGGACAATCATATATATATATGGTTGGTAAATACTAGCTTTCGGAATTAGTTTACCAACGTCAAAGCAACCTAACACATGACTGCACTGTCGATGAAGTAAAAAACAGGAGGCCGCACGGCGCACGGTGAGAAATCATCTTGGGACTGAGGAAAAGACACAAACAGACAGGAGCAATTAAACCCGTGACAACGACAAGTCCAAAACGATTTCATACGCCTGCCGGGGCATTAATGGAAAAGTCGGCTTCCTTTATCCCGGCGATACCTCTTTCGCGGTCTATTTCCTCTTTTCATCACTTTTCCCGCCGCCGGCCCCCACCCACCATTTAAACCGAAACATATGGGCCTCAAGAAAAAGCCCAACACCCGTGCACCTAAAAGTCCAAAAGCCCAATGGGGCACCCATTCGAAGTACAAACCCGGCGCCTAAAAATATCAAGAGTGACCCATGCCCAGATTTACAGATAAGGGAAAACGCAGAAACAAAAACTTGGTCTCTCTCCCAGGCAGCCCCTCTCTCATTTTTGTTCTTGTCCGAGCAACACTGAGTGAGCTCTCAATTCTCAAATGGCCGTTGCGGTCAGTAACTGCTACTTCTCCGTTCTCACTTCCACCGTTAAATTCTGTTCCTCTCTCTCCGCCGCCCAACCATGCTTCGCCTCCGCCTCCTCGCCATGGTCTACTAGCACTTGCCAAACTCTTAAACTCGTTTGCCACAGCAAGAGAGGTTCTTCCGATTCACGACAAGGCTCGCCTTCTTCTCGTAAATCGCGTTCGGAGGTGAAATCCTAACCTCTAAACCCTACATTTCTGTGTGTTACTGAGAAATGTTGTAGTGTTGGTTAGTTATATTGGTGTGGAAAAATGCAGAAAGAAGGTGTTGCTAAGAAACTTATTGGAAATGGTGAGGTTCGGAGTAGCGCTGGTAAGTTGAAGAAGGGGCAGGCGCAACCGGCGGCTTATAAACCATTTGGAGCGCAGCGAAAAGAGAAGAAAGAGTCTGTAAAAGATCAAAAAGAGCAGCAGGTATGATTGTTTATCTCTTCAGACTTCAGGATTTTTGTTTTAGGCTTGGTTTGTGTTGGTGAGTTTACACCTTTGGCAGTCGAGTTTCGTGAGATGTTTACGGTTTGAGCTTTGATATTTTTTTGAGTTGTGTTAATGAGGCTGTTTGTGTATGATTCAGGTTGAAGCTAGAAATCTTCAGGATGCTGATTTTCTCAATGCAGTCGTGAAGGTAAGGTTTTATTATAAAGTTCTGTACAATTTCTCATGTAAGCAGTGTCGAAGGAGGACATTGTAGATGCTGGTTTTGTTTGAACAATGTTAGATTGCCTATATTTTACAGAACTCATTGTATGAGCTGTTCTGATGCGCCGTATGGTGTTCTAAGGATTGTGGAGTATATTTGGTGTTACCATGCATATTTTCCTGCTGTAAAATGTGCTGATCTATAATTTCTCATTCCGTCTGTCTATTTGAGGGTGTTGATTTTAAACATCTAAGATAAGCCTTCAGATTGACATATCCTTTGTCTCTTTCATATATGGGAGTTTGCTTTCTTTCACTTGATTATAAAATATGCATTGTGTACTTGGTTGGTAGCTAATGATAGCTTCAATATTTGTTTAGGTGTACTGCACCCATACCGCTCCTGACTATTCCCTTCCTTGGCAAAAACAAAGACAATTTACAAGTACAGGCAGGCAAGTTTGAAGCCTCTCCTGCTACTCATTTTTTCTATCATGTTTATTTCTTTTTTGTAAACACTTATTACATGAATCTATTGATGCAGTGCTTTTATGATCGGTGATGGTAAACTCTTGACAAATGCCCATTGCATCGAACATTATACTCAGGTACTAATTTGTCTGTAGTTGTCTGAAGTTAGTAATATAAGAACAATATGACATCGATTAACCCCTTAGAATGTGAAATGGCTCTGATTCGTGAGCAAGCTTACCCTTCTAGTTGTATGTATCAACTTTGGGTTTAGTTGAAACATGCACTTGCTACTTCTTGCATCTTAAATGAGATTCATTTAGAGTAGGTTCTCATAATAAAAAATTCGCAATCATGTCAACTATCTATAGTATAGAAAATATGACCTGCGGGTAAAGTGATATATCAAGGAAAGTGAAAGATATAATGATTATAATTTATTGTTCAATGCAGGTTAAAGTGAAGAGGAGGGGAGATGACACCAAGTATGTGGCTAAGGTATTCATTTCTCAGAAGATTAACTTTGTGTTTCTGAATATCTTGGAGCTAAAAAAGATGTTGCACCCTATTTTCAGTAGAGATTGTGATGTAGCTTTACTATTAGTGACTCAACTTGCAGGTTTTATCCAAAGGTGTTGATTGTGATATTGCTTTACTTACCGTAGAAAGTGAGGAGTTCTGGAAAGGAGCAGAACCGCTTCATTTTGGAAGCTTACCACATCTTCAGGTTTAAAGCAACCCTTACCTCTTATGACGTGGTGTTATATGGTATTATTTGTTGCTTGTGACACTAGTCACCATTGCTTTTGCACAATCTTGATGATATATTATGTCCAAAGATAAGATATTGTTAGTTGAGGAACTAACTAATATAAATAAATATTATCTTGTTAGTTGACAAGAATTAATGGTCAAGTACCTTAGAAAATTAGGATTAACATACTTATTATGAATGTAGCCCTGGTCTGTCTGCAAAATTTGTGTCCAAAGAGGTTAATTTCTGTCTCTTAAATCACAATTATGTGCTATGCATGTTGATGGGAAATGACCATTTATATGATTTATATTAAATTTAGTATTACATGATCTAACTGATGTCATCCAACCTACTCAGGAACTGCACAAGTATATATTTTATTTTTTCTGAAGGTTTAGAGTTGAGTCATATTTTCTACATTCTGACCATACCATCACTTGGATGAACTTCTAAAGTGCTATCCTTTACAATGGTCAGGAAGCAGTGACTGTCGTAGGATATCCCCTTGGAGGAGATACCATCTCAGTAACAAAGGGAGTAGTATCACGTATAGAGGTTTGGTTTCCTATACCTGAGTTATGATATTTTGCTTGCTGATAGCACTTTGGCTTTGATATTTAGTTAATATTGTTAATTAGATATTGTGCAAGGTTGTGTTACATATAAGACTCTGATATTTGTAATTTGTATATTGTAGGTCACGTCATATGCTCATGGGTCATCTGATTTGTTGGGCATTCAGATTGATGCAGCAATCAATCCTGGTTAGTGTAAATGTCAAATTTACAATTGAGCATTCTGTCCTATTGGAAGCCTCTCAGCTGTCTGAAGTTGAAGATCCTTATTTGCAAATTATTCTTTCTCATAGAGCTTTGTATAAATTCTACGGAGTGTAGGAAACAGTGGTGGCCCTGCATTCAATGACCAAGGAGAGTGCATTGGTGTGGCATTTCAGGTAAATTTGCTGGCTTGCTGTCAAAATTTATTGACCCATGTTTGCTTGGTCTTACTTTATTGGCTTTAAAGTATGAGAAAATACTGTGGCATAAAAAGTATCCTCTTATTTTCTAACACACGTCTTTTAGGTTTACAGATCTGAAGAGGCTGAGAATATCGGATATGTGATTCCTACTACAGTCGTCTCTCACTTTTTGAATGATTATGAGAGGAATGGAAAGTACACAGGTGAGAATCGCTCCCTTTCAGCTCGTTTTCTGGTTCATGTCAGTAGTGAATCGAAATAATTTGGTGTATGGAATTAATATTCTGTCAGTTTTGCTGTGTCTATGCATCAGTCTCGACAACAACTTCACTGCTCATCTACATTTGGTGCTCAAGAATAAAAAGCAGAATATAGGTCTACGATTATGACATAAATTTGGGTTCTTTTTACTCTCAAACCAAGATGTAGTTACTTGTTCTCGTCATTCCTTGATCCAGCCAAGCCTTAGGGTATTGTTTGTTTTTTTTTCTGTCATCTTCTGGTAAATGCCTACAGATATATATAAAATACATATATGTTATGAATGGATAATAATTGCTGGGATTTTAGTGGCATATACTGGTATTTCCATATTTCAGTTTAATTGAATGTACCACAATTTGCTTATTGGGATTGAAACCTAATACTTACCTAGACCCCTGCAAACTTATGCGGACTTATCCCAATCATTTGTCATACTTTGATGTCCAGGTTTCCCTTGCCTTGGTGTGATGTTGCAAAAGTTGGAGAATCCCTCTTTACGAGCATGCTTAAAAGTAGAGTCTATTGAGGTATGTCTATGTTTATTTAAGCTATAAGAATAAACAATTGTAATGTGTAAAAGTGTCTTCTAGTTGAACTTCTCTCTCTGACAAGCAGAGTAAGGCTAGCTGAATATGAAGTGGCAGTGAAAATGTTTTTCAAATAATTTTGTGAGTGAGAAATAACAAAGGCTTTCTTAAATGCAGCAATTTACCGATGTTTATGTTTCATTAGAAAGATAGCTTTGTAGCTTTTAATTACTTTATTTCCTTACACACTAACCCCATCACATGATTCACATCTGATTTGTGCAGGGTGTACTGGTCCGGAGAGTTGAACCGACGTGTGATGCACATAATGTACTAAAAGAGGTACTGTGGTTTTTGAATCTGGACCATTTTCAGTACTTGAGTTGCATTAAAAAGACATGAACAGAAACTACTAAGCAACTTTAGGTGCTTCTAGAACTAACAACTTTATATTATAGTTTTTAAGTATGCTCAAGATGTGATGAAAATAGGAGAGAGAAAGATGAGGTGAGAACTATTAGACTGAAGTTAAATTAAGAGCAATAACCTGTGTTCTAGCCAGGCTATAGATTAGGAAGGTCCTCCTCCCATAGAGTTAGAGGCTTTCATAGCCAGCATATGCACTCTTTGATTCATTCTTAAATAATACTGTCGTTTACCCTGAACAAAGAAAAAAAAACAATAGCCTGTGTTGTAAGGAAAGGATTCTGGTCTAGGTTGGAGAACTAAATCTAATAAAATATGAACAGTTGCAAACATTCCGGTCTATAATCAATTTCGATCTCCATTACAAGATTCACTACTACTATCAGTCTTGGTGTTTCCAAAAGAGCATCTGTGGGGTATTGAACAATTTTAAAATTGGTTAAAACTTGTATGGAACCTGTTTTTCAGGGGGACGTTATCGTAAGCTTCGATGATGTGCATGTAGGGTGTGAAGGAACGGTACCGTTTAGATCAAACGAGCGCATTGCATTCCGCTATCTTATTAGCCAAAAGTAAGGACCTGGTTCTATCCAACGAAATTATGTAGAGACATTTGTTTTCACATGATTTGTTTTGGTAATTATATATGGTCCGATGTTTAGCTCCTAACTCCTACTCTTATGCCAGACCAATTAATAGCTTTGGCATTTTACTGCCTCCACTGGAGCGTGGCTCTACCTTTTGAATTTTTTTTTGAAAGATTACTACGGTGGACCCATATATATATGTATGAAGTAAATACAAGACTAAGCAAAAATAAAAAAAATAAAAAAATTAGACCACTCATTGAGCCAACTCCCAACATCTGATTGCATAGAATGCTTTTTCCTTAATACTGGATGCACTTACCAAAATTTATCATAAATCATGCTCTTCTATACAGATTTGCGGGTGATGTTGCAGAACTTGGTATTATTAGAGCTGGAGAATTCATGAAAGTTAAAGCAGAGTTGAACCCACGAGTGCATTTGGTGAGATGCCAGGAATTTGGCTCTTCCTGTCAATTCCATATTTTTCTTTCATTTTCATGCTAATATTCTTAGTTTTCTTTTCCCCCCAACAAGGTTCCATATCATATCGATGGAGGGCAGCCCTCATATTTAATAATTGCTGGTTTGGTGTTTACCCCACTCTCAGAACCATTAATAGAGTATGTCATGCTGGTCTCTGAAACTCAGAGATATGCCTCCTTTTTGTAATAAAGAACTGTTTCAATTTTTCATATACTCACCATTCCTTATGTTCTTTCTGCAGTGAGGAGTGTGATGACTCTATAGGGGTAAGTTGTGTCCCATGGAGAACAGTCCTGAGCACAGACTCCTTGTTTTAAGTGTTATACTTTCCTTTCTCATATATGCCATCTTGAATATGTTTATGGTTTGGAGGTTGATTAGCTTTTTGTTGTTTTTTATGGTCAGTTGAAACTATTGGCAAAGGCGCGCTACTCTTTGGCTAGGTTCAAAGGCGAACAGATTGTAATCCTATCACAGGTTAGCTGCACAGATTTATTGTTGGAGTTGTGCTTTAGGTTTGATTCAAGCTAATATCTGATTTAGCGAGTCTTTCTCGTTGATAGGTCTTAGCAAATGAAGTAAACATAGGATATGAGGATATGAGCAATCAACAGGCAAGTTGTCTGTTAACATGCACAAATTGGCTAACCATAAGAATATACTCTAACAAGTAACTCATTTCAGGTTTTGAAGTTAAATGGAACTCCAGTGAAGAATATTCGTCATTTAGTGCACCTTGTAGATTGTAAGCCGTTACACCCCTTTCCGTATTTCTTGTTCAAATATTTCTCACTCTGATTCTCATAGTTGAACACTGCTCTTAATCAGCATGCAAGCACAAGTACTTAGTCTTTGAATTTGAAGACAACTATATAACAGTTTTAGAAAGAGAAGCAGCAGTAGCTTCTTCATCCAACATTCTGAAAGATTACGGCATTCCAGCTGAAAGATCCTCTGACCTGTTGGACCCTTATGTAGATTCACTTGGGGACGACCAAGCTGAACCGGAAGATTTGGGTGACAGTCCAGTTTCAAACCTGGAAATTGGCTTTGATGGACTTATTTGGGCTTAAGTATCGCCATGGTACATCAGATTTTTCTCAATACAAAGCCATCGGTAGGAAAATAGTTAATACTTTCTAGGCCTATATCATTTTCTTGTATCATTAGTATTATTCATTGCTGGTTTCTTGGAGCGCCGAGTGTAAACATTTTTTCCATGCGGTATTCGTGTAGCATAAATTGTGGTGGTATATCCATATGTTGCTCCTACCTGGAGATCATTGTTGTAATATGGTGCACTTTAACAAAATAGTTCAAAGCCATCGATTCTTTCATTACTTTGATTTTATAGGAATCAAACTTCATGTCATTTATAAAGCTTTTCTAGCTAGCCACCTCGCAATATAAGAAAGGGAAAAAATAAAAAATAATTGAGGGTGGCTTTGACATCGGCTTTGACTTTTATTTTTGTCTTGGTTTGGACATTACAGATTTATATAGATAGATGACTTGATGTCGTTGGCTATGTTTTGAGCATCCTCACCGGTTCCATACAATCCTCTCCGTGATAGTCCCACGCAATACAAACCCTTCTTTCCCTTCCAGTGATTTGGAATACTTGGTTTTGGAATCCCATCTTCTTTGAGAAGGTAATCGTCCCCCTGTATTAACCCAAAAAAGAACACGCCATAAATATAAAACTTACAAATCCAGATGAAATAGCAAAGGCCTTGAACATGTCGTCTTTGTTTACTGTAATTTTATTGATATAATCACCTTGAGCCACAAATTTGTTGATCTCGTGAATCCAGTGCAGAAAACAATTGAGTCGAACTGGTATGACTTCCCATTTTTGAGCTCCACATTGTTTCCTTTTATGCTGCCTATTTCCGAGGGCAAGACCTGCATGGATATTTAAAAAATAAAAAATTGTATCGTTTTAGATTTTCAATTCGAAATAAGAAAACCGAGATAGAGATCACGTTTCATTTACCTGAATCTGGCCGGACTTGATCTTATCATAGGTACCTACGTCAATGGCCGGATACTTGCCGTGCTTGATCTTCATCAAGAAAGGACCTTCTTTTGGCCTCCCTATCCCATACTTGGTCAAATCTCCATATACCAACTTGCTGAGCAAAACCATCAACGAGTCCACTTTGCTTAGTGACAGATACTTCAACAAAACCAAGGCCAAGTAGACCATCCTCCTCGACAAAAAATGAACCTGCACATCATATATCACACAGTCAATTAAGGTTCTATATTTTTAACTATGACACATGGGAAAAGGAAAGTAAAAGTTGAATTTGACTATTTTACCGGGCTCCGAACAATGATTGAAGTGTTTGCACCATGGTTAGCCAGATCCAAAGCGATCTCCATGCCGGAATTCCCAGACCCAACGACCAAAACATTCTTGTTCTTGAACTCAACCCCGGACTTGAACCTTGTCGAATGAAGAACCTCCCCTACAAAGCCACTCAACCCTTCAACCTCCGGCACATACGGATTCGTCGCTTCACCAGTAGCCACCACCAGAAACCTCCCAAGATACTCCTCCACCTCACCACACCCTTCATCATTGCTCACCGCCTTCACAACCCATCTCTCCCGACCTTGATCGTAGCATGCGGACTCCACATTTCTCCGGTACATGGGACTGATCTTGAAGTGGGCGACGTAGTCATCCAAGTACTGAATGAACTGTTTTTTGGGAACGTATGTGGGACAAGACGACGGGAACGACATGTGTGGGAGCTCACAGAACTGCTTCTGCAGATGAAGGTGGAGACGGTCGTAGGAGTACTTCTTCCACAGCGAGGCAAAACAGTCTTCTCTTTCGAGAAGAACATACGGGATGTCGAGACGGCTTAGACACCCGGCCACGGCGAGCCCGGACGGGCCAGCCCCGACGATAATCACCACCGCTTCAGGCATGTTTGAGCGGTGTTTGTTTTGTGTGTGTGCAGTAGTGTGCACGTTTAGCAAGGTTGGGATTAGTCTTGGTGTTGTATATATAGCTTTATATATATACACACACTTCTCCATTTGGACAATCTTAAAGGTAAATCCTACACTATTGAAGGCGCCATTGACCCAATCCAGCTTACCAGAGACAACATAACCTGAGTCATACAGTCATACCATTTTAATTATCTTAATTAGGATGTGTAACTCCATAAGTATTCAATGTGAAATTTTTATAAAGTCTTGATATCGGATGTAAAAATATCTGTCTAAACCGAGTGGTATTAATAAGAACTTTTGATTTTTCGATTTAACGTGTAAGATCAAAGTTAGTTTATCTAATGGAGAGGAAACTTTTTGAAGCAGGGGTCGTCGTATGTCAAATTTTCGAACAAATTAAAACGTCTAAAGAAACTCAATATGCATTAATTTATGCATGCAATCAAGGGGATGTAATATATCATTTAACCCACTTTAATTTATACATAGTTCTCAATTTGTTATCTTAGGAATGATTATTGTGCCAATTTAATATCCTAGAAATGATCATTGTGCCAATTTGTTACTTAAGATTTTGAAAACTAGTCAATTTGCTACCTTAAAATGAAATTAGGTAAAGAATTTAGCCAATTTCCTACCCTAAGAGCAACTCCAGCGGATCTCCTAAATGTGAATTTTACCAACAATATAAGGATTTTTATCAAATATTAGCTCCAATAGATTTGCTATATCATTCTCTATTTTAGGGATTCCCTAAGCTTTATATTTTCATCCCTTTCTTCTATACGGAGCAGTGTAATTAATGATTTCCTTTTATGTTTCGAATGATTATATATATTTAATAATTTTTTTAAAACTAACCAATCAAAATTCAAGCATTTATTGAAATGTAGTCAAATTTAAATAATATTGTTGGAGCAACTTTTACAAATGTCGTCGTTGTTGGAGATGTTCTAAGTTTATTTTTTATTTTTATAGTTTTCATATTTTTTTCATTGAAATCAATAGAATAGTGGAGAGTACTAAAATGCTTTTAAATGAATGTTTATATTTTGACGAATAAATTGAAGAAATTCAACTAATCAGACAACAAGGTAACGAAATAGTAGTTATATAAATCTTAAGGTTTCGTAACAAATGAGCAGAAAAAAATTCTAAAAATAGTAAATTGACACTAAAGTGATTCTTAAAATAGCAAATTGATATTAAACCTTTATTTTATGATATGATACATGTTTTCATTAGCGCAAATGATACGTCACATCTTGAGAGTTGAGGCCGACTAGGTAAAGACAAAGACAAAGCCAAAAAACATAAACGGTAAAGGGCCGGTTCTGACTTCCACTGATCTGATGAGTTCTGAGTTTTCACGAGAAAGGCTCTACCATGGCGTGTGATACGGTCGACGGTCGAAGAATTGCAATTTTTCGCTCTTTTCTCTAAGAAAATATAATCGGGGGAAGCTGTGGTGGTGGGATGTGAGACACAACAATATTGGTGATTTGTCCTGAAGTAAAATACACGTAAATGTTGTTGAGGGTGGCTCGAATCATACCACCTCTCTTTATTATTTCATTGAAAACTATACCAATTGTTAGCTGCTTTCTTTTCCTAACAATCGTACTCTGATGAAGCCCTGCAAAAGCTTCATTCATGATTCATGTGGTTGGCTCGATCTCAACCTCATCAATCTTCCCCCCTCATGTATAATTAATTTACTTGTACGTTGTCCATTCATTCTCCTATAGTCCCATTTATAGGGTTTATATAAATTTATACGTACAGCTAACTACATAAAGAAGTAATTATGCCGTGGTCTTTGAGTTTGAGTATCTTCTAAGTCTGAATGATCAAAAATGACGGCAAAGAACAAGAAGAGAAAGTTGTGAGAAGCTTAATTTGGTCGACAACTGTGTTTATATGTAAATATGGAATTTTTAAGTGCAAGTATACATTTGTGTGTTTGTAAGAAATGAATAACACTAGTAAATTACTATAGTCTAGATTGAAAAAGGTTTAACTTTTGTATTATAGACTAGTTTGCCCCACTCCCATGCATGACAAATCTATTTTTGTTCATATAACAAATTTCTTTTGACACACGGTTCATATAACATATTAAGTAAATGTAATCAAATGAAGACATTGAGTACGTATAATCAGAATTGCATGGAACTTTATCTATGATTTTGAAAAAGCATATTGATGCTTGTGTTAATTCACTTACACATGCACTTGCAATTCTAAAGTCTGGTGTTCTACTTGCAGAAAGTCTTCATATAAAAGAATTATCACCCATGATATTTCATATATAAATGGCTAATTTATTATTTTGGTATCTCACTTTTGAAAACTATTACTTTGGTATCTTACATCTAATTTCTACTTAAAATTAATACATGCCGTTAGTAACACCGTTAACCTATTGAAAAAGTATTGAAATTATGTCAATTTTTAAGAGAAGAAAAAATAAAAAATAAAAAATAAATAGAAAAAGAAAAAGAAAACAAAAACTAGAAGAAGAAAAAACAAAAGAAATTGAGACCCCTTAAAATTTGATATTTTTTTAATAAGTTGACGGTGTAATAATGGTAAGTATTGATCCTTGGTAGAAATTTAAATATGAGGTACTGAAATGATAATTTTTTAAAATAGGGATACTGAAATGATGATTGACCAATTTGTAAAGTAACACTCATGATAAAAACTCTATAATATATGTTTGCCCCATAATCAGTTCAATAACCACCCATTACCAGCGTACTAATTGGCTATAAAACTAATATATAGTGATTACTTATTGTGTTTATGGAGGATCATATCATGACAGAGATGACTGCTCTAATACGTACTCATGTTTGTTTATATAGCTAGAAGCATCCCTTCAATATAATCGACAATTATTCGATGTAATAATTTTGTCTCAGTTGTTGGATCATGGATATGCAGTCACACTCTCCATCAAACGTAAGTATTAGAAAAAATATTTTAGTCGACGAAAATAATCAAAACAGGTCGACGATTTTTTTTTTCGTCGGCTATACTATATTTTAATCGATGAAGAAAAGTTGTCTTCGGCTAAATTTTAGTCGATGAGAAAAAAATGTCGTCATCTTTAGTTGAAAAAAATCATTGGCTAAAAGTGTGACTTTAGCCGACGACTGGGACATATGTCGGCGGCTTTAGTTAAAAAAATCGTCGGCTAAAGTATATCCGACGACTGGGACAAGTGTTGTCGGCTATACTTTAGTCGACGATTTTTTTTAATTGTATTTTTGTCGGCTATACTTTAGCCGGCAATTTTTTTTGTGTCGTCGGCTAAAGTTCTCGGGTTTAAATTGATATGTTTCATCCCATCTGCGGTGTCTCGGTGTCTCTCAAAACCCAATAATCTCCCTCTCTGTCCGCCGCCCAACCGCCTGTCACCGCCGTCACCGACTAGAAATCTCTCGGGTAAAGTTTAAAATTTGAGATTTATTTTAGAATTTAGGGTTTATGTGAAATTGTGTTTGTTAATGAAAATGTGTTTTGTTTTCATTTTAGGTGTTGTTGGCTATTGTGGAATTGACAGATTCTGAATTTCTATTCCCAGAACCTAGGTTCGGGGAATAGAAATTCAAAATCTGCAGTTTTTTTTTCCAGAAAAATGCAAACTTTAGCCGATGATATACAAAGACTTAAGTCGACAATTTATAAAGATTTTCGTCGGCAAAAATCTAAAAAAGTCAAAAAAGTCGTCGGCTAAAATAATTAATGACCGACAACTTTTAGCCGACGACACTTTAGTTGACGAAAGTTCGTCGACTTTTACTTTAGCCGACAAAAAAATTTAACAGGCCGACGAATTTTTTTTTCGACTAAAATATTTTTTCCGGTGATGCGTATTATTGTCAATAATTTTGTCTCAGATATGTCAACTCCTTCATATAATAGACGTCTTCCTGCAGCAAATATGACTCTTCTTACTAGCTCTTTTCACCTACTCATGCATGCAGTCATCTTAGTTCAAAAGTATAAGTAATATGGCATGAGTATCTTCAAATTAAAGTCTATATTCACAAAAATCCGATCGACATATACTTGCGGATGAAAAGGAAAAAAAAGTTCTTATTCAGTAAGATAAAAGATTTAGCGATGTGATAGACTTTCTACGACGCATTCAACTCTCTACAATATATAATTTATATTGCATTTGTATTTGTATTTCAACTATAATTAATCTAGTTTATATATATAATCTCGTACTCCCCTTATATGTAAATCTAAACTTCTTTTAGAATTTCATCCATATTAATCATATAAACTATACTTGAGCGAGCCTCGAGCAAATGAATGAAAAAAATATGTGTCCCTTATATATATGTATGAATAGTTTGTGGTACATGCATTGACTTTGAAATCTTGATCGATCAAGATGATATTCAAATTAAACACATGCATTCGCATGTAATTAACATGCATGTAGAAGATTCCATTAGGGGGTCGGTAAAAAGCTCGGCCCTGTTCATGTATTATAGCCAGTACGGGTGGGGCCTCAACAACATTTTAATATTTGCGGGTCAGGCCGGGCCGGGCTTTATCTTTTATATAAGGATCTGGGCCCGGCCCATTCAAGCGGGATTTGTGGGCCTTTGCGGGTTTTTACGGGCCGGGCCTATCGGGCTTTAATTATTAAAAAATTAAGACATTTCAAAATAAACGTAACCTTCATCCATGCACCGGGGTTTAAACGTACTCCGACGAATCTAAATTTTACGTACGGTGTTTATCACTATAAGATGGACCTTTCTACATGTCCTCGTTTATCATTAAAACATATTTAATTCTCATATTGCTTGAATTCTCCATATGTATATTAATATTTTTACGTTTGTTCCTTTGTTATATGGAATGAAATACTTTTGTGAAACTTAATCGGACATGTTTAATTATTTTATAAAATTAACCGTTGGATTGATTGGTTAGAATATTATAACCATGCCTTTAAAATTTTATAAATTTTGGACTTGATTTAGACATCGATCCATGTATTTCGCCAAATGTGACCGTAGTACTCTTACAACTAAAACGGAAATTACCCCTCCCGAAAATAATTTTTTAACATCAAATTTTGGACACATATTCTTATGGAATACATATCTATCTCATAGTGTCAAAAAATTGATTTATCTACTCCCCCCATAAGAAAATAAGGAAAATAAGATGAGTGTATTTTAGTGTTTTCACAAATTTTGTTTAACTGTATTGACCGGGATCCAAATGTACTTCGATTAGGCTAATTTTTACGTACGGTGTCTTTTATTGCAAGGTGAACTATTATATATGGCATTCTTTATTGTTAAAACATTTTTAATTCTTATATTGCTTGAATTCTCTATATGCACACTAATGTTCTTACCTTTATTCCTTGGTTATATGGGTTGAAAGACCTTTGTGAAATGCAATCGATCATGTATCATCATTTTACAAAACTGACTGTCAGATTGGTTGTTCATAATATTCTAAGTATGCTGTTAAAATTTTATAAATTTTGGACTTGATTTAGACCTACGTACATCTATGAGTTTCGCTAAATGTGACCGTAGTACCCTTACAACTAAAACGTAAATTACCCATCCCTAAAGGAATTTTTTAAGATCAAAATTTTAACACACATTCTTGTAAATTACATATCTATCTCATAGTGTCAAAAAAATTGACATAAAAATTTGATTTATCTAGTTTCTCCATAGAAAAATAAGCAATATATAAGAGAAGGGTATTGATGTCATTTCACACACTCTCGATTAAACTCTCACCATCGAAAAATTACAAGATCTAATCTGAACCATCTATTATATTTACTGTTTTACTGTGTAAGGTAAATCGATAAAAAAAATTACAATGAAACTCTAAACCCTAATTTACTCTAAACCTCAAAATTCCTAAAACCTAAACCCTAACTTACTCTAAACCTCAAAATTCCTAAATCTTAACTTACCCTAAATCTCAATCCCCTAAACCCTAACTTACCCTAAATCTAAACTCTAACTTATCCTAAACTCTAAACAATGATTTAATAGTAAAATAGATACACAAATATAACTATATATATATGGAATTCCAATATTTGATCAATATATGTATATGTAATATATTAATATAGACATACAAAAATATAAAATATATATCTATATAGTACTAGTCACTATATTATATATATAAGTGTAGGTATAATGATATATGTACTACTATCTTATATATATAAAAAATTGCGGGTTTTGACAGGCCGGGCCTAACGGGCCTTGACGGGTTTTTGGCGGGCCGGGCCGGGCTTTAGATCTCTAAACTAAGTTCGGCCCACCAACCACCTTGGCGGGCTTTTGCGGACTTTTTTTCGGGCCGGGCTTTTAGCCCACGGGCTTCCGGGTCTCCACCGACTCACGAGGCCCACGGGCCAAATGATGACCCCTAATTTCCATGTACATGTTCATTAAAACAGGTATATATATATATCACTATATCCTATAGCTAGTAGTAGTTTGTTCCTATCATTGTTTATATAGAGAGAGAGAGAGAGAGAGAGAGAGAGAGAGAGAGAGAGAGAGAGAGAGAGAGAGAGAGAGAGAGAGAGAGAGAGAGAGAGAGAGAGAGAGAGAGAGAGAGAGAGAGAGAGAGAGAGAGATGCATACCGGCATGTCATGTAGTCAAATAACTCAAATGTGTGATCGACTGACAAAACTACCATAGAAAGCTCGATCCATACGGGATGCCAGCTTATTGTACGTCTCTGTCTATATGTTAGACGCGCTTGAACCATCCCTATCCCTATAGGCTATAGTTGTTGGTTAGGGATGTATATATAACCAAATTTGGTCTTACATTTAAGTCTTGTTTGGTTCATAGATTATGGAAAAGGAAAAATTAAATCAAACAATTATTGCAACTTTCTTCAATTATTTGAGATATAGAGGGAGAAGAAATACTTTTATGAAAAAAGAGCGTCTCTCTCTCTCCTCATTCTCCTTCTGTGAGAAACCAAGGAGCGGCGACAATAGTTTTTCTTTTCGTCCGGTAGCGACTTGCGGAGGCAGGTCTCATGACTCGTTCTTTGTCGTTGCTTTGCTGTCGAATGGGGAATTAAGGCATGAGATGTTCTGAGGGATAGATCTGATTCTTTGGCTTTGCTTGTTCTTTATTGGTTGCCCCAATGGTGCGGCGACATGGGTGGTCGAACTGCGGTATGAGAGTGGTTATGGAGGAGGTGAGTCGTGTTTGTATTGTGGTTAGGACTTCGTGCAGGTTTGCTGGGTGGTGGGACGAGGGTCACGGTGACAGTCACAAGGGGGATGTCTTGGGCGGCGGATTGACCAAGGGCTGCTCGAATACTGGATGTGGTGGTGTTGCTAGGGTTTCCACGGGAGTGTGCAATTAGTCAAGGATTGGATCTTTTTTTTTTGGGCTTCTCATTTGGGCCTGTTAAGTTTATGCTAGATTTTTAGTTAATTTTTTTAGCCAATTACGTTTATGATCTCTTATGTAGAATTCTTGAGTCAGGTACTGTTAGTATCGGGGAATATTTGCTTCTTTTTGGGACTGTAACTCATGGATATGATATACCTACCACAATTGAGTGCTTATGAGTATGTTCATCTCTTTTTATGTGTTTTTCTTCTGTCCTAGGAATTTCGAGATGTAAGTTCGAGAATGTTCGAGGTTAGCGTTTTAAAGAGTAGTATTGGCTCTAATTAATTTCTTTTTCTCTTAATTAGAGTTATGATTATTTGTCAGCTGTATACACTGTTCTAAAAGGCGACCTAGGCGACCGCCTAGGCGATGCCTAGGTGCTAGGTGAAGCTAAATGAGGGAATAAACTCTCTGGGCGGGATAGGCGCTCTCAGACGTTTCTGGGCGGGGTAGGCGCTCTCAGGCGCTCCTGGGCGAGCCTAGGCAATGCTGGGCATGAAAATAATAATAATTTAAAACTCAAATAATTTGAAATTTGAGATTATTACTCTATATTATATATTTTTGTATGGAGATTATGACAATTTAAACTATATTTATTGCTAATTTTATTATATAAGTGTTTTAAATATTCATTATTTCACATATATATGTATTGAATTAATACCGCCTTTAAGTCGCCTAGAAAACGCCTAATTCCGATTAATCCACGTCTAGCCACCTAGGCGTTAGAAGGTATATTCACCGTCTAGGGTCGCCTGGCGTTTTTTAGAACCTTGGCTGTATATGTACTATTCAGGTCAGGAAGATTTTAAAGATCTCTTCTTTTATCGAAAAAAGAAATACTTTTAGGAAGAGATTAGAGATACGAATGCACAAGCCAAGAAAGCTCTCTAGGAACTAAACTTCATTAAGTACAGATCGACGAGATTGCATGCTGCAAACGAGAAATTCAAATTGAGTCAAAAATTTTGACTCATAATCATGCAATCAGACATAACGTACATCAGTGCCCGTTCCACAGCTAGCAATTTGTTCGTTTTTGTTTACATATTAATTGCATGCTTCGTCACTTGCACAAAACTTATCACAAGATAAGCACTTGACTGACTTGAGCACAGCTAAATCTCCATCTAAACGTATGTAGAGAGAGATGCATTTCCTCGTGAAGACCACGAAATCTGTTCAAACCTAGTCTTATAACGGTGCATGCGTTTCTAAGCGTTTTGTAAGATTGTTTCAAACCTAGTCTTATAACGGCTGTAAATCGAACTGATTTAAGCGAGACCTCAGTAAGAAAGTTTATCTCATCCACATCCATTCCATTTCTCTCGTTGTTTCAGACAAAAATGAAGTCTTGTTTCCCTCTGCTTATAGTTATACTCTTGGTTTTCTATAATGGTATGTAATTTTGACGTCCCGGCCCCTGGTCCTCGATCTTTCCGTTGTAGACTTTTGGTTCGATATTTTTTTAACATGATAACTGGCACTAAATTGATTCTTAATTGGTTGGCATGGTGATCGAGATTAGGTCCACTTGGAGGAGATGCAGAAACATGCCCGGAGAAGTATGTTATCCATATGATAAACTGCTCGAAAGAGCAGTGTATTATAGCCTGCAATCTCAAATTTCACCAAAGCATCAATGGTGCTTGCATGGATGGCAACAAAAACTGCTGCTGTGTCGACCCAACCATATAAAGATCAATCATTATTCATTAAGCTGCAGCGTACTCCTGGATCATTTTCTTTTCTTGTCTTTGTTTTTATGGGGAGGTTTTGGTTATCGTCCCCCTCTCCAAGCCTAGCTATTTGTATTTAATTTTCTTTTCATCAATAAATTTGGGTTAAAGGACCGGCGGTAGGTTCGCAGTAGTGATGACCCACTTTCGTTCAGGATTCTGGATGGGCACTTGAAATCCTAATTTGGTTGTCACTAAAGAGTTAATATCGCTTAATTCTTTACATATTATCTTTAGAAAAAAACGTGCTCCTGAATCTCGATCTACCCACCTCCGAAAAAGAAAATGAAACTGAATGACCCATCAGAGTCTTTCTCCATTTGACCCCATTCCGAACATTTAAAGCATGTGGTAAGTCTTGAGCAATAAATAATAATCACCATGATGAACATCGTTCCCTCTCCTGCTGCATGCTCCTCCTATATATATATATATATATATATATATATATATATAAAGGAGAGCCCTATTTATATTTATATATATATCTATATACAGTCCCTTTCTACTTAAATATTTTTTTTTTGTCATTTTCAGGTATAAGATATTATACCAATTTTTTAGTCATATTCTATCATCTCCATTGTTCATATTTTAGGTCATAATATGTAAATCAACCCTGTAAATTTTCAGCCAAAATGGTGATCGTTAAAATATTCAAAACTGCAATTGAAGTTCATAAGTATGAACGGTTCAAGTTTGACAGATTTGGTCCGTCCATTGATTTATACTAGTTCGATACCTTAACGATCACAATTTTGGCTGAAAATTTATAAGAACGATCTACTCATATAAACCTAGTAGTTGAACGGTGGAGATGGTAAAATATGATAAAAAAGTTTACATAATGCCCTATACCTGAAAATGATCAAAAAAAGGTATACCTTAATGGAAGGGTTATATATATATATCACTACCAGAATATCTGTCTTAGTTCGTCATTTATGATGCAAATTTTGTTGTCTAAAAACTTACACGGCGAAGTATTCGTCACCTAAGATTCGTCGTCTAAGCCTCGTCGCGATAGATCTTAAACGACGAAAAAATAGTATTCGTCGTCTTAATAGTTTCTTACATGACGAATACAGTTTCGTTGTTTAAAACTCCAGACTAAGAAAGTTATCAAGCTTAAACGATGAAATTTATCATCGCAAAAACATAACTTAGACGACGAAAATAAACTAGACGACGAAATGAAAATAATTTGTCGTCTAGAATACTCTTTTAAATGACGAAACTGTTATCGTTTTTATTGTCTAATAGTTTTATTTAGACGACGAATTATTTTCATTTCGTCGTCTTAGACATTAAATTAATAATTTTTTTATTATAAATTTTAGAATATTTAATAAACATAATATTGATTAAAATATCTACATAATAGCCGATATCTACATTATCCACAAAATAACCGATATCTACACCGGTGTTTGGACCTCCCAATCCCGCTACCATCGTCATTGTCGTTGTGGTCTCGATTCGTGAATGCTGAAATAGCACATACGAACTGCAAGCAGGCGGCTGTAAGCCCATTTATAACATCATATCTCGAATCTGTGCCTCGGTCGCCTCCTGCATCTCTCGAAGACGCTCTTCGTACCGCATTCTCTCTTCTAGAATACGCGCCTCAGCCCACTCATCGATCCCTCTTGAACGAGCTCAGGAGGTGGAAGTCGATGACTGGTTCAAATCTCAAACGCTAGGTCGGATTCCAAGCACCTTATCAAACATCGAGATTTGCGTAGGTACGTCTAGTGGAGGGAGCTCTTTGCGTGCAGTGTTCGGGTATTGTGCCGCCCTCTCGGCCAATGCTTCCTCAGCGAACTGCGTTATCTTCTCCTACAATAAAATAAACAATTGAAAATTAAACTAAACTTGACTAACATGGATAATTCTACCGAAAATTTGACATAATTTTTCATAAAAATAAACGCAACCAAAAACCTGAGAACATATAAAGTTGAACCATTCTAGCACAAGAAATAGCTGCATTCTCAATATAGCATCAAACAACCCCATAATTGTATTTCAATGCTCAGTAAACACTATTGTGGCAATGAGACCAATAACGGAAACAAATTAAATTTTAATAAAACAAACAATGCACATAAAGTAAATTTCATCTGGTCACTATCTACTCTAACCTATGTGCATACCAGGAAGATGCTTATAAGGTTATGACGCATAAACATTCACACAAAAAAGTTAATTTCCGGTTGTTTCAAATTTAGTGGTTACTTACAACATTCAAAATATCCTTCTCTTCTCCGAGCCTCACGTACGCATCTTTGTACGCGTCTAAGAACGACACCTGCGAACTTTTCTCCATATGTTCCATGACCAGGTAGCCGACCGGAGTTGAGCCAGAATGGTGGTTCTTATCCTTCTTATTCTGGTCGATTGTGTTCGCATCCGACCTTGTCTATTACAGGAAACAGGAAGAAACAATTGAATAATAATAAATTATTCACATAATAGACTTTCTATTCGATATTTTAGACATTACCTTAAACTTTTCGCTCTGGAAGTGCTGGACCAACCATTGTCATTCGTCTTTCCGATTCTTGAACTCGGCAGTGGTAGGGGACCTGAACTCTTTATAAATGTTGTGCAATGTGTGCTTCCATTCGGCATAGATTTTTGTAGCTCGCCCCTCAATGAACTGAAACATCTCCGGAGACTCTGAAAAATCAAAGTGTACATACAAAAAATATGAAGAGGCATTATATATATATTATAACTGCTAAATATTTACATTAAATAAAATATATTTAAATTGAAAGACACATAACGAGAGATAGCGGTACACTTTATTTCTCTCGGTCTGTGGGAGCTCCTTCCATACTGGCGCCTTTATTTCTACCTTACTTTGTATGTCGGTCCCACTTGCAGTCTCAAAAATGGTTAGGCTATGTCCTAGATGAAAAATATATTCATTATAAGATGATACGTATAGTCATGTCCTTATATGATTGGCAGCCAACGAGGACTTAGACGACGAATATCTACAGTTTTCATCGTCTCAAATACATTTAGGAGACAAAAATAAACATATTCATCGTCCAAGTGATCACATTTTAGGGGTCGGGGTTTAGGGTTTAAGGTTAGGGTTTATATTAAGTGATCGACGACGAAATATGTGCATTTCGTCGTCTAAGAAAATACTTAGGAGATGAAAGTAACAGATTCATCGTCTAAAAATTTGATGGATCGAAATTTTTTTTGATGGGTCGAAGGTATGGCTCTGCCCGTACTGAATAAAATCTACCATGGATCGAGAAAATTCCTCGATGGGTCAAAGGAAATTTTCATAAAATTATTGGTATTTTGTCTTAGACGACGATATTTGATGTTTTCGTCGTCTAAGTGTCTCCTTAGATGACAAAAATACCATGTTTCATCTTCTAAACGTTCATCTAAAATAGAAAAGAACCTTTGTTTTTTTTAAATCATTCTTGTATTGCTTGAAACAGTCATTCATTCGTGCTTGAAACACTTAAAATCATTCTTATGTATCCAAATCATATCGATCAATAATTAATTTTAATTAACTCGATCGATCAACTCACGATATTAATAATTAGTTAGAATTGTTACAAATCTAAAAAAAATAAGACTTTAATCGAACAAATTATTAAAAATATGTATGAGAGGCATCATTCACTTTCATAACCTATGTCATCTTCATCATCCTCACCGGCACCTGAGTCTTCCTCCTGATATAAGTCCTCATCATCCTCAGGCTCCTCTTCATCCTTATCATTGTTCTCTATTTCCTGGAGTTCAGTCCAGTTAAGCAGCCTTGAATCAAGTTCAAGTGTATTAGGGTCTTCGTTCATGCGTATAAGAGTTATGTCTGGTAAGTCAGAAATATCAGGCTCTTGATATGGATCACTGACATCATTCCTGTCACGTTGTTCTGTATCAGACCTCCTCTCAAGTAGTGTTGCGCTCCATATATTTTGGTGACAGATATGGTTAACTACTTTCCAACCACCACCCTCATTCGAATCATCCAGACAGAATATCTACTTAACTAAGGTGACAAGAGTGAATGACTCATCATTGTACAAGCTTGTGTTTGTATTTACCGATAACAAGCCAAGATCCTTCTTCGTACTATTTCGTCTGTTTGGATCAGTATTGAACCATTTACATTTGAAAAGTACGACAAACATTCCATTCCCATATATTAATTTAATGACGTTGACAAGAACCTCGTAGTATAAATCGTCATCTTCTCCCACTGAGATCCCACAGTTTTGTGTTCTCTTTCCTTCATCTCAATCTAATGTTAGAAACCTAACCCCGATCACAACACATGCAGAATAAATCTCATATCTTTGTGGCTTACTGGCCAAATTGTGCAACGCCGGTGTGTACCACCCATTGTGGTTACATTTTTTCAGTGTTGTCATCTGCAAAATTTTGAACAAGTTAAATAAGAAGATTATGAAACACTTGTGTACAGTTATTGATATTATTTACCATATATATATACACATACCCATTTGAGGAAATAATCCGAGAACAACCTCTTATGATGTGCAAACAACTATTTAGGAGTAAGGTGTGGATCAAGTTTCTGAAGCGCCAACAAATGATCTTTCATGAAATGGTCGACCTCGTCACAGTCCTGCAACACTACATAATGTGCCTCAATGAGTTACTCTTCTTTTAATCTTTCTGAAATTTGGTGTACTGGGCCAAACACTGGTACAACATCTGTGATGACATAAAGATTGTAGCGATCAAGTGTATTGGAGGAGTCTGAAAGGCTTGGCTCGACGATATCTTTGAGATACAAGTTGCAGTAGGTCACACACTCATGTCTAATGTATGTTTCTGCTATAGACCTTTCCGGGCTAGAGCAATTTTTAACATATCCTTTTATACTGTCTGAGTTGTCTGCAAAATTGTGCTGAAATCAATATGTAATCCATAAGTAGTGGTGCAACATTCAATAGATAATATACATTTTCTGAGGATACATCAAAGTGTAGTGTACCGGACCAGATAACAACAGTTGTTTTGGAAGGTGGACCATTAGGTGAATCATGACGTCAAAGAAAGCAGGGGGAAATCCTCTATAATTTGCAAAGAATGTAGACAATCTCTTATTTCAATTCGACCACATCCGACTTCTTCAGCTCTCTGGCACATAACTTCTGCCACCACCTGGACAACGATACTAACAGCTCCACCATGTCACGATGCAAATATGGTCGAATTACCACTAGAAGAAGACGTTGCATCATAACTTGACAGTTATGAGTCTTGTAGACTCGAGAATTTTCTATTCCACACTTTTATACAATGAGATATATTTCTTGCATAGTTGGATGGATACCTCACACCACGAAACTAGGCGAACACTTTCTTCTTAATAGGCTTCGTTGTGTAAAGTGTCATAGGTATCTCGGGTCTGCCTGATCTCGACTTCTTTAACCTCAAGTGATGACGTATTTTCAAGCGTTGCAAATCTTGACGCGCTTTAAGAGTGTCCTTATTCTTCTTATCAATACTGAGAATTGTTCCCACTACGCTGTCGAATACATTCTTCTCAATGTGCATGACGCCTAGGTTTTTCCTGAGTTTTAACTTCGACCAGTAAGACAGTTCAAAGAAGATACTCATGTGACTCCAATACATAAGATCTTAGGCAATCAAAGGATTGTTGGCCATCACAAGTGGATACTTGCTCATCACTCTAAAATCAACATATTGGAGCCTTTGGAAAATCTCATCACCAGACCATTCTCAAGGTTTTAGACCATTCTCTTTTGTCTCGTCGAAACTCGCCTTATCCAATCTCCATTGGTGATCCTTAGGAAGTCATCTACGGTGACCCAAGTAACATACCTTTCCCGCGTGATAGCTAGAGTTGATGTCGTCTAAGTAGATAGGACAAGCCTTGTACCCTTTAGTCCTGCAAGACGCTAACATTTCATAAGCAAGAAAATTGCTAATGGTCCACATCACTGCTGCTCTCATGATGAATGAAGTTTTAGTGTATCTGTCCCAAATTTGCATGCCAAATTCTCACACCTCCTTCGACTCTTCAATCAAAGGTCTCATAAACACATCAAAACACTTTCCAGGCGAGTAAGGACCCCGAAATTAACAAAGTAATGAAATGAAATTTCTTTCTCATACACATCTAGGGAAGCAGGTTGTACGGTATGACAATAACAAGCCAAGTATTGTACGTCCCATCATTATAAAGGTTGAACCCGTATGTAGAAAGTCCTAGTGTAATACCCCGAAAATTAGTATATAATTTAGATTACTATGACTCGAATTTTCCATAATTTAGTTTTAACCTTATAACCTTATAACCTACATATAATTATATATTTTTGAATATATTATAAAGTGGCCAAAACAAATCAGATTTCTCACCCATATTACTATTCTTTTACAAGTGGGACATTTACCCTAAATTTAGGTTATCATTCCTTATCAACTTGCCTTGCAAAGTCAATAAAAATAGATATAAATTTATTTCTTATGTCTCCTTTCATTCCTATATTAAACACTCTTGAGTTCAATTTTATTTTGCACCACTTCAAACTTGCTCTTATGTACAGATTTGAAGTCCTCCCAAAGTTGCAATGCAACTCTCCTAAAATCTCACACCAAACAATCTTTCTTCCAAACATTTTAGTAGCTGTTGCCTTTGCTTCAAGATGGTCACTTAACTTAATCAAATACCTCATTTACCTACTGCAATTCTTGAGTAAGTACATGAGTACATTCCTATACTTCTTTATCTTTAGGATTACATCAAAGTGCATGGCTAAGAATAAAAGGGAAATAATAAGCCTTAGTATAAATTTAATATTTTCGTTAATGTTAAAATTTTAATTAGTTAAATGTTTTTATATATTTATATTCTACACACAAATTTATTCAACTTTGGCTTTTGAATCACTCAAAAAGGTTAAGTAATGAGAAAGTTATGGCTAAAACAAGTTTTGCTAATCTTTTTCTTAATCTTGTTAGAAAACTCTTAAGATGCTTTTAACTTGAAATATTTATATCTCACTCATTTATTAACCAAACATTTAGTTTTCTTTATATCCAAATGAAGCTTAGGAGTTCAACTATCAATCTGGAAAGTTTGAAAGACATTGGTTAATACTTGCTAACTAATTAATTCGTGCAAATGTGCTTAATACCAAGTGTAACCATTTCTGGATAGCTGTTAAACATCTTTGTTTCTGGACTTAAGAACTCCCTATTGGATTTTATGACTGTTTCCATTGGATTCATCTTGAAAAAAACGCTTTGAGATGATGTACTTACTTCTTTAATTTGGACATAATTTGGATTAAATATAAAACGGGTCAAATGGAGAATTTCGGGCGGACTACTGCTGAATGATAATTTTGATCCAATGATTAATAAATTTTATCTTTTGTACTTTTACTTTGAGTTCATTTATTTACTCGCACTATTTAGTTCTTATGTTTGATTTGGACTAATGGATGATTTCGGACGGACTACCGCTGAATGAAACTTTTGGATCGATGAGAACTAATTTTATTCCTTGTACTTTCATTTCAAGTTTATTTAATCGCTTATTTAATTTCAATTATAATCTGGGACAAATGGAAGATTTTGTGCGGACTACCGCCAAATGAAACTTTTAGACAAAAATTGTTAACTATCTAAATGCGTTTAAGTTTGATCATCCTTTCTTTGCGAATTCTATTACGTATATATTTATTACAAGGTTATGATATAAATATATACTCTATGATCTATATAGATATAGTCTTAACTGAAGACTTGTTTGTGATCGTTATGGTTGAGGTGTGAAGTTGAGTGCATAGTATGAATTAACTCGTGCTTAAGTGTATTGCTAGTAAATTGTTTTATTATTGTGGGAGTTAGCCAAGGGCCTTAGTCCCATACAGATAGTGCACTATTATACTCTAAGGAATAAAGTGTGTCAAACCGAGAGTATACATGCTTTGGCAGGTAGTCTTAGAATGCTGTGGCTTTACATGTGTGTTGGTATTGTGAGACTAAGCACATGATTTTTTAGTAATTACCTATTAAACCAAAAGAATTCACTTCAGAAGTATTGGCGTGTTTGTGTGTAGATGTGCATTTGTGCAAGGACGTATATTATATATACTTATATGTATATATCATAAAGATGCAAGTGTAAGTATGAAAGAACATAACCGATTTTGATTATTCCACCTTTTTTGAATTAGTTGTTCGGTTTGATGTTTCTTAGAGATAATCTAGTATATGCTTGTAAGCTTTACTTACTGGTTCGGTGTGACTAATGATACTACACCTTTATATTTTCAGGTAATGAGTAGAATGCTTGGGAAAAATGGGATGCGTCGCCTACTAAATAAACAAATTATTTTCTACTTGCTTTTAGTTTCAATAAATATAATGACTATTATTTTCTTAAACTCTGGTCTTGTAATATTAATGTTTTCACTTTTTAATAATGTATTATTCAGACATCTTAACTTTTGAAATTATTTGGGTTTCTTATTCACATCACAAATCCTAAAACTATATTTCAGTATAATATTGGCCCTAGGTTTGGGGGTGTGACACCTAGACTGACATTTAGAACTTCTGATACGAAGTTTGTAAACGTCATGTCAAAAGATTTAAAAGCCTCCCCATCTGCGGGGTGTCTAAGAAAATCGTCATCTAACTTCTTTTCACCATGCCATGTCATTGCCTTAGCTGTGTATGGAGACATGTATAATCGCTTCAATCTAGGAATCAAGGGGAAATGGCGAAGCACTTTTCAAGGAACATTTTTCTTCTTATTCTTCTTCTTGAGGTTCCATCTCGACTCGCCGCAAACCGGCCAGTGCTGGAGGTCTGCGTGTTCTTTATAAAACAAGTTTCACAACTATTTTTGCAGACGTTGATTTTCATGGATGAAAGACCAAGGTCGTTCAAGATCATTTTTACCTTATAATAACTATCGGGAAGTTTGTGATCATCTAGAAATAACTTACATATATATATGTTGCTGGACATTGTCAAACGCTGCATTCGACATTTTGTTCTTCACTTTATACCACATTTCCTCTATTATGGCACTCAAAATAGTCTCTTTACTCTGTGGGTGCAACGGTATCTGGGCTTCCAGTAGAAGCTTGTTGTACTTATCGTAATTAGTGGATCTCAGGAAGTTAGAAGCTGGAGGGGTTGTCTCATGGTTGGGAGTATCGTAATATCCCTTTTCAAACTCGTTCCACTTGAATTATAAGACGAAAATGCATCGTGCACAAGTTCCATAACAAGGTTTGGAGAAGGCTTGTCAGTATCTCTGGATGAGGCACTTGGGTACCCTGATATGAATTCTGCCATTGTAGTTTCAACATTAGTCTCTGATTCTTCAGCGTGTTCGATCCATGAAGTGTACTCCCATATTTGTGTTTAGACAAGTGTTAGAACATTTGTGGAGCTGTCAGATACTCTGAGTTACGACATCTCCTGCACGAACACATGTAACATGTCTTTCCTCGATCATGTTCAATTGCAAAATGCATAAAGTCATAAATTTCCTGTATATACTTTGGATCATATCTTCCCAACATTAACCATCTCTTGTCAGTATTCTGCATGAGTTGTAATGAGCGAAACAATAAATTGTCCAAATATGTTTAGAGTCATATTCATGCATTATTCAAGAACCTATATAGCTATTTTTGCCACATTTCAAAAACCTAGATAGCTAATTTTGAGACTGGAATTCATTCACCAGTAAACTTCAAAATATACCCTAATATTTGAAAAATTTTCAAAGAAATGAGTATATAAAAACACTAATCAATATAAGAAGACTCGGAAATGATTTAAGAGACCTCAATTGAAGGTTTTTCGTTAGAGATCGAAAAATCGCCGAAAGAGGTGTTGAGATAGTGTTTGAGGGGTTGTGAGAAGACAAGGGTTCGATCTAAAATTGCCACTGACTCTTAATAATTGTTTCACTTAGATGACAAAAAATTTCGTCATCTAGGAATACTAATTCGTTGTCTAACTACTTTCTTAGAAGACGAAATTTGCGATGAATTTGATTTTTCGTCATTTAGAAGTAACTTAGACTATGAAAAATTAATTCGTCGTCTTAGATATTTTTTAGTCGACAAAATGACGACGAAACATATTTCCGTCGTTTAAGAAAGTTTAGACGACAAAAATATTAACTTAAGCGACGAAACATCTATTTGTCGCCTAAGTCTGGTTTAGACGACGAAACCGAAATTTTTTTGTCATCTAGTATTATGGCAGTGTGTGTTTATATATATATTTATATATATAGTTTCGAACAAAATTAACATATCCTTTTGATTAAAAAGCTGTACAGTTCTGATCACTGTTCTGTTTTTCAGAACAGTAAGAGTAACGTGAGATCGACTTGGACATTTTTTTTGTAGAAATCGATTATCGATCTGGTATGAATATCCAAGCAATGTAATACATTACTAGTTGCATGTTGAGTATCTTTAAAGTGAAAATACAAAATATCATGAGCAACGATATATAGTAATAGATGGTATTCACATTTCTCTCCAAAATCCAAAACTAAAAATTGATTATCACTATCCATGGATCTCTTATCTCTATAGCTAGCGGTAGCTGGTCGATTTATCGATTAAAGTACATGTATATATATATATTTAGAAACGTCTTTGATAATTAACATTCAAGTACTTAAGAGGCTTGAAGATCGAAGAACACAGCGTACGTACTCTCGAAAATTAAGACAGTAGGTGATCGACTACTTGCCCAATTAATTAAGGCCAATTAGAAGTAATAAACAAGACAGGCTTTAAGCTTCAAATCAACGCAGTAATGGTGTACAGTATATGTTTGAAAAATGTATACACTGTTTAAGATATATATATTTACGCTAGATTGTCGACTTCAAACCTTCGAATAATCTGATCAATTCACCATATCAACTCACGTACATGTAGAAGTATTGAGATTATATATGAACATATATACAAATGTGTATTGTATATGAACATATATACGAATGTGTATTGTACGTATTCCTATATATCATGCATGCAAGTAGTATGGAGAAGCAATACGGATTAGCTCCACGTACAAGTCCGGACTGTAGCTAGTCACTTTCGGTCAACAACTCGATCATTTTCTACTTGGATCATGATCAAATGTACCCAAAAGCTAGCCAATCTTATATTTGATGGTTTTCTAATTAAGATATGTGATGTTGAAGACATATTTATGTTGGCTATTCCTTGTAATTGGACAAAACAAAAATAGTTGAAGGATCATCAATGAAGATGTTGAAGATGTTGACATTGCCTATCTATCTCAATGGAAAACAAGTTGATCATTCATATTGCATAACATGTTTTCATTGAGGATAACACTCTAGGCATGCATCCCTGTTATTCTGGAACATTTTCATGTGTGATATTTAGCAGCTAAGGTTGTCTCTTTTTCCAGATTTTATGTGATTGGTATGCATGAAAGTTGACATTGAAAAAGCTGTTTTGAATTATGGAAGATTTCTTGAAGAAAGTTGCTTTTTGGTTCACATGTGATTTCTTGGGAAATCTGTTTTGCTTTACAGTTGGCATTGACTTTTGCCTTCTCTAAAAACTACTTTTGTGTGCAAAACGTGCTTCCTTCAGAAGCTGCTTGGTCTTTTCTGGTAGGGAGTGTGGAAAAGCTTTTCTATCCCTTAACACACTTTGTCTAAAATGGAAACCCTAGAGTTGACTTTGTGTGTTGTCTCTTAAGCTTGCTTTTGTCCTTCAAACTGATAACAACTGGTTTAGGTCTGCTGTAGGACAATTTAGGTCTGCTATAGGTTGGCTTTTGAGCTGTGTAGCACGTTCTCTTTGCTGTCAAAAGCTTCAGAGCTGTTTTGTCTATACAAAGGATTCCAAGGCAGTTTTGACTCCTTGGTTGAGTGATATTATTTTTGGGTGATTCTTTGAGAGCACAAAGTTGTGTAGTTTTCTCTCTTCTCTTCTCTTCCCCTTCTGTGTCTTTACTTGCTCTTTGTTGTGCATGAAAGTCATAGATTCTCAATCATAAAAACTGTTTTCAAAACCCATATGCATCCTTGCATAAGTGCATTCCATTGAGTTAGGTATAGAGATGCTCAACCCGAAGATGTAGATCAAGAAAATTTAACTTACAAATAGTTAAGATCTGAGTTGATGCTTCTAGATACTTTCCAAGGTGTAAACACATGAGTCAAGTAGTGTAGCTCTGTTTAGAACTGGTAGTCAGACTAGTTATGATAACATACAGGCTATGTATCCCCAGAGTACAAGAGTCTTGTAATTGTGTGTGTTACTTGATAGTGGAAATGTTTGTCCCTCAAGAGTTAGGGGCACGCAGTTTTAACCCTGGTTATAGGGTTTCTGCGTTAACAAAAACAACCTCGTATTATTCTTTACTTACTGCTTTTACAGTTCAAACACTCGTATCCTGTAATTCGGGATATGTTGTAATTATGCTATCCCCGAGTACAGTTTAAGCGAAAAAGTTGTAAAATGCTTATTCACCCCCCCCCTTTAGGACCTTCAGATGTGTAGGGTAGTACTATATGTGTGGTTATCGAGATGTTTGAGTACTCCGAGTTTCTCGGAGAACGATTGCGCCGAACCCTTGTGCCGTACGACCTAGGTTTTTGGTCGCACCTATGCCAACTTGTCCCGAGGGAAGTACTGTTCCTGAGGGGCGAGAGAGAATGTTGGTTTGTGGCAGATTGTGGGCGATGTCCGAGGAGACAAGTCGCTGAGATTCAGTGGATAACCAGGTCTTGCCGCAGGCATCTCAAGATCGGAAGACGGCGTCCTCGCCGAGCACGCCTCAAGCTTAAGGGTGTGCGAAGCTGTGAAGGCCAACACGTTGTAGAAGCGAGAGTGCAGCCCGGGGAGAGTGGGTAGCGATTTCTGTGCCGGCATGGGGTGGAGGATGTATAGGGATTGGTGGCGGTGCAATACCGGCAAGTTTCGGCGGGCTCTGGTGCAGTGTGGCGCAGGTCAGGCAACGATAGCTAGGGTTTTGCTCGGCATGGGCAGAAATTGAAACCTGGGTCTGGGCTACCTATGTTTGGGCCTGCGTCTGGTGTTCTTCAAATTGGATCATCACATTTGCTCAAACTTGGTTAGGGCTTGTTTCAAGGTGTGGGAGTTGGGAGCGTTTTGCTTACTGTAGAGGTGGTGGCTTACACAGTTAAGGAGTGGTGCGCCCGACCATTTTAATATAGTGCTACTCTGATTTATTTGTTTAAAATCACAAAATTGTGCTTCACAATAGTGATGTTATAGAATTTTGTTTTATTAGACCGAATAATTTAGTAACATTCTGTATTGTTATTATCTTTTAATAAAATTGACGTCACCTAAAAAAAATGTGATATGTCCACGGACCAATTGATTATTGCTTTGTATATACTTGTATTAGTTGTATATGCAGATTTGTTTTCTATAGGTATACATTATTTTCTGCAAATCTTGCGTGTGTAACAGTGTAAGACAGTATCAATAGAGACTCTCGATCACTCAAATAATAATGGGACCAACCTCCTTAGAATTTGCTCCTTAGAATTTGCTCCTCGAGTTAAACAAATGTCTAAGATAAGATGTGGCATGGACGTGAAGTCACAAGTCACAAGTCATAACTGTTCCTTTGAACGTACTAATTAAATATATCTTCAAGTTACAGGTGGTGTTTTGAAAAATAAAGGAGTCGTTGTATCAATGTGTAGTTCTCAACTATCTCTCACTTAAGTTGAGTACTAAATTAGTAAAGTAACTCTAATAGTTTCTAGTTTTTCTCCATTTTTTAAATTATTTTGGTTGTTTTGGATTTTTTAAACATATTTTTTAAAATAAGAAAAATAAGGAATATGATGAGAGATAAAATAATGTTCATTATATATACAACAAATTCTATATTTTTAGGGAAGAAGATTGGGATGATAAAATCGCAACATAGAGAATCTGTTAGAGTATGAGCGGAAAATGTATTATAAATTGTGTTTCTTTCTTCCCTCTAATAGAAAAATTATAAAGAACCTGTTAGGAATGCTCTAAGTAGTGACACATCATTGTTACACATAACACTTCCAAAACTTTGATATTAATCCAAGTCGAAGCCCAATTAAAAATTTTAAAAAAGTCACCCACAGAAACAGAACTTTCGCCGTGGTATCAAAATAATGCTCGAACTTTAAAAACTATCAAAGTGATGCCCAAACACTCAAAACTATATCTACGTGATGCCTACCGTCAATCTTCATCTATGATCAGTAAACTTTGCTGACGTGTCGTTTTTTTGTTTGAAAATATGGTAGAATAACTTTAATACCCTTACAGATTTTTTTGTTCAATTTTATTTCCTTTTTTTTCTTTCTGAACCTCTATCTCTTTCTCCAACGCCTCCAACCCTAGAGTCTAAATCCCAATCGAAAAAATCACGGCGAGCCTTTCCGAGCTCTGAAGACACCGCACTCTCGACCTCAGTTTCACATTTGAAATTTAACAAGAGTAGAAAGCTAACAACCCAAGAAAATCCAACAAGAGCAGCTAACAAGAATCTTCTACAATTCATATTTGAAATTCTCAAGGTCGTGGTCATTAGTTTGACATTCAACTACTGTTCTTCAATTAGTCTTTCTTGAATCATATCATCGAGTTCCTCTATAACTACTCTTTCCCTTTGTGAAGTCATCCGATGAGCCATACCTGTAATATTAGCCATGCTCTTCATCTACTACAATCTCACAAACCCTAATTACCCAGGACGACCATCAAACAATAAGACCCATCGAATTTAGAGAACCAGATTGCAAAAGAGCCATCTTTGTATCCGAATTCATCGACCCGGATAGAAAAAACCCATATCTTTCATCGAACATGTTGACCCAGAACAATGTTGAGAACAATTCTGATGATGATGCAGAGGCAGTGCCTCCTCTACCTAAATTGGTGTCTTTCTGTGAGAAAATGGATGTGATTGAGATAAGGAAAAAAGGTTGGAGGTGGGAGGCTATAGCGGCGAGGCTCGCAAGGGGTTGTGAGGCGGCGATTCAATTACCATCAAAACGGCTAGACACAAGGCCGAGCTCCAAGAAGAGGCGCCGAGCTTTGATGGTCGATGGTGAGGAACTAGGTGCGGATCGAGCTTGAGCCATGGGATAGCAAGCTTAAGCGAGCGTGTGAAGAGAAGAGGCATGACAAAAAATTACAGCGAGCAATAGGTGTCTTCACCGAAAATCAAAAAGGAGGAGGCGACAATAGGTTTGGGCGTCGCCGGGACTCACTACTTGTGATGACTCGACCCTTGTCGAGAATCGTCAAAATGATAATTATTCGAATAATTATAGTAAATGCTCGACTAAAATTAAACTCAGTCAAAGCAAGTTTAAAACCTTATCGACAAACTCAATCTGGTAATATGAACTTAGTGATCAAAGGAAAATTTAGTTCTCCGTCGCCCGCACCGCCACTGGCAGCGACACTAGTCACCACCGCCCACACACTGGTGTAGCGAAGCTTAATCGTATTTTTAACCTCACTAATACACTCGTAGAGTCAATACAATTCTAACCATATATAACTCAACTAGTTTTCAGAAATTTTTTCGATCAGACGCGCCGCCACATACGGTAGCGCATGGAGCCTACGCACCCCCTGCGACCACCTCCGACGACAGAGATTGGCAACTTGCTGGAAATCTCTCAATGAGATCAAGAATCTGTTCAACTACAGCGAGACCCAATTCGGCCGAAATCTGGCCGAAATCAATGTTGAATCCACAAAAACCTAACCTTGCCAGAAATTGATTCCAGTGACGAATCTCCACCCTTGAGCCACGATGGGTCTCGAGGCTCACCCATATCGACTCTGGAGGATGAGGGGATCAAAACCCCTCTATCTTTGCTCGCCAAAACCACCAGCAACCGCCGTGTCCGATGAAGGCTGAAATGAACACCGTACAAAATTGAAATCGATTTCGACGATTAAACCTTATCAAAAGCATCAACACACATAATAACACAATCACTATGTAAAACCCAGTTGATCAAGCCCCAAATTGACGCCAAAAAACACGCCGGCGACGACATCGAATCGAACCCGAAACCCTAACTTTTCTTACCTTTAATTCGGCCTCTATCGAGTTCCATCGCCGGAAATAAGATCGTGAAAGTGATGAGGAATAAGAGACGATTCGATTCCAACTGGAATCGTGATCGGAGATGGCCGAATGGCGTCACACTGAAACAGAACAATGTCTCTCCTCGAGAGAGAGTGTTGACTCACTCAGACCAAAACTGACTTTCAAAAAGGGTAACCTCCCTTTAACTACTTTTCCATTTTTGGAAAGTAATTTCTAAAAAACTTCTAATAGTCGTAACTCCGATTTTGACGATTCTGGTGTTTATGAACTCATCTCAACAAACTCAACAATTTCTACCCAAATTCAACCAATTTCAACAATTCAAATAAAAAGTCAACCAAAGACCTCTTAGTATTTACTGACGGTAAAAATAATTTATCATAGCCACTAAATCGAATTCGAATTATTCATAAATGGTAAAAATTATATAAAAATGTCAGGGTATCACATTGCTACTGTGTAAGAGAAAAAAAATGGGTGCGTAAATCAATTTTGGGGGTGCCCATTGCAATTTTGTGCAAGTTGATGTTGATCTAGGCATCACGTAAACATAGTTTCGGGAGTTTAGCCATCACTTTGATTATTTTTGAAGCTCGGACATCTTTTTGATACAACGACGAATGTTCAGACCATGTCGGAGAATTTTTCCATAAAAGAAAAATTGAAAAATACAAGAAGTCATTTTCAATTGTTTTCAAACAAAAAAAATGACACATCATCAGTGTTAAAAGAGCCGTGGGAAAATGGCTCTAGGCATCACGTAGATATAGTTTCAGAAGTTTGGGCATCAGTTTGATAGTTTTTAAAGTTCGGGCATCATTTTAATGCTATGACAAAAGTTCAGACCCTGTGTGTGATTTTTTTCCAAAAAAAGTTAGGCGCTTAATTACTAAGTTTAACGAAAGACAAAAAGTAAGAGTACTTAGATCAAAGAAAGCATAGCCTAGTTGAACCAAAATAGATCCATCATCAACACCATTTGAACTAATGTTGCTTGTCTCAACCGTTCTCGTGGTAAACATCCTTGTCCCGATGACCAAACTGTTTCTACCGAATTCCATAAGGGTCTCTGGTAGAAGAGCGGGATGGGCTATTTCGGGCAGATTTGTTCTATCACGCGTTTGTCATCCTTTACCTGCTATTAAGAACAATACACCAAACGGACGTTAGGAGTCTTGACGGGGTGTTCCCGCATTCGACTCTCCGACGCTCTAGTTAGAATGTATAAAGTGCAACAGTAGTATTGGTAGAGTAACGGGCGTATTCTGTATCTATTATAAATGTATTGCTTATATTGGTGGTTGAGTGGGGAGGTTGTTGCTGTCTTTCGATGTGGGATCCTGCCTATTTTGTACATGGCCTATCTTGATACTTTGCGTTTATCGTATCAAATGCATGGACATTCGGATGGTGTTGGTTCCTTGGTTAAAGTTGAAGCCTGTATTGTTGCCTTGCGTTTGGTCTAAGCTGTGTTGACCCATTTTTAGTGATTAAGTGTGCGGTAATTGTGTGTTACGGGATCACACACTAACAAGTCCCCAAGTTAAGGGGATCAACTCTTGATTGGGGAGTTGTAAAGCTTTTTCCCCGTTGCGCACACGTGGTCACTCGAGGAGGGGTCCGGGCCCCAAAACCCTCAAGTCTCCCAACTCTATGATGAAGAGCTGGTTCGAGGTCGGATGTCGAATATTCTTGCAATGCGACTGTCTAATTGAACTCCAAAACTTGATGTTGTTGTTCGGGTTAGAGTCTGAAACTTGATGATTGCTGTTTGGAGCCGCTTTCATGGGGACAAGTGATGTTGCTACTCGTGCCACGATAGTGCGAACAATGTAGTGCGAACAATGTTGTTGTTTGGCTATCGGGGTGGACTCTGAAACTTGATGTTGCTGTTTGGAGCCGCTTTCGTGGCGACAAGTGATGTTGCTACTCGTCCCACGATAGTGTGAATGTTGTTGGTGTTCGGCTATCGGGATGGACTCTGAAACTTGATGTTGCTGTTTGGAGCTTCTTTCGTGGCAACAAGTGATGTTGCTACTTGTCCCACGATAGTGCGAACGTTGTTGTTGTTCGGCTATCGGGGTAGACTCCGAAACTTGATGTTACTGTTTTCGAAGTGGGCCTTCTCTTGTCTTTTTGCATCTGACCTTCAACTTTGTAACGGTTACCTGTCGTTTGATGTGCTCGTGTGTCAGAGACGTGTTGTGATTGTTTGCTACATGTGTGATGCGTGGAGCACAGAATTTGAAGCGGTAGGGTAATTTAATTTTGGTGGGAGAGTGTGGGGAGCGTGGGACACGTGTCGTAATCTTGCGATAGGAAGCGTTGGAAATGAATAGTAGGCGTTCGCCTAGGGTTAGTTTTGTTGCCTATAAATAGCCTTGCTTTCACTTTCACACTTTTTACACTTTCGCTCTCAACTGAAACTCTGTCGAAACACCATCCCGAAGCTCTGCTTGTGATCAATTTGGAGTTTTAGCCATCTCGTAAATCTTCCTCTTGTTTTAAAGGTAGTTTCTTGTTCTTCTTTGCTTCAAAACATGTGGTTTGTATTGCTTTGGTGCGTTTGCATGCTTTTTTTGGTTACTGTTTGTGGTACTGTGGTAATTCTACGTTTCTTATGGTTTTGGTAGTGTATAGTACGTTTGGCTGGGTAAGGTATTGCATTCCTTTGTGTTGGTGCTTAAAAGAATTTCTGAGATTTTCTGGGTTGTTTCGAAGAATAGCCTCTTGTTCTTGAGGTTTTTGCTTTTTTTTTGGGGTTTTTGATCTGTTTTTGGGTGTTGTGAAAATGGTGGGTACTTGTTTGTGCTGTTTGAGGAGCTAGGGTCGTGACATACTCCACGCATTCGCTATTTGGCTTATTCTTGTGTTCGCTTTTCTCTTAGGATCATGGAATTTGTAGTTGTTTCCAGCTATGAGTCCTTTCCGCAAACCCCTAGGTTCCATATACGATCTACCGGTCCCGCCAATAGTGTTTCAGACTCCTCGTTCGATAGCGTATTGAGCGTCTCTCCTCTGTCCGTTAATGCTGGTGGTGCTTTGCGTAGGTCATCCACCCCGAACATGGAGAAAAGCGGGTCTATGGTGGTGCGGTCCGAACTTCAAGGTGCCTCTACGGTACCCAGTGGTGAAGCATCTACCTCTTCTTCTGAGGGCTCACATGGTTACGTGATCCTGCCTCGTGGTGACCGGGCATCAGGGGCTGCTGTCCCCGTATTCCCTAGAGGTGGGCCCGTGCTTTGGCGTCTTGCAGACGGGCATGCGGTTCAAAATCCGGAGGGGTCCCCGTCCATACTTGAGATCGAACAGTGGTATCGGGACTACCACATTCCCTTTACGGTGAAGCTAAGAGCCCTCCGTGAAGGCTAATCGTTCACACATCCTCCTTGCGGTCATGTCTGTGTGAGCGAGTTTCAGCTCAAGGCTGGGTTGAAGCTTCCACTCCACCCGTACTTCCAATACACCCTCTCCCTCTTCAACATTACACTGGGCCAGTGTGGTCCCACGCTGACGCGAGTGCTAATCGCGTTTTACAACATTTGGAAGCTTAGTGGGTTGCAGTTCCCAACTCGTGTGGAGATCGGACACTTCTTTCGTTTGAAGTATTCCACTCGTATGAAGGGCAAGGGTACGATAACGGTGGAGCCCCGAACGAAGTGGTGCTTAACGGATCCCCCCTCCTCTTCGACTGCCTGACGCCTGTATCATTGTCTTGTCGGGGGTGAGTGGGAATTCGACAAGCCTGATGGTGTGCTTTTGCATGGGCTCGATCATATACATCGAGTCCCCGAGTTCTTTTAGCCTTTAGGTGTGGTGTTGGTGTTGCCGGTTTTCAGCCTTTGTTTGCTCATCTCTTTTCGTGTTCGTGCTTACTAATGCCCTCTGTTTTGTAGATCAACGATCGTACCCCCTCACCCATTTTGAGGAGCGGCGTTTGGCTCGCAATAAGTTTACTTTCGATCCCCATCCGAACGCGGGGAACTTCTGGGCGGCCAATCACTGGGAGGTAGTTGAACGTTGCGGTCTTTCACGCCTTCCCGGTATGTTCATGACCTATTTCTATTTCGTGCGTTTGCTTGTGCCGTTTGTATGGCTTTCAGACTGACGTTCTCTCTTTTTTTGTAGCAAAAATGAAGAAGTCTCATTTCTCCGCTAAGCAAGATGTGGCTAAGCAGCGCATGCTGATGCTGATGGAGAGGACTAGACAGGCTCGGATGGTTGTCGATGATGGGCATGGCAACCCTGTGCAGGGTGACATTCCTCAGCCCGTGCTCCCACCTCCTGATTGCAACCAGTATCTCGACCCAGTTCTCGAGGTTGATGAAGAGGTGGAGGTCGTGGGTGCCGTTGCCGGGGCTCAAGCGACAGTTGACTCTCCTCCTGAAGCTCGGGTGTAGGAGGCTACTCTCGATATCCGTCAAGGGGAGGAAGGTGCACATGCCCGAAAGGACCACCTCCACTGAGAGAAAGACATGCGGTGTAAGGAGCGCTGTGAACGTCGAATTGAGCGTGGAGACAAGTGCCAAAGTGAAGGTCGAACGTGCTCCCGTTCTCAGAGCAAGTCCCACTCGCCTGCTAAGACCGTCTCCTCCAAGAGTTTGAGCTCTCTCCCTTGCAACAGCCTGGAGATGCGGGGGTGTGTAAGCTGGGGTCTATGCCATGCCGGCCAGATGATCAAGGGGCGTCTAGCCGTCCTCTCAAACGGCCAATGGTTCTGTCTACTGAGGCCTCCCCGGGCGTCACTGTTGCTATGGCGGGCAAAACTGCGCTGTCATCTGAGTTCCTTGCTCGCATCCAGAGCTCCATGGGTGTGGGAATCAAGTCTCTACAGAAGTGGCACATCTCGGCGCGTCTCCGAGCGAGTCCCTGATGCGGCGTTTGACACGTGCACTCAGCTCCAGCACCAGCTCTTCCTCATTAATAGCGTAGAGGGGTTGATGCTGCAGACTACCCTGCTGTTGTAGGCTAAAGCCGAGAGGAAGCAGCTTTTGGCTGAGGTGTGTAAGTTGAAGCAGGCTCTCACGAAGTCTGTTGATGTAGCCAACCGTAAGATCTCCCGGTGAATGAGCTAGTTCGTGAGCTCGATGAGCTGAAGAAGGAGCTAGGTGAGTCTTAGTCTGGGATCACAATCCTAGAGACAGATCTTGCCTGTCTCCGGTCGTCCAGTGCTACTCAGATTGTGGAGCTAGAGCTAGCTGAGGCTCGCACTCATGCAATGACAGAGGATATTCGCAGGTAGATTGTGGAGGAGGCTATGGTCGAGTTTAAGGCGTCGTCTGAGTTTGAGAAGGTCAAGGCTGATGCGCTCAAGGCTTTCAAGAATTCATAGGATTTCGAGGACTTGGTTGTAGCTGAGGCCAACTTCCAGTGCGAGGACTTCTCCACGCTCGTGCTCCCATTTTTCAAGGTGAACGAGTTTGAGGCGTGGAAAGCATCTTTCTGCTGTAACGCATTTGAGGTTGGCCCATGTATTCCCCTATCGGTAGAGGCTGTTATGTCGGATGCTGAAGTTGAATGCTCTGGCTATGATGTTTTGTGCCTGTGCCCGATCTGCTGGGAGTTCTCCCCTGGTTTTGTATTTGATGATTGGGTCCATCCAGCTGGCCACGTGTGGCTCGATGATGAAGATCTCCTCTAGTGTTTTGGTGATGCTTGGTCTTTTCAGAACTTCCACTACCCATTGCCCTGGCTCCGTATGGATGGGTGATGTGGCTAATCGGGGGAGTGCATCTACTTTGGTGTTTCGGCCACTGGGGATGTGGTTTATGTTGAAAAACTTGAACTTGCTCAGCATTGTGTGAACGTGGTTGAGATATGCTGTCATTGTATCGCCCTTTATTTTGAAGGTCACCCCGGATTTGGTTAACAACCAGTTGCGAGTCATTGAAGATGTTGATGCTTGGGCCTCTGAGTTTTGGGCCAGGTGCAATCTGACAATGAGGGCTTCGTATTCGGCCTCATTATTTGTGGCTTTAAATTCGAATCTGAGTGCGTATTCTTCTTGTACCCCCTGGCCCGGTGAGGATGATTTCGACCTCACTAATCTTCTTGATGCATGACCCGTCTACGTAGAGGTTCCATGGTGATTCGGGTGTTGGAGGCTCTTGGTTGAGGATGTCGGTGCTGACAAGTGCCGCACTGGCGGAAGCAGGCTGTGTTGTATCTTCGGCCTCAGTGTATTCGGTTATGAACTCTATGATGGCCTGGCCCTTTATTGTTGTCCAGGGCGTATAATGAATGTCGTATTCTCTCAGCTCGACGACCCATTTTGCCTAACGGCCGCTGTGATCGGGCGATTGCAGCACTTGTCATAGTGGAATGTTTGTAAGAACATGGATGTTGTGGGCCTGGAAGTACGGTCTGAGTCGTCTGGCTGTCGTTACGAGTGCGAGTGCCACCGTCTCGATTGTTGGGTAACAGGTCTCGGGTGGTGTCATGCCTTTTCTGGCGAAGAAAACTGGCAGTTCCGAATTTCTTTCCCTTTGAACAAGGGCGGAACTAACGACCGTTAGAGAAGCAGATAGGTATATATACAAGGTTTCCCCTTTCACGGGCCTGGATAGGAGGGGGATTAAGGCCAGATATTGCTTGATGGATGTGAATGCGGCTTCACAATTAGGTGTCCAAATGACGTCTCATTTGTTTATGGTTGGGAGGGTCGTGAGAATGATGTGCACTTGTCGGAGTACTAGGAGATAAAGCGATTCAGGGACGCTAGTTTTCCCGTTAGGCTTTGGAGCTCGGCCTTGGTCGTTGGAGGTTGCATGTCTAGTATTGCCTTGACCTTCGTGGTGGAAGCTTCGATACCCTACTGGCTGATGATGTATCCGAGGAACTTGCTTATCGTTACGCCAAATAAGCTGTTAGCCGGGTTCAATCGCATGTCATTCTTGATCAGGAGCTTGAGTATAATTCGTAGGTGTTCAGGTGGTCCACTGCCTTGGTGCTTTTGACCAGTATGTGATCAATGTAGACTTCTACGATTTCGCCCGTTAGGCCATCGAATATGATGTTCATCTGTCTTTGGTAGGTGGAGCCTGCGTTCTTGAGGCCGAACGGCATGACTACGTAACAATAGAGTCATTTGTCTGTAGTGAAGCAGGTGGCTTCCTGGTCTTCGTGGTTCATGAGGATTTGGTTGTACCCCGAATATGCATCCATCATGAATAATAGTTCATGTCCAGCAGTGGCGTCTACCAGCTGATCAATCTTGGGCAATGGGAAGCTATCTTTCAGATAGGCTTTGTTCAGATTGTTGTAATCCATGCACAAACTCCATGACCCCGTTGTTCTTCCTGACCATAACAGCGTTGGAGATCCATTTCGGGTAGTCAACCTTTTGAATGAAACCTATCTTCTGTAATCTATCCACCTCCGTGTGCATGGCCGTGTATCGTTCCTGATCATACGTCCGTCGTTTCTGTTTAACTGGTTTCGCGGTTGGATTGATGCTGAGTTTCTGGGAGATGATGCTTGGGGAGATTCCGAGCATGTCCGCGTAAGACCATGCGAACACCTGCTGGCAATCTGATAGGATCTGAACTAGTTTGGCTGCTATGTCTGGCTCTAATTGGGCGCCGATGCGGATCGTGCGCTTTGGGTGTTCGTTCGACAGGTGTATCGTTCGCAGCTCTTCTCGTTTTGTGGCTGGCTAGATGGCATTCAGCCCATCCCTTGGGTCATCGGGTTGCTGTTCTTTGGGGTAGCTTTATGCCACTGTGAGTACCTTCATTCGTGTGTTGTCTTCGTTCGGTCATGCAGCCTTTTCCACGAAATCGTATCCTCGGATCGTGCCGATTTCGTAATCTATTGGGAACTTGGCCAGGAGCATGTGGCTTGTGATAATCATCTTTAACTTCGAGATTTTGGGTCATCCAAGGATCATGTTGTAGGATGTGCGAATGTCTACGATGACGAAGTCCGTTCTGATCTCATTCTGGGGGGTGCCTGGCGTCCCGATGCCAAATCACATATAGTCGCTCCCGATAGGGTATGTGGTTTCACCCGAGAAGCTGGCAATACTTTCGTGGTCCTGTGTCATCTTGCACCTCGGGCGTTTGAGCCCCTCGTGTACTTCCCGAAAGATGATGTTAACGGATGCCCCATTGTCGATGAGGATACGCTTGACAAGATATGATCCACCATTCTGTCAATGACGAATGATAGTGTGCTGTTCCGGTTGCCCTCTTCTTCGCTGCAGGAGAAAGTGATTGGAGGCCAATCCTTCCTGCCTGCCTTTGGTGGATTCCAGGGTTGTATTGCTAATACGTCCATTAAGCTAGGCTTTTCTCGCTCTCATGGGCATTCGGATTTTCGCTTCCTTCCTGAGATGTTGTTGATTATACCTCTCGTTCGTATGTTTGCAACCTGTCATTCGGTGTTCGGCCTCTAGAAGATTATAGTTCCCTCGTTGGGCAGCCGTTCGATTTCCCTTGCCAGGATTTCGCAGTTGTTTGTGTTGTAGGTGTTCAAATCATGGTACATGCACCACGTTCCCCTGTTATTTTTCATGGGGGCGATACCGGGTGCTTTTGGCATTGGTGGGCGGATCTGGCTTTTATTTTGCTTGAGCACCTCCTCGTTCGAGGCCTGGGCGATCTAGAAGATTTCACGGTGTGGGTGGAGATCTCAGGGTGGTGGTGGTAGGTTCTTTTAGGCTGGGGGTTTGAGTCCGCGACGCGCTTGCTGATATTGTTTGTTGCTTCTGTGTTCGCGGTAGTTACTCTCGCGTTTGCGGGGAGTTAATTCGGGCTGTGTTTTCGGTGGTGGGCTTTTAGCTATATGGGGGGATGGTGGGCGGTTGTGTATGTAGCTTTCGAGGGTAGAGCTGCATTAGGACCTTGTGCCCCGTGTATATTTCTACTAGCGCCTTCTGTACAACCAGGTTGATGACCTCGCCATACCCGAAGTGGTCCTTCCTAACCAACTTCTCTTCAAACGGTGTTCCTGTTAGATTTTCCAGTAATGCCATTTTTGCCACATTTTTTTCGAGGTTCCTGCAAGTGTTCGCGAGGGCTCTCCATCGATTGATGAAGTCGGACAGGTTTTCAGTGTCTCCTTAACAGATTAAGGAGTGTGGTGGCAGTGTTGTACTTTCCCTGCAGCCGGTATCGTTTGAGGAATCACTCTATTAGCTCTTCAAACGAGTGCATGGATCCCGTGGGCACCTCGTAGAACCAGTTTCGTGCTTTTTCCGTCAACGTCTCTTAGAATAAGAAGCAGAGGGTTGCGCCCGAGTACCGGGTCCCCGCAGTAGCGGATTGATACTCGTCGATGTGTGTTCGTGGCTCTCCCTTCCCATTGAATCCGCTGATCTTGACGGTCTTGGAATACGGGTCCCTGCCTTGTGCTATGATGACGTCCGATAATGGGCTTACGCGGGGCGTGTACATCCTCTTTGGCCCCCTTGGTGCACACTTTTCTTTAGTGATGTGATTTCGGCCTCCATCTCTTCCATCCGTCGGAGCATAGCATCCTCGATTGTCGTAGTTGCTTCCTCGTCGTCATATTCCTGTATTCTTTCGGGCAGTGGGGGTGGTCCCGGAAGATGGTTGTTTTGCAGTCCCCATGGTGAGTAGATTCTGATGACCTGCCTGCCCGCTCTTGCTTTCTCTGTCGGTCCTGGCTCCTCGCGTTGGGTCTCCTGGCTCTGGATGAATGCATCAAGTCGTTCCTCCAATCATTGTCGGGCCTGGCATTCCTGATCTCTTTTGGTTATGGCCAATTTGAGTTCTTTCACGAGATGGGCTGCCGCTTCTTCCTCCGTTAGGTCGTTGATGCTGCTGATTGCGCCTAGGGGTGTGTCTCTCGTCTTCCTGCTTTCGGGTGTGATGTGGTCTTTCGCCATCTTTGCTGCTAGTTTTGGCTTTAGGGCTCTCTTTTTTGTGGTATTTGTACGTGGTTTACGATTGCTTGTTTCCCACAGACGACGCCAATTTTTTCTACCAAATTCTATAAGGGTCTCAGGTAGAAGAGCGGGACGGGCTATTTTGGGCATATCTGTTCTATCGCGTGTATGTCGTCATTTACCTGCTGTTAAGAACAATACACCAAACGGGCGTTAGGAGTCTTGACGGGGTGTTCCTCCTTTCGACTCTCCGACGCTCTAGTTAGAATGTATGGAGTGCAACAGTAGTATTGGTAGAGTAACGGGCGTACCCTGTATCTGTTATAAATGTGTTGCTTATATTGGTGGTTGAGTGGGGAGGTTGTTGTTGTCTTTCGATGTGGGATCCTGCCTATTTTGTACATGGCCTATCCTGATACTTTGTGTTTGTCGTACTGAACGTGTGGACGTTCGGATGGTGTTAGTTCCTTGGTTAAAGTTGAAGCCTGCATTGATGCCTTGCATTTGGTCTAAGTTGTGTTGACCCATTTTCAGTGACTAAGTGTGCGGTAATTGTGTGTTATGGGATCACACACTAACACAAACACCATGCCCTCGCTGAGAGCCAGACATGAAACCTCTCCCGCCCCAGATTGCAATCCGCGTGCCTCAGAACTCTAAGTAGTATGTAATCGATTGTTTACAAAACTTCGTCGTTGTAACATGAAGCGGGCTCGACTAAATCCTTCACCTCCCTAATTGGTCGTCCGATGCATACCAAAATGAGCCTTACATTTGTCGCTATGTCTCTCCCTTTAATTACAAACACCGCTCTCGTCTGATGCACCTTTTAGGAACTAAGGCCGGCTGCGGGTACTAGCAAGAGAGGAGACAAAGCTAGGGTGTTTTTGAACAATGCTTAATTTGAGACTGAAGCATATTAATTTGTAGTTTCTTATGAAAGTTGACTGAAATAAGGGTTGGGTTCAATAGCCTCAAGTTTTTTACACAATTTTTTACACAACTTTCTAGCCCTCAGATTTTAAAGCCTTAAATGGTCCAAATTTTGACACTCTTTTTTTTTTCTTCCGAAAAAACTTTATTTCATTTTTTAATTATAACAAACATGTTCAAGGAGAAAAGTAGATACGCAAGAGATAGATCTGAAACTGTACTTTATTCATTGATATATGACCTTAAATAAGCCTTACAATCTGATACAATAAATCTTCCTATAAATCAGGGATTGAGAGAATCTCTATTACTATGCTAATTAGGACAAGACACATCTAGATACCAAGAATACAATATCCTTAAACACTCCCCCTTGTGTCGTGATCCTAATGAATGATGTATAACATGTTGTCTCACTAAAAACCTTGTTAAGCAAACAAAAAAAACTCTTGGGTAAAAACAAAAGCTTGGTCTAAGGGAAAAAGGGTACAACGCATCAACTACATAAGCGACCACATGTGATTTAGACTCCCCCTAATGCCTACGCAATGAACTCCCCCTGATCAGTAACTCAATCTTAGAGTTCATATAACCTTCGCATACCAATGCGTCTCACATGCTTCACAAATGTAGATTTTTGTAAAGACTTGGTGAACAAGTCAGTAGCATTATCCTTCAAATCAATCTGGTTCACATGAATACTTAATAACCATAGTTGTTTGTTGATTGTAAAAGTACTTTGGTGAAATGAGTTAAGTATGACCACCATTAACGTAACTCAACTTCAGTTGTTTAATGCAAGCCGCATTGTCCTCAAATATGCAAGTTGGTGATGTTGTAGTAGATAACAATCTAGTAGACCCTTGAATATGTGTATTACAAACATAAGCCAGACACAAACATTAACCGCTTTATGCAAAGCTATAATCTCAAAATAGTTCAAGGAAGTAGCAAAGGATTTTATTTGTTATTCTCCAAAAAATCATTGTATTTCTCATGGTGAATACATAACCTATTTAGGAACGTTCTTTATACGAGTCAGAGAGATATGCAACATCAACAAAACCAACCAAGACATCATAAGGTGCCTCTAAGTAGGGGACCACATTGTATCATTGTACCATGCTTACAGCCGGAACAACCTTCGACTGGTCGAAAGTTTATCTTGACGGATCGAGACACAGGTTCTGGTCGATCCAGGGGCTACCATTCAACGGGTCAAAAATCTCAGAATTTGAAGGCTGTGTTTCAACCATTCCTTTTCCCGGAATTGAAAGTCTCTCTCTAGTTTCTTTGTAGGGAAAGAGTAAGTTCAAGTCAATGGATCCATTTAAGAACCTGAAGATGTGTTTAACGCCATTCCAATAACTTTGCATAGGCGTAGACAGAGAAGATAATGTCTAGATATGTGCACTAAGCTCCAACCGCACTAAGATATGAAATCTCATCTCCAAAAGTTCATCACCATCATCTCTTCAGATGAAATGAAACATTTTGGGTTCCATACTGCAAACAACCATTGGTGTGCTAAGAGGGTGTGCTTTGTCCATTGCTTGATTTAGACATAACCAGACTGATGAATAAAAATTCAACCAACTCGATGTTCTATCTCTAAACCAAGAAAAAATCGAGTCTCACTGAGGTCTATCATCTCAAACAACTTGTTCATCTAATGAACACACATGGGCTTAAATTTTCATTCTTGTTTCCCTTTTTAATCAAGTAGTCACTTAAAGTTGTGAACGTCTCAATTTAAACACATGAGCACTCCATGGTTTAGAGACTTAGAGTTATTTGAATCTATGCCAATTGGCACTCTCATGTATATCTCTAAATCAAGATCCCCATAGAGATATGTTGTAACCATATCCATTAGCTGCATACTTAGTTTTGTGGACACTACCAAATGATAAGGTAGTGAAAAGTAATGATGTCCATAACTAGAGAATACATCTCCTCATAATCAATACTAGGGCATTGAGAGAATCTTTGCGCCATAAGTTCTTCTCATTATGCTTCCAAACATAGACTCATTTGTGTCAAACCGGCTTACCATTCGGTGGTCATAGCACTACCAAACCAAAAACTTGCCTTTTGTAAGAGAGTATAGTTCAACATAGATTGCAAATTTTCATATTGGTCAATATGCTTTGCGTTAATCGTTGACAATCCACAACAGAGCAATGTTCCACTTCATCGTCGTTAATTCCTGAGCGACGGAATAAGTAAATGCATCATTAACAAACCTGGAAGAACCATCCATAATACCGCTAGCATTTGTTTAACTTGGTGAGATTTCTTTATTTACTGACATCGTCATTAACTCTGAGGTGTCCCCCAGTGTTTGTCAATGTTGAATTTCAGACACATTTGTGGTCAGAAAAAATCTAATGTATTAATGATGAACAGTTGTGCCTTACCTTTTCACCGACAACTCACTAGTGGATTTTGGCCGACACTACACCCCCACTATGGGCAGGAGGAACACTACCTCGCCCAGGTGTTGCATTATTGTGCCCAATGCCAGGGACTTTCAACCTTCGGGATTTGCAACATGTATAATTAATCTCGCCACTTTCCTGATATCAATAATGAAGTTAGGCATCGAATATGCTACTTTCTGAAGATCTAGAATTCATTGCATTTCAATCTCACACCAAGATGTGCGAGGATCATGATGAGACATAATGAGGGCATACCACATCAATTTCTGACATTTAACTAGAATGAAACCATTCATATCTCCCCTTAACAGCGAGAAGCATGTCTCATCAAAGTGATATTCTGCAAAACAAGTAGTAAAGGGATCTCCTGTCAAAGATTCTTAATAGCGAACAACTGTTGAAGATTCACAAGCAATATAGATGCCTAAACGTCGTCGAGAACCCATTTTAGTACACGGTGGAAGCATAGTAGGCACATGTACCACACAACCAAAGATGCGTAAATGTGAAATATATGGCTCACATGTAGTTACCAACCGGTACGCACTGAATGGTTGGTAGTTTACGGGTCTCAAGCGAATAAGTATAGTTGTATGTACCACTGCATATCCCAAAATATATACCGATAAATTAGTATACATTACCAAAACTTTAGCCACAAGCTGTCACCGCTTGATTTTTTCTTTGCAAAACCGTTCTATGAATGAACATAGAGAACTGGGATGTTCAACTTCAATCCCAATCAACATGAAATAGTCAACAAAATATTTTTATGTAAACTCTTCTGCATTATCCAATCTAATTAACCTGATTGAATTGTCTAGGTGGTGAGCCCGAAGCTTAATAATCTGTGCTAGGAGTTTTGCAAATGCAGCATACCATGTGGATTACAAAGACGTGTGACCTATGCGTCAATGCAGCAATCAAAATCATATATAAACAGTCCACATACTGGTTTAATTGGTCCACAAAAATATTCTTTGGAATGTATGGAAGAAGAATGGAAATTGTGTCAACAACAAAAGATTGTGATGCATATAAACAACATTGCAAACATGAACAAGCTTTGCAAACCGAGTGATATGCATTGGATTTTTCCATAAAGGCATCCGGTGAGAAAAACACACAGAATTGTGCTACGCTCGTCTTGGAGCCCGAGCCTAGATCGAGTGGATTAATCTCACTCCCCCCCCCCCCCATCTAAACTGATGGTTGTAGATATTTTCACATGCTTCTTTGCTCTTAAGAACCGATGATCATGAGAATTTCTCAATATCTTGATCATCATAATGCAAAAGCTCATATGAGGCCAAGTCACACATAGTAATATAAGTTACTGTTGTGGATTCAATAATACAGAATAAGATACTAACCATGATAAATCCTCATAAACCTCTCTCGATTGTGTCGTTGGCAGCATTTGATGGAGATTTCACACAAAACTCTTTTACATTCTCATAATATTAATCTAATTGAAAACCGTTGGCACAAAACTTTAAAAACTTAACAAGGTTCGATTGGCTATTAGACGCGTATAACACTCAATCTCTCCATCATATATCAACAAAACATTGTCAATCAATCCGTCTTTGAACTCAAGACATTGCGAACACTTTAAGTGAATACTTAAAGATTCCAAAGGGTATAACCCTTATAGAGTGTTGATATGATATGACAATAGCTAAAAACAATCGATGTATAACAACATATGACTGGTCGAAATGACCCATGTAGATTAAGTTTCATGGCATGAAAAAATTCGATGTAAAATCACATCTGGTGCAGAATTTCTAAACATTTATTTGTCAATAAAAATCGATGTAAAATACATGAAAAACACTAATTTTGGGTACAAGTTTCGACGGGTCGAGAACACCACCCGATGAGTCGAAATATACCAAAAAACAAAATTGAATTTTCCGATAATGATTTTCGACTGGTCGAAGATAATTTTTAACTGGTCAAAAATTAGGAAATTTATGTCCAGGGGGACCTCTTCAATGGGTCGAGAAAATGGCTCGATGAGTCGAAGAAAAATCTAAAACCGATATCGATTTTTCAATATCTTTTTCGACGAGTTGAAAATTGGACATTTTGGAGATAGTAGCTATCCTTCGACGGGTCGAGAAAAATATTCAATGGGTCAAAGGTGCAAATATATATGACCGGAGGGCAAAAATTCTATGGGTCGAATGAAACCATGTATAAATTTTTGACTGGTTGAAAAAGTGTCAAAACCAATCCAGAAGGTAGTCTTCAATGGGTCAAGAGAAAATCTCGACGGGTTGAAAATGTTCTGAATCAAACCATCCTCTCTTTTGGTTCATTTTTATGGTATTTTGGTGTCATAATGCCATACAATATTGTATAAATCAAACCATTCAATTGATATGAAGTTGTATAACCATTCTTAACACTATCAAATACCGAAAGGAAGAATTTTATTACTTTTGCTAACATCAAAATATTGTTCTTATTCAAAAAAAAAAAATTGGCTACAACAAGTTTCAAACCATGGCTAAAACAAAGCCAAAAATAAAGCTTAACTTGATTACATAGCAAAGACATAAGTCTAATACATAGACTGACTAAAAACCAGTCTTAAGACTTGCTTTGGTGTCGTATGCTATAATAAGATTGGATTCACTGCCATCTTTCATCTCATAGTCAACAAAGTATGTCTCTTTTTTCTTTGCTTGGTATTGTCGACACATCTTGTAGGCATTGTAAATTTCCTTGGGAGCTCTGCATTACTTGTGCATATGAGTAGTTGCACCGCACCTATAACAAGCTACCAAGCGAGAAGTAGAAACTGAATATGAAGAATTCCCATCATTCCTAGAACCGAAATTGGATTGATTCTTGTTGAAGTTGTTGTCTTGGCAAGTCCAAGTCAAATTTCGACTATTTCCTCCTCTACCATGAGCTTAACCACATGCTCCTCTACCAACAAGAGTTTGATAAGGCTCCAAATGATTGTTCCTCTTATCCTTTCATGCATTTCCAGTATAGTTAGTCTCATGAACTTTCTTTATACCGGTTGTTGAGAAGAATCACACGATACTTCTCTTTCTTGGCCAACACACTCATGAGATCACTGAATGATCTAAGTCATCCTTGCACATAATCCATGCGATATTAGTGTGCAAGGTTGTCCATAGAGGTAGGAAATGTGCTTAAAGACTTCTCGATCATAGCTCGACCGGTCTTTACAACGCCACAAACACTTAGCTCTGATTGAACCTCTAACATAGCTTGATTAAAAACATAAATATTTGGATAATCCAATAACCGGATTGAAACCCATTTTCTTGCAGTTTTGGATGTTTTGCATTATGCACATTATTGAACCTTTCTTGTAAAGTCACCCACAAAACTACATGGTCATTCTTTAGCAAATATTGTTTCTTTAAAATTGGATGTATATGCCACCTCAAAACTTGAGGGCTTAAACTTTGCGAGCTGGAGTTGGTGACTCAGTACTAGGTGGTGTTGGTGGTTATATTGTATCCACCAGATTCATACCGAGAAGCCCGTCTCAACATTTGATACCCAACGATGGTATTTTGTTCCTTGAGGATCAAGGATATCAAACTCAGACCTTTTCGGCTCTATTGATGTCATCTACAAGAGAGATAAGAGATGTAATTAGTTTATTGATCAAAAGAACCACGATCACTAATATCAAGTTTAGGGAATAAAAAGTATAATTCATGATGTATGGTCACAAAAATTGATGCAAAATCGGTGGCTTCATACCACTCCCCATAAAATCGTGACTAACACATCGTCACAAAAGATCGACTTCCTTTTTTTTCTTCATATACCGTAATTCCTCCAAGACCATCCCTAATCTTCAAGTTTGAGGAAGAGGTGACGAAATCCCATTATCTCAAAACTAAATTAATCCATAGGAATTAGAGGCATATTATTGAAAAATAAATTGCACGGTATGAAAGCTTAGCTGAAAGAAGTTTGAAGAGAAAACGTCCACAAATTTTTGGCAGTATAAGGGTTTCCAGGGACAAGCTCGGCGGTGATTAGTGCTCAGCGGTGGAGAGATTTCATCAAGGAGGGAGACCAGAAGTGGACGTTTTAGTGTTTGGGGGTTTAGGTAATTTCTGTTTAAGGTTGGCTATCAACTCAAGAGCTGCTGATAACGTGTTCAAGGAAAAAAGTAGATACGCATGAGATAGATCTTAAATTGTACTTTATTCATTGATAGATTGCCTTAAATAAGCATTACAATCTGATACAATAAATCTCTCTGTAAATCAGGGATCGAGAGAATTACTATACTAATTGGGATAAGACACATCTAGATATCATAAGTATAATATCTTTAAACAAAACATTAATTTATTTTTTTCTTTTTCTTTAGTAATCGTTCAGTTGCCCTTCCTCTCTCTTCTTCCTCTATCTTTCATGTTCTTTCTACTTTTTTCCAAATTAGAACTTAAAGGATATGCTATTCAAATACTCCTCCTTCCTCTTTCTCCTTCGCCTCTGTTCGTTCAAGTTTTTTTTTCAGCTTTAAAGCTTCAATCAGATTAGGTGTTTTGATTTTGGAATTTTTTTACTCAATTCTCTGTACCCAGATACTTTGAAGCTTAAAGCTAGATTTTAGTCGGCAACTTCGCATAAACCACATAATATATATGAAGGTGGTGGCATGGTTATGATTGTAGATTTGTAGTTGTGATCTCGAGTTCTGGACCTCAGTAAGCTCATATGCTTTTGTTAAAGAAAAAAAAAGTAGAAGAAATACAATGGAAGAAAGAGGAGAAAGAGTAAGAACAACTCCAACAACTTCTTCATCATAGAGAAAAAAAAAATTGAAGTATATTGGGTATATTTTTCACTCCAACAGTTTCTTCATCTCATTTCTCAAAATAGAGAAAGAGATGAGAGAGAACAAATCATTCCTTAAATTTACAGCAACCCACAAAATTTTAGAGAGTGAGATTATTATTGATATTTTGCGAGTTTCAATGTCTCCAAAACACTTTTTCACGAGTTTCAAAAAAAATATAATATTTTAATTATAATAAATAAAAATATAGTTATAATAAATACAAAATCTACAAAATAGAGAAATTATTAGAGTTAGAGCATAATTAATAAGGTAATGCATCTGCAAATACAATTTAAAATACTACAAAGTCACAAACCACAATATTAAAATGCGGCAAAATAGCTTAAATGGTCATTCATCTTTGCCCAAAACGACAGTTTGGTAACTATCGTATGGCATATGTCAAAATGGTCACTCCCGCTAAGGTTTCATTTTCAAATTGGTCATTCGGGCTCAAACGTCGGTTAAAAAAAGAATATTCCGTTTATTTTTAGGGGTATTTTTGTCTTTTTACCCTCATTTGGCTTGAGTTAGTCAGCCACGGCAACTGAGTTGTCCACTCGCGGAAACTAAGTTAGCCACTCGCAGCTGCAAAACTTTGCCGTCGATCGCCCAACATCGATCGACCATCATATGCCTCAGGGGTTGGTATGTTTGAAACCTCGAGATGAGGGCTTTTAAACCCCTAAGGAGTGGTGGTGCATCGCGGCCTTCAACACCACCACAAATGGTGGGAATTTCGACCTAAAATCCTTGAATTTCTCGTCATCGATTGGACCTCCTCCGCAAGAATTGGCTGGATATGATGGTGAATACGTGTAGAGGGGAGGGAGACGATTTGAACGAGACTGAGATAGTGGCCGGAGGTGCCTTGACGGCGACGATTCGCCGGAGAAGTCCACGCAGCATTTTTGGGCTCGGGGGAGAGAGAGAGAGAGAGAGAGAGAGAGAGAGAGAGAGAGAGAGAGAGAGAGAGAGAGAGAGAGAGAGAGAGAGAGAGAGATAGAGAGAGAGAGAGAGAGAGTATAATAATAATAATAATGGTATTATTGTAAATAAAAGAATTTGATGAATAGAAAGACAAATTTACCCCTTATAAGACACATTTTTTAACGTCTTAGTTAACTGAATGACCATTTTGAAAATGAAACCTTAGTGGGAGTGACCATTTTGACATATGCCATACGATAGTTACCAAACTGTCGTTTTGGACAAAGATGAATGACCATTTAAGCTATTTTGCCTTAAAATGCGTTGAGAGTGAGATTTGAACCCAGAACCTCTCGGATCAAAATTGAAATCTGACGGCTTGGACCAACTCGGCCATATCAACACTTGGTGACTTAGTGATTTTACTCTAGTTTTTCTATAATAAAAACATTTTACTTTCTCATTTCAATTCTCAAGTTATATACGGAGAAGTGGGGTTTCACTATCCTATTGATAGTACCGTAGGACTGGTCAGAGACTCCGTAGAAGTGTAAAGAGTACGTGATTCTCGTTTTTGTTAGCAAAACAGTGAGCACGTACTATGAAAGTAGCAATACCATCAAGTCATTAACCCTAGCAATTGATCGAAGCATTGGCAGTCCACCGCGTCGATCACGTCGTCAGAAGCAGCACTGCGGCATGGCAGCAGCGCTCAAATAATCTGTATATCATGCCACATTGACACAGCGAGCATGCAGCAGCTTTCTAAGTTGATTGCTGATTACCGGTCACCTAACACAACTGCGGCAGTCCTTGATTAATTAATTGACCCTTTTATTTACACGCAGTGTCCATTGTCCAACAAGGTAAGCCATGCATGCTCTAATTATATATTCAAGATTATGGATGATGATTGATAGTGTATGGTGTTCATATTTTGTATCCGTATTTGTCTAATATTTGTGATATTTTATAAGGTGTTACCCGTATTCGTATTTATTAGATACAAGGATATTTGTACCTATCTGTTATTCGTGAAAAAATATGTTAAAAGAGAAAATGATTTTAAGTGCAGAAATGTTCTCGTTTTCAACTTCCAGAGAAACTTGATTCTCTTGATCATTCAAATCTTTGACTAAAGGTCCACGGAGACCACTAACAAACTAAACAATTCACGTACAGTTTGTCGCTTGAGAGATGGACGAGGAATGCATTAGGCAGCAAGATAGGCTAGATATGAAGGTTATATATAGCTAGGGTAGTAACGTACTATAGTTTTGGTATGTGTGTATATATATACACACACACATATGTATATATATATATTTATACATATATATATATACACACGGAGAAGGTCCACATATTTCAATATATGCGGATTTCTTAATTTAGTTAACTTTTAAGTCATATATTTACATCTCCACCATTCAAATTTTAGGTCTTAGTGTATATATCACTTCTGCAAAATTTCATCCAATTTGGTGATGGTTAAGTTATCTAACTAAATCAAATTAACGAACATATAGAAATCAGTAAAACCGGAACCGTTCATGTATAAAAGTGGTAAATAACGATTTTGAGAACCTAAATGATCATCAAATTGATTGAAACTTTACAGGGTTGATCTATACATATATATATATCTATAAAGTGAATAGTAGATATGTTATTATGTGACCAAAACATTTTTCAAATCAAGAAAATCTGAATATTTTAATATATGCGGAGGTTCGCATTCAAGAAGCCCTGTATATTTTTTATATATATATATTATAGTTTTATATATAGTTAAATTAATGATTATTTACTTTAAAATCTTATATATAAAGTAATTATTATACGTAATATTAATTATATAATAATATTTTAATTTAATATTTTTATTTGGAGTATGGGTATGGATATCAAAATACTATATCCGTCCCATATTCGTACTGAAAATCTGAATATTGGGTACACAGTACCTATTAACCATTTTTACATGTTACTGTTCTCCGTTAAGGTCGAATACTCGATGAATATCCTACCCGATGAATATTATTGTCGATCCTTATACAAGATTATAAGAAGCTGGGGACTGGCGTACGGTGCGCTATCTGTGAACTGAAGCTATATAACTACTTAGGATCGATAGTCTACCCAAGTATATATGCCACACTAGCTATTTATTTTTGGACATTCAGAATCTAGGTATTGTTGTTTTATCGTGTTGGATCGTCAAGCTGATGTTGGAGATTGTGATTGTCGACTCAACTGTGTATTATTTCATTTTTGAAATTGGCGAACGGATAAAAATTAAATCTGTTTTGTTAACGGGTGGGTAATGGGTATTTTCAAAAATACCAGATAATTAAACGGGCAGGTAAGGGTATACCTATGGGTATTTTTTTTCTCTCTCCTCCAGACTCTCTCTTCCTCGTCGGAGCTCCGGCGACAGAGCTCGTCGTCCGGCCACCAAAACCTTTGACTAAGGTATCAAAATGACCACTCCAGCACCCTCTTCTCTTCTCCCTTAACTCTCAACTCCATTTTGTACCATAAAGAGCTCAAACTTTGAAGAAACCGAATGAAAATCTCTAGAACCCTAGAAATTTGGGGTTTTTTATTTCGAGAACAAATCGGGTAAAGAGACCCTTTGGGCTTTGTAGCCCTTGTCACCACGAAGTTAACCATACCTTATTTGTTTCCCAATTCAATCGTAGTCAGTCGAATTGAAGAATTGAAGAAATTGAGAATTTTGTGTTCAAAGTAAAATTGTTGAGTTTTGTTTAGAATTTGATGTTGTTTCTTTGGAAAGAATTGTTGTTGGGTTGATTTGGAACAAGTTAGGCTTTTGGTCGCAGGAATCGGAGGTATCGCCGCCGCTGGTGGTGGTTCTCAGACGGGACAGAAAATAAATTGAACGGGTACCCACTGGTTACCCGAAATTTGATCTGGCGGGTATGGGCATTACTCGTTCATCATTTTGCGGGTAATGTGTATTAATAAGTTTTACCCGTTCAGTACTAGGTATTCTATTCAATGAGTGGGTACTCACCCGTTTACCCATATTGGCAACACAAATTGAGAACACTAATATAGGAAACCATGCTTAGTTTTTAGAGTTTGTAATCAGGTCGAAACAAAATGGGAAAAAGTACCAATTAATGACCAAAAAAGTGAGATTGTTGACAGTGGGATTTGAACCCACGCTCGGCTATATCAACGTTGTTGCTGACTTCTCGAATTCTATCAAGGAAAATTGCATCAATGATAATTAATCTTTGCCCAAAACGACACTTTGGTCACTATCGTATGACATATGTCAAAATGGTCACTCATTTTTGTTCTCCGTCTATCAATTTAGTCACTCCGTCTATTTTTGACGTTAAATACTTGATATGTAAGGGGTACAAATATCTTTTTATCATTTAATTTTATTTATTTACAAGAATGCCATTATTATAAGTTTTAAAAAATTATTAACTATCTTGAGTTAGCAACTCGCGGCAACTAATTTTGCCACTTGCTGAAACTAAGTTTGCCACTCGGAAGGTCCACAGCTCGCCGCTCGGAGAGAAACTGCAAGGCGACGACGAGCCCAAGCATATCGGAGCTGTTAGAGATGGTGGTTGAGCTGAGGAGGTCGGGTCGATGCAACGGGTGAAGTCGAGGAGGGTGGCGACGCAAGCTAGGCCGATTGGAGCTCGTAGTCTCGCGACGAGCGAAGTCGAGGAGGGCTGCGAATTCGAGGTCGAGAGTGAGCAGCGGCGGTGGGATGGGCTACAAAACTCCATGGTGCAGCGGCATGTTGGGACCTGCAGTTCCACCACAGACGACCGCCCCCACAATCGCCAGCCGATGAAGATTGAACCCGAGTCCGAGCACAACACGGAGGAGCCGCAAACCCTAACCCCTAAACGATGAAGACCCACAAATCTCTCTCTTACCTCACCCTCGCCGCCACCGCCCTTAGATTCTCCATAATCGCCGCCGACCTGAACCCGCTCTATTCGCCGGTGGTGGCGAGCCTCGGGGGAGGAGAGATGGAAAAGATAAATTTTTAGATTATTTTTTCCAAATGAGAATAAAAGGACAAAAATACTCCTGAAAATAAACGGAATATTTGTTTTCTAACGGACGTTTGAGCTCGAATGACCAATTTGAAAATAAAACCTTAGCAGGAGTGACCATTTTGACATATGTCATACGATAGTGACCAAAGTGTCATTTTGGGAAAAGATTAATGATCATTCATGCAATTTTGCCTTCTATCAAAATAAACTAAAAGTTAACATTCACATGAAATTTACGGTTGCAGAAATTATTGAAATGATCACTCATTTTTATCACTTTCCAAAATATCATTTTAATCACTACTTTATTTTTGTGTATCACTTTAATCATTCTATCTATTTTATACATCAATGTGAGGGATAAATATATATTTTTATCCCTCACTTCTTATTATTTACAAAAATATCATTAACACAAATTTCACTAAAATAACGAATTTACTAGGACAGGTCTCTCTCTCTCTCCTGAACCTTTTCATTTCCATCCTCCTCGGTAGTAACTAACACTGGTTCCTTAAACGACAAGTCGTTCGGCGACACTACTCCTACGCTGTCAGCGACGGCTCTCACCACAACCGCCTACGCGGCTCTCGTATAACTACTACACCTCCTGAGCCTGAGAGTAGCACAGATTTGGCGACAATTGAGCTTTGTGGCGTTCATATAGGGTTCGTGAACTAGCGTCCAAGAACGAACCACAGAGCTACACAAATAAGCGCTCATTATCAATAAAATCGTTTTTTATCACCAAAAATTTAACTAAAACTTTTATAGAGCTCCAAGATAAATTTTTGCAGAGCCATGGACTAGTGTGGAATGAGTTGCTTGACGCAGGACTCATCATACACGGCAGCTATTATCCGAATGATAAATCGTTCATTTAGGAGTAGATTGGATGAGATTAAGTTAATCAGCTTTGAATCGGTGGTTTCGAGATTCTGGACTCAGCTTTACTCGTCTTCTTCTTCGATGAAAACCAAAGCGACGTCGTCTAGCTAGGTCGCCGAGGAAGAAGAAGTTGGAAGGAGATATGAAGAAGAGCCTTGACGAATCTAGGTGCCCAAATGAATTTTGTGAGTGGCCAAATTTTATTTTTTTGGGTGTGCAATGTAATTTTCATAAATAAAATAAAAACAAAAATTAAATATATATAAAAGATTGGAATATCCTTCTAATCTAACGAAAAAATAAAAAATAAAAATGGCTAAAATGATCACTCAAGTATGACACGTTCTAAACTTTACTTATTCTGTATGGCAAATATCACTTTGTTCATTATTGAATTCAAAGTTCTAAAAGGCGCTAGGCGGAATTGGGCGGTGGAGCTACTGCCTAGCGCCTATATAGGCGTTTAGGCGGAGTTTAATCGGTAATTAAGCGGTAATTAGGCGGATTATTTTATATATATATTTAATTAATTATATATTTATATGGTATATTGTAATTTGAAACATAAAGTAAAAATTATAAAGAAATATCATAAAAATTCTAAACTAAGTTTATAAAGAAATCCAATTAACCATCCATCTCAATTTTTTGAAATAGATGTGCATAAACAAGAATCCCAAGAATATGAAATTATCTATTTCGAAGCTGATAATTCACAAATCACAGTACATTATGAGTTTATGACAATGAAGCTTACATTATAAACTTGCAACCATGGAAACCATTCAAACATAAAGCTTCACGGAATCAACCATGACTCTTTCACAGAATCAAGTTTTGTTTGTGTGATGGCCATAGACACTATGCTTCTGCCAACATTTAATTATATCAAATTATCAACATATAACAAACAAGGATGACGGCGGTGGACGGCAAGTGGCGGCGACGGCGGTGATCGGCGAGCGGCGTCCAAGTCGCGGCGTTTGCGGAAGGAGAGAGACGACGTTTCGCGAAAGAAATTGGATTGGATTTTCTATTTAGAATTCATTCATTTGCGTTGTATCTCTTAATTTTAAAAAAATAATAATAATAACAAAAAAAACCCGCCTATGCGCGTTTTTCTGCCGATTAGTCGTTAGTCGCCCGCCTAATTGTCGATTAGTCGGTTCCCGCCTAACTACCTCGCCTAGAACCAAAATTAGGCTATAAGATAGGTTTTTCCGATTAGTCGGTGCCTAGGCGGCCTAGGCGGCCGTTTTTTAGAACAGTGATTGAATTACACTTTTACTCACTTTGATCATTCCGAGACGGGGAAATTGGCGGCACCACTCTAATTTCAAGCGAACTAGATCTCAATCTATGCAAAATCAACCCAACGACAATTTTCTCAACTACACCTAAGTCCAATTTATCATGAAAGTGGTTGAATTAACCTTTGAAGTCAATAACACCCAAAATTTTAAATCTTCGATTCTCCCTCCTCAGAATGAATTGAGGTTACACCTTGGTATGAAAAGACTCACAAGGAAGAGAGTTACAATGCCCAAAAGGTTTCCTTGACCGATTATAACTCGAATTCAAAATCCCAAATTTTGCAGAATTCGGAGTGAGTAAAGTGAGTAAAAGTGTAATTCGATAATGAGCAAACTGATATTTATCATACATGAGTGAACAAAGTTTAGAATGTGTCATACTTGAGTGACATTTTTAGTCATTTTCCCAAAATAAAATGTTAACGTCTATTTCAAACACAGTTACCAAAGTGATACTCAGAAATAAAATTGAGTGATCAAAGTTACATTTTAGAAAATAAAATAACTAAACTATCAAACGTGACAAAAATGTGTGATCATTTCAATAATTTTCTCTTTACAGCCGGTCTCTAATTTCAAACTAGATTAACCAAGCAAGGCGTTCCGAACCGAGTTATTCTACTAGCTGACACCCTCCTTCAGTCTTAAGATGAACTTGATGCTTACTATATATGTACTAGTGTACCAGAAGTGTTCGTCCAACCTATAGAAATGCAGCAAGATTGCTCATGAGCTTGCCAAGTAATTCCTAAACGCAAATTCGGTACGTAGTCAATATGATAGTATACGTACGTATGAGGTAGCACTGGATGGTAATGGTTGCTTATACAGATGGCTAACCAAAAACGCTACCAAGAGGATCGTTTCTGTTTGTGATTTGAGTAAAACTAGCCACTAAATAAACAATACACTTGGGTGATTGAAAACAAATGCTTCACACCATCTAATAGACGCAAATAATGAAAGAAACTCATCACATGCCAGCCATGCCTGATGCTCTCCTCTATTTTAAAGTCTCTGTCCGTTCCAATATCCTTCCAAAAGATACAACCCCATCATCATTCTACCCTACTCACCTTTCCTCACCTTTCCTCACCATACTAATTATTAACTACTCACAAGTTGCTACCGGAATCAGCTGCGGTTGTTCTAACGGTCTCAAGAGCAAAGCCATGCCCATCATCAGAATATTGAACAAACAAACACAGAAAAAGTTTCAGAACCAAATAAACTAGTGGAATCCTTAGTAATCATTCTTTCATTATTAAGCTCCTGACTCTATTTCCCATAGGGATATAAGTCAAATAACAGTTCGTTGCTTTCAGAAAGTTTAAAAAATTTCGCTGCACTGACTTAAACAATTTTACTTAAACCCAGTTCTTTTATCCTCTCTTTTTTTACTGTATTTCTGAAAGTAACAACAAGTCAAATACTTTGACATCAAGCATTTTAGCTCTCACAAAGAGTCAAATAGAAATTGTTTGAGAAATTTTTTGATATATCGTTCAATTCCAAATTAAGTGTGTATACAAGCATACTTACAATTGAAATAGAAAATTACTTACACCTAATCAATTACAGATTCTTACATAATTACATAATTACAGAATATACATTTCTTAAATATACTAGAAATGTGACTCACTCCGATACTCCTCCTCAAATTAGAGCATACAGATCTCTAATGCCCAAATTGTCAAGTGAGTCACTGAAAGTTCTGGATGAAACTGTTTTTGTAAGGATATCAGCTAACTATTACTCTGAACGAACAAATGAGAATGTAATAATATGAGCATCAAGTTTCTCCTTGATGAAATGATCAATCTTTACATGCTTCGTCCGATCATGCTGAACAAGATTATGTGCAATTTCAACTGCAGCAGTGCTGTCACAATAAAGAGGCATTAGTTGTTTTTGCTTGAAACCCAAATCCCTCAACAAATATTTCAGCCATAATAACTCACAAACTCCTTGAGTTATACCTCTATACTCAGCTTCTGCACTAGAACGAGCTACCACATTATACTTCTTGCTTCTCCAAGTAACTAGATTTCCACCAACAAATGTGAAGTAGCCAGAAGTAGAATGCCAGTCAGTGATGTTTCCTGCCCAATCTACATCAGTATAGCCACTAGTCCCCAAATCTCTATGTTTGCAGAACACAAGGTCTTTACTAGGAGCAGACTTTAAGTTCCTCAGGATCCTTATCACAACATTCATATGATTTTCACTAGGATTATGCATATATTGACTTACCACACTAACAGCATAAGCAAGATCAGGTCTAGTGTGTGATAAGTAAATTAATCTTCCAACTAACCTCTGGTACTGGAACTTATCTGTGGGAACTTGATCAGGATATTCTGCAATCCGATGATTTTGTTCAATGGGTGTATCAACTGGTTTACAGTCAAGCATACCAGTCTCTACTAATAGATCTAGAACATATTTTCTTTGAATCAACACAATACAGTCCTTGTTCCGAGCCACCTCAATACCCAAGAAATACTTCAAGTTCCCAAGGTCCTTCATCTCAAATTCAGAAGACAACTGAACTTGTAATCTCTTGATCTCATCAGAGTCATCACCCATCACGACCATGTCATCCACATAAATAATCAGAGCTGTCAGCTTACCATGTCGATGCTTCAAGAACAAAGTGTGATCTGAATTGCTCTGCCTATATCTAATCTTCTTCATGAAAACCATGAACCTTCAAAACCAAGCTCTTGGAGATTGTTTCAATTTATACAAGGACTTCTTTAATCTGCACATCACATTCTCACCTGTTGAAGTATCATATCCTGAAGGAAGATCCATGTAAATCTCTTCATTCAAATCTCCATGAAGAAAGACATTCTTCACACCAAACTATTGGAAGGGACAATCTAGATTAGCATTCATCTACTGTTTGACGAATAGTTAAATTCTGTTCGTTTAAACCCTGTCATGAAGTCTTAATTATTATTTTTTTGTTTTTTGCCATTTTCTTGAGTGGTTTGACGTTGTACATGGAGTTTGAATTGTTTGTTAGATGTGTGACAAACAAATAGTACGCATTTGACAAGCGTCTGACGAACGAAATAGTATCATTTGTCTAATGCCTAACAAACGGAAAGACTTTGTTTGACAAAATTTTGACAAAAGCTCATCCATAGTTTGTAATAGCCTAACAAACGAAAGGACTAGATTTGACAATTCTTTGGTGAGCAATTATAGTATTTTCATCTAAACCCTGACAAATGAAAGTGAGTATTTTGTTAAGATATTAAAGAACCATTATGAATGAATTTAATAAGGCTTTAAAAAATCCATTAAACTAGCAAATCAAACATGTTTCGTAGCCAATCAAAACGCACATATTCGCCACCAAATGATTGCAACTCGTCATAAGCATCTTTTTTATCTACTCCAAGTGACTTCACCAAAAATTCAACACCACTTATCGTATTCACTGGAGACACCACAAAACCAATGACTGGAATGCCTAAAATGTTGGACACATCACCTTATGTCCATAAAAGGACACCTTTGGTGCATTTCTAGCTCTAAGTTCTGGTGGCGACCAGAGAATTACTTCGGGAGTTAGACCTATGTCATCACCCAGACCACCAGCATAACATAACCGAGGTCAGAAGGACGACTGACATGATTGTCAGGTCAGACTCGCATTCACCGAATGATTCTGCAGGAGACCTGAGCATCTTTGGAGGTCATTATTTATACGCTGAATGTTTCCGACTATGTTGTTTATATTTTGTTTGACCCGGTGGGTGACATGTTCTTTTATATTGGTAAGGTGGGCGTCCATAGTCAATGTACCTATCACATCCTTTTCGAAATTGTGGCAAGTGAATTTATCCCTTTGGCGAGGTGATTCTAGTTGGATTAGTTTATAGAGATTACAGTGTATGTTCAAAGGTTTTAGTTTGTCTAGTGATCTAGTACTTCTAGATCTAGTATATTTTGATTTGATCTTAGGCATGGAGTTCTTGAGCCATCATCAGACGTTGGTAGACGATTATCGAGAATAGGTGTTTTGGAGTCCGGCGTTGCCTGATATTTTGTTCCGTAGTGAGATAAACGTGTTATTTTATGTTTGGGTTCAGCTGTGGTGTTGTTATGGGAGTAATTTACCGCATAATTAGCACAGATATATTTCCCAAGAAGTTATCAGGTTTACCTACAGTTGGGGAAAGATTTTTTTGTTGAGTTATTATCGAGTACCGATCCTATAACTCAAGTATCTTATTGGGTGGCTCCAGCTGAGTTACAAGAGTGGCAGACTCAACATCAAGAATTGATCGACGAAAATTTTATCCATCCCAAAATTTTATCGTGTGGAGCCCCAATATTATTTGCGAATGTGAAGGATGGTTTAATGAGGTTACGCATCGCTTATTGGAAATTGAACCAAGTTTTGGGAAAGAACAAATGTCCATTACTAGGGGTCGATAATTTGTTTAATCTTGATATTCCTGGAACTTATCATTCTTTGAGGAATTCTAGTAATTCAGTTTTGTTAACCTAAAATGTTTTCTCTTTTACTGTTTCTTATATTGTTTGTGTTCATTTTTTTGTCGTGAACACACTCCCTCGTGAAAGGATACATTTCACTTCGTGCCACCAACTTGGAAATGTATTTCTTCTAGTTATTAATCACATGAGTTCACGGAGGAAAATATATTGTACTCACAATGGACCGGAGGTGTGTATGTTATGCCACATAGATTAAATCATTCTAGCTCGATGTCAGATATGAGTTTAGGAGCGTTATAGGTGTACGTGGAAATTAGTAGCAGATGCATATGATTTGAAATTTTTATGTTGCATGATTTCTGGACTTATCCTAGACGTGATTTGGAGCACCCTATTGATAACTCAGTGTTTATCACATGCAAAAGTATATGAGAATTTTACACACGAGTGTGAATTTCGACTAGGGTTATGCTTGGCGAGGATGATTTAATTTATTTCTTCTAAATTTAAAAATATGGAGTTCTAACGCTGCATGTTATCGAGAACTATCACGTTTCTTAGATTTCACAATACTCTGACATTCTAATTAATTTTTATAAGTTGATGATCCGTTTTTAGAAAAATTATAATATCTACTGTAGTATAGCATGGAGGAGTGCAACAATTTGATTGTTCATTTTTGGGTCGATAATTTGATAATAATTTGGCATCCCAATATTATTTTCAATGGGCTATTATTGTCAGTTTACGTGTATATATATTGGTGGCCTATGCCTAATTCCTTTGGGTCTATTGGCTCGTGTCAGTAGTAGCTATGTGGTTGTGCGAGCCATATAAGTAAATCATTGAGGTGCAGATTGTTAAACGCTTAGTTTTCAATTCGAGTATTTGGGCTCCGAAAATGATCGAGCAATGAAGAGGTTCTGGTTATACATTGATATTTGTTCAGAATGCGGAAATATTAGATATTATTGACATAATAGTGGCGACTATTCAGGAACTTCAGATGGTATGCCGAGTTTATATTTCCAATTTGTAGTAAATTGTTATGTCAATTTAACTCCCTTGATCTTGCCCATGGTTTGGGTTTATTTGAGGCTTACTACGAATGTTTTCTTTTGAGCTTCTTTATGGTTATATGGATATTTATTAAGGTAGTATGTTCTTGGGAGTTATATATGGTGGAGATATATGGTTTGGCGATCAATATGATTCATGAAATCAGATAAATATTAGCGATTTATATTTATGTTATAGTTATGTTGATTTATGAGGAATCCGGACGGGATGTGGAGCCCACAGTTTATATGCTTGAGTTGAGATTATTGGAATACTTTCATTATACAGGTTTTCGGTTTCAAGTTTTAGAGGAGGCTATGCCCAATTTTCTATAAATATTTTCGAGAAATGTATATGATTTTGAGTTCGTTGCAAATCGACCAATTACCCATGTTGGTTGCGATTTTGATAAGGTTTGTTGGGTCTCCTGTTTGTGATCTTGGTGGTTTTAATATCCACATTTTAGGGGAGTGTCCGTGGTTGGACTTCTCGGTCAAGATTTTATTGATTTTATTTTTCAAGGAAATTCCTAGGAGAAAGTTGTAGAGTTTGTCGATACGAGTTCGTGGCCACATCAAGTGTTAAAATCGGAATTACGACAAAAAAGTTATGGTTAACGAAAATTTTACAGAAATATCAGAAAATATTTTATTGCAAAATCGCAGGTATAAATAGGGGTTTCTGTTTTGGGAAGGTAAAAAGTTTCCTTTTTTTGCAACTGGGTTGACCCCGTGTTGACCATCTCTCCCTGCCCATTTTCGTCATCGGTGAGCCTTTGGCCGGCCACCTTTGGGCATGAAATTGGTCGAATTTTGTTGGGTTCAATCTCCTCTATCGTTTGGTGAGTTCATCTCCGGCGTTGGTGGCCGGAGGAAGGAGAATCGAAGCAGAGAAATTGGCTGGTTTTGGGTTGATTTTGACGGCGACGGTGGCGATGTTTGCAGGGGTTTTGGACGTTGAAGTTAGGGGGTTTTGAAGCCCAGAAGGAGATGAGTTGAACGCGACATGTCTCAGACCCCTACCATGGCCGGACGGAGATGATCGGAGAAAATGTTTTCCGGTGAGGGTTTGTAATTTCAGCGATTGCTCGATTTGGAGCCGGTGGGATTCCGGCCGCTGGCGGCGGTGGAGCTCCGGCGAGGTTGGATTTTCGGCAAAATTCGTTCCGCTCTTAATTTCTTGACAAACTCAATGGTGATATTCTTGAATGGATCTGGACTTGATGAATTTTGACGTGTATTTAATCGGACAATAATTAATTAATTTTACGATATTATTAACGGACAATCTGACTATCGATTCAAGTGCGAGTCGTTCGATGTTTGAGATTTAAGTTGCGACTCTAAAATTGATTCAAAATTTGATTAAATACGTTATTTGAGAATGCGAGATTCTTGACATTTTTGATCGTTGGATTACGAGTTTAGTTATTCAATATCGACGAGTAGATATTAATTATAATCGTGTTTTCAGGATTACGCTAATTAGCAGGTTATGACTTTATGAATATCCCGGCATTGTACGGTGAGTGGATGTTTATTTATTTTCACAGTTGTTACGAGTTCATATTTACGTAGATTTGCAGTCTCATGTATTTTATTACAATCGAGTTTGGAGGTATGTTTGTGATGGTTTTATTTTCAGCATCGATGCTTTGACTAGACGGCTGATCACTGACTAGTCGGGTCAGACCGGGTTAAGACAAATGCCTTGCCGACCCAAATTATCTCGGAATAGGACAAACCTCCTAGACGATCCCATCACCTTTTTATTTACAGTCTTTGAGACGCTTCGGGCTAGGACAAACACCCTAAGCGCCCACCTCCATATTTTATTTCAGTTTATTATATTTGAACTCGCTTTATTTTATAAAAATTAGTGGAAAACATGTTATTAGAGATTAATCGTATTACGTAGTTTACGTTATTTTTGTCCACTCACTCTAATATTTTATATTTTAAATGTATTTCCCTGGGGCTTTCATTTTTCTGTGCCCAGGTTGCAGTGCTTCTCCTGAGCTGGATTTTGATCCCCTGAGACTTTGAGTCCACCGAGTTACCTTTCTGTAGGTTTCGGCCCACTAGCAGTGTATTTTCATATATTTTATTCTACTCCGAGAAGTCTCTCTGGACACTAGTACGTGTTATAAATATGTTTCAGTGTTGATTATGAATTATTAGTTTTGCTGGTTTATGAGTTTTCAGTTCTTGTATTATTTTTCTAGCATTTTAAATAATTTACTTTCTGTACTTTATTAAGAAATCCTGATAGACATCGGTGGTCCACGATATTGTTTGTGGGAAATCCGAAGTGTCATTTTCTTGTAGGTTTTTGGTAATCCACTTCGTAGAGGAATTATGTCAAAAAATTTACAGAAATCCGTAGTTTAAGTCTTGTTGTTAAGGCATGATCCTAGATCACTAGTTAATCTACGGTTAGGTCCAATGTTTTAAAAGTCGTTAATCAGACTCGGGTCGGCAAAGGGATAAAACGATTAATTAGTAGGAGATTAGTCGGCGACTAGTCGAATTTGATATTTTTTTAATTAATTTAATAATATCCATACAAATAAATTTAAAAAATTAGAAGTACTTAGGTATAATTAAACAAGAAAATAATATCTATATACATAAAGTATAGAAATGAAGTACTTGTGTGTCTAGATAATGTTTTCTCCATTCTTTTGGTTTATGCACTCTCTCTTTTTATTAAATTTATGCACGTTTATAAAGGGAAAAAAATTTAAAATTTAAAAAAAAATTGACCGATTAGTCGGATCAACCCGACTTGACCGATTTTTTGGCGTTGACCAACTTTTCCGACCGACTTGCCAAAATCAGTTCGGATTCTAAAAATCACCGACTAGTCGGCCTACTTTTCCGACTTTTTGAACACTGGTTGGGTCCTTTCAACCACATACATAGGATAAAAGATGACAAAGCATTTGTTTTGGCAGTTCAACTCAGATACTGACAACATATGATGAGATAGAAAGGGAACATAAATGACATTATGTAATAGAAGAGATGGAGTAACTTGGATTTACCCGATACCTAAGACCGAAAAAAATACACAATTGGCATTAGACACTTCAAGTATAAGAGGAGTATATAGACTCAAAAACAAGGATTTATCAAATGTCATATGATCAGACGCACCAGAATCAATTATCCATGTATCACCACCAATAAAGTCAGAAACCTTCAAAGTAATACCAATTTTACTTTGATGTTTCTCAATGAGAGAAACATTACCCTCCAAGTGGTCTTGACTCTCCATGGCACAGAAAATAGGTTCCTCAAACAACGAAATATCCAAAGTCATGACAAATTTAGAAAAAACAGGGTTGAATAATATTTTCGACACGTCGAACAGGTCAAATATGCAGAGAAACAAGTCAAGTCAGGTTTTCAAGATTGTCAGGATTGAAACCTAGGATCTGATATCAAGTCAAATATAACACAAGTGTTTGAGAATTTTTTTAATATATAAATCAATCCCAAATTGGATATATATACAAACATACTTACAACTGAAATAGGAAACTACTTTACACTTAATCAATTACAGATTCTTATATAATTACAGAATATACACCTCCTAAATGTATTAAAAGTGTGACTCACTCCAACACAAGGTACCAACACAATGCTTCAATGCTTATGTGCCAAGAATTAAAAGCCTAAAACAAAAGCTTCACGGGCCAACAGCAGAAAAATTAAGTATACTCAGATGGAAAGGAAGATAGACAACTCATGTTCATGTTCTAGAGAAGAGGAAAATTCACACACCAATCTTGTCACTTAGCCAGACATGTAGAGCTGTATTACCAATAGCAGCAGCCGACTCCCATCTGTGTGCTTTGGCCCTTTGTGTTGTTGTCTGTCCCCACATACCACTTTCTCATCACATTCACCTTTTTAAGCCGTACATACCTCTCCCCAACTCCTTACTCAAATCCAGCATTTTCTTCCTTCTCAAACTCAGTGACACATTTATTGAAGCTATACTATTCTGAACTAGATTGTTAACCATCTCATCATTAATATTATGGCTTCCTTTTGGTCATTCATGGCAATGTTGATGATCTTCATGGCTTATAACTCTTCTAGTACTTCACTAGCTATTGAGATTTCCTCTATCTCTGCAGCACCTGCAGTGTTACCAGGTGCTCCACTATCTTCATCTCCTACCTTATCCCCAGACATAACTCCTTTGTTTCCTTCACCTTCTTCTGAGCCACTTGCTCCAAGTGATTCATCACTTCCCACAATCCCATCAAACCCAAGCCCTCCAAACCCTGAAATTACTGTTGCTGCTCCTGAATCAGAATTGGGATTTTCACCAGCTGGGGCTCCCCTGCCAGCTTCTCATTCAGTTTCTCTTACTTCTTCAGCTCTGCCTCTGCATGGAATTTTCTTTCTTGGATTGCTGGCTTACTGTGTAATGCAGGTCTCTGGTGTTTGAGACTGAGATTGTGGTAATCTTGATGGAGCTGGAAAAGCTTCAATGATAGTGTAATAGTGGTTCCACTTTATGTTTGTAAACTATTATGGTAGTATAAAGGATGCTTTTTAGTGTGATGTTAGGTAAATGTAGTCTGCATGTGCCATTCTTATAAATTGTGATAGGGTATTGTATCCAACAGAGCTCTAGAAAAATAAAAGCTGCACTTTCAGTCTTTCTCTTGGTTGTTCTCATTCTCTATCCTAATTTTCTCAGTCCTATTGTCTCAGTTCCATAAATCAATCTGTACCTTGAAGCATAATTGCGTAAATGACCATTATGTCTACTGCATAGTCATGAATGGATTTCAGAAAAATTGATTGAATCAATAATAAATGTCAGACAAAATGGGAGCTATTATATTATACCAATACTTGAGTTACAATCAATGAAGAATAAAACACCAACAACATAGGAATCTGAATACTAGTCTTTGGAGGACATACTAAACATCCTAATATGATTCACTGGGGCAAAACCCCGATATAGACAACTCTATAAACTGTGTCCTATAGGCTATAACTTGTACTAGTTGCAAACATGTTAACACAATAGATACCTAGAGTGCAACAATTGGAGCATGAGACTTTGGGGACCAGTTAAACAATTTCCCTAGAAATTTACCCTTCAATTTGTTGAACTCGAAAAAGGGACTCGAATTATCCGCTAAATCTCGGGAAAGATACTTCTTCAGCTTCAGATTCTCCTGTTTGTGAATATCCACAGCTACACTTAACTGTCTTATCACCTCTCTCTTCTCTTCATCTTTCTGCTTTAGTTGATCCTTTTGAATTTTATTCTCTTCCTGAAGCCTCTCTATATCTTCCTTTAACTTTTTCACCTCATCATCACTAATCTCACATGAAGCCTTGTCTTCAGCTACTGCATCAATTAAGGTTTCATCCTCCTGGTCGGGGTCATCAACTTCAGACTCTGTGTACTCCTCAGGTTCACAGGTATCGGAAAGGCTATCGTAGGTTTCATCCACCACACTCATTGACTTCTCTGAATGGCATTTGGTTGAGAACGGAGACGCTAATGTTGTCAGGAGGCGATTTCCAGAATCGGACTTAACTAAATCATATCTCTCAGCTAATGATCTATGAGCTCGATAAAATTCTTCAACCATCCCGATTAGCTGCGGTCGCTTCTTGTAATACATCTCTGCACGTTGGGCAAATGAATCTGCATCTTCCTGAATTAGCCTTAGCATAGCCTCCGTATTCTTCTCTAGCTCTGACATTAAAGAAAAGAATACCTTTTAGTAAAGTGATATTAGTGCACATGAACAAATTGAAAATGCTACAACACTAAACAGTCTTCTTATCTAAGTGTTGATTAAACATCATTATGGTGCCTGCAGGATGGTGCCAAAAGTATTTTGATGCCTAGATATATAGTTTGGTATTGTCTGATGGGCCAAAATGCCACAGTTCATTGAAAAAAGAAAAGAAAAAATCTAGTATAAACTCATGTTCATGCCTGAAGCTCGAAAGTTGCTGAATCAAAATAAAACAGGAAGCAAAAAGAAAGGAAAATGATATCGGGCACATCAAGTCCCACAGACCCTTTCTTTGTTCTGATAGAACTTCAAATATGTGCACAAAGAAAGTTCTATCAAGATTTCAGCAGGCGCAAAACATGACAAGGCCATGGAAATATTATCTCAAGGCTAAAGAGATCATAATGAAAAAGGGATTTACTGTGGACCTTGGTAAGACTACAGTGAGGACCATCATTCAGATCACTATGCACATTGATGCACTCTATACTGTCTATACAATCATCAAAGTATTGACTGCCAAAAAGGCTAGAACTAGAGCTTTGAAGATAAGATACAGTGCATCTCTGGGAGAAGGTCCATTGTTAGTTTTTGGCAGCATAACCGAGAGTCATATTCTATAACTGCAGTGTGGTGGCCTCAAGAGGACCTTAGTGATGAACTATCATATGCAATATTAGCAAGCTAGAACCACAAAATTATGCAGTGTTTTTTATTTCGTTTATTTACTCAATATTGATGTAAGACACTTGAATTAAATCACATCTTCATAAATTACTGATCATTGTACTCATCGTCAATGGAAAAGTTAACCTTGCAAGGTTTAAGCTCAGCTTAGTATGAAAGTTACAAAGAGTCGAAAGACAGTATTTTAAACAAAGGTGGAACTTCCCCAATTCCCCCTGCCACAAGGTGTTTGATCCCAGAACACTGGAAAACAAAAAGAAAAAAACATAAATAAAGACCATAACTAAGCATTTCTCACGCAGCAAAGCTAAATTAAACCCACCTTTTGGATTCATTTGCACCAACCACTTTTCTATTGTTTTACTGTGAATAATTTATCGGGAGAGATGGTCTAGGTAAACAATAAACTAATGTATGAATCTTAGCATCTAGTTTCTTACATAACCAAAGATGAACAATCCCTCAGTAATCAAATACTCATCCACCAGTCTTGCCAATTCAGTACACTCAAATTACAGTGAAGCTGAACAATGCTCAGGAACCAATAAAGTAATTCATGAATCTGAGCAGCTAAACTCTCAGAGCATTGAAGCTAAGCAATTTGATAATTATGTGCTTAAACAACACTACTTGGGTATTCAATTCCAAATCTCACCAACAAGTCTCCCCAGTTCTGTTCACTAATTCCACTCAAAGCTTCAAACTTTTTCTCAAAAGGGTCCCCCATTCCCCACCACAAAAACTAAAACAAAAGATCCCAACTTTCAAATCGTACAAGCTCAAAAAAACACAGTAACGGTCAAGAATGAAAACCCTAATCTTTAGCGACACCAAAAAACCATAAAGACTTGATCTTGAACAAGAAACAAGAACAGAGAGCGTACCAGCCAGAGTTGATTGAAGCCATGGAGAACGTCTTGAATTGCTGTGACTGTCAAACAGCCAGTAGTGTGAAGCCTGCTGCTGCCTCTTCATCATCTTCTTCTTCTTCTTCCTTACCTTACAATTCAACACCAAACTACTTCAAATCTCTAATCTTTTCACAAAATTTAACTACCCAAATTCAAAAACAAAAACAAACCCAATAACTCAAATATAAAACCTATTAAAACCCAAATTCCAGAAGTGAAAGATAAGGCACAGGAAAGTGTACCTGGAATTTGAGAGAGGGCTCCTTCTTCTTCTTCTTTTCTCACACACATAACCTTCTAAGTTGTCGAAAGAGTGATGAGTTTAAATGCAATTCCTCGGCGTGCGTAATTGTTTGTCACCACGTACTAGTTAATAAATCGAGACCTAGCCAATCACATTCCGACACGTAATAAGTGTATCACTAAATAACAAAATTTCGATACCATACAAAATTTCAAATTTCTTTGTAGCAATTTACGAAATTTCTTAAATTTCGTGTTTCCTTATGAGGATGTGAGGAGGGTGTTTTGGGAATTTGGTTTGCATACAGTGTATATGTATAGAAATGTAGCTGGAGTGTGAGTGAATTATGGGTGGGGGAGTGTATTGAGGGCCCCTTGTGAAGAATAGTATTTTGTGTAAAGAGAGAAGGTGCTTAAATTACCTATATAACAGAGTTGGGTTTCCTGTTCTTAGCACTGTTCACTATTCATGGGCGTGAACCGTGCGAGGAAGCTGCTCTCTCTCTTACTTTACTCCCTCTCTCCCCGTACGTTTTGGATCAAATCCAAGTTCAACGTTTTGGCTCTCCTCTTCGATCTCCGGTGCTCTCTCAATCTCTCTCTATCTAAACTCTCCATAACTCTCCATGCACATTGCGTCAGTGACTCAGTGTGGTCGGCCGATCTGCTCCCCGATTTTGCTATCTTGCATATGCTTTCCAAAAGTTTTCTCGGCCTCGCTCCTCTCTCCTCTGCGCGCTGTTCTCTCTCTGTCACGTTATTGGTTTAGGTAAGTTCTTTGCTGATGGATATGCTTGGGTTCGATCGTTTTCGATTTATGTAGTCAAGTTTTGATATGGATCGTTGTTTCGGGTAGTTGAATTAATCGATCTACTTGAGTTCGATGAATTTGTCGTTCTGTGATATACAATCGTTGATTAAACATGTAAAGAGCATCTCATTTGGCTGTCATGGGATATGGGTATATCATACCTTAACTAAATCCCGATGGAGGAATGAACAATGTTCTTATAAACATCTCTCTTTGCTTTCGACAAAATGGATACCATATACTGTTCCTTAGATGACAACAATCAGATACAATTTCTGAACCCGGGTCACGAAGCCCGAACCCGACCCATATTCCAAGGTAATGGATTTCTTGATTGATCGAATTGAATGAATTGATTGTGGTGGTTTTTGACTGTTGTGTGATTGCAGAGCCTGAGAATCATCGAAAAAATGGCGATCTTATTCAACATGCACAGAGACTTTTCATTTCGCCGGGTAGATAGTTTTGGCCCCCCTAAGGTGTGTTAATTGCCTTGGTTTGGATCAGAGTTGGTAGAGAGTTAAATAACTGGGAGAGAGGGATCGAAGCTGTAAACTGTGCAACCAATGTGTGATGAGTAGTGTGATTTGGTTGAAGAGGCAGAGACTCCAGAGGAACGCCGAGCCTGTAAACTCCTTTTGGTCGAGCGGAAGTAAATCTATTCGACCCTGCATCAAGCTGTAGCTGGAAATAAGTGTTGCTTCAAAATGAACAGCCACTTGAGCAAGTCACGGAGAATCAGCTACCGGAAGAAGAAGATGGGCCAATTTTGAGGACACTGCTGAGGTATTACTATTACATAATTGAGTTGAAGAACAATACTGGGAATTTGATTGTGTATTGAATTGAATTTTGTTGCTTAAACTGTTTCAGGATGGTTGTGATCAGAAAAGGTTTAAGGAATTAAGGAATGTGGAGGTAATTCGATTGGGACATCTGAAAGCTTTTCTAATTTCATTAGCCTCTGTTTTGATTATGTGGTATGTTATGTATCATATGATGCTTAGTGCATTTTTTATTAGTTACAGTTTGTGTTAGAGTGTGCAACTATAGGAGTGTCCAAATTTTACTGTATGAATACCCAAATTTTAGCCCCCATCTTGATTAAGGTAAGGTATTGAGTTTTAAACTCTTAATTCTTTTGCATAAACTTTTCCTCACAAACTTGGTTCCCAACTAGATTTGAAATCCACCGTTCTGGATTTGGGGAGATCCCACAACAAGCAGCTCACCAAATCTCGATTAAAAAACGCAGAAATCATCACAAAAGCAACCAGAGATAGGTGATGTCTCCTCTGCTGAATAACAGAATAGCTTTGAGATTTTGTATTGTTTTATGATGTTTTGTGTATGTATGTTTTGAGTTTTATGATGTGCTGGGAGCTAGACCTGGATATATTGTGTAACTTTTGATCTGAAATGCTGTTTGCTTTCTTTTTCTGATATCCCATGGCTGGACTACAGTTTGGTTGTCTGGACTCTTTTCTCCTTCAGTTCCAGATCATTGATTTAAACTATGTTCATGTTAGAGAGATCGGGAATACATATCAACTTTTTCATTGTGATGATATGTGTGTTTATTTGTGTTAATGGCAAGTCTTTCTCTTTCGCTTAACTGTTTATGATAACTGTAATCCTGAATCGATTTTGTTTGTTTGCAAAGACCTGGTTGCAATTAAAATATTCAGGACTGCTACATTATTAGACCTGGTTGCACCTAATACATTATTAGACTGGTCAACCTACAGGACGCTCTCCCGATGGATGGATTCGATGGCTTCTTGGTAGAGTATATTCTCCAGAAAACAGAAAAACTTCATGCTCTGGTATGATAAACAATTATACACAATGTAGATAATCAAATAGTTTTACGGCAGGTTTCTTATGGACATCTGTTTTGCGATCAGGTGGGTAGATACAACAGTCCTGATAAGCATCCTTTTTTCCCAGATCAGCTGCCTTCTCCAATGTTGCCACCTCTGCAATACCCTCAGGTAAAACATGGGAACATTAGGTAACAAATATTGACCAAGTGTTTTGCTGTCATCTTACATGGGTTTGAGTTGTTTGAATTTGGTTTCTATGTTTTTTACAGTCACTTCTCATCCTTCTCGAGTTCCTTCGGCTATTTGGTGATTTGGAAGAGAGACAAAGAAAGTCATCTTATCAAGAATCTTTCGGTTCTCTTTCTGTGAAGTTGATCACAGGCCAGACATTACTATTGTTGGAATTTATCAAGGTCAGTTCTCAATCTGTCGGATTCAATCGATTTCATCTGTGTTGCTTTGATTTCATTTGGGTTGGGAATTCAATCATGTCAAACCTGCTAAACAGATATGTCTATAATACGTGTGCATCTGATAATTGACTGTGTTTAGTTATTTAGTTGTGTTTTTTTTTTCACCATGTTTGTTCTTATGGTTTCTTTCTTATATAATTGACTGCTCAGACCTTAATAGACAGGAGAAACCTGCCATTAATAAACTTAAGAAGGCGGGACTTCTCACAGATTTTCTCTCAAAGTAAGCTTGGCTGCACTTTCCTTTCTCCTCTCACTTTAGTTGCAAATCAGAATTGTTAGAAGTTTTGTTTGCGACCCTTTTTTGTCGCAGGAAGCAGCTTCAACAAGAGTTCTTTGGATCATGGAGTGCTAACTCTACTCAAGAATTGGCTCGAATCGCTTCTAGATGGAAGTTTATCAAATATAAACATACGGGCAGCAATTCTGAAGATCTTAATTGATGTATGCCTCCCTCCATTATACTGAGTGACATGCAATATGGGTTGTGAGAAATTTTCTGTAGGGACATGAATTATTGCTTATGTTGTGCAGTACCCTCTTGATCTAGAGCACATGGATAGAAGAGACCAACTGAAGCAAAGTGGGCTTGGAAAGGTCAGGATCTGTTTTCTTTGATCTGATTTGAGGAGCACCTAATGTTCTTTCTTTTAAAACAGATGTGACAACTGAGATTGTATTTTTGTTTGATGTCTGGCAGGTCATTATGTTTCTGTCAAAAAGTGATGAAGAAACAACTTCCAACAGAAAGCTTGCGAAGGAATTGGTGGACAAATGGGTATGTGAATTTTCTCAAGTATTTCAACTTTTTAATGAGTTTTTGTCTACCTTGGATTTTCATCCTAATCCACTATGGTTCTTCAAATTATGGATAGTCTGACTTTAGTTGTTGACTGTTTTTTTCAAATGAGTCATATTTTTGATTGATTTTTTCTTTTTGAACTTCACTCGACCTTTATTCAATAAAAGTACAAGATTTGAGGATATGAGAAACATTGGCGAGGAGAGGGTTCACTTTAGGAGGCCATCAGTGAAAAAGTTCCGTGAGATTGTCCATTATGTTAATTTAAATTGAACCTGAATTGAAAGTTCTCAAGTCTGATGCTTTAGTTTATTTCACTTATTTATCTAACTGTTATATCTCATTAAAATATAAGCCAGCAAACACGGGTTCAGGAATGAAATCAAGGGATGGTGATCTCAATTTGGATGAATTTTCAAGGTAATATGGCAGGATGGATTATAAATTTTTTAGAATGGGGAGTCTGGTTCTGCTGCTGTTTTCTTTATGTATCACTTTTTTTCTTCTAATATTTTCTTTTTCAAATTTGTGACTTAGCTTTGATATAGGGAAAGAAAATCTGGCCAAACATCTGGTCGGCAACTTAGTTCAAGGCCAGAAGTGACACAAATGGATTTTGTGGTACTCCCCACAATATAAGATTGATCCTGATGAAGTTAGAGCTCACGGTAAGCAAGAGATACAGGATCAGCAAAGTATGAAGGTTGGTATTCTCTTTACTGATAGAATATCTAATCATATGGTTCAGTGTAAAAAAAATTGTGTATTATCAAATGATGGCATGGAAAAATGAATATTGCTGGATTGCTATTCACTTATGTATGTCCTTATGAGCTCTGTGCTCAATTGAGGTTTCATTTGATCAAGTATTTGGAACTGATATCCCAATTTGATCGCAGTGTTTGCCTCTTTGCCTTTTGTGAACAACAAGGCTTTCCAGTTTATCAAGTATACATACATAAACATGTATCTATACGTGTTTACTTTTTTTTGAATTCTGATTACTAGGTTTGAAATTTGCTCATCTTTGATTTGGTCACAGAGACTGATAAGGCAAGTGAAGATCTCATATTTAACCACCTTAAGCAGCTTTACCCCACACATGAGGTTAGCTGTCTATTAATTCTCTTCTACTGTATGTATTTACGAAGTCGCCGTTTGGTGTTTAGAATTGCAATGCATGATTATGTCTGTAGATTATTGTATGTTCTAAAATTTCTGTGGTGGTGTTAATGTTAGTTCATTGAGAAAGAAAGTACAGCTACTTATGGTGTAACAGAGCTGACTGATGATCCGACATGGATAGTGGATCCTCTGGACGGCACCACTAATTTTGTACATGGGTAATATCATCTGTTGTGTGGTACATTGTTTCTTCTCTTATTGCAAATGAATTCTCATTACTTATGTTGTTCATATCATTGGTTGCAAATTCTCATTTGTATGTGTCTCAATTTGTCTAACCATTGCGAAGATTCGCACAGTTGATGTTGTTTATAATGCAATAATTAATTAGGTAAGACTTTGTGACTCTACAAATACCATCTCGAGGGGCAAAACATTTAGAATTATGGGAAACTTTCATACTATTCGAAAAGTGCGATGTGTGCGACCTCATTACTATTCTGGATAAGAATAGCTTTTCTCTCTGATATGTGATCTCTCTTCTCTTTATCTCTCACATCTTTCATTTCTTTTCGATATCTGGCGATCTCTGGCTCTGGATTTTTGATCTCGCTCTCTCTCTCTCTCATCTCTGCCAAAACTAGCTTATCCAATCAATGTCTGCTTAATTTCGAGCAATTCAATTACAGATTTCATGAGGTTAAAGGACATCGATGATGGAACTGTGGAGCTGTAGACTGTTGTCGTCAGCTATAGGAAGGTGTTCTCATTGTCTCTTTTGAACCCTTTTGTTCAGGTATTGAATTTGGTTTGAATTTTTTTTCTTTTTGATGTGTATGATTTGGGTTTGCCAAGTTTGAGTTTGATATTTTTGTAGATGGGTTTTAAATTCTGATTACTGGGTTCTAAATGGCAGCAAAGAAGATTGATTTTCAACCAATTGATAATAATTGAAGACAGTAATCATTAGGTGTTGGCAGAAGACATTTTAAAAACTTTCATGTTTTCTTTTTCTTTTAAGTAATCTTTGTTTCATCAATCTTCACTTTGTGAAAACTGTTCGTTTTGCATTACTTTGAGGAAATGAAGGGCCCAAGCTATACGAATGATCAGTTTAGAGCCTGTGTTCTATAATCTAATAGTTAGGTTCAATTCTTGGCTGCATTAAGGAGTTACTGAAAAGTGTTATGTTCTGTAGGATGAAGCTTAGAAATTTACCAATGCTGATGTATTCCCTGATGTTATCACCTATGATAGATTACTTAAAGTCCGTATATATACTCTTATTTCACTTACTCTAATGAATTTAAATGAAGGTTCATGTATTTATGGTGAACTAGCTGCCTAATTTTCCATCCATTGAAAGATTGAACTTTCATTTGTTGGCAAATAAAGTTGAATTCTCAGTTCTTATCAAGTGTATTGTGATTTTTTCTACTTATCTATCATCTTTGGCATGAATTTTGGGATTTCGAAAATATCATTATGGTTTATAAGATTGTTTCAAAAATCAGAGCATATATTGGTTATTTGATTGATCAAACATATGTGAGGTTCAAAGCATCCATGTTGGAATTGTTTCAGTTCAGAGCCCAAGGGAGTAAGTGGCTAATGCGGATGCATTGTTAGATGAGGCCTGTGAGGATACAATTTGAAACAAAGAGGGTTGTAGCATTATGGCAGTGGAAGATGAGGAGCGATGATGTCTTTGTAGCAAGGTATTTAATAATAATCTTCATTTTATTGGGAATGAAGTTGAACTAATGTTTGCAGTTTGTTTGATTAGAATAAGGTGGCAATTTGTGATATATATATATATATTTATGTGAATCTTTGTTGTTTCAAGATGTCAACCTATCAATTTTAATTTAGTTTTTATAATATAAATGTATCCATGCAAGTATATATGATTGTCCACAGGCAAGCTTCATAGGATCTGGGTTTGTTATGCGGTGATTCTGATTTAATATGTATATGATCGTCCGCTAATCTTTCTATCGACGGATAGATTGGTTTTGTGGAAGGATATGAGGCTGTTTGCAGTTTTGCCGACAGTATATAAGCAAGATAAGAGCCGATCATCTCCTGCAACAAGATTGCTTATTTTCGATCTTCAAACTTGAAATTTGTCTGTTCGTCGTTTCTGGGTATTTCGAGATGTTTGGTAAAACTTATAAATTTTTAATGTGTGTTTATTGCTAGGCCATTGTTGTTTGCCCTTCGTCTTGCTTACATTTAGGCAAATTTGGTGGTTTTATGGGTTCTAGACAAGAAATCTTGCAGGACTACTGGTCTACTGTGTTATTGATTGGATTTGTGTAAAATGCAAACATAACACATTTTGGTTATTATTAATTAGGTTTGCAAGACTAATATGTGATTAACATAAGTTGGTGATGTATGAGACCTTTTTGAAGGCTATTGTGTAAATATCCTTTCGGAACAACCCTTTTTGTCCCTGCACAACGCGCGGGGTTCCTTACTTGGTGGACCAAAATCTGTTCAAATCGGTTGCCCGCCCTTTGGGCAAACTAGGTTGATGTCATTCTTAAGCAGACCCTATTTACTTTAACATGATCAATACTTTTGATTAGGAAAATTTGAATTTAATTGATGTGTATATCTGTCGTCTAAAGTGTAATGAGAATGAGAGAAAGATATATTATATGATCATTGAAGTAGAACCATATTCTTCACTTGATTAATATTTTGACATTTCTCTCAAATATTTGATATCCACCTTAATCTCTGCATCCATAAGCATTTTGTGTCGTTTTATCGAACAACCGTGCCGCAGGCACGGGGTTTCACCTAGTGTTGTAACGGTCAAGAGCTTGATATCATATGAGAATAAGGCAAGTGGGAATTCAATATAAGTATACAAGGAAAGTATAGAAGAAGTTTGAATGGAATCACTCATTTAATGGAAGCCACATTTAGGGTGTATTGAATTTTGTAGGATTGTTTTACATTTTAGAAAATTTTAAAAATTTTTATGTATTCAATTTGGATTCTAAATAATTTTTTAAAATTTTGATGTATTCATTCTGAATTTTAAACAATCTATAAAAAATTTGTGTTATTCAATAATCTATGAATTTTTAAGGATTTCATTAAATAACCGATTTTGAAGGATTTTAAAAGATTGTTTACATACAAAATGATTATGTGAAATCGGATCTCCCACCTAGGTTTGTCAATTTCGACACGACTCATGAACTCGACTCGAAATCCGCACGAAATGAAGAGGGTTGAACCCGCCCGATTATAAAGCGGGTCAAGCACGGATCAACTCGCCATAACCAGTTTAATAAAAGGGTCAACCGCGGGTCAACATGCCTACATGATAAATACATGTGTAACCCGTTTATTAATTGGGTTGGGTCGACTTATACATGGTTCGCGTACATGACCTATTTAATAGTAAATTATATCAATATTTTATTATATATAAATGTTATTTAAGTCTTTATTATAAGATTAACCCTAGCCTTCAGTTTGTGTTTCTAATACTTCTATTATTTTGTATGTGAAGAGTGAAATTGTTTGAATTTTTAACCCGTTTAGTTTAATTGGCTACATAATTCAAAACGACACAACACGACTCATTTATTAAATAGATTATGCGGGTTGACCTATTTATAAATATGTTGAGTTTAGGTTTGCCTTTTTGACACGATTATTAAATTGGTTGAGTTTGAGTTTACGTTTCTGACATGAATAACTACATGACCCGACACGAACCCAATATGACACGAAACATTGACATGCATACTCCCACCCAAGAGATTTCCATGAATTTTGATGGATTTCAAAATAGAACTTATCTCTCTCTCTCTCTCTCTCTCTCTCTCTCTCTCTCTCTCTCTCTCTCTCTCTCTCTCTCTCTCTCTCTACATACATCCTTAAAACCTTGGTGTCACAACAAAGATAACATCCTTATTACTTTAATACCACTTCCTCATGGTTTAATTTCATTGATCACTTCAACTACCATACTTTCGATAATTAACTTCTATAGGGTATAAACTTTGGTTTAGTTAAGGAATACTATGACTTTATGGCTGCTACACTTGGGTCGGATGCTTCTTATGCTTGGCGGAGTATTTTGATTGGGAGAGAGGTGTTGAAAGGTGGCATTCGGTACCAAATCGGAAATGGTCAAGATATTAGGGTATGGATGGATCCTTGGATCGCATGTCTCCATTTGTTTCGGCTTTTCTCGTTCCCTAGAGAGGGGTCTGAAGATTTGAGGGTGGCGGAGTTTATTAATGTGGAGAACAAAGAGTGGAATGAAGGGTTATTGAGGGAGTTGTTTTGTAATGAGGAGGTGGAGATGGTTTTGCGAATGCCTATGAGTTTTAGGGCTACCAAAGACTTTCTTATGTGGCATTTTGATAGGCATGGAGAATACCAAGTGAAACAAGGGTATTTTGTTGCATGGTCTCAGGCTTGTGAAGCTTCGCATGCGTCCTTTTCTACTCACCTAAAGGCAAGTACTACTAGGAAATTGTGGCAGCAGGTTTGGTCAACAAAGGTTCCTCCAAAAATTATAGCGTTTATGTGGCGTCTCTGCAAAGGAATTGTCCCAACTTGGGCTGCTCTAAAGAGTAAGATTAGTATGGCAGACTGGTCGTGTCTGTTCTGTGGACATTTGATGGAAGACAGACTCTATTTGTTCAAGCATTGTCTAGTGTTTATGAGCTTTAGAGTGATTTGCTACCCTCTGATGCTCATGCTTACCCGACTTTCTCTTGTGGTGATTGGATTTTTCATGTAATGGAGAATTATTCTAAGAGGGTGGTTGAGGTTTTCTTTGTTCTATTATGGGCCATTTGGAATGAGAGGAACCGGTTGTTGTGGAAAGGATGGGTGATTAATGTGACTAATATAAAAGTGTGGTGCATGGCATACTTGGAAGACTAGCAGAGGCTACACCCTCTTGCAACTAGGAGGTTCCTTCGTCATAGAAAAAAATGGGCGTTCCCTCCCTCTAGCCGACTCATGATGAATGTGGACGAGGCTTTTTGCCCCGAGTCTCAGCATGGTGGTGTCAAGGTGGTTTTTAGAGATGATCGAGGGATGGTTCGGGCTGCCTTTGCAAGACATATCCCCTATGCCCTTTCACCGTTATCTATGGAGGCTGGGGTCGTGCGAGCTGAGGCTTTAATTGCGATACATCAAGGATGGAGAGATATGGAGATTGAGTGTGACTGTGTTCTACTCACCTCGGCATTAACAACTCATAGTGCTTTTATGGCTGAGGTTAGTAATGTGATATTTGATTGTCGCCGATACTTAAACAACTTGGGTAACGTGCTTGTTAAGCACATTTATCGTTAAGCAAATGGTGTCGCTCACCGCTTAGCGCATCTTGCCAGTGTTAGTAGATTAGATGCTTATTAGATTGATGATACTCCGGGAATTATTCTGGATGCTTTAGTTGAGGATGATTGTGTGGTTTCACGAGGTCTTGGCTTCACTTTCCCCTCATTGTACATGTCCTCTTCATTCAATAACAATCTATGGCACGGGGATAGTGCCTCCTAGCTTCCGCTGGGACTCCTCATTTCAAAAAAGAAAAGAAAAGAAAAAAGAATACTATAACTTTATAAATATGATAAAAATGGTACCTCAAAATTTTATTTTATAGCAATGAGATGTCTCCATCTTCTAATGATCTTCTAATTTAAACTATTGAGTGATCTATTATAGTACATACAAATTTTCTCATATATAAGTGTTTGTAGTTCTTGTTTTCAAACAATAAAGAACTTCATCTTCTACAAAAATGACAACATTACTTGATAATGGAACAATGAATGTTGAAGAGAATCAATATAATGAGAACGTGAATTAGAATACGGTGATTGTGTCAATTCAAGAGTGTGATCATTATGTTAGAAAGATCAAGAATAGTGCATTTCATCTTCGTATATGTGATAATGTATTTTAACATTTAAGTTTTTTATTAGACTTTAATTATTTGAGGCAATCCTTATAAATCCAACCAAATTCTTATAAACAATACAAAAGAATCATTTCAAATCCATATAGAATTAAAACAATCCATGGATTTTGAAATGACCCAACCCCGATTTAGCTCCCTAAACCGGAATCAAACCCCTTCGAAAACACGAACCAACAAAAAATTTTCGAAATTTGGGCAGAGTTTCGTTACTAGCGTGAAATTACCATTACTTGCACGCGGAAAATACACTTCATCCTATGCCACAAAAAGCAAACCGTGGGCACCAATCCCATCCGAATTTCTTAATATATCAACAATAACGTAAAATAGTAAATATATATGTACTTTACGGAAAATCCGGAGTAAAATCGTATAACATATACAATAGGAAGCTCAGAGCGACTTCTAATACATAACCTTATACGTATACCACAGTAGGTAGAACAATAAACCTACTGGATGAAACAAAGTAGCTCGAGCACTATGCCTCCGACCACGACGTGCGACACCAGAGCCTGAACTGCAAACTGGACACGGAAACCGAAAAGCCCAGGGGAAAGACATGAAACACGTTAGAGTGAGTGGACGAAAATAAATGTCTTTCACCAAGTAATATATATACATATAAAATCATATGCGAGTCAAATGCATGAAAATCATATGAAACGTGAGGAGACTCTGGCTACCACTCACGTACAGAGCATGCAACGTAAAACATATCGCGGAGACTCTCGCGGGCTTCCACGCGATAGCACAGTCTGAATCACGGGATCCCAGACCCACACGTGATTCTAGCCAGAAAGGCCTCGGGTCAGGATATCTGTCCCCCCCGGAGCGTACTCGGGGATCAGCCGAGAAGCCAATGTGTATCGATACCACAACATATACTGAGACTGTACTCTGTGTAAACCAAATCATAAATCTTTTCTATGCACATGCTTAAAACATAATATATATACATGTATACTCGTATACGTATATTCGTATATGCATAATCGTGAAACACATGCTCGTAAAATCGTAATCAATCTGCATGCTCAAGTTCGTAAATCATAAATAAAAGACTCGCAATCAATCCTTGAAAATAAATATCCACTCACAGACTGGCGTAACTCGTATCGCGTTAACCCGTGATCCGGCGGAAAGTCCATCGCCAAACGAACGATCACGAACACCTGAATATTCACAAAATCCATATCTCAAAATCATATATCGACAATGCAAGACAAATCACGAGAAACCACCGTTCCCGAAAACACATAACTCAAAGCCGACGAATCGTCAAAAACACACCTCAATACCTCGCTTTACTTTCGGATGCTCAAATCGAGAAACGAACCTCCCCACTGTGATCGGAGCGCGATTTCGAGTCAAACGACATGCAACTTGCCGAAAGTCCAAAAATTCAAACTTGTTGACCGTTGACCGCCGTCCACGGTGGACATGAAATTTCAAGGCGGAGCCACCCCTATTCCACTCCAAATCGTCCACTGAGCAACTTTGTCAACTGCACCGAAGTCCAATTCTCACTCTAACACATCCAATTTCATGATAAACCAAATTATACACAAATTTTCAATCCCAAAATTCTCCAAACTCAAGCAAAATTAGAGCTTCAAACTTACATGGTAGCTTCAAGAGGATGAGAGCTACAAAGCCCACCCAAAATTGCAGCTCGAATCGATCAAAATCATGGAACTCGATTACCTCAATTTCTCATGAACTTTGGCCGGAAAATAGCTCCTCCTCCGGCGAGCCTTGCCGTGAAAGGAGGCCGGGGTAAGGATGAGGGTGTCCATACGAGTCGAACGGAACCAGAAGGAGACTCGGAGATGGCCGGAATCAACTCCACCGCCGTGGAGCACGCCGTTCGCCGTCGGCCTTCACTCTCACCACAGAGTTGACTCAGTCAACTCGGTCAACTCCTCATTTAGAAATGTTGACTTTCCCATTTCGGTAACCTGCTATTTATAGCCTTTCCCAATTTGGAAACTCATAATTATCCATTTCGACGAACTTCAAACGCGCGTAACTTTCTCGTCGTAATTCCGATTCTGATAATTCTCGCGGCCACGAACTCGACTCGACATAATCTTCCAACATCACCCAAATTCAAACACATCGGCCAAACGGATAAAAATCAACGGTTCACATCAACACATAATAAATCGACTAATTAATCAACAAACGGAAATAATCACCACTAAATCTTCGTAACTCAAAATCATGCTCCGGAAGTTCCCACAAACTCGAAATTAAATTCTGAACAACTTCTGTGAAGAAGCCGAAACCAAATTCTCGTCCGGTAATTTAGTCGCTAAGTAGTTTGCCATATTAATCTGTTTCCGTCAAAACTTCAAATATTCATAACTAATTCCTCGGTTGTCCAAATAACGATCCGGAACCGCCCACGAACTCGTAATCACACGTACAACGACTCTCGAGAAGAGACCCAGCTCCAATTCTCGGCCAATAATTTAGTCGTTAAGAAGCTTCGGTGATTAAAACAACTGTCGCAGCTCTGCGACTACGCCGTAGCTCACAAATATAGCTGATCATACTGCTGATTCTGGTCCGGGTCGTCACAGATTTAAAACAATTCACAACAATCCACATTATAAAGAATCCTTCAAAATCCTTCAAAATTCAAATTGAATACACCCCCCTAAAGTATAATGAACAAAACATGAAGGAAGCATAGTCAAGAAGACATTGAGGACGTGTTCAATTTTATTTATTTGGGGTCAAAATGTTCAATTTATTTTTGCTACCTTAAATTTAGGGAGGTGAAATTGACACCCTTTATTTTATAATTCACTCCGCCTTTATCAATTTGCATGTGTCTCTTAAATGCTAATTTGCAAAAGAATACGAAAAAGAAGGGTGCGGATGGTCAAAAAAGAGGATGTCAATTTCACCCCTTAAATTTTATGATAGAGGTTCAAATGAAGATATGGCGAACCACCATTCTTCGGGTTATGAACTCCCTTTGCAATGAGGTCAAACCACCCTTCTTTATCTCATATAAATGATATGACACTGTATTGTTTGCGGTTTGAGGATTGCAATGGAAAGCTAGTGGTAGAGAGTTGGTTGTGTGATTACAGAGTTGGACATGCAAGTTGTCAGGGTAGTTTAAATAAGTGTATCTATAGTGTGTGGAACACAAGTGTGTAGGACATTTGTCATAATCTTACCCACATTAGGCTTAGATGAATAGTGCATGAGAAAAGTTAGACCGTAGATTTCTCTCTTGCACCACTGTATTCTGCACATTTTAGAATTACTCGTTTAAACAACTCGAAATAACAGTGTGCAAGAAATAGTCAAATGACTTCCCCTTTTTCCCCCTCTCTCAGTTTCTCTCTTATTGTTCGCAATTCCCACCAAACCCTACTGTCGCCGCCTAGATCTTCTTCCCATCTTTGCTCCAATCTAAAATCTGATTCTACTACCGTACTCCTCTCCCTTTATCCAAAACATTGTTTACATGTCACTCCCCAATGGGGATGCTGGCCTCGCACCAAACCCTCCTGAACCGCCTTTCACTCCTCAGATCGAGTCGGGGCTGCCGACACCATAATTTCTTGCGGCAACGCTCGGCGAGGTCCATCTCTCTCACTCAGACGATGATGATGATGACCAAGTTTGGTATTTCGTGGCTTCCTGACTTTTTTCACTCACTCCTCTTATTGATGTCGAGTCTAGGCATTCAAGATGCGGAGGATTGGCTTCTGGCATCATGTAATCGGTTCAGGTATTATGGGTGAAAAGACTGGATCCAAATTTAGTTGCCTAAACCAAGCCTTAACGACAATAGAATCTACAAAAAAAAATTGCCAGGGTTTCCACAGAAATTCAAGAAACCCAAAAATCTGCAAAAAAAACACACTTCTAAAATATCCACAAAAATAAACCGTGAGCACCAAATCCCATCCGAATTTATTAAATCAACCAAACACCGAATCCACTAGAAATATAAACTGTTTACAAAAGGTGATAAGAAATCTGAAGACAGAATGAGAAAATACAACACAACAGAAGTAAACTCTATACAGTATTCAGAACGACTTTTAATTTACATAATATACAGGACTAACAGATTAAGCTAGAACCTACTAGATGAGTATAGTGACACAAATTTTATGCCACTGTTGCTGACGTGCTATCTTAGGATACAAACTATAAATTGGGCTGAGGAAACCGAAAAAACCCAGGAAAATGTATATAAAATAATAAAACTATTAGAGTGAGTGGACGAAAATGATATTTCATTTTAAACTGAAAAAATATCTCTATCATGCCTTTCTCCAACGAGTATATAAAAAATAATACGAGTACAAGTCCAGGTCAGGTGTTTGTCCTAACCGTCCTAGGTACCGTGTAATGTGTGGAGGCAGTAACTTGAGTTCGTCTTCCTCAAGTTACAAGAACTCTCAGGTCAGGTGTTTGTCCTAACCCTCCTGGATACTGTGTATATCACGGGTCAGGTCCCTCTCAGACTCTTCTAGAGCATCTCGGAGATCAGCCAAGAAGCCAATACATCAATGCAACAACTATGAATATGCTTTGTATAAAACAAATCATATGTGCCTCCATGAAAATGCATAATCGTAAAATATATAACATAAACTCGCAAATCGACAATGAAAATAAAGTATCCACTCACAGTACAGAGCTAGCTCCGTGGTCCGGTGGAAGTCCCCTCGCCAAAATCTCGATCACGGTCTCCTGAATAGATTCATTTAATACTTGAATTTGATAAAAACGTGCAAAAATCAACTTAGAAACTATCCCAAAAACTCCCCGATCAATTTTGGATTTTCACCTCGCCAGAGTCCCGCTGTGGACGGCGGCGCGTGGCCCTCACAAGCCTCCACAGGCGGCAGCGCGTGAGTCACACGTGCCTCCACTGCAAACTACTCCAATGGGAGCATTTGACCCCTCGTTAGAAATATCCCGTCGATCCCTACAACTTTACCAACTAGCCGAAAACCCAAATCGCCGTCATTTGGCTGGAAATCGGCCCGAAAACCCACGGCTCGAAAATCGCCAAAAATATTTCCGGTCGATGTCGATTTCGATGTCACCGTCGCTCTTCAGTCCCCCAACCCATAGGGGTTTGACTCCTAGGGTGAAACCCAACCAATTCCACCCCATCCCATCACCGGAAAGTGACCGCAGCACCGCCGTCGGTTTAACCTGAAAACCGACGGGTAAATCGATTAGGTTCGATATTTAAATCAATCCAAAAACTCTCAATACATATATGAATCAAAATAGGGGAGAGAGAGCTTCAAAACCATATCAAGAACGTTGGCAACGGTGGCGTTTTTCGGCAGGCACGAAATCAGGTCGAGTCGGGCGGCGATACGGGTCAAGCTGAGGTATTTCTTATTTTTTGAATTATTTTCAAAGTATAAATACCATATTTATACCCTAAAGAACCTGATCAGATCAACGACCTAGATTTGATTTGATCATATCAGGATCCAACGGTCTAGATCAAACCGACTTAAATAAAATATTTTTAAATATTTTTCTCGCGCAGACTTCCAAAAATTATTTTAAAAAAATAGCTCGCCTATCCGAAAAATTCCCTGAAAATTTCTATGAGCTCAAAATAAAATTCTCTACGACTTTCGTGAAGAAAATAAAGTTTAATTCTCACTCGGTTAAAAAGTCATTAACAAATCACACGATACGACTAATTCGCGATAAACTTAATTCGTGTCGATTTGTGCATAATTTTTGGTTCGGGTTGTTACAATGGGTTTTACCCAAATTGATGATGATTGGTTCATATGAAAAATTCGGTTACTCGTCGATCGTCTTCGTGTGATTGCGAGTGGCCCATGGTATTTTCATTCTACAACTATTCTTGTCCAGGCTATGAGGGAATTTGATGACCCTTTTGAGATCCCTACAAATCAAGGTCGGGTTTGGGTCATGGTTCAGCCAAGGCAAGGCTGATTTACGGCTGGGGTTCTGATGGTGTCGTCGAATTAGTAATGTTGTAGGTCGTTATATGGATTTCAACTGGCATACACTTTTTCATAATTCAGAGATGAAGATCCAGATTAAAGTTGATTTCAGCAAGTCTCTGATGGTAAGAACCCGATTCCAATTCTCTGGGGCTTATGTTATAGATGTGTTGTTGTTGTATGAAAACATCTGTGATTATTGTAGAGATTATGGATCTTTCGTACATGGTGCAAATGGTTGTCTTTTTGTTCCATGTACAGGACCTGACACTGTGGTAGATGCTATGATGCTGACTCCGACCATCTAGGGTTTGGAGTCGTCAGTAATGGTAGCCGGTCATGGGTGGAATTCAAGTCTTGTTTCCGGCGCTCCTAGGGCTACTACAAGTATTGGAGGAGCTTTGAGGAATCCTTCTTAGTTACAAGTTGTTGGGGGCAGTGGTCAGTCATCATCTATGATGGCACTTTTGGAGTCAGTGCAACGGGATCCAAAGCCTTCTAATTTAGTGTTCAACTAGAGCGGGATGTCTTCTATTCTGGCATCTGCTTTTGGGGCTAGTGGTGACTCTGACGCCGCCAAGGTTTCTCCGTTGGAAGAACCAGTGAAAACTATGATGGACAACCCTCTTTTTGTGGAGTGTCCGGCTAACCATATTTTCTTTTTGCAGATGGAACCCTTAGGTCAGATACCGATTTCAAAACCTTCTGGTCGAGCCAAGAAGTCAACAATTCACTTGGAGGTAGTCAAGGACGTTCCTGACTCACTTATCATGCTAGCTATAGACAAAGTCCCTATGTCTACAGGACCATCTCCTTGTTCAGTACCAACTCTGGAGTAGGGCTGTTAATCGGTACATTCGGTTTGATTTTTAGGTCAAACCGAAAACCGAGCCGAATTTTTTTATCGGTTTGGTTCGGTTATCCTGTTTTTTTTTTACAAAAAAACTGATTAGAACAGGTTCGGTTTAGTAATTTTTTTCGGTTTTTTTTTTCAAAAAAAATTGCATTTTTTATTCTTTTTAAACTGCATTTTTTACAATCCAAAGTTTCAAATTGTTACTTTGTTTCACTTTCTAGTTTCTAAACTGCATTTTTTGTTCAATCTAAACTGTGTGTCGAATAATCCAAATATAACTACTACCAGTCACAAATCACACTTTCATTCAAAGTTTTAAAGTTTCAAACCATAACAAATGGTTACTGAAACTTTACATCACAAATTCAAAGTTTTAAACAAAAACCAAAGTCCACAGTCCAAGTTTAAAACAGTCTATAGTCCATCGAAATAAAAATACAATCCAAATCACATAAAAACACTCCATTCTCAAGCCATACTCAACTTTTTCACCATTCTCAAGCATTCATTTTCTTAAATCTACGAGTCACAAGTCACAAGTCACAAACATTAACCAATAAGCACAGCACAGAATCTCGGGTCCTCTTCATTTTCTTTTTCTGTAAATCACAAGTCATAAACATTAAGCAATAAGCACAGCACAAAATCCACAGATTCAACAATCAACACAGCAAACAACTCTAAACTCAGCTACACATTTACACAACTCACCGATCTCAATCTGTAAATTACAAGATACAAAAAATACAACACAGATTCAACAAACTACCGAATAAAAAAAGCAACAAATAGCTCTTCTTCAACAATTCTACACATTTGCATTTGTATCCTAATCTACTCCTCTATTATTGACACCAACATTGACTATATGATGCAAATACAGTTAAGAGCTATACAATATAAAAAATGAAGAAGAGAAATTTGAGAAGCCATTTCTACAGAGCTTCCTTGCTGTCATTCACATCAAAAAGGAAAAGCGCTATCGAAGAACACTATTTCCAGATGAATCCAGGGAAAGACTAATACTGAAATTAAATATCAGTAAATCGATAGTCAATATATTGATTAGTAAACACTTTCACTGGTTCTAAGAGACTTCCATAGTTTTTCCATGCATTCATTTAAATTTTAAAGTTACTAATGTTCATACACATCAAACTCAGAAACAAAGTCAATGGTCTCTAGCAACAACAACATCAAAATATAGAACACAATAGAATGCATAAGTAAAATCAACGAACTCAAAAGCTCAAAAGGTCTGCACAACGAACTCAAAAACTCAAAATCAACGAATTGAAAAGCTCAAAAGCTCTGCAAATCATACAAATCATACAATATAAGATAGGAGAGGCTAGAGTTATTTCAAACTTCGAAGTACCTGATAAGATAGAGAAACAAAATGGTGATGTGGTCGTCGATTTGGTCACGTCGGAGTGGTGAAGAGTCCAAGGACGGCGAGTACCAAAAGCCCTAAAAGTTAGGGATTAAAATTTGAGAGAGTGAGGTACTGATGGTGTGTGTGTCTGGTCACTGGTCACCCCGGAGCGGTGACGAGTCCAACGACGTGGGGTGAGACCGTGAGAGTCTAAGAGAGATGTGACGCCTGTGAGAGTACTGTGAGAGACTTATGACTTCTGAGGGCATGAGGGACTGAGGGTTGAGGCTGCGCACCAAAACTGTTTTGATTTTAGGGTAAACGCAAAAAATAACACAAAACGATGTCGTTTTGTAAAAATCAGTATATTAGGGTTTGGTTCGGACCAGAAAACCAAAATCGACCCGAATTTATCTGCTTCGGTTCAGTTTTATTTATTTATTTTGGTTCAGTTTTTTATTCGGTTTCGATTACGAATCAGTTTCGGCTCAATTTTTTTGGTTTTAGATTCGGAAGTCACAGCCCTACTCTAGAGGTGTCTATGCGAGCTTCGGATATGGTCATTGATCAGGATCTAATACCTTCAACAAGCCAGCAGTAACCAGCATCAATGGAAGCTACTGAGGGCGAGCTGCGAGATGTTGTAGAGGAGCCTCCTAGTTAGTCGGGAGTAAGGGCAGCAAGTGTCGCCGTTCTGAAGACAAGAAAGCCAAGTCCAAGCTTGGACCAGTCACCACATCCACTAAGAATTCGAAGGTCTCCTTGCAGAAGAAACAAGTCCTTCTCCCTGCGGGAATGGCTATTGAAGAACTCCGCCAATCCCCCTCTCAGTAGAAATGGTGCCCAGACGACTAAGGAGCGGTGCCCCCGAATTTTTTGAAGTTTTTGCTCTACTTTGGTTTGTTCGTCTGGGTTTATTTGGTAAAACTGATTCAGTATTATAATGCTTAAGGAGTTTCAATTTATCGAGCCAGATAATCCCTCGAAACTCTATGTTGCAATCACATTATCAATATATTTCTCGCCATTTCAAAAAATAATCGAAATACTTATCGCATTAAATGATATAGATCGAAAATGAGAAGGCGTGTGGAAATGTGGAATGCAAATAAAGGGATATGATTCAGCATATCGTTAGCCTTTTGGAACTGAGGAAACATTTAGCTTCATCAAAACTACTTCTTTTTAGGTAAATATTTCATCAAATACTATATAGTCCAGAAAATTATTCTGTTCTAGCCAATAATAGACTAGATGCAAAATGCAGAAAATTTTTCTGGGGTAATAAGACCCTCCTATAGCCTAGAAATGAGTTTGTGCTCCTAGAAGTAAGGGAGGGCTTGGAATAAGACATGCTTCAGTCTTTAACCAAGCTGCTCTTGCTAAACTTAGGTCAAAATTGCTAAATGAACCTAACAACTTTTGGGTTCAAGTTGCAAGACAGAAATACTTGAGAAGAAATAATTTCTTTACCGTGAATAAGAATGGTACTTCCTCGGCAGCCTGGAGAGGTATTCTAGATGCAAGAAACATTTTAGTTCAAGGAATAAGATGGTTAATTGGCGATGATACTGAGGTTAACTTTTGGCTTTATAATTGGTGTTATCAATTTCCTTTGATTTCTCTCTTACTGTTAGTAAGCTTATTGTGCAAGGTACTTGGGATTTAAACTCTATCACTCATATTTTACCTGCTTACACTATCAGGTTAATACAGTCCTAGATGTTACCTTTATTTCCTTCTCCATATAGGTTTGTTTGGGCTTAACAAGTAATGGAAATTTTACTATTAAGTATGCTTCAGATTAGCTGTTGATGGCCATAGTAGGGATAGTGTTACGTTGTGGCATTGTGCTCTGCCAACCTCTGCATTGTCAGTCTTACAATTTGATTTGGTAGGAGGAGGGTGTTTTAGAGGCTCTTGTTTGTAATTTTGTTTTACTTATCGAAAAAAATATATTTCATTCATATCATTGGCTATATTTGTAATTCAACAAATACACTTCGTCATTAAAATCACTTAACTGTTAGATGTAAGATAAAGCGGACTTGTCTTAATCATTTAAGATCGAGTCTAATTTAACATGAAAATAGAATTAGAATCTACCATGTAATCTTATATGTTAAGTGCATCTATATTAGATGTGAAAATTGATTACTTGGACTACAAGAAGATCCAAATCTATGATGTATTAGGAACATTATTAAGAATTTAAGTCCTTAATTTTTGAGAAAAATCTTTTATGAAGGTATCTAAGGAATTAAGAGAACTCTATAAATAGATGGTTTTGATCCGTGTTATCCCCGCGAGTTAAAAACATTAGTTTAAGAGTGGTGATTGAAATACCAATGACAAGCATGGAACTATGGAAGGTACATAAGTCACAATGTGAGTGATTCAAGCGTGCATAAAGTGTATTATGAACGATTTGTCTCAAGGCTTACATCAGAGTTCTGAACTAATTGTGCGCATACCATCCTCTATGTTAACAGTGTAAGCCTGAAGTCCGAAACTGAATAAGGGGATTAACGTAAGTAGATTATCCGGAAGCAAGAATTCGGTATTTACAATGATGCTCTTAATATGTCGTAAGATCCAGAATTAGCACAAGATTCATCTCTTACCAATATTCTGGAAGACAATACTGTTTCTAAGTTTGTTTTCCAGATTACATGTTAACCATAGCATAGAGGAGACTTGAGGGTGACCAACATTTTGAACGGTGAAAGTAAGATTAAATTAGACAATACGAACAGCACTCTTGAAAACGGAAAAGAGAAGAACTTGATTTCATTTAGTACAAACTACTTTGACCGAACACTGGGGATGGATTGCAGCCCACTTGCCACTCATTCACAAGCAATCTTGGTGTCAAAGCTGCTAAGGCAAATAGCAAATGCCTGAAAAGCTGAGATCGGATACTGGTAGTCCATTGTGAATACATCCTTGCCAACTTTTCCAAACTGGAGAATGACATTCTCATGCTCCGGGCCAGCAGCAGCACCGTTCTCTGGAGAAGCAACCAGCTGAAAATTCTTGACTGAAGCAACAGTTACTCGTCCATGGAAGTTCAAACACCAGCACTGGAGTTGTTCATGCCACCTAGGTGCCTTGTTTCTAAGTACCAGCGCACCTTCATGCTGGCCCGATTGTACTTCAGATCGGATACTGTCAGTGCGACCCGATTTTGATCTGAAGAAAGGGAGAGATGGCATACTATCCAAGTTGCTATCAACAAATTCAGTCAGTGTGGGGGCAACACCTCCTGGCTCAACAACACGAGCAGGGATGGCATCCATAACACACTGCATTCTCCTTGGACCTCTGATTTTGATGAACAAATGTTAATGTTTGTATGATATATCACTTTAGTAATGAGCAATTGCATAATTACCAACCACAAATGACACAGAAACCCAAGGAAGAAAAAATTATTCAAACTAAAAATCCTACTTCTTGAAGCTATTATCTTCAACATCAATTGCAGTTCAAGTGTCAACAATTATCAATATCATTTTTGTACCTGGAGCCCAAGACATTCAACTCGTAAGCAATATGGGCCACAGGAAAGTTGCCGGCAGGAACTCTAGGTGACACTTGTTTCATACTTACAAGTCTGGTAGAATGACATTTAGTGACTTTTGCTCCAGTACTTGTTGGTTGCGCATCATAGACAGTGAATTTAGTACCCAGAAAATTTGACCTGTTACAAAGGAAAATGAGTGATGGGCATACCCCTAAAAGATTCAAGGGCAATGTCAAATGCCAGATAAACATACCTGAGCTTTCCGACAAAGGCATTGTTCCCTTTTGACACATCATCAGAATTCAGGGAGATGATGTAGTCTGTGTATGTTGGGCGTCGACACTTTCTTGCGGCAAGAAGGAACTTTCCATCATCAGTTGAAGCTGGCAAGAACAGACAAAAGAAATATAAAGATTCGAACTTACATCTCACTTCACAGAAGTGAGACCAAAAACACCGGACCTTGTTTCCTATATGTGTTAATAAAATATTGGCCACCAATTCAATTACAGAAACAATTCAATCGAATATAAAATTAAAACCAGATCAACCTCTTACCATGAGCACTTGGACTCATGATAGCAAATTAATCCCAGGAAGAGCAAAACTGGATCAGCACAATCAGAGACATGACAAATATTCAGTAATTTACCTTGATTTAAACCCAGGAAAAGATAATATGTCTGGTTGCTACGACTCCGCTTTATAAAACACTGGAGAAGGGATCCCCTGGGACCAGGCTGCAGATTATAAACAAAAAGCTTCCATGTTAGCCAAATGAAGAAGGGGCGCGCTTCAACTGAAAGCTATAACAATAAGATGTTACCCCTCCAATAAGAAATTATTCAAGTTAAAATACAATACACACTTCAATGTAAGATTTGAGGTAGGTTTAACACTTACTGAACATACACATTCTGGTCTATAACCTTATAAGCCAAACTCTAGGAATCAGAACGACCACAAGAATAATTTTCCGAAAATGTTCCTATTATTACTTGAGCCATTCAGTGTACACTCATCCTTTGTATTTAAACTTTTTCGGTTATATAATCACAGTCAAGGAAGCTTTTTAATCTATGAAACTTTACTCTAATGGTATGGTATGCATACTAGCATACTCATTACACAGGCATCTAAACATTTAAGTACTACAATTATATATGACAGTACCATTGCTAAACCCAACAAACCTGCTTCAAGGAGATCGGAAACGTCAGCTTTCCCGAAATTTCCGGGTATTTCACCATTTCTTTCATGATCTCTCTCCAATTCTTGCAAACACCAGCACAAGCAACCACGTTTTTTCGCGGAGGCCAGGTATCGTCAGACGCCTCGATCCTCATCAACACATCTCTCATAAGCTCCAGGGGCATGTTAGCCCAACAACTCTGCTTCAAAGCATCAATTATGACTGATGTATCCTGAACCACCCGGTGAGACCTCGATCTCATCCCAAATTTCACATCAAACCCTTTCCTCGAAATGCTCCCAAACTCTCCTTTCATATCTTGCAGTATACTCTTAAGAGACATCACAACCTCCTTTACACTATACCTCTCTACACCTCAATTAACCCCGAACCTTTGTAAAACAACCTCCAATCCTTCCAATTCAGCCCACATTCATCACAAAATAAGCAGACTTGACCCAAAAATATAAGTTAATAAGCACCCAGAAACATAATTGATCAGCCCGGAGTGCTCAAAACCTAAACTTTCTTATTAAATACACCAACCATGAGCATAAAGTTTACACCTTTACTCAAATCCAAGTTGAACCCAAAACGCCTATTAACCCAAGATGCACTGTTGAGATCTACAACACCATGTTCTATTGCAAAGAAGAAAACCCAATAACTGCCACAGATCAACTAAACAAACCGCCACATGGAATCAAAGTTTGATACCTTTTTCATAGAGAAGATAAAATGCCTGACCTTTGGGGATAAAGCAGTGAGAGATTGAGCCACGTGGACCCGGAGAAACCGGAGTTTACAGGGTCAGGGAAAGAAGACCGGAATTTACAAGGTCAATGGGAGTGTGAGGGCCGATTGCGAAGGGAATGTGTGACCAAAGAGGAGATAGGGTCGTCCGTAAATAGGGTTTTTGTGGTCTGAAAGTGTGTGCGCCTGTGATGAGTCGCCGAGACCAGTGATGATGGCTCAATGGGGTCTTGTTACCTATACTCATTTCTTATCCTATATGTTCTCTACTACTTGGCTGAAGGCCATTGGTCCCGGGTTTGGATAGTTCGGTGGAATCGGGTTCCGGTTTCAGTTTATAGTGTCAGGTTTTTTCAACTCTGATGTTTAAGCCCAACTGACAACAACAATCGGTCTCCATTCGACGGAAAATAAATAAATTTAGCCTTATTTACTTCGTCCGGACAAATTAATTTTTAAGCTAATAAAATTATCAACGTAGTATATGAACTTTTATTTTTGTATCAAACGAGGACCTCCGTTTGATTTTCATTACTATTATCGTTAGTTAGCTTGATGACATGATAGATGTTTCATTCGAACCAAACAAACACCGTTAAGGATTATTTTGCTTGATCTAGTACCAATCATTCATTGACTTGTCCAAGCAAGATAAATTCAAACATTATTGATGTAAATTAGTCATAACATTATTGTTATGGAACTCATACTCCCGTTTTGACGACATGGTTGGCTTTTTCTTCTAATGGAACTCATACTTCCTAATTCATTATGTGAGGATGAAGATGAGAAATTATATTTACTATATAAGAATTCTCGGTTTATTGTAGATAAGAAATCAATATTAAGGTTTACTATTATTGCACTATTTATGGGGGCGATTTTGTCCTCCAAAATTTCACGCGTGTGATGTTTGCAAAAGGTTACCTTCAGCTCTCTTAAGCTATCTCTCTCTCTTCTCTCGCTTCGCTCGCTCGCTAGCAGCTCAGTCGTCTCTACTTTATCACCTTTCTTGCCGCTCTTGGATCTTCATCGAAGGTCAGGTTTTTCATTAGTTTTTCTTTCTCGGTATAAATTTGTTTGGATCTAATCGGGTTCTCTGTTTTTGTTTGGATCTCAGCTTTATCGAAGCCTCAATCTCGAAGGTCAGGGGTTTTCATTGGTTTTCATTCTCGGTCTTAATGTTGACATTTTTACCCGCGGGTATTATTTCGTTTTCGATATTGACGGGAAAGTAAAAATTTATTCCGTTTTGTTAACTAGCAGATAATGGGTATTTCTAAAAATACCCGATAATTAAATTGGTGGGTATGGGTATAGCCGCGGGTACCACAGGTATTTTTTTTTTTTCCTCTCTCTTTTCCTTGCCGGAGCTCTGGCGATGGAGTTCGTCGTCCGACCACCAAAACCTTCAAATAAGGTATCAAAATGACCTCCTCGACACCCTCTTCTCTTCTCCGTTAACTCTCAACTCCATTTCGCACCATAAAGAGCTCAACCTTCAAAGAAACTGAATGAAAATCTTTAGAACCCTAGAAATTATGGAGTTTTTATTTCGAGAACAAATTGGCTAAGGAGACTCTCTGGGCTTTGTGTCACTTGTCACTACGAAGCTAATCATACCTTGTTTGATTCCCGATTTAATCAGAGTTGGTCGAATTGAAGAATTTGAGAATTTTGTGTTCAAAGTAAAATTCGTTGAGTTTTGTTTAGAATTTGATGTTGTTACTTTGGAAAGAATTGATGTTTGGTTGATTTAGAACAAGTTAGGCTTTTAGTCACCGAAATTGAAGGTAGTGTCGCCTTACTGCCGCCGCCGATGGTGGTTACCCGAAATTTGATTGGACGGATATAGGTATTATCTATTCAACATTTCGTGAATAATGAGTATTAACGGGTTTTACCCGTTTAAGATGGGTATTCCGTTCAATGAGCATGTACCCGTCCGGTTAGTCATACTGCCAACATTACTCGGTCTCAGGCATCAGTTGCTCCCATTCCTCTCTCTCAGTCGCTCTCATCTAATCTGTGCTCTCCTTCGATCGCAATATCGGTCTTGCTCTCTCCATCTCTCCCTCATTCCTTCGTCACACTGTAGCTCTCGATATCTTCTCAGATCTACCATCAGTTTCTCAGTTGCTGAAAGCCTTTGGATTTCTCCGGTCTTGATTTCGACGGTAAGCCTTTCTTCGGTCTTCATTTGGTCATCCTAAGATTTTGTATGATTCCAAATTTGGATTTTATTGTATCATTTAGATGGATTGATTTGTTTGTTAGGTTTTTAGCATCTTCGTGTACTTCATTTGAGTTTATGGATTTGGATATTGTTGATTGTATGTAGGTACCGTTGATTTGGGCACTAACTGATCTGATTGGTACCTGATACTGTTGATGCGATTAAGACTTTGCTTCAATTCTTTAAGCCTTCGTCTATTTTTTAAATTTAGATGAGTTAATTTCAAACTTTTATTGATTACAGTGGGATCTTGAACATCTATTCTAGGTATAAGAGTATTGTTGGATTTGGGTACCGTTGATTTGGGTATGATCTCCATGGGTTTCTATTAGCTTTTGTTCTGATTTTTTGGATCGATTTTTGGATCTGATTGTTATGTATTTTTTTTATCTAATTGGGTTCCTTTGTTTCTATCAGTGTTTGACGTGTGGAGGAGGACTTTGTAGTAGTCAAGGAAGATTATTACGCTTTAGCTTTTTCTCTTTTCTGTCAGCTTATGTTTTTTCTGATTCTTTTTAACTATTTCTCCTTTTGTTTTTGTTGTGGTAGCATCCATCTTCGTCGTGGTTCCAATTTCCAGTGTAGTTCCAGGCAGTAACATATAGACTGATTGGTTTTTTTGTCATTTATTATGGAGGGTGGAGAGTCTTTGTGTGGTTGAATATAGTTGCTTTTGTTGGCATTAGCTAAGGAAAGATCATGTAATTTAAGTGTCATTATATGTATATAGTTGTTATGGTTGCATTATCGGTTTTGTGTTTATTGTGGATTTAAAGTCTCCAAGGGAATGTTTGCAAAATTTGATTCAATAGCAAAGTTGATGATATAATTCCATCCTTATCTCAATTTGAATGCCATTAGGGATAGCAGTGCTGATTGAACCTTTTTTATTTTTTTGGGCTGATATGACTGCTCACTGCATATTGATAATATCATCTTCTATTCGCAGGTGGAACAAGTGACCTTCTGTTGTAGTTTGAAACTTAACTTTGTTGTTTGCTTTTGGTGAGTCTCTGTATTTATGATACTGAATCCATATCTGGGTCGGTGATGCAAATGTTTATTAACTATTTATAAGCATCTTGATTGTTTGTGTTCATCCACGAATATGGTTTTATTCTCTTTTCTGTTCATATCCAGATCTCAAATTTAATTTCGTTTTATTCTCTTTTTGTTCTTTCCCCATGATATGCATACTGATGTAGAAATGTTGTGTATATATAGATGAAGCCATCATTTTAGATCAGTCTCTTTGAGAAATCCGACACTGTTTTGCTCCGTTAATCTTATTTGTGAATACACCATTCCGTTCCTACTCCATTATATATGAATAGTTTGATTAGTTTCTTATATGGCATAATTGTCTGTATGGCTAGCCATTTTGAGCACGAAGTTGGGTATCTCAGAGTTTTAACGGACTTATTAGTTTTGGGTAATTGGTGATGATAGCTGTTGCAGATGCTTATAAATACGAGACTTTTCTGTTAATTGTTTCCAACCATTGAAATGATAGTCTGATTTTGATAGTTGACCTATAGTTTGACTCAAGTTTGAGAAATCGGGAAAGGCACTTTCCCATTAGAAAGATAACTTTGAACATCCAAAGATAGGCGATAGCATAGAATTTGCATATAACAAAACACAGAGTTTTGTGCAGGCCAGGAGACTATTATAGGAACCCCAATTTCTTCTCGCTCAGGTCTGTCAGGGCTTCTTTGATTTCGTGTTTATCTTTTATGGCCATGTGGGTTATGTGCTTTCTTTCCAAGGCTACTGACTCATGATAGAATTAGTATAGAGGAATCACATATTTGGATTTTTTTTATTGGTTGATAGTATTTGAACAGACTCATGACAATGAAGAGGACTTAGATTGATATTGTTCTATTTTAGTTCGTCTCATATTTTATTAATTATGGAAGCATGCAAGTTTCCCTTTTTGCCATGTGATATTTGAACTGTTCTTGATGGGGAGAAAGAGTTAACTTCTACTTTTTGTTTCGTGCTGGGTTTATGCGAGTTCATACGGTTCAAGTGTATCCTTTTGTTGTTTCTTCAACCCATTATAGTGATATTGTGTCCGTAGCATTATTTGAAGTGATTCAGTTGTGCTGACATCGATCATTAGTCTGTTCTGCATATACCAATAAATTAGTTAGGCTTATGAAAATACTCTGTCTTAGCTCAAAGATTGAAAAAAATCAGTGACTGGTATTTATAAAGTGTGCTTTAGGCAATGAACAAATTAAGTGATTTAAAAATCTGGACTATTTTGGAGTAGCATAAATTAATCTTATTGATATCTTGGACTGCCAGGACTTCTTTGATTCCTTTAGTTGATTATGGTTTGATTTGCGTCTGTTATGGGTTTGGTTCCTTGGTTTATCCATGCGTCTATAGAGAGGGTCTACTGATTTAGTAAGTTTCAGTTATTTGGATTTAGCCAACTCATAATTTAGATTGATATGCATATGTTATTCACATGTTTAACGAACCAGAAGCTATTGTCAAAGTACACCCTTATTAGTGGAGAACATTATTTTAATTATACTACAGCTTATTAGCTAAGTATCGAAGTTGAAGAAGATAATGTTCATGTCATTGATTATATCTCTTATACTTACAGGAGTCTTTGTCAATGTGAAGAGAAGTTGCACTTTTGTTAAAGACCATCGTAATGTGGTGTCTTCCTCCTGCAACTTTTGTGTGTAATATGTAGTCGTTGAATTTCTATTGTGTATAAGACTGTTGAATTTCTATTAGGTTGATGGCCAAGTAGTTGTTAATAAGAATATGTAATCAGATTGTTGAATTTTTATTGTGTGTAGCTACTTTCCACTATTTAATTTCAACTTATAGATTATGCTATCCATACCTTATCTTTGTAGATTTCATCTTTCTCACATGCAAATAGTTGAGTTTGAATATTTCCAGAGCACTCATTTCAACGTGACAATGGACTTGAAACAATATTTGTTGTATGTGGCAAACATAAAAAATTTGGCAGTGTGTCTCCAATGTTTTTTGCTCATAACATCACAAATAGCAAGACAAATGTTTAGGAGTCCCTTGACGGACAATACTTGCATCCAAATTCATTTGGATAACAACGTTCAAACAATTCTTATTTATACAAATTTTAGTTGGTAATCTTACAATCGAAATTACCTATCTTATAGATTATGGGTTGAAGATGAACTCATCCAAAAATGAATCAAAATGAAGATCATTTGGATATATAATTCTATTAAATAAATGGACGATTATTATGAAATTTAACATTACGTTAACAACCATCTATTTGTTTTGTAAAATTTAATGAGCAAACGATATCCGATTTAATCAAATGTTTGTATACATGATCATTACGAGGTAAATTATATGTTAGGAGATTTCGATTATTAAATCACAAATCAAAATTTGTATAAATAAAAATAATCTGGACCTTGACATCCAAATAAGTTTGAACCCAAGTTTTATCTTTGCTTCAGGCTATTGCTTCGTATTATGCTATTCTCGATAAACACGTATGCCATTTTAACGGCTAATAATGGAAGCACGGTTTGTGTTTTACTGTTTATAAGCACAGTTAATTTCCCTTTTGTCCAGCATTTTGAAGGAAATTACGACATATGCCACTGTGTTCTTTTATACCGTCTCTGATCGCAACACCACTCAATCTCTCTCTCTGCTTGCAGCACCACCCATCCTTATCTCATTCATTGTAATCCAGTTCAAAATGGTATGTTTGGGAAAAAGCTCTCTATAATCAGATAATAGAATGATTTGTGCATGTTATTTTTTTTGAATGTTTGGGATTTGTGTGATTGCATTATTGATTTTTTTCATTTATCGTTCATGGGGTTTCATTTATATATGCGAAGCTTCATCTTTGCCCCATCAGCTTCCATCGTAATGGGTGATCTGTGATTGCGATGCTTTAAATTGGTATTATATTTTATCGCTCGAGTTTGATTTTGGGAATCGCTGTTATTGATCTAAATTTGATTTGGTATGCATTGGTTCATGAATTGCTACGGGCCGGATACAAATATAGCTAGAGGCCAAGTGGATCAACCCGAATCTGATATTAATCAACCACAATCTAGCCAGCTAGCATTTGGCTAATTGCTAAGGGATGCAAAAATAGTACTACAGGCCAAGCTCTGATTGTATATATGTCCTGCATTATATTGCTCACAATGATAGAATTGGTTGTAAGGTAGTGCTTTTCTTTAGGGTGAAATTGTTGCCATTTTAGATTTTTCACGATTAAATCATGATACTAATTACATGTATGTTGAATTTGGATTATTTGGGTCATGCAGCTCTGTTTGTTTGTTGTAATTCTTATGAGTTATGAGGTTGACTTTTGGAGCTTTGTATACTCATCTATACTCAGTCCCATCTTTTTTACAATGATGTTCTTCATTTTGCTATACTGTTATTGCTAGAGAAGCAAACTGCCTTGCACCATTTTATATGCAGCAAACACCATTCTTTTAGGTGTACTACTTTTATCTCTGATGAGTTCACTCACAAAGAGCAAAAGAAAGAATATGCAAAGGAGATCACTACATATGTAACCATTGTGGTCAAAGGTTTGACAATGCCTTCCCTACATTCAAGCTCCATAAAACCAGTTTAGTGAAGATCAAAAAGTCCTTTGCTCTTTCCTTATATTAACTGCTGAAATGTTTGTGATCACTTTGAGAAGCCAATATTGAAGAACCGGTAATTGGTGACCCTTTGAGACTATAGAATGGAAATGTAAAACCATGCACTTTATGAAATAAGCATTGGAAACTCAATGAAGTGATTGATTTTATTATGTTGCGTAAGTTTTTGTTCGTTATAACCTCAGAATCTCAAATATTTGAATCATTATGCCTTGCCCAAGAATTAGATGATTATGTATTGGTCAATATTACTACGCAGCAATGCGCGTACTTTTTTTTTCTAGTTTGTGTATGCTGAGAGGAAGTCAATCCTCTAGGAGGAGCTGGAAGTAGTAATAAGAGTAAGAGAAACATTTTCACTCATCAAGTTCCCATGTAGTGTGCCTCTCATCTGGAACGTATCTAAAACACAAACGATTCCTAACCTTGAGAATTTCTAATATAACAACCATGGGTATTGTTCATTCTTCAGTTCAAAAAAAGGTATTTCTATCTTTTTGTATTGAAGCCTTGCCACCTCTCTCTCTGTCTCTCTCTGGCCGCAGCAACACGCGGTTGTTTTACTAAACAAAAGAGAAACAAAGTCCATTTATTCGATTATTAAGATGATTATTCACATAAAGTAAGCAAGAAGATTTGTAGTTGGAAACAAGAACCTTTGCTTTTCATCGAAAATAAAAATGTTGGAGGAGTCTTTAACAAGGCTCAAGTTTTGACGTCTTCTCCTTCACATCAACAATGGACCAGGTTAATTAATTAAAGGATAAATTACACAAAAGGTTAAATATGTAAGAGTTATATTAGATTAGGTCATACAATATCTTTTTTCTAAATCAGGTCACTTGATGTTAAGAATCTCCCTATAGTTCAAAATATTCGCATTTATGTCATCGTATATATAATGGAAAAAACTCTGCTCCTCTCATTTTTAGACCAAAACCAAAACCGTCTTCTCTCATCAAACCCTAGCAGAGCAAAAACTCACCGGGCTCACCGCACTCTGTTCGCCTCTCCTTCAATGATGTCGTCGTCGCCCCACCGCCTCCTCTCTCATCTCAGTTGCAGCCTGCTCTCTCTCTCTCTCTCTCTCAATCCCTCACCACCGTCGCGCCTCCTCTAGGCCGTACCTCTCTTCCCCGCACCTTGATGACGAGACCGTAGCCGCAAAGATCTCTCTCTCTCTCTCTCTCTCTCTCTCTCTCTCTCTCTCTCTCTCTCTCTCTCTCTCTCTCTTCCATATTTAGTGTGGTCTGTAGTAGTATGTAGTGTTGTCTATATTAGTATGTAGAATTGATGTGGGTAGTATGTAGAATTGATGTGAGCAATATGTAGTGTGGTCTATAGTAGTATGCGGTGTGGTCTGTAGTAGTATGTAAAATTGATGTAAGTAGTATGCAGTGTGGTCTGTAGTAGTATGTAAAATTGATGTAAGTAGTATGTAATGTTGTATGTAGTAGTGTGTAGAATTGATGTAGTATGTAGTGTGATCTGTAGTAGTATGTAAAATTGATATGAGTAGTATGTAGTGTGGTATGTAGTAGCATGTAAAATTGATGTGAGTAGTATGCACAATTGATGTGAATAGTATGTAGTGTGGTATGTAGTAGTATGTAGAATTGATGTGAGTAGTATGTAGTGTGGTATGCAGTAGTGCATATGTTAGAAGACAGCAGTGTATGATGTGAGTAGTATGTAGTGCGGTTTGTAGTAGTATGTAGTGTGGTATGCCGTAGTACATATGTTAGAAGACAGTAGTGTATAATGTGAGTAGTATGTAGTGTGGTCTGTAGTAGTACATATGTTAGAATACAGTAGTGTATGATGTGAGTAGTATGTAGTGTGGTATGTAGAAGTATGTAATGTGGTTTGCAATAGTGTTTTTGTTAAAAGACAATAGTGTGTTTGATGTGAGTAGTATGAAGTGTGTTAAAGCTTCATGGAGATGGTTTTAAGATCAAGTTTCTTGTATGTCAACTGAGATTGGTTTCCAATGTGATCACAGAATGACAAAGAAGCATAATAAGAAGAAGAAGAAGAAGAAGAAGAAGAAGAAGAAGAAGAAGAAGAAGACATAAGTATATATCTCTGGAATCTCCTTAACATAAGTATATATATCTGGAATCATAAGTATATATCTCTGGAATCTCCTTAACATAAGTATATATATCTGGAATCTCCTCTCTCTCTCTCTCTCTCTCTCTCTCTCTCTCTCTCTCTTTCTCTCTCTCTCTCTCTCTAAGCTGCTGTTTTGGTTTAGAACTGTTTTGAAATCAGCAGCTCCCTCTTATATATAAAGGGTAATTTTGAAAACTAAAATATATTAGGAAAGGAGAGATGACCTTTTGTGTGCAAAAATTGTATAATGACATTATGTGTGAAATAAGGTCTCTAATTGGCCTTATATGTAATTTTCTATTAATTAAAGGCAAATTACCCAAAAGTCACTTAAACTTGCCCATGTGACCAAAAAGTCACCATGTTTTTTAGATTGTACCTATAAGTCACCAACTAAGGTTTTTAGTGACAAAAAAAGTCACTTTTTAGCCTAAAATTGAAATAAAAGTCTTTTTCTGCATGGACCATTTTATCTAGGGGTCATCATTTGGCCCGTGGGCCTCGTGGGCCGGTGGAGGCCCGCAAGCCCGTGGGCTAAAAGCCCGGCCCGGCCCGCAAAAAAGCCCGCAAAAGCCCGCCAAGGTGGTTGGTGGGCCGACCATGGTTTAGAGATCTAAAGCCCGGCCCGGCCCACCAAAAGCCCGTCAAGGCCCGTTAGGCCCGGCCAGTCAAAGCCCGTTAGGCCCGGCCCGTCAAAGCCCGCACACATATTGACATATATCATTAAATTATTTAATGAATTTTAATCATTATACAATTTATACCTAGTTAATGTTTACCTACACACATATTGACATATATATATATAATATAGTGACTAGTAGTCTAATAGACTAATACTATATAGATATATATTTTACATTTGTGTATATATATTAATATATTACATATACATGGATAGATTGAATATTTGAATTCCATATATAATTAAATTTGTGTATCTATTTTACTATTAAGTCATTATTTAAAGTTTAGCATAAGTTAGGGTTTAGGTTTAGGGTAAATTAGGGTTTAGGAGATTAAGATTTATGGTAAGTTAAAGTTTAGGAATTTGAGGTTTAGGGTAAGTTAGGGTTCCGGTTCTAGGATTTTATTGTAATTTTTTTAGGGTTTAGGGTTTGGGGTTTAGGTTTTAGGGTTTAGGGTTTAGGTCCAAAATTTATAAAAATTAGGGACGGCCTACTTAGAATATTATGAACAACCAATCCGACAGTCAATTTTTTATATATATAAGATAGTAGTACGTATATCATTATACCTACACTTATATATATAATATAGTGACTAGTACTATATATATATTTTTTATATTTGTGTATGTTTATATTAATATATTACATATACATATATTGATCAAATATTGGAATTCCATATATAGTTATATTTGTGTATCTATTTTACTATTAAATCATTGTTTAAAGTTTAGGATAATTAAGTTAGGGTTTAGGTTTAAGGTAAGTTAGGGTTTAGGGGATTGAGATTCAGGGTAAGTTAAAGTTTAAGAATTTTGAGGTTTAGAGTAAGTTAGATTTTAGGTTTTAGGAATTTTGAGGTTTAGAGTAAGTTAGGGTTTAGGGGTTAGGGTTTAGGGGTTAGGGGTTAGGGTTTAGGGTTAGGGTTTCATTGTAATTTATTTTATCGATTTACACTGTAAAACAGTAAATATAATAGATTGTTCAGATTAGATTTTGTAATTTTTCAATGGTGAGAGTTTAATTGAGAGTGTGTGAAATGACATCAATACCCTTCTCTTATATATTGCTTATTTTTCCATGGAGAAACTTGATAAATTAAATTTTTATATCAATTTTTTTGACACTATGAGATAGATATGTAATTTACAAGAATGTGTGTTAAAATTTTGATCTTAAAAAATTCCTTTAGGGATGGGTAATTTATGTTTTAGTTGTAAGGGTACTACGGTCACATTTAGCGAAACTCATAGATGTAGGTCTAAATCAAGTCCAAAATTTATAAATTTTTAACGGCATGCTTAGAATATTATGAACAACCAATCTGACAGTCAGTTTTGTAAAATGATGATACATGATCGATTACGTTTCACAAAGGACTTTCAACCCATATAACCAAGGAATAAAGGTAAGAACATTAGTGTGCATGTAGAGAATTCAAGCAATATAGGAATTAAAAATGTTTTAACAATAAAGAAGACCATATATAATAGTTCACCTTGTAATAAAAGACACCGTACGTAAAAATTAGCCTAATCGAAGTACGTTTGGATCCCAGTCAATACAATTAAACAAAATTTGTGAAAACACTAAAATACACTCATCTTATTTTCCTTATTTTCCTATGGGGGGAGTAGATAAATCAATTTTTTATGTCAATTTTTTTGATACTATGAGATAGATATGTATTCCATAAGAGTATGTGTCCAAAATTTGATGTTAAAAAATTATTTTCGGGAGGGGTAATTTCCGTTTTAGTTGTAAGAGTACTATGGTCACATTTGGCGAAATACATGGATCGATGTCTAAATCAAGTCCAAAATTTATAAAATTTTAAAGGCATGGTTATAATATTCTAACCAATCAATCTAACGGTCAATTTAATAAAATAATTAAACATGTCCGATTAAGTTTCACAAAAGTATTTCATTCCATATAACAAATGAACAAACGTAAGAACATTAATATACATATGGAGAATTCAAGCAATATAAGAATTAAATATGTTTTAATAATAAACGAGGACATGTAGAAAACTCCATCTTATAGTGATAAACATCGTACGTAAAATTTAGACTCGTCGGAGTACGTTTAAACCCCGGTGCATGGATGAAGGTTACGTTTATTTTGAAATGTCTTAATTTTTTAATAATTAAAGCCCGATAGGCCCGACCCGCAAAGGCCCGGCCCGCAAAAGCCCGCAAAGCCCGCTTGAATGGGCCGGGCTCGGATCCTTATATAAAAGATAAAGCCCGGCCCGGCCCGGCCCGCATATATTAAAATGTTGTTGAGGCCCGGCCCGTGCCGGCTATACATGGGCCGGGCCGGGCTTTTTGCCAACCCCTAATTTTATCCTTCCTGTTTTTTGTCCAATTTTTATTTCCAAACAAAAAAAAAAATTTCCCAAAATTTGTTTTTTTTCCTGAATATTATTTTTCTTCGGAAAAAAAAAATTTCTCCCTTTTTATCGTCCAATTTTTTTTTGAAAAAAATTCAAAAGAAAAGTTTTTCCTTTTGTGCTTCACGACTCGGCACAAACTCAAAAAAATAAGGATACCAACTTCAGTATATAATGATACCAATTGTAGTTCATAAAGATACCAACTCAAGTTCGTAAAGATACCATGCCTTATTTTTCATTTTCTTTCTTCACAACTCAACACAAATTCAATTAAGAAGGATACTATGTTGCATTCATAGGATACCATGATATTAGAGAGAGAGAAAGAGAGAGAGAGAGAGAGAGAGAGAGAGAGAGAGAGAGAGAGAGAGAGAGAGAGAGAGAGAGAGAGAGAGAGAGAGAGAGAGAGAGAGAGAGAGAGAGAGAGAGAGAGAGAGTGTGTACGTATATGGTTTAGGGCGTTAGGTGTAGGGTTTAGGGTATAATGTCAGGGTATATAGTATAGAGTATATAAGGTATAAGGTATAAGGGTTTAGGGTATAGGGTATAAAGTTTAGGGTATAGGGTTTAAGGTATATGGTTTAGGGTCGGGTGTAGAATTTAGGGTTTAAGGTTTAGGGTTTAGGGACCCCTAAACCCTAAATTACACCGTGACAGTACACTTACGACAATGTGATTGTATACTTCAGACACTGATAGTATCCTTATGATGTTGTGATGGTATACTTAGGACACTGTGATGGTATACTTAGGAAGTTGTGATGGTATGCTTCTAAAGAACCATACCATCACACTTGCATAGTATATCAACCTTCCAAAATAAGCATACCATCACAGTTGCATAAGTATACCCTTACGATGCTTTGATGGTATACTTAGGACTCTGTGATGATATACTTACAACACTATGATGGTATACTTACGACACTGTGATGGTATTCGCAAAGTTACAATCTCAGCGTTACAAATATACCATCCCAGTGTTATAAATATACTATCTCAGTGTTATAAATATACCATCACAATGTAATAAGTATATCATGAAAATATTTTAAGGATACGACATGCACTGATGATTCTAATGGCTTATCTTTCATATATGGTGGCAGAAGTAAGAATTATACTGAGCCTATTGGACTGGAAGCTCCATCATAGTTGCAATTATTCATTATAACACTCAGTTTTCCCTCTCTAACATTGTCGAGAAATTTCGGTTCTCTTTCAGCTATTCAATCTAAGCAGCATTCTTACTGTTTTCTTTTGCGGGATTGTCATGTCACACTACACCTGGCATAATGTGACCGAAAAATCAAGAGTTACAACCAAGTACGTGAACAGATTCATTTTTCTTTTATCATGAGATGTGTGCACACAGATGGAAAGAGAAGTTTTCTCTGTCTCTCACATGCTGTTTACCATCTCTGCAGGCATGGTTTTGCATCACTGTCATTTGTTTCAGAAATATTCATCTTTCTGTATGTTGGTATGGATGCGTTGGACATCGAGAAGTGGAAACTTGTAAGCAAAAGGTAACACCTATAGGCCCATTGAATGGATAGTTTGACTGTCGGATGTTCCCTTGTTATCTCCTCATTGGTCCCGACCTGCGATGCATCCCAATTGCCACATGTTTCGAACTTATATTAGAAATATTGCACACCATATAGATACTTGTCAAACAAATGTTGCTGCAAATAGAACATATGTTATGTTTACTTTTATTTTACTTTTTATTTTATTTTTACATTCGACAGTCCTGGGAAATCAATCGGAGTCAGTTCAATGTTACTTGTCCTGGTTATGGTTGGAAGAGCAGCTTCTGTATTTCCCCTATGTTTTCTTTCTAACTTAACTAGGAAATCACCAAGTGACAAAATTGGGCTTAAGCAGCAGGTAACTAATTTTGGTATCTTTTACTTGAAGCTCTTCAGCTCCTTAATTTACTTAGTACTGACCAATTAATCTGACTCGTACAGGTAACTGTATGGTGGGCTGGACTCATGCGAGGTGCAGTATCTGTGGCTTTAGCTTATAATTGGGTAAGGAATAGATCAGTTTGATGATCTCCGTTGTTCTTTGCTGTGCCACTCAGTGAAATACTAATGAATCTGAAGGACCTCTAGTAGTTACATGGTTTTCCTTAATTAAGAAGGAGAAATCGCCTTTGCATAATTCTCCCCCAATAGTAGAATTTTTATAGGATTGGGGACTAATGTAATGGCCCTTCATGTGATGTGAAGCACGGGATCTTATAATTCATCTGCAACTGTGTTTTCATATGATAAAGTTTGGACGCTGTATTTTGCAGTTTACAATGTCAGGGCATACTCAACGGCCTGGAAATGCTTTCATGATCACCAGTACAATTACAGTTGTTCTGTTCACTAATGTGGTAAAGTGATTCATGCCATCTTAAATTTATTTGTATCATCTTTTATCTAATATACATTTCTGTTTTTTTTTGTCATGACTTTCTTTTAATTCTCAATTGATATCAAACTGTAGGTATGCGGATTACTGACTAAGCCTCTTGTAAAGTTCTTGATGCCGCAACATAAACAGTCAAGTAACATGATATCCGCCGAAATATCATCTGAGATGTCTCTGGTTCTACCTGTCCCCACTAACATGGAAGATTCAAAACAGGATAGTGATCACGCTCCCCGTCCACCTAGTTTGCGTCCACCTAGTTTGCGCATGATCTTGACAAGACCAACTCGATCAGTTCATTACTACTGGCGGGTGTTTGACAATGCTTTCATGCGTCCTGTTTTTGGAGGTAGAGGGTTCGTTCCTCGTGTTCCTGAATCACCCAACCAAAATTCTCTGCATGAATGGCTACTTTCGGAGCAGCTACAATAGTAGAGTAATATATTCCTCAGCTGCAATTCACAGTTCCAGTTTGACATTCTACACCACTATTTTAGTAAAATGGAATGCAGGATAACAAAACTACAGTGACATACATGCAGCCTTAGAACTTGAGGGCTAGTACGGTCAGGCTTTTCTGTTCGCAGTACTCTATTTTTCTGTAGATGGTACCTATAGGTAGGCAGTCCAGTCTGATGCACATTAGTGTAGTTCACCGATATTGTGCAAACAGTACCAGTATTGTATATATGCCAATATGATCCAGAGTCAAAGGAAAGGAATGCCATATTGTAACTAGCAATCAAAATCGAATTAGATTCAATTTTGCCCTGAGTAAAATGTATTTTGATTTTGTAATTGCACTGATTTTGGTAAGAAAGACTCGAGTTCATGATTTTGTAAAGCTCAGTTAGGGCCTAGCGTCAGTATAATCTTGAACATTTTGGTACTTGCGTAGCTCAAGTTTGAAAGAAAACCATTGCAGCAGTATATACTGTATACATTGAACATCTAATCATTATTCAGGAGCAAATTGAACAGTCAAAGGAGATAGGTTTCGTAACAATGTATGAACAACTCAGAACTCAGCATAAAGCTCCAAAACAACTCTCCTCACACTAAACTCTCCATTAACAGGACTCCTATATGAAACGGGATAATAATAATAATAATAATAAGCTGTGTGTAACTGGGAGAAATGTAAATTGCCTAACCAATAATCCAAGGAAATTCTTAGTTATTAGGTGGCCACATTGAAATACAGATATAGAGCCAAGTAAGCCAACCCCAGTATGGTAATACTAAAACAAACTGCATTAGAATGGAGGAGGCGGTCCTCCAGGACCTCCAGGAGGTCCATAGCGTGGTCCTCCAAAGCATTCTTCTAGCATACAACAGCAGCACAAGCAGTAGAAGCTGCAACTCACAAGAACAACATAGTTCAGCTTTCAGTCCATGTACATAGATTGCAAGCATTGTCAAAAACAAGTCACTATACTAAACATCAAAAACATTTACTCACCAAGAAGATATCATCTCACATATGCCATTGCCAAAGCCACCAAAGAAGCCACCAGGTCCTCCCCAGAATCCCGGACCCCAAGGTCCTCCCGGGCCAGGACCCCACGGTCCTCCTGGACCAGGGCCCCACGGTCCTCCTGGGCCTCCGGGGCCCGGACCCCAGCCTGGTCCTCCAGGACCTCCGGGGCCTAGACCCCAGCCTGGTCCTCCAGGACCGCCAGGGCCGGGACCCCAGCCTGGTCCTCCAGGGCCTCCCGGCCCATGACCCCATCCACCAGGCCCGCCCCCTCCAGGCCCTCCACCACCCCATCCACCACCATCACCCGGACCGCCTCCGCCTGGACCACCTCCGCCATCCATGACTGACCCTTAATCAGAAGGCTAGAACCACCACAGCTAACAAACCTAGGCAGCCAACTGAAATGAGAGGGGACAAAGCAAAAGAATCTGCCAGAGAGTAGTCTGGTGTAAGGGTGTAGCTGATCCCAATAAATCTTGAACTTTCTTTACACTTGGAAGCACCTTGTTAGCATTACTTAGACTACATGAAGACACTTCTAACAGCTTCCGGAACTCAAAACCTGTAAGTCAAACCAGACCCAGCTATGAGCTATCTTTCTTGGCTTCTTCCACAAGTCTAGCTACTTACCATTCCAACTTATATCAGAACTTCTAAACAAGTGAACAGGTGTCAAGTTAGCCTCAAAATTCAATAATGTATACAAGTCCACTGTCATAATATCTTCTGTGATAGTGGAAGCATTCTTTTGGCCAAAATATTCTGTGAATTAATGGTTGGAAATTAAACTGTAACTTAGAGGCACTCCACCAGTTCTGTACATGTACAAACATTAGTATCAATTATTGTATTAGTCAATTATTGTAACTTAGAGGCACTCCACCAGTTATTGTATTAGTTTTGATTTTGAACTACAGTTGCTTTGTCAAGAGGGTTAGTACATTTTGACTAGATGTGCCTAAACAATTTTGATGAGCTAGTAAAAGGCATTCATGATATAGTTCTCAGTTCTGACATTGTACAAGGACTAAAGAAGATCATAGCAGTAGAACTGGATGAACAAGTATCTTTGATTCATTTGGAAGTAAACAACAGGCCGGGTGTCGTAACAATGTAACCAATGAATTCAGCATAAACCTCACAACAACACAAATGAAATGTGATCATGACAAGCTGTAGTCAACTAGGAGATTTGTAAACTCCATCACTAATGTGATAATATACAACTCTCATTTATTTGATGCCTTGGACTACATATGGAGGCAACATCAGGGTAGTAAAATTGAAACAAGTTGTATCAGAATCGAGGTCCTCCTCCTCCTCCACCTCCTCCTCCTCCAGGGCCCCCGCGAGGTCCTCCGAAGCATTCTTCTAGCAAACAACAGCAGCACAAACAGTAGAAGCTGCATTTCACAAGAACAAGACACTTCAGTTTTACAAACTACAAGCAAAACAAAAACACAAAACAAACTGAAACATCAAAATTCATTGTTACCAAGAATGTAACATGCCAAAGAGGCCACCACCAGGTCCTCCAGGTCCTCCACCACCCCAACCACCCGGCCCTCCCCTTCCTCCTCCAGGCCCTCCTCCCCATCCACCAGGCCCTCCCCCTCCCCCTCCTCCAAAGCCACCACCTCCTCCACCAAAGCCGCCTCCTCCGCCACCATGACCACCGCCTCCTCCGCCACCATGACCACCGCCTCCGCCACCACCACCATGACCACCTCCACCAGGAGCCATATCACTGACTCTTTATAATAAAATTGGCACCACTGCAGCTAGCAAACCTTCACAAGCCAAGTAAAATGAGAGTGGCAAGCAAAAACAACCTTTCTGAGAATAGTGCAGATGTAGCTGATACTAATAAGCAAACCAAAATTTGAGTTCGCTTACCATTGAAGTATCTGATGCTTTGACTACATGAAGGAGACACCTTCTATTCCTTCTAACAACTTCTCAAACTCAAACCAGCAAGTCAAACCACATATATACCTATCCTTCTTCTACACGTACTCCAATCCATGTCGGTACTCACAAACAAATGAACATTCTTTAGTCCTTAATAAGCAACACCTCATATACTGATTCCGGAAGAAACAATTTATAGTTATATACATTTGCAGAAAACTTGCAGAACATGTGTTATAATAAGAATCTTGGCTAGTTTGGGGTTAGTTCTGGACTTCTGGTATTTTATTTGTATTAGGGATGTATATAACTAAAACATATACCTGTGTATTGACTCGGGAACAAAAATGGTTGAGGCCAAACTCAAAGAGTACCTGGAGGAGCTGTTGAAGTTCACTCTGGATTCTGGAATCTCACATAAAGGTACCCTGGAAATCGATCTAGGCTTGCCCTCTGACTTCTGCTCCAATCTCCTCCTCAACCACCCAAAATTCGACACCGATTCAACAGCACAGGGAGAACCACCGAATCCTCAGTACAAGTAACTAGCACTATCCCTATATGAATTCATTATTTCAGGGACACATAGTTCACAAGGTAAACATTCTCAACTCCATCAACTTCCAACTCCATACTCGGGAACCCTTCTTCACACAAATCAAAGATGACTCGAAAACAATCGAAGGAAGATGCAAAGGTGGCCAATACAATCGAATAGGATCAGGAGCTTTGATCATCTTTAACAGTTGCCTGATTGTGGAGGTGAAGGAGGTCAGATCATATGGTTCTTTTTATGAGATGTTAAAAGCAGAGAGCCTCGAGATAGTTCTCCCGGGTGTTGAAACCATTGAAGAAGGTGTTCAAGTCTACAGAAGATTCTACGGTGAAGACCAGGAATGTTCCAATGGTGTCATTGCCATATGTATTGAAAAATTGGCTGCACGGCCCTACGTGTATTTAGCTAAGCTATTATCCGAATTGGGTTTTGACGGTGTTCAAAGCCTTATGGAGCTCAATTCAACATGATTTCGGTTCATGAAAGTTGTACTTTTATTTGCGATTACTAATGAGTAAACCTTCATATTTTAGCTAAAGGATCAATCTTTAGTTCTTTATCCTGCAACTTTTCATATCTGATCTAAAATAAAATGAAAAGGAATTATAAGAAGGCCTCAGATTAGCATTTTGGCACATTCCTCGCGCCAACGACAACCGAAGTGGATGGAGCTCCACTGAAAAAATTGCGCATAAACGGTGTCGTTGGTTCATGGCCTCAACGCTTCTCATCATCAGCCATTACACGATTCCAGTAATCCAAAACCAGTAAACCACACACCTTAAAACCCTTCGATCCAGGAAGAGAGGAAAAGAAAATTCGTGGTTGTTCTTAAGAATATCACAACTAAATAAAATCAAAGGAAAAGATCGGATCTTACTGAAGCTTCGAACCCAAAGCAGCCAAGGAACTCAGTCTCGAACTCTCTCAACTCGCAAGGGTTCTGAGTTGTGGGCTGAAGCTTCCACTGGCTTTTTATATGCTTCTTCTTCTTCTTCTCCCTTTTTTTGGGTTTAGTGCCCAAATGGCCCAAACGTTAAAAGGGAAGGAAACAAAAACATTCCTAGTCCATTCAGGGAAACCAGTTCCAGACTTCTCAGAGAGAGAAATTGAGCCAAGCTCATGGTCAAGCTGTTCTTGATTAAGGCATAAGCAGTTATTTTGCACTCGTGTGAGTGGCAGTAACTTGATCAAAAGTGGGTCATGAACTAGATGCGGCTATTGATGGGCTAAGCATCTCAAATGTGAAAACAATTCAGTATTCAAAATTAGATTCACAAAATTGCAGGGTCTCCATGGTTATGGGCCTCTAAAGATTGTAAGACCATGTGCAGCAAACAAAAGGGCCACGAAGCCGGTAGAGCCCAAGAAAAGGTCCAATCTAATTTAGCTTATAACTCGACGAGTCTCTGTACTTTCAATAGCCACGTGACCATGTCATGTCTAGGGCGGGACTTGGGTCTTAGGACGAGGACCTCAATCAATATATACGAGGCCCTTTGCGCGCATGGCAAAACAACATTTATATCACAAATTTAATTTGGTCCCAGATTAATAAGCCTCGAAGCAGTGGTCCACTTTTAGTTGGACCATCAAAATCAAAATGAACTAGAGTCATCTGATCAAAAACACCCCATTAATATTAACCATCCATCATGAGGACCACGCAACTACGAGACAGCTGAGTAGTATCTATAACTAAAAAAGTGTGGCCCGGCCCATGAAATGAACCGATCGAAACCCAGAAATGAAATTGTGCTTCACCTTTGGTCCATCATGTGATCACTGACGTTTGCTCGCGACTCCATCACCCACCAAACTAAGTGGTCCTTAATTGAAAAAAAAAAAAACCACGACCACTACAGCAAATGATGCATGCACATTGACCACAATTTTTACCCCCACAAAGCATGCTTCATGATATGTACGTACTACGTAGTATTGCAGACCTAGCTGGAGATCGTTGTACCGGTTATAGTTTTGGGAGTATTAGCCTATTATTAGGGTACGTAGCAAGAATTCTATGGTGTCGGAGTTTACGGGGTGCATGAGATGTGAGTGAAAGCGGCGTTGCTCGGCACAATTGTCCGTCTATGATTGAGCTTACTTAGAACAACTCAACTAATTTGAATGTGAATGTTTAGTATTTTAACATAAGACACAAAGTAATTGGGTAGTTTTCTTTTGTTTGCGGAAATCTCATAGATAAAATTTCTTCGGTTCTTCGTACATATCAAATGTAGATAAAACGTGCGTCTGTAATGAATCCTTCAAAACAAAAATAATAATAAAATATCATCTAATGATTATATATTTATACAAATTATTAATATAATCAAATTCTCAAACATAGAAAAGTGGGAACAAAACACATATTTTGCCAAAGATATTTGACATAATGAAGATCATAAGTCAAAAGATATATCATTGAACTTGATATCCTCGATCATATCCAGTATAAGCTAGCTAGATAGGAAGGATCGGTCGACTATCCTTGTAGATTGACCTAGCTAGAACATGCATGTTTTTGTAGAGAACCTCAATTTTCTTCATGCAATATAAAGGACAAAACGAGAAGCTTATATAACACATGCATTGTCTGAAGGATCATCAAGAAGCAACGAAGTAGTGCCGTGAGAGAACAAATTTCCCTCAAAAGATATATATTATCTAATTAATTAACGGGCTAATGATCGATATTTCTTTGTCCAAATAAATGGCTAGTTACATCATCAACATAAGGGGCTCAAGCTAAGCTTGTAGCGAGCAGCATGCGTGCCGAATCTTAGTTTGTCTTTCTTGTAGACAAAACTGAGCAGAAAGGTTCAAGGAAGGCTGCGGAATAGAACATGGTGCCTCTACTTTTATGGAAACCAACTCATATGTATAAGTGTATAACATCTATCGGAAATAATTTCATATGTATATCATGTATCTATAATTCAATATGGAATCTCAGTAACAGCAAAGCTTATTTGCTTGCCTGAATCGATCCCAGTTCGTACGTACTAGATGAGATAGAGAGAACCAGGGGATGAAGTATAGAGAGAACAGGGCTGTGGAAGACGTGCGGTCCGCACCTCTTATTTTCGGGGGCTCAATTTTTTATAGTTTTTGGATATCAGCTGATTATGTGATAAATAAATAAAAACGTGTACATATGCATGTTAATAACTGAAGACTTAGCGAGGTCGGCTAAGCCTCTTTAGAGCTTGTCATATGCATGATTGATGGTGTCGATAACCAGCTCGTCGACTCGGCTACGAGTTGCATCAGTTGCATGCATGTTCTCCACTACTCCGACATCGGTGGATTAACCGTGGAATTCGATTGTTTAAGTTACTGGCCAGCTTACTGCCTCTTAGTTTAATTGGCACCTATCTTCGGCTGTCGATTTATCTAGGGTTTATGATTTTGAATATGTTTTATTGCTTAAGATGGAATAGTATCAATTAATTGATAAGAATGATCGAAGATAACGTAGCTAAAATTATGTTATTACATTATTGGATTTGAAGTTCTATCTTGTCATGTCGTTTCTGTTGAAATACATCTAGCTAACTAGCTTACAAGAATTGCGGTGCTCTTCCTGTTACTAATTAATTGATCAACTGTGAGTTAAGTGATATACATGCATTCTGGCCCCTTTCAACAAAAAAAAGAAGTATGCATGCATTCTGGAATACCAAAATCAATAATAGAGTCATATTCTTTGGAATGAGTCACATTCTTTGGAATATTAAGAATATTAGGGAGGTATATATTCTGTAATTAAGTAGGTGTAAAAAAAATTATAGGACTGTAAGTAGTCTTGTATATATCTCATTTCAGAAGTGATCAATATATTTAAAAAGTCTCAAACACTTGTGCTATATTTGACTTGGTATCCGAGTTAAGGTTCCTAGTCCACCTTTAGTCCGCCTAGCCTATCGTGTCTCCGCTTTCACTTCGAGAAAGATTGTTGATGCTGGATATGTCGACTCGTTCCGTCCGAGAGGGTCATCTAAATTTGTCGATTTGTTCTTGTTCCGTCGAAGAGAATCATTCGTATTCATTGCACGTGCAAGCCTAAGTAGATTCCAAGTGAGAGAGCGTGTTGGAGAGGAAAAATTCCACATCAGAAAAATAGCAAGTAAAAGATGACTTATAAGTGGATAGACTATACCCAATATTAACCGAGACCTTTTGGATAAAAACTCATTACCTTAAAGGTGGTTCAAGTTGCCGCAATCTGCACTAGTACGAAAACAGCATCATACGACACCCCTCAAATGACATAATTGAAAAGTTCGTTGTCTGACTGATTTTATGTGAGAGAGAGAGAGAGAGAGAGAGAGAGATAGAACATTCCCAAAATGTGGATAATTATTAGTTTTCAACGGTGAGCATCCAAAATTTGTAGTGTTTAAGGACAGGTACCTCAAATTATGGTGGTTTTGAAATATTGCCCAAATCAGACGACGGATGTCCGTCGTCTGAATATTTAGCACAAATGTTGTGAATCATTGAGTTGCAATTTTCAAGGATGGTCAACTCAAAGTTTGGTTGTCTTGCAATATTATTAAAGTCAGACGACAGTCATCCGTTATCTGAGTATCCTGTGCAATAAGTCCTTCATTCATATGTCGGTCGACTATCGTCTGAATATTTGTCAAAAAATTTGTAATTTTTTTCGCTAATTCAAACAAATGAGAGGTTGTAGGCAATTCTCCAAGGGACCTCACAAGATTGAGTTTTTAGATGAGACAACGTTCGTCTGTCGTTTGAGTTACGACATAATCTGAGCAACAAATTTCTCACATGAACTGTCTCAATGAACATCCAATATTTACAAATTTTAATAGTGGGCATCTAAAATTTTGATCATTTTGAAATATGCATTAAATCAGATGACAGTCTTATATTGTTCAATTAAGCTTTGACATTTCTTTTGTTATCTTAAATGGCAAATTTCGTAATTGCCTAAAAATAATCATTTTTCGTGAATTTGGCCGTTGGATGGAATGATCGGAATAATGTTAAGACTATTTTTAAAAAATAAAAAAATTTGATTTGAATTCGCCCTCGATCCATGCTTGTCACTGTTGTGACGCTAATGCTCTTTAGAGTAAAACTCGATTTGCAGCTATGTAAAAAACTAATTTGAGACCAAGTTTCACACATGCATTATCGTGAAGTTCATATCTATCTTACCATATGAAAAAATATGACAAAAAAAATCAATTTAGGTATTCATCCCATAAGAGAATGAAAAAATCCTTGAAAAATATTATTTTAGTCTTTTGGTACTGTTTGACCTCATTGACCAACTTCTAAACCAACTCCAACGAGGGTAACTTTTTTAAAAAATCTCTTTTATTATGAGGTTGACGCATGTGTATGCACACATTTCTCACTAGACCATTTTAGTTTCTCGTATGTTTGTCTTTAATTCCATACATAACTACTAATGTTACTTACAATGTTTGTTGATTATATGAAAATCAAACTTTTATAAAACTAAATCACTAACAAGTAATTATTTTACAAATATGACCGTTAGATGCGACAATCAGACGAATCTTATCACGAAGTAAAAAAATTAGAACTTTTCGATTTGAATTTGACTTTGATTCGTGTGTCTTACCGTTGTGATCATATTGTCCTTAAGAATAAAACGCATTTTTTCACTTTGTGAAAAATAATTTGAGATCAAACACCTCACACGCATTCTCGTCGGATTCACATTTGTCGTGCCATGTAAAACATTAAAAATTCTAAATCCTAAACTCTAGACATAAATCTAAACTCTAACGCTAAATCCTAAAAAAAACAATAAACAAACAAAAAAAAAACTTTGTAGGGAAGATCCATGCCATAACCATCGCTAAACTGTTGGTTGCTCTCTCTCTCTCTCTCTCTCTCTCTCTCTCTCTCTCTCTCTCTCTCTCTCTCTCTCTCTCTCTCTCTCTCTCTCTCTCTCTCTCTCTCTCTCTCTCTCGCCTACTCTACTTTGTGCCTCCACCCTACTTTGCCTCGGCTTCAGTCATGTCCCGCACTTGCACCTGCACCCTCCCTCGAGTAGTGTCGGCTTCTGTCGAAGCTCGACGCCGTACCCTAGGTCGAACCTCGTTAGCTTCTAGCAAAACTCACATCAAACCGTCATCGGCTTCTACCAAACCTCTACTCGCAGCCCAATGGTCACTACCCAGCTCCGCCTCCTCTTCTTCTCTGTTATTGCAGCTCCTCCTATTTAAAGAAGGTGATGCTTCCAGAGCTAGACGAGAAGCACTCTCTCCTCTCTCAAATCGCTTTTGACATGCTCCACCAGCAAATCTTACTCGAAGAGATTTTGCGACATTAAAAGCCCTTTCCCAATTGATCAGAGCTAGGAGATTTGAATCCCTGAAGTAAGCATCATCATCGTTCTATTCTTGTTTCTATTTCTTCATATTTGACAAAGATTGCAATTCCAGTCACTAATCTTCATGCTTGTTAGATTGACTCATGATTGAGAAGATTCAGTTGTGAAAAAGTGTGATCGGAGAAGACAGCGAAATGTCTTCGTTAAGCTTTATCACCAAGTTTCTGCTCCACCAAGTTACTGCATTTAAAATGAGGTCAACTATAGTAAAGTAGCTTTGAATTGGTACATTTGAGGATTTTGAGCATAGTTGCCGGCTTTGTTTGGTCAATTAGACTAAGGGCATCTCCAATAAGGAGTCCCAAACCCTATAATGTTAGACCTAAGATAATTTTTCGCTCTCCAATGGTAAAATTTCAAGGTCTCAAACCCTAAAAATTTAGACCCAAGTCTTAAACCAAGTCTCATTTTGAGACCTGGCTTAAGACCCGTCTCATTTCGAGACTTCCCAGCTGTGACATAGTGGAGAGAGGGAGTGGAGCACAGAAGAGAGGGAAAAGAAGGAAAAGAGAGGGAAAAGAGAAGAGGAGAGAGGGAAAAGAGAGGGAAAAGATTTCCCAAACGCGAGAGAGAGAGAGAGAGAGAGAGAGAGAGAGAGAGAGAGAGAGAGAATGGGGCAGCCTTCCAGAAAAAGACAAGAAGAAGATGATGGCTTGACGCGCCACGCGCAGGAGAGAAGAGAGAGTAAGGGGGACATGTGGGTCCCACCACGTGCTCACCAAAACAGAGAGCAACGGCTCTCAGCTTCACCAACGGCTACTGAACCAACAGTTTGGATTATCCCAAATTTGAAATCAACGGCCCCTATTATTCATGAGAGTTAATTCAATTTTTTATTTTTCTAAATTAGTTTTTGATCCGACGGTTCAAGATATAGGTTTCTAATTAATCGATGGTTCTTATTTAAACTAACTTTGATTTTTAATATATCGGTAAGAAAAGTGACAAAAAAAATAATTAAAGTTTTTTGAATGATTTTCTGCCCGTTGATACAGTAATTCTACATTTCTTCTATAAATACCAACCCAAAATTTCATTCATTCCACACCATTTCTTACATACTCTCCAACATTTCTTCATCCCCATCATTTTTATTCATATCGCAAAATTAGGATAGTTTGGCACCATGGGTCCAAAGAAAGGGGCACAACAACCACGGGCACCACGATCGGAAAATTGGAAAGAGGAGGAATATAAGGCTTTGTGCATCGTCGTGGTGAGTATTGGTGAAGACGTCGCCATCGGTACTAATCAATCGAGCGGAACCTTGTGGCATCGTATATATGAGTATTTTGAAGGTATCAAGCCACCCAATGCACCGAAATGAACCGCTTCAAGTGTTGAGTCTCGATGGAAGAAGATCAATCCTGCATGCATGAGATGGTGCATAGCATTAAACCACGTCATCGCGAATCATAAGAGTGGCGAAAAGGATCTTGATGATGTAAGTATATTCATCATAATAAATATATAGTTAAAATTAATTATTCCTAGTCGCCTAAAATATAGTTAAAATAAATAACAACTACTATGTTTATTTCAATTGTTCGTAGATAAGGAATGCCAAGTCGAATTACTTCGATGAATCTCATGGAGAGCATTTCGGATGTTTGCATTGTTGGGATATCTTGAAGGATACACCAAAATTTTCAAATCCACCATCAATGGAAGGGAATACCACAAATTATGAGACGCCTATCAACTTGGATGATAACGATTCGTCCGAAAATATGTCAACTCCAAGCATGCCACCTAGAGCTAGGCAAGATCGTCCAATGGGACAAAAAGCGGCCAAGACGGCAAAGAAAAAAGTTAATCAAGAGCTTTCAATGAGTATTCATGATCAAATGAAAAGGCTTGCCGATCAAAATGATAGAGATCATGCACGAAGGGAACAACTCTACCAAGAGGCTATGGCGGCTCAACAAAGGGATGAAGATGCTCGCACAATGATGGTGGATCCTACTACATTTTCACCTTGTAAAAGAGGGTATTGGGAGAGGAAGAAAAAAATGATACTTGAGCGAGAGGAAGTGAAAATGGCACAAAATTCATCTTTCCGGCCATTCTGTACCCCTCAAGCATCTACACCTCCTCATGGCGGATCAAGTTCTTCCCCCTATCTTCCGCTCGATCAAACCGAGTGGTATCCTAATAATGATAAAATGTGAGAACAAGTTCGATCTCATTTATGATGTTGCTCGAAGCTTAATTTATGTTGTTGCATAATTTAAATTGTTCTTTTTAATTAATTATGTAGTCTATTTCCTCATTTTAAATAAAATGGTAAGTCCTTATTTGTTAAATTAAATTAAATTCATACAACCACACACAAAATTAAATGCTTACAACCACATACAAAATTAAATGCTTACAACCACACACAAAATTAAATTCATACAAGCACACACAAAATTAAATGCAAACAACAACACTATAGCAAACAATGCCAATTATTGATACATGATAGCGACACCACTTAGCCATTGTTGCGCTCTCTCCACTTCTTCAAAGCCCAATCGTGTTCCACTAAATCCGCTCTTAGTGAAGCAGATGTCACTAGACATCGAATCTTCTTGTAACGACCACACACAGATGCATGCATTTGTTGGGGATCACGTTCCACCTCATGATCATAACTCAGTTTATCATATATATTAGCACTTCTTGGATGAGTCGGGATGTCGTCCAAGTCAAATTCATATTGCTTATCTTCATCACGCTCATCTTCTACTATCATGTTGTGCAAAATAACGCACGTCATCATGATGTATTGTAGGCTCTCCCTACTCCATAAACGAGCTGGACCCCTCACAATTGCAAAACGCGCTTGGAGAATACCAAATGCTCTCTCCACGTCTTTCCTGTACACCTCTTGCATCCTTGTAAAGTGTCTTGTTGCCGGAGTGGTAGGTTTTTTTTATGGCTTTGACAAGAGTTGCCCAATTAGGATAGATGCCATCCACCAAATAATAACCTTGATCATACGTACTGTTGCCCACTTTGAAATCCACTTGAGGAGCTTCACCTCTGCATACCTCATCGAACAATGGTGACCTTACCAGGACATTGAGATCGTTGAGAGAACCTGGAAGTCCAAAATATGCATGTCAAATCCAAGTATCATACGAAGCCACTGCCTCTAAGATAATTGTAGGTTTTCCCTTGTGACCTTGAAACTGCCCGGCATGCGCAGCGGGGCAATTTTTCCACCGTCAATGCATACAGTCAAGACTACCCAACATACTTGGAAATCCCTGATCTGTAGCTTTGTCGGTCAACCTTTGTAGATCTGCCTTTGTTGGTGTGCAAAGATAGTCTTTACGGTACACAGCCCATATAGCTCTTGTAAAATTATCCAACACTTCAAGAGCCGTGGATTCAGCAATATCAAGGAACTCATCAGTCAAGTCAGTCGATAGACCGTATGCGAGCAGCCTCATAACGCGTGTTAGCTTCTGCTCGGTGGAAAGACCGAGTCTGATGGTGGCATCCATAGTCTGTACAAATTACGGGTCATGGTTGGCCACGCTACGCATCATCTTGTCAAAGAGACTCGGTGGCATACGAAAGCGTCTTCGAAAGATGTCGTCGTCAAACCTACACGGTTTGGTGAAATATAGAGCTTTCAAGCGCTGATCCATCATTTCTCGATCCCTTAGTATGTACTTCCGCCCTTCTGAAGAACCGCCCCATTGTGAGGCTTCATCTTCTTCCATCATCTCCACTTGGTGGGCTGCCGCAGACATCAAGAGGGCTTGTTGTTGCCTTCTCGGTACATCTTCTTCTTCCTCCTTCTTCAGTAGTTTCCACAACCTATTCATGGCTGAAAATAAAACTCAAAGTATGAAACAATAACTTAGAAACCACAATTTTTTGTAGGAGGAGGAGTGTTTGTGAATTGGTGATTATGAAAGAGTGAATGACTTCGTTTTTATAGAATATCAACATGATCTTCGAAGATAGAAACTGACACGTGGATGATAACGAAATCTCAACAACGAATTAGACATTGACACGTGTTGCGCAAAATTTACGACGATTTGTGATAAGTTATCGCGTTAAGTATAATTTAATTTACAATCCTATACACCGACACATGTCAATTAAAATCATGTCTGATTGTGGATAATGCGTACGGGGTCTAAAATTAATTTTTTTTGGATTAATATTATATTTATTTATCATATACAAGAATAGTTTACAAATATAAATTATTATTTAGGACAACAAAAAATTAAAAAAAAATCAAATATATAAACTTAAGACTTTAAGTTAGAACATCTACCATTGGAGTTGAACCAAGTCTTATATGAATAGTATCCATTTGAAGTCTCATAATAGGTTTAAGACTCCATTATGAGACTTCTTCATTGGAGACGCTCTAAGTAGTTTAGAGTGTGAAGACTTTTCTATAGCCAATAATGATCCGACTTGTAGGTTTGGATTTCTTACGTACTAGGCCTAATCGATATTTCTTTTGGTTTTGTAGATTCGTATTCAAAGAAAAGACTGAGAATGTGTGGCTTGTTTCATACTGTGCTCAAAATCACAAGAATGTGTGATATACCTCTTTAATTGCTTCTTATAGTTCTGCTCCATGTCTTAAGTGATACTTATCTTTGTATGCCTTATGACTTTGTGCGAAAAGCTCACACAGTTTCTTGAGATTGCATGCAGCAAATAGATTATGAGCCTCCATTCTTCTGATGTTGCACAGAAGAAGAAAAACATATGGACCAAAAGTCCTTAAAAAATGGAGGTTTGTAATGTGAACAACAAGCATCTTGTCCTAGATCTCAATGCAAGCCATCGAGATTCATTTTGAATGTTAGAATTGGTTTTTGCAGTTTACGTGTGAGATTAACCAAGTGTTACTCGGTCTTTCTGCAGGTAAAGAGTGTGCTTAATACCTATGAGGATGAAAATGATGATATACAAGATGATGAAGTGAGCTTAGAGTAACCGCACCGGCGAGCACCAGCACCGATTTTGTTCGAGCACGGAGTGGGGCCGCACGGAGTTGCTCGATCGTCCGGGTTTTGGAGCGCGCACCGGCGAGCAGGAGGGGGAGCAGTCAACGACGACGAATTTCTCCGGCAAGCACTCGAGCAAATCGTGCTCCGGTTGCTGCTCGACCTTGGCGGATCCAACGGCACGTGGGTGACGCTAGGCGTCTGTTTTTTTTTTTATGTCAATGCACGCGCCCGGTAAAAAAATTTTAAAAAAATAGTTACAGACCAATCAGCCACTGACACGTGGCTTACCGTCTGAAAAACCAAATCCAACGGTTGAATAGATCTGGACCATCCATTTTGAATCAGTTTGAAGCAATCCAACGGCCCAAATTTGAATGAAACAGCTACTTACAAATCAGAACGGAAATAATCCCAAAAAATAGTAAAAAAATCCCAAAAATTCTCAAACTCTCCCAAATATTTACCTATAAATAGTACTTCATTTTTTGCTCAACTCACACCAATTTGTGCACAACAAATTACACTTCTCTTCCATCTCCTCTCTCATTTCGTTAAGCTTTTCTTCCAAAATTATGGGCACACATTGGCTTCCTTCCGAAGATTTACAAATGTGTATCTCTTTTGTGCTTCATAGCGTTGATGAATACGACGGCAACAAACAAAAGAGGGAGAAATTGTGGGAGACAATTCATGCGGATTTTGTGAAAAATTGGAAGCCAACACAAGGTGATCCTCCGAAAGAGCCGAGGACTCGAATTGCGCTTGCGTCTCACTACAACAAATTCAAGCTACTCTTGCAAAAATGGGGCGTATGTTTGTACGCAGCACGACAACGTATAGCTAGCGACACTTCGCTAATGGATGAAATAAGTTTATTTTTTTGTAGCATAATGACGAATTAAATTATATAGATTATATAATTTAAATTATGTAGCATACATTATATAAATTTGTATGCGTAGCAAATTTAATGTATACAAATTTATATAATATATACAATTTATATAATGTATACAATTTATATATACAATTTATAGATACAATTTATATCCCAAATATTTTGTAGCATACACTATATAATGACCATCCATATAGATCATATAATTTTTTGTAGCATATATTATATGATTTTTGTTGTAGCATAATGATGAATTAAATTATGTAGCATACATTATTAATTTTGTAGCATAATTTATATATGTAATTTGAATTAAATATGTAGCATGGTGAAATAGCTAATATAATTATTTTATTAGGTCAAGCAAGCTCAATCATGTTACTATAAGGAAAAGAAGAAAGTGTTTACACACTTTGAATGTTGGGAAGTGGTTAAGAATCATCCTTCGTTCATTTCGGTGCTACCAAGTACTTCATCTCCATATGCAAGTAGTTACGAACCTACTCCTTCCGCCGCCGAATCATCTCCAACCATTAATTTGGATGACAAAGAAGTGAATGAGACACCTCAAAGCCACGTGGCCGCTCCCGCTCCCTCTAGTCCGCCTAGACTAATGGGAACGAAGGCGGCAAAGGAAGCGAGGCGAAAAAAGAAACAAGGTAAGACTCCTATTGAGCAACGAGTTGAGGTTTTGCATACCATTGCTAGTGACCAAGCTTCGTGGCAATCCAAGAGGATAGCGCATAATGAAAGTGAGCTTAATTATTACGCGGAGTACATAGAAATTCAAATGCGGAATGAAGCAAGGGCGGAAACGAGGATCATGACAATGGATTTGGAGGCAATGACCCCAATCTCAAAAAGATATTTTACAAAGAGGAAATTAGTCATCCTTAATGAAGGAGAACCTACTCAAGATCAATCTACCGATGAAACATATTCTGATTGTTATCACCCAAGTCGCGTGCTCTTTCCATAGAAGTTATAGTATTGTACTAAGAATAACTCTGGGCTTGGCTTGTCATTTTATGTAATTTAAATTTTCAAGAAATAAAGATGCAATTTATTTATTAAGATGAAATTGAAATACACTTTAAATTACAACACAAGCTTAATAATTAAACACACATACAAAAATTAAACTAAAATTAAACACAAGCTTAATAATTAAACACACATTTTTAGGGTAATATTTAGAGTATCTCGCCGGTTTCCAACCTCCAATTGTGCTTCACCAAGTCCTTCTGAAGCTCTTTATGGATGTAACAAGATTCAAGATCGGCAACACGGTCGTGAAACCGTTGTATATTTGCTCAATCTCTACTAATTGGCTCAAAAGGAATTTGATTCCCTTGTTCATCCATCGGCCCATCATAAACCCGGAAAGCCCTCAATGGATTTTGCACATCTTCTTCTTCCTCATCCTCATCCTCCACGTACTCTTCCTCAACAATCATGTTATGTAAGATGATGCAAGCTAACATGATGGTAGTCATTACCGATTTGTGGTGCAATGTACAACTATGACGAATAATTGCCCATCAAGATTGTAAAATGCCAAAGGCCCTCTCCACATCTTTCCGGTATGCCTCTTGTTTCTTTGTGAAGAGATTATCTTGCGACGTCTGGGGATTAGAAATAGTTTTGACGAATGTAGAGTACCTTGGATATATTCTGTCGGCCAAATAATAAGCGTGGTTGTACCTCTCTTCATGGACTTCATAGACGGCAGTTGGGCCTCTTCTTGAAATGACATCTAAAAACACATCTGATAGGTGGAGCACGTTAATGTCATTTTTGGCTCCAGGACACCCGAAGAAGTTGTGCCATATCCATGTATCATACGAGGCCACCGCCTCCAGAATAATAGTTGGGCGACCCTTTCGACCTGAGTACGCCCCTTGATAGGCGGTTGAGCAGTTCTTCCACTCCCAGTGCATGCAATCGATACTTCCGATCATGCCAGGAAAGCCTCGGCGTTGGCCTTTAGCTAGGAGTCGCGTGAGGTCTACCGATGTTGGACTGCGGAGGTATTTTGGACCATAGATTTCATACACTTGGATGCAAAAATCCTTCATGCATTCCAAAGTAGTCGATTCCCCCATCATTGTAATTTCTATGCACTGATCCGCGGCCGCCCCGTACGCTAACATTCGCATAGCACCGGTCAGCTTTTGTTCGGGAAGAAGCCCTAGCAATCCAGTCGCGTCTGGTCTTTGATGCCAAGATTGGTCGTGGTTGCAGAGATCCGTCATGATAATGTTGAATCGGTTTCTACTCATCCTATACCGCCGATAAAATTCTGCCGCCTCGAAGTTGGGACGTTCGATGAAGTAATCAGCCATGAGATTGCGTCCCCTAGATAGCCTCTTTCGTGGACGTTTCGGTTTTTTACCGCAACGTGAACCGCTCGGTCATGAGGGTTCATCGTCGTCTTGTGCTTCCGCCATGACCACCTGATTGATGAATGATTGCTCCATATAGTCATCCTCTTCTTGTTGACGTTGTCTCCTCCTGAAAAAATTGGGGAAGCTGAAAGGATCCATCAGAGTGATGAACAAGGAAATGTTGCTAAATGTTGAGAGAGATGAGTTATCTACTCGGATTCTTGTAGATGGTGTGAGGCAACTATGAGTGAAATATGAACGTTTTATAGGCAATTGTAGATAATCCGATCGTCAAAGATGAACACACGTGTCACATCGTAATTAGCCGAAAATCTTATAGAAAATCTAGTTCAATTATTTTGTCGACGACGCTATCTCGCAGTGACACGTGTCACATCGTAATTGGTCGAAAATCTTACCGGATATCTAGTCCAATTATTTGGTCAACAACAATAGCTCGTAGTGACACATGTCAGATCGCCATTGGTCGAAAATCTCATCAGAAATCTAGTCCAATTATTTTACCGACAATGACACATGGCGGTGACACGTGTCAATTTTTAATTAGTCGGAAATCTTTTCAAAAATCTTGTATAATTACTACCGATAAAGACATGTGTCACATTATTATTGGTGGTAAATCTATCCGGTAAATCATTTTAAACATTTCACTATATGACAAAGCTGATTTGGTTGAAGCAAATAGTGAATGTGTGTGTGCAAAACTTGATTTGCTTGAACAAATCTTGGATACATTTTGCTTGAAGCAAAATTTACTCTTGCTTTACTTCTTGCTTTGCTCATGAGTGCGGATGCTCTAATTAGGAGCTGACTCAAAGCAAAGGGATGACTCTTTGAAATCTGACAGTGAGGTAAAACTGATATAATTCAACTCACATCCGCTTTAATTGAGAGCTTTAGCTCACTTAATGGTGTACGTCAATACAGAGGACGTGATATGATATGTTACAATTGCTAGGTCAATAAATCATAAGAGGATCAGTATATGGTTGCACCAGCATTGGTAGGTCAATAAATCACAAGAGGATCAGTATATAGTTGCTCCAGTGAGTAAGAGTTTATACTTCTACTATATATGTTTTGTATAAAGTACCCTTTTAATATATTTTCAAGTTCTTAATAGCTTTTGTCCGAGTATTTGTGGAAGTAATATTGGTTTTGTTGACACTTGACAATAACCACAGGAAGATGACAGCATGGATGATGAATGTAATATCTAAGTTAGTTGAACAATATGATCATGGAATGAGCTAACCGATCAGTAATTAGGGTTTATTTTTATAAAACATTACATCTCCTTCATAATGGTAATTCTGAACATCGTTGTACTTGATTAGTGATGTGTTAATGATACTTTTTACTACACGTACAGAAGATGGGATTAGCTTACGCACCTGGATGTAGAATCCCTGAAGAAGCTTAACAAAAACAAAGCTGATCAAGAAGTTTGCCAAGTAGGAGGTCTTAATGAAGTTGTATATTGGAATTGAGACTCTGCATCTCATATACCACACTAGTTGGTAACAGTTCTCTTTAGCCTGTTATTCAGCCACCGCCAAAGTGTGGAAAATTAATTGTATTTATAACTTGCGAGTCCTCGTGGACTTTGTACTTTGTAGTTCTAGCTAGCACAATGTTAAAATCGATGTTCATTTGATATTGTTAAAAGCAAATATATTAATCATTTATTTTTTTTTGGTAAAATTGATTTTTTTTCATCACATAAAAGTTGTTAAATATTGTCCATTTAATCAAACTTAGACGACGGTCAAAGCATATAAATTTATTGTAACAAGTATACTTAGATGACAGACATTAAATAGTCCGTCGACTCAAAAACATAGAGACCACAAATGACTTTCGTCTGACTACATGCAAACACAGACCTATACTTGGGTTAAGGTGGGTTGTAGCCCACCCTAAAGTTTTGAAAAGTACCATTTTGTAGTTTAACTTTAGTTCAAAATTTTAAAAAATAAAAATTATCCCACCCTAAATTTATATACTTAGCCCACTCCAAATTTAATCCACTCTAAAATTAGCTCACATATCTGGAAAAGAAAATATTATTCAATATTTTAATATTATTTATTGAATAAAATTAGATAAATTCTTAAAAACTCATAAGAAATAGGTTATTTTTAGCTTTGGAGCGTACTTGTGTATACCATTTTTTCTTCTTGAGTTGTAACACCCACGTGACATCTCTACGTACTTTCTTCAATTTATCAAACTAACCTCTTTTATTCAAGGTTGTATGGTATAGTTTGACTAGGACATTATTCACCTTTAAACTTATGTTTACGAATTTTCATCAAACGTTACTATTAATTCTTTTAGTTAGTTAGTTAGTTACTTGGTTGTTAGGTGTGTGTTTAATTTAACATGTTCTTGAGATAAAAAAATAATATATATTTGTTTTCCGGAAATTTTTTTTGCCCACCCCATTTTAAAATTTTAGGTCCGTCATTGACTAGATACCATCAGACACAAGTATGCACATGCATGGATAACATATATAGAAACAATGAATGTCATCCGTCGTCTGAATTTTATGACCGTCATCCCTATGATCGGTATGCGTACGACAGTCATTTTAGTGTTTTTAGCGTCGTCCGAAGTCATTTCATCAGATGACGGCTAAATAGACGATGAACGAAACACATTTCAGACAACGCACAATAAACGTCGTTTCATGTGAAACGTTTTGTGTAGTACTGTTGACTATATTACTCATAACACTTGTCGCAATTTGACTATATTACTCATAAATGCATTCGATCTATAGTATTTTAAGACGCATTTGACTAGGCTTACGAGCTTTACACATCGTATTATAAAAAAGCCTCATCCTCTATCCAAATTCTATGTTACAATGGAGAAGAAAGAACCACCTTCATACAAATCCAAGATACATTAAACTTATTAAAGCAAGTCTTGGTTTAAGAAAATACAGAACCACATTTTCTTCGCGTATTACTGTATTAGAGCAATATATCAAATCAGTCTGCTAATTCTAGCTAAAAGCCATACCAACTACGCCACGTGTCGAACATATAATTCATCAGGCCGAAATATTAGGTAGAAATCCAACTCAACGCTACTGTGTGATAATGCGTTTACAGTGATAATTAATTGAACATAACGTAAATATTAAGAAAAGAGAGAGGCCGTACCCGCCCAAAGATAAGCCGCCATGGAAGAAGTACTGGTGCACGTAAACAAAAGAGATTTTAACTATTGAGCAGCAGCTTCCATTGTCAAAACTGAAAAGGGCATATGCATGCAGTGTCACTGAGTACGTTATCTTTCGTAAACCTAATAACCGGTCTAAGCTAAGCTTCTTAGCTTTGCTTTTTTCTCCTGCATCCGTCAAAACCAAATTAAACCACAGCTTCAGATCGATTGTGCGCAAAGATAAGAAAAGCTCACGCCGACAGAGTAGAGAGAGAGAGAGACGTAAAGGAAAAGTGGTGTCGTCGATCTGTCACTGAGGTTTTGATTGGACAACGCAGGCCGGCACAACTAGGGCAGGCGGACTTTGGAGGCCACACCCCTCACCCTCTCCAGTCTCTTCGTCGATCTCTACAACTAATAGTACGCCCTTCGGTCCTTCCTCCTCGTGCAACCAGCTCTTGCTCACTTGTCCCATCTAGACGTGGGTGAGCTTAAATAGTGTTAATGAGATTTATATTCGGTGCGAAATACTATAATGAGTAAAATAAGTAAAAATATTATCGTGAGTTCTCAATTTTGAGTACTCAAGCTAATACTTATTTAGTAGACTAATGAGAAAATAAGACACTACTTTGTGTCCTTGATCTTTGTACCAAGCTATCTTAAATATTGGACAAACCAACTAATACCTCTTAGCTAAAATTGTGCCACTTAGTCCCGACAAACAAACTTGTTCATCTCTTTTTCCCTTACAAATGTGGTGATCGATATAGCACCCTCATGCATCTCACGGGTTACATTGTGTGCATTCCTTGAGTCACACTTCTCATTAATTATTTCATCACAAACAAACATATTTCAATATTTTTGCCATGAATTTTGTCGAATCAACCTGTAACTGAAGCTTAATACGTGCTCTTAGTTAATATTTATTGTTCCTGACCGGATATATAATTGTATAGAGCCGTTATGGTCGATGAATCAATGGTGTTATTTCATGTAAATGAACACAAAAGAAGTTTATATCACCCGATTAGGACTCATCCGAGAATTAAATACGCATCTATGAATATTACACACAAAAGTTGAAAAAGTTATATGTCATTATCCATCTTTTGTTCCACAGTTCATATTTGATGCCTCAACAAATAAGAAAGCTAGCTTGGATTCTATATTATAGATACAAACCAAACGGAGTTACATTATAAATCATTCACGTCTACATAAGGAATTGTAAACTGTCATATGGAAAAAGCACTAATAGCACATGAAATAGTTAGTGATAAAAAGGGATGAGAGTGGTTAACGTTCAATCAATGATAAGATAAAGACTTCCACTAACATAAAATTAGAAACATTTGACAAATTATTGAACTTAGGTTTGTATCACGTGGAGAGGTATAATCATATCTATTATATGAATCACTTGATGTGCAAACAACTCTCTTTTTTTTAGCTAAGATGCGCAAACAAGTGCCCCATATATGTCAATATGTCAGAGCTTTCATTTAAGTTAAAGTGTTCATTAATTTCAACCAACTATATTCATATAAAATATGAGGGCAGATCCATAATTTCGAAACAGAGTGGGTGAGTGTCATGGAGACATAACTTAAATCTTAGGAATATAAAATTTTACATTGATATTAACCAACTATATATCACATTTCGAGATTTGTTTACTTTGAAATTCAATAAAATTAAATCATTGTCAATATATAGTACCGACATATTATTTTTCAGTATAAAGATAATGAGTGTGCATGTATAAGTTTTGTTGTTTAATGTTTATGGATGAATTGATAGAGTGATCGAGCGATGATAGTTAAATATGAGGCGAAAAAATAGATAAATATGTTTTTTTTTAAATAATTATTTATTAATAAATAATTATTTATATTTTTTATTGACTAAAAAATTGGGTGGGTTACGGTCAAGGTGGCCAAGGCTGAATCCGCCCCGATAAAATATTACCCCTCAGATTTTCTCTTGCATTTTAATTGAATTAAATCCCTATTGGTTTGCTCTACATCTCATACGTCACCTGGTGTTACATTTGTTTAAACAATATGGTTAACTAATGTCTTCTTTTATCGTAAAGTGATAGTGGTCAGCTAATTAGATGTATAGCTTAACTAGTTAGGAGAATACATGTTTCGTGCCCTTAGCATGGCACTATCGATCAGTTGCCTCCTCTTTTTGTAACGCGGTGGCCTGTTTGATCAACTATAGGAGTAAAAGTGTTAATGGTTACGTCATTTTAAAGATGTACGTTCTAACACTTTAATATTGCGCTATAATTGAAGAGTTGTGAATTTGCTCGATGTATATCTTGTTTAATATAATTTTATCATAGATGTGATTTAAGAAAACGTGAAAGCTTAGCTAGCTCGCTTGTAGTTTAACCTGTAGTTTTGTACAAGGTTAATTAACGGCATATGGTAACTTTCTTTTGCACCTCGATCACTGCACGTCATTAAGCTTCCCACTTAAGTAACACTATCAGAATACTTTCCTTAGCAGACGGAATATTTTTCAGTCCGTTGTCTAACAATATAATAGGCGACGAATATGTGAACGGTCTGCTTCGAAAACATATCCGTCTTCTAACAACGTATTAGACGACGAAAATAGTTTCCGTCGAAAATCCGAAGTCCAACAACGTTTTTAAATAACGGATTTTTTGCGTTGGTAAATTTTGTCTTCCAAGAAACATTTAAAAGACGGAATTTTAACTCCCTTGCCAATTCCGTTGTCTAAAAGGATTATTAGAAAACGGAAAAAATTTCATCTGCTAGAAATTGGTTAATTGACGGAATTTATTCACTAGCAGACGGACAATGTCCATCTGCTAGAAGTATCTTCTATAACAGCCAGTAGCATTTCCAGATCGAACTCTTATCTCTTTCTTCACAAAAACAGTACTTCTAACACCGTACTTCCTTTCCGGCGATTTTTCGATCTACAACGAAAAAGCTTCGATCAAAACCCCCAAATTAAGCTCATTCCCGAAGCTTCATATATATATATATTGGTTAGTGTTTGTATATATAAATTTTTTTTGTAATATTTCGGTGTATTATAGAGTTAACCGGTGATTAAATTTCGGCGATAGTTTTCCGGCGAAATTTGTCATAGCTAGGTAGCTAGAATCCCGCTCTTGATGTATAATGCTAGCTTTTGCATCGAAATGTTAGATCGATAATTAGTAGCTAGCTATGTTAACAATGAAAATTATGAATTTTTGGATATTTATATTATTGATTAATTAGTTTAATTTTGGTTATACAATTTAATTACTAATTTTTGGGTGTATATATATATGTAAGAAAGATTCTTGATCGATATGTACGTAGCTAGATTATTATATATGTGTACATGATATATATGGATGGAAAATTAATAGCTAGGTATGTAGCTTGATCGATATATATGAAGATTATGTATATATATTGAACGAATTGAAGCGTGGGAAGATTATTAGTTCTAGCTAGCTAGCTTGATATAAAGATTAGAGTGTGTGTGTGTGTGTGTGTGTGTGTATATATATATATATAGTTTCTAGCTAGCTTGATATATGAATAATTAAGGTTATAAATTTGATTGGTCAGACAATTTATTATTTCGCTCATTACAAGTTACGTACTTACGCAGAATATGGAAGAAAGTTGATTATGGTTGGAGAGAAGTGATCAAAGGTATTTACAAAAACTTTACGACTTCATGCATTTCGCAATTCAACATGGTGGAGGAAGCTCCAATTTCAAGTATCTGTGCAGGAGATGTCGTAACTCAGAGTATCATATAGTTGCAGATATGTTCCAACACTTGTCTCAATACGGTATGATGTGGGAGTACACTTCATGGACTGAACACGGTGAAGGACCAGAGATTAATGCTCATACTGCGATGGCGGGGTTCGGATCAGGGTATCACGTTGACAAATCCAGCAATATTGATGGACCTGCTGCAAACCCCGTTATGGAACTTGTCCATGATGCATTTCCGTCTTATAGTTCAAGTTAATACGGGTTTTTCGATGGCCATTACGATACCTCCAACCATGAGACTGTTCTGCCAATAGGCGACTTCATGGGATCCACTAATTACGACAAGTACAATAGACTTCTACTGGAACCCCAGAGACCGGTGCACCCACATGGTAAAGTGACTGTTTTGAGTACGGTAATGGAGGAAATTGGGTATAAAGTGAAACACAAATTTTTGAATGCGGCGTTCGACGATGTCCAGCGATACATAAGTAGTCTGCTTCCTGATGATCACAAACTTCCAGACAGTTATTATAAAGTAAAAATAATATTGAACGACCTTGGCCTTTCTTCCACGAAAATCAACGTGTGCAAAAACAGTTGTGTCTTGTTTTATAAGGAACACGCAGACCTCCAGTACTGCCCAGCTTGCGGCGAGTCATGATGGCGGGTCAAGCAGAAGAACAAGAAGGAAAATTTTCCATGGAAGATTCTTCGTTATTTGTCGTTGATTCCTAAACTGGAGTGATTTTACATGTCTACATACATGGCAGAGGTAATGTGGTGGTACGGTGAAAAGAGGTTGGATGACGGTGTGCTTAGACACCCCGTAGATGGGGAGGCTTTTAAGTCTTTCGACATGATGTTTACAGACTTCGCATCGGAGACTCGAAATGTGAGACTAAGACTTTCCATTGACGGGTTCAATCCTTTTAATGATGGCCAATACAACACTTGGCCCGTTATTGTGATGTCGTACAACCTACCTCCCTGGATGTGTATGAGAAAGGAGTTTAATTTCCTTTGTCTGATAATTCCGGGTAAATATTCCCATGGAAAGTGTTTTGATGTATTTATGAGACCTTTGATTGACGAGTTGAAGGAGGTGTGGGAGTTTGGGGTGCAAATCTGGGATAGCTACACTAAAACGTCATTCATCATGAGAGCATCTATTATGTAGACCATTAGCAATTTTTCGGCTTATGGGTTGTTGGCATCTTGCAGGACTAAAGGGTACAAGGGTTGTCCTATCTTCTTAGATGACGTCAACTCCAGCTATCACATGGGAAATGTGTGTTACTTAGGACACCATAGATGGCTTCCCGAAAATCACCAATGGAGATCCGAAGCGGCGAGTTTTGACAGGACTGTAGAGGATGATCCGAAACCCCGAGAGTGGTCTGGTGAAGAGATTTTCCAAAGGATCTAACACGTTGATTTTGGAGTACTGAGCAAGTGTTCGCGTGTGACGGCCTCAAACCCATTTGTGGTTGATGGTGAAGTTGGGTATTGGAGTCACATGAGTATTGTCTTTGAACTCCCTTACTAGTCAAGGTTAAAACTCAAGAACAACCTTGACTTCATTCACATTGTGAAGAATATATTCGACAACGTCCTTGGAACAATTCTGGGCCTTGATGGGAAGAATAAGGACACTCTTAAAGTACGTGAATATTTGCGGGCAATGAACATACGCTGTCACTTATGGTTAAAGAAGAAGAGGTCTGGCAAGGCCGAGATCCCTATAGCACCTTTCACAGTGAAGCCGAACAAGAAGAAAGAAGTGTTCGCATGGTTCCGAGGTGTTCGATATCCATCAAACTATGCAACACATATATCTCATTGTGTAAATGAGGGGGACAAAAAATTTATAAATCTCAAGACTTATGATTGTCATGGTAATTTGACCTTATTTGCATCGTGACATGGTAGAGCTGTTAGTAGCGTTGTCCAGGTAGTAGCAGAAGTTATGTGCAAGAGAGTTGAAGAAGTCAGATGTAGTTGAATTGAAATAAGAGATTGTGTACATTCTTTGCAAATTGGAGAGGATTTTGCCCCCTGCTTTCTTCGACATCATGATTCACCTAATAATTCACCTCCCGGAACAAGTGTTAATTTTTGATCTGGTATACTACACTTGGATGTATCCCCTGGAAAGGTATGTACATTGTCTTACTCATGATTGATGGATCACTTCTTATCACCGACTTTTATACATATGCAAAAGTCTTATTGAATAATTTCATCACAATTATTTACAGACAACTTGGACAATATAAATGATATGTCAAAAATCGCTCTAACCCGGAAGGTTCTATAGAAAAAACGTACATTAAACATGAGTGTGTGACCTTCTGCAACTTGTATCTCAAAGACTCTGTCGAGCCACCCCCTTCTAACTCCTCCAATACACTTGATCGCTTCATTCTTTCCATCGTCACAGATGTTGTACGAGCCTTCGGACCTGCAAATTAGAGTTCAGAAAGATTAAGCAGAGAATAACTCATTAAGGCCCACTGGGTTGTGTTGCGGGACTGTACCGAGGTTGATCAATTCATGCTTTCATATTTCGAAGCACTTCATAAAGAAGCTCTGAGACTTACTCATGAATAGTTGAAAGAACAACAAAAGCAGTTATTTTCAGATTATTTCCAAGGATGGGTATGTGTGATTATGTAAATTATATATTATATATTGCATCAAAATATTACTTGTCCTAACTTATGTTCATAATTTTGCAGATGACAAGCCTTCAAAGAATTGACCACCGCGGTTGGTACACAACAGCCTGCACAATTTGGCCAACAAGCCCCAAAGATATGAGATTTATTCTGCATGTGATGTGAACGGGGTAAAGTTTCGGACATTAGCCAAAGATGAAGGCAAGAGAACACAAGATTGTGGGATCTCAGTAGGAGAAAAAGATGATTTATACTACGGGGTTGTTGTCAACGTCGTCAAGTTAATATACACAAATGGAATGCATGTCGTACTTTTCAAATATAAATGGTTCAACACTGACCTGAACATGCAAAATAGTATGAAGAATGATCTTGGCTTGTTATCGGTAAATGGTAACACAAGCAGGTACGATGATGAGCCATTCACTCTTACCACATTAGCTAAGCAGGTGTTCTATCTTGATGACCCGAAAGAGGGGGTGCTTGGAAAGTAGTTAACCATATGTGTCATTGTAATATTTGGAATGCAACAATACTTGAGGGGTTATTCGAAACAGAAGTGCGTGACAGGAATGATGTCAGCAATCCATATCAAGAGCTTGATATTGCTATTGTCCCAGAAACTTCTCTTTTACACCTGAACAAAAATTCAGGAACTTCACAACTCAAGACATGGCCGCTTAACTCGACTGAACTCGAAGAACTAGAACACATTAGAGCATATACATCGGTAGGGGTGGTGCTCGAGCTGTTGGAGGGCCCAACTGAGGTGGAGCTCGATCAAAATCAAGGAGGAATGCAGCGGTGAGATTTTGATCGAGACCGATTGTTGACATAAGGCTTGCTCGAGCAAAATTTGGACGAGTTGTTGCTCGAGCTCTTCGAGTGGGTCCGACCGGTCTTGCTCGAGCTATTCTTGCTCGCCGGTGTAGATGCTCTTAATGACCACACTAATGACAAGGATGAAGAAGAAGCTGAGGTAGATGAATATGAGGAGGAGGATGACACAAATTATGAAAGTGTATAATGTATCACATGCATAATTTAATTATTTAGATTTGTAATAATTCTACATAATTTTGAATTATATTTATTGATCGCGATTTGAATTTATATGAATGATTATGATTGTTTTACGCAGGAACAGTTACAAGCAGGGAAGATGCAGCCAAATACCAAAACTCCATCCAAAATATGACTCAATACTTAGCAGACGGACGCTTCATATTCCGTCTGCTAACCAAATCTTCCACTAACGGATCATTCCATTTCCAGCTGCTAACTAAGTACTAGGAAACGAAAATTTCATATCCGTTGTCTTACAGAAAACTTAGACCCTAAAACATACCTCTAAACCACATACCCCAACCCCTAAACCTTGTTTTCTTTAGCAAAAAAATTGTAAATATTTTGTCGGTTAACATCAAACACTAAACCATGTATTTTTAGGCAACGCAATTACAAATCTTCGTTGCCTAAATGGGGCTTAGCCAATGGAACAAACAAATTTCCGTATGCTTATGAAGGGTTGACTGCCACTCCACCAAAAAATGACGACATATATTTTTAAAATACATAATTGTTTCCTCAAGGACATAATGCATATATATAGTGTCGTTAGTCTGGATCGGAATTCGAATTATTCTGATTTAATTAATTAATTATGTCTTACCTATAATTGAATATGATATTTACAAATGATCATAAACCAAACCACGTTATGATTTGATCACTGAATTTGGTAGTTTTGGACATTGCATGCATGGGATAATTAATGGGGTATCGATAATTATTCATTACTTCTGTTTATTTTTTACATCCAAAATTTATGGTTCGTTATAAATAGGCACGGTCTTCACATTGCATATATGCAGAGGTAATTAAGTAGAACTCGATCGGTAGTTTTAGGCAAAAAAAAATTGATCATTTCAGATTGTACATGTAGTGTTGTACGTATGAGTCCAAATGGTGCATATTGACGTATCTAAAATATATGAATTATTCTCAATACTCTTCCTAAAATAAAAATAAAAATGCATTGACTGACGGAAATTGTACAGTTTAGTTGCCGTAGCACAACTTAAAAGACCGAAAGGCCCTATTTTCATCGGTTAGAACAAAACTATTCGGCAGCATTTTTTTTGCGCCACTTTTCGGGTGAGTATTTGAAATACCTTAGCAACAGAAAGTCCTTATTTCCGTCTGCAAGGGAAAAATATTATAGTGACACATTTTTGCGCTTTATTTTTTGGGATATTTTGAGAATTCTTAGGCAACAGATGAATTCTATTTCCGTTTTCCAAGAGGTGTTAGAAGACGGAAATTATTATATTAGAAGACGGTCGGAGTCTGTCGCTTAGTAGTGATCAATATAATCCCCAGATTGGGAATTTTTTATCAATCATTTCATTCGATCAATTCGAGAGCTCTAGCCGATTTCTCTCTGGTTTCCGTCTGATTTTGAACTTCTAGAGTCCGTCGCTCCTCCTCCACCTCTCCCTCCTCCACGCGCCGCCGCCTTCCTCCCTCTAGCTCACCTCCACCCCTTCGCCTTATAGAGATTTAGGCAACGAATTTCTCCCTCTAGCTCCGCCACCCAGCCACACAGCCGACCCTCCTCTGCTCGCCTAGTCCGTTGCCAAGCCACTCAGCCGCCGAGTCCTGCTTCAAACGGTCTTTGGCCGCCGTTAACTTAAGGTACGGTTTTCATTTTTTTTCTCTTTCTGGTTTGGTTATTGATTATTGATTATTGTTAATGATGAATGAGTTATTGATTATTATTAATGATATGATTAATTATTTGGTTATTTATGGTTATTGATTTAATTTTGGTTAATGTTTAATGGTTAATTATACGGAATTTTGGTAAATTTTTGATCGATAAATTATATTGGAATTATGATGAATTAGGGTGAATTTTGGTTAATTTGGGTGGTTTATGTGATTTTTGATCGAAATAGGTTAATTTGGGTACTCTAAATTATTCCATCATTTAGAGTACTCGTTAACAGATGAAAATTTTATTTCCGTCTGTTAACGAGTACTCTAAACGACGGATTCTTGCACCATAAACCGTCATTTTGGATGACTTGTTCACCGACAAAATTTTTATGTCCGTCTGCTAGAAAGTCTGTCAAAATTTTTATGTTCGTCCGAACCTGAAATATACCGTTGCGTTAATGTTAAGCAACGGAATAACTTCTGTCTCTCAATGAGGTTGTTAGACAATGGAATTTGTAATTTCCGTTGTCTAACCAGTTTCGCGACATCGGTTAGAATCTTAGGCGACGAAATGTGCGTTGCCTAAGACATTTAAGCAACGGAAAACCTTTGTTAGGCCACGGATTTGGGCCATTTGCTAATAAAAGAATTTTCGTAGTGTAAAGATCATAAAGTAACTAGGAAAAAAGCCCGCGCTGGAGGCACGGTGTTGCTAATATGCGATGAGAGAAGAGCCGAAAATGATGCTCAAGTCAAATTAAGCTTCAAGTAGAAGAAAAAAAAATTGGAAAAAACTCCTTGACACATTAATTTAAATTCAATCAATATTTCTCTCAAGGATTTAGTCCCTTGACTTTAAATTTGTTTTTATTTCTAGAACAATCATTAATATTTTGAACTTTTAGATACCTAATATATTATTTAACCTAGTATTCAAATATCTCTCGTCATTGATTTCTCAAATGATAACTAACTTTTTGACTTTCCCTAATTTTGACATCTCGTTTATACATGGTGCATCTATCAATGAATGTTGCACAATTATTGTTAATTCAAATTGCAACTTGCTATATAATACCAATAATACTATATAGCTGACTAATAATTTACCTGTGATACATAAAAATTTACCAAACTTATGATATAATTCATCTATAATATTATTTATAATTTACCTAATTTCAAAAATTAATTTACCTATGTAATTTACCTAGTATAATTTAACAAGTATTTCTTATGTACAATATGTATGTACCTATTTCCATTCAAATTACCTATACCCTAATTTGAGTAGTATTTCTCATATTCAATTTATCTGCATAATACACCTCAATGTTTCTTGATATAATGTTCCTGATGTATATATAATTTGGAAAATGATTGGGTTACAAATAATTTATACAGAAAATTGATACAGAATGACGTGGCAGCCATATCATCATATTACAATACTAAATATTATCTACATGATTTTTTTTTTGCATATTTCCTTTGTTTAAATAAAAAAGAATTTATGCTTCTTTTCATTTAGTTGATGCGTTTCTCTTTGGTTTAGGAACTTCATTTCAGTTTTGGTATCGAGTCTCAGGTCGACAAAATCAATTTTGTTATGAAGACTGGAGGAATAAACGCGATCAAGGATCCATGAGATGATCAAAACCCATATCCTCGATCAAATCATAATTTCTACCTCCATGCTCCTTGATCAATTCAACTAGAAAAAATGGGGTAGGGTTTCAATTGATGTCTGGATTTCGATTGAGTTTTGGGATCTAGGGTTTCATTTATTTTTGGGCTTCGATGTACTATTTCTAGAATTCTTGTTTTGATGTATTTCTCTTCCTTTTTTTTATGGGTTTTGATTAATTGAAGTTCTTGGTAATATAGAGGACTTGAACGATGTATTGATGAATTTGCAGACAGAGCATGATATGATCATAGGACTTTAGACATGCAATACCGTTTGACTTTAGACATGAATCCAGAGATATCGCTTTTGATTAATTTCTCTCCAAATAGCTTTGTTTAAGCCCAGATGTGGTATGGGATAAACTCTCAGCCATTAGAGACGGGGTGCTCTTAGGTTAGGTGGAGAGAGAGAGCAGAGAGAGAAGAAAGAGAGAGAGAGGAGATAAGAACAAATACTAAAAATAATAGAACTGAAGAAAAGAAGAAAATTCAATAAATTAATGACATGGCATATTCTATTTCATTTGGTATTGATTTTTTGTATAACTTATTTGTATGCGTAGTACTATTCATATAATTTACTTAATTTATAAATAATTTGTCTATCTTTTTTTTTGATAGCATAATTTATCTATCTTACATAGTTTACATATCTCATAATTTATTATTATACTTTGATTTGGTATTTGAGATTTATTATTATTAATCACTAACTGTTAGATTATTATTTTTTAATGGCAAACATAATTATAGGAATTTGAAATGAATACTGATTTTATATTACAAATTATTTAATTATGACATTATATGTAAATAGTTTGAAATTAATGGTATAAAAATATCTTACTTTGTTACTGTCATTAATATTTGTCCTAAATTTTTTAAAGAAATTGATGGACTATATTCTCTAAACAAAATGTGGCAGGGAGTTTTAAATGAATCTCCCAAAAAAGAGTGAAAATCTAGCTTCCACATAACAGTAACTTTATTATCTATATATATAAAAAGTGAAAACCTTGCAGCACGCTTATGATATATCTATATATGAATAGATCCTGAGCTTTTGGTGTATACGTACACTTAAAATCTTGATTAATAGTCATACATGTTTTGTTGATAAATTATGATCAAATTCGTAAAAAGCAGCTCGTGTAATCTTAATTAGGATTCAAATTAATTTTCGGAGACTACTCACTCCAATTATTTGGAACCGATAAAAGAGAGAAGAAAATTGGCTTAATAGAGTGTAAAACCGAATATTCTTTGGTATTCCGTTCAGCAGTGCTCTGCTTTTTCAACATGTCAATGACCGTTAGATCAAGTGCAATTGATCTCTACCCTACATTAAAAAAACCTGGTAACCGGCAGAATAGTCATGTGAAAGAGTCAGCTAGGGTCTACAATAATAAAATGTCATAGTTATAATAGAGTAACATTATTTACTGTTATGAATGTAATAGTAAAAAGGGTGATGTCATTGAATAGAGACAAAATTAGGGGATACCGTTATACTACCGTGGAAATTAAATGCAGTCATGCAATGATGAAGACAAAATAACAGTGGATTAATGTAAAAAATGAAAATGAGAGTGAATTTTATTGATTTTTGGTACCCATTGATCATACATTCATACTTCTATAATGTTTGGTAACGAGAGACATGCGACACGATATTGATATTGTGGGGTATAACTTAGTCTAACAATATACACTACCAGAAATACACACATAGGCGACGGAGCAATTTCGTGGCCTAAGTGATGTTTTTCGTGGTCTAAATTTCGTCACCTAACAATCATAGCCTAAACACTTAGACAACGAAACTGTTATGTTTTTCGTCGCCTGAGTAGCATTTTAGGCAACGAAATATATTTCATCGCCTAAATACTTAGACGTCGAAAAATTCTTTCTCTAAAAGACGACAGCGTTTTTCGTCTAAGAGTTATCTTAGCCGACGAAAGTCAATAATCGTCGACTAAGTATTACGAGGTAGACGACGACTTATTTTTGTCATCTAAGTGATCCACTCCAACGATGACCTATTTTTCGCCGTCTAGGTCTAACCACTTAGACGACGAAGATAAATGTTCGTCGTCTAGGGTTTAAACCAGGACGACGAATCGTTCGTCGTCTTAGTGAAAGACTTAGGCGACGAAACAAGGATCTTTCGTCGTCTATGTTCAATTTTTTTTGTTTATGAATTATAAATTAAATTTAAAATTAATAAAATATTTGTTAAATATAAAAAGTGTATGTACATCAATCGAAATAAGACAAACGAAAGAAATTACGAAACAAAATCGGGGTTAGACACGCCGAAGAGTCCCCCACCGCAGGTCAGATCGTCGTCGTTGGGCCCGGGTGGGAGGGGACGACTCTCGTCATTAGGAACAGGCAACCCCATGCTCTTGCACATTGCGAAGAAGGCATTCATCTTATTGTTTTGCATGTCAAGCTGCTACTGCATCGATCTCGTCTGCTCCCATGCCCGATCGGCCAACTCATGTGCCAATCGACGCTGCTCAACCGCGACTTGGAGAGCCTCGGCATCCTCTCTACCGTGTCTAGTCGATGATGCGGATGATTGGGACAAATCTCTTTGGACCACCCGTCCAATCTCACGAACCTCTTTGCCAACTCGGCAACCGTAAATAGCATCAATAATAGCGATCTGACTCTCCATCGATAGAATAGGCAACTCTTCAGGTGGCATCTCCGAGTTTTGCAACTGAGTGTTTGCAATTGCTCTTGGGCCATTTCTATCAACCTTGCCTGAAATTAGTCAGTGAACAATACATAAATATTAATTTGTAAAAATATTCATCATAATTTCCCCAAAAATTGGAGGAAACCAAAAACCTGCAGGAAAAAAAACACTTCGAATAACCAATTTCAACAGCACATATTCACCGTGGGCACCGATTCCCATCCGGATTTCTCAAGTTGAAAATCATAATTTAACCAACTAAAGCTTAACCTAACTCAAGTTCAAAATCATATTTCAAGAGCACAACCTAACTAATAATTCAATTTCTTAAAAATACAATTAGCATTATACTAAATTGTGATACATTTCGGAAGTACGATTAACATCAATTGATTTAGGAAATATGAGCAACTTACGCCGCATTCACTCGCTTCATTGATGACCCCGGGTTTGACATAAGCTGTGACGCTGGCATCTAGTAAATAATGCTTCGAACCCGCATCTTTGTGCTCCTTTGCGATGTAGATAAACCCTTTCGAGCCCGAAGAATGATGGTCGGTCTTCTTATCACAATTTGCCTTGTTGGCCTGCAACCTTATCTGTTTCACAATAAAGATCATTAAATAATAAATAAATGGTTAAAAATAATAAATTATTTATTTTTCTCAATTTAAAGAAAATGAAGACGAAACTTATACTTGTCAGACTCAAAGTGTCCAACCAACCATTGCCACTCTTATTCTCTTTCGTTCCGCAGCTCCAGTGGGGTAGGTGAGGTGCCGTATTTGAGATAGTACTTGTGGAGGTCGTACTTCCAATCCTTAAAAATGTTCGTGACCATGGCATCAATGTGCTTTATCATCTCGGGTCTTCCATTGAAATCAAAATGTAGCTAGGAAAATAAATAAAAAATTAAACACCTATACATTATGCCTTTATGCTTTGTAATTAATTATAATAAATAAATGAAATTACATAGTATTACCGAGAGTTCACGATACACCCTGAACTTTTCAGCTTCCAACAGCTTCTTCCACGAAGTGGAAACCATACGGATGTTGTTCCGTATGATTGAGCCGATGTTGTGCAAGGTCAGACTGCCGATCTGAGAGGAAAGGGCCTCGGGTGAAATCGTAGAACGACAACTCGATATTTTTCCCCGTCGACTTGAATATGTGCTCGCCTTTTGTGATCTTTCCAAGTCCCCTAGTCCTTTTGGGGACCGGGTTTGATGGCTGATTCTTGGGCTTGCGTAGGGAGCTGTACAAAATCAATTCGTCGACCAACTCTTTCGAACTTTCTGACGCTGCCGCTGAAGCAGTGATGGGTGGCTCATTCGTATAGGCATGGGTCAACTCATTTAAAGCATGAGGGATTAGGCAAGTCGCTAGAGCCGAAGAATTTGAAGGAGCCAAAACGGTCTTCTTCGAGGTTCGCCTCTAACCCATTTGTTGTGTAATGCCTTGGAGTTCGGAATTCCTCTCTTCTTGTGTGCGCCTCTTCCTTGATAGCATCTTAATTAAGCTGCAAAGAATCAAGTATTAACAATATAATATTCATCGACATCATAATTCATCCAAATTAAATTATTTTGCAAATTCTTATACATATCACCATATTTATCAAATTGTATCCATATACATATATCATCACCAAATTATATGTCTAATATACATATATCATCACCAAATTTATCCAATTTCATATATACAAAACCATTTTCAATATCCACATCCAATATTTAATATTCACCAACTTTTTTGAAAAATTAAAAAAAAACTCACATTTCATATCCAATACCCACATACAAATTTAATTTATATTTAAAGAAATATATAAATATATATATATATATAGAGAGAGAGAGATACCGATGAGGTGGAGACAGTGACGTGGTGGACCCGACGGGGCTGCGGAGGCGTCGAAAGATGGAGAGAGACGGCGGTGGGGAGAGAGAGAGATACCATAGTGAAATGGTGGGGGGGGGGGGGGGGTAGAGAATCCGGCGGAGGAGGGGAGTGAGGTGGCCAGCAGCTAGGGTTTAGGTTGGAGAGAGAGGGAGGGAGAGAAAGAGAGAGAGAGAGAATTAAGGTCGATCAAATTGGGAATATTCCGATGGACCACGGTTCCTTGAAATAAGGGTTTAAATCCACTGGTTCCTCTATATAAACCAAGTTCACATGTAGCAGAATTTACCGAGGCATGAAGACATGAGAGGGATTAGGTAGTACTTCCGTAACAACGATATGAAAAATACATCATGGACACGTGCTAGTTCCGATAGTATCTCCAAATTGTAAACCACATCGTCAATACCCTTAATAATCTTATATGGCCAAATGTACCATGGCTGCATCTTACCGTGGCTTCCAAAGCGCATAACTCCTTTCCATGGTGATAGCTTAAAAAATACCCGGTCACCAACTTCAAATTTTATCTTCAACATAACTTTTCTAGTGATCCTGGGCAGTCTTTAATCTATCACGAATGATCTACACGTTATTTGTTGTCTCTTTCACGATATCTGGACAGATAAGGCTTCAACCTCCAATCTTACTCCAACATAACGGAGTACGGCATTACTTACCATATAAAGCTTCATAAGGTGACATTCCAATACCTGAGTGGAAATTGTTGTCATAGGCGAATTCCATCAAATGCAGATACTTATTCTATCTCCTCGTAAACTGTTGTACACATGATCTTAACATGTCTTCTAGAGTCGGAATTGTCCTCTAGGATTGAGCATCCATCTGTGAATGCAAAGTAATGCTAAACCGCAAACTAGTACTCAGGGCCTCCTATAACGCTCTCACAAACTGTGAGGTGAAATGAGAATCCCGATTTGAAATGATAGAAACTGGAACCCCTGCAATTTCACTATCTTCCGCATGTATAACTGAGCCAACTTGCTCACGGAGAGTTTCTCTGATACCGAAATGAAATGTGCAGTCTTCGTAAAATGGTCTACAATCACCCAAATGTCGATATTCCCTTTGATTGTGCGTAGAAGTTTAAAGACAAAATCCACAGTAACATGCTCATATTTCCAAACTGGAACCTCTAAACGCTGCAGTAGTCCTGAAGGTTTCTGACGTTCCTTTAACTTGTTGGCAACTGGAGCATTGACTTACATAGGTGACAATTTCTTGCTCTGGGTCCGGCCACCAATAAGATTGCTTCAAGATTTGGTACATCTTATTTTCTCCAGAATGCAGAGCATAAGCTGAACTATGAGTTTCATCGAGAATTTCTCGTTTCAACTAATCGTTATCTGGTACACAAAGTCTGCCTTTAAATAAAAATAACCCCTTTCTTCTTTGCGTAAATCAAGTGATCCACCATCATGCACACCATCCTTCAATCTTACTAAAGAATGATCACAATCCTGGAGTTCTTGAACTCGATCAAGAAGAACTTGTCAAACTAGAAAATTAGCAAACAAAACTCCTGGCTCATCATCTACAGTATATAGGAAAACACCCGTAGCTTGCAACTCCATCAATAATGACATCCGCATCACTTGAATATGAGACAATGAAGCTCCAGATTTTTGGCTAGCTGCATCAGCTATCACATTAGCTTTCCCAGGGTGATACTCAAAAGTGCAGTCATAACTACTCAACTGCTTCATCTATCTTCTCTATCGTAAGTTTAATTCCGGCTGGGTGAAGAAGTAGGTGAGGCTCTTGTGGTTGATAAGAATTCGACTCTTGACTCTATAATGACAATGCCTCCCAATCTTTAGCGCGAAAATAATCGTGGCCAACTCTAAATCATGAGTGAGGTAGTTCACCTCATGTGGCTTTAGTTGTCAGGAGCCATAAGTGACAACTCTTCCCTGCAACATCAACACACATCCCAAGCCCAACCTGTAAGCATCACAATACTCAGTAAACTCCCTACTAACATCCGATAAGGTCACACTGAAGCGGTGATCAACCTCGTCTTCAATGTCTGGAAACTTCCCTCGCATGACTCAAACCATTCAAATCGAACTTCTTTCCTCATAAGTCAAGTCAGCGGTGCCGTAATGCGCAAAAAGACATGCACAAATCGCCGATAATAACTAACTAAACCCAGAAAACTCTAAATAACTGAAACGTTTACTAGTCTGCTCCAGTTCAACACAGCTTCAATCTTATCTGGGTCCATACTGATATCAGCAGATGATTTCACATGGCCAAGGAATTTAAAATTGTCAAACTAGAACTCGTACTTACTGAACATGGCATACAACTGGGATTCTTTCAAAGCCTTCAATACTAAATATAAATGTTTCACATGCTACTACACATCCCTGGAATAGATCAAAATGTCGTCGATGAAGACAATGAAGAATTTATCAAGATATGCTCGAAACACACGATTCATCATAGCCACAAAGGCAACAGATGCATTCGTCAAAACGAACGTCATAAGCCGAAGACAATGACGAATTTATCAAGATATGCTCGAAACACACGATTCATCATAGCCACAAAGGCAACAGATGCATTTGTCAAACTGAACGGCATAACCCGAAACTCATAGTTCCCGTGGCATAATCGAAATGCGGTCTCAGAGACAGCAGACTCTCTAATTTGCAATTAATAATATTCCAATCGGAGAACACTCCTAGAGAACACCGTAGCTCTTTTCAACTGATCAAACAAATTATCAATATAAGGCAATGGATATTTTTTCTTTACGGTCACCTGATTTAGTTTTCGGTAGTCGACACATAATTGCATATACCCATCTTTCTTTTCCATGAATAACACTAAAGCTCCCCATGGTAATACGCTGGGATGAATGAAGCCTTTATCAATCAGTTCCTGAAACTGAACATGCAACTCCTTAAACTCAGCTAGTGTCATATGGTACCACGCTTGAGTTATAGAACCTGTACCCGAAAGGAGCTCAACTATGAAATCTAACTCCCTTATTGGAGAAAAACCTAGTAGTTTCTCAGGAAAAACATCAGGATACACCTTGACCACAATAATCTCCTCTAGGCTAAGGGTGGAAGCACAATTATTTACAAAATGCACTAAATACGCAGTACACCCTTTCCATGACATTTTCTCAGCTTCACAGCTATGATCACCTCTAGAGGTACTCTGCCCTCCCGAAGAATATAATAACGAAGTCAGTCCATCCGGTTACCCACTCTAGCTCCAGCCCAGATAAGCTAGCTGCCTGGGTGGCAGTATGGCTCTAACCCCTGAAAAGGCTCCCTGATTACCACTAGAGCTTAACACCAAAAGTCCACCGGATGTGTCTTTGTGTGGACACTCCCTCGCAAAGTGACCCATCTGGAAACAACGAAACAAGTTGAAGTTCTAGACTGACACTGCCTGAGATAATGCTTGTGACATCTGTTACTTAGAGGGAAATCTTTGGGTGCTAAAGGAGTATATCGATAATTACTAACTTCATTGGTAATGGCTCTAGACCCTTACCTCCAGGTTCGACTCCACCATCTCTAAAAATAACTCGGACGAGTTGCATTAGGAGGAAGAGTGTGAGATCCCTCGCCCGAAGAAGTATTGGAATCTAAAGTACTTGAACTTCCTTTCCCACAAGGACCCTGGCTGGGCCCACCTTCTTCAAATCGTTGAGTTAGTTCGGGCTTAGATCGGAGCCTAACTTCCCATCTAACCGCAGCTTTGAAAAAACTCATCAAAAACAACACGTATCACACCTGATAATTACATAGCAATATCAGAATGCAAACCCTGCTCAAACCTCTAACACTTTTCTTTCACAAGCCTCACTGAATTAGGTGCAAATCGGGCCAAGCGGGTGAAATAATCTCGTTACTCTATCACAAACATATCACATTGGTGCCGGCTCATCAATTTCTCATACCTCTGCTGCTTAGAGGCTTTGCTAAAGAAGCGACTCATGAACCTTTTTGTGAACTCTGGCCACATAGTGAAAGCTTCATTTTCTTAGTACCCTACCACTAGCGATATACAAAGTCCTTCAATAGATCAATAGCTACTACAAACCTCTGCTCAGGGATCAACTGGAAGCATAAACGGTCACACACTTGACCAATTCCCAACTAGCCAGTTCACATTAGTCACAGGGTTATGAGAGCATATAAAGAGCATAACTCCAGCCCTAGTGGATTTCGTAACTAAATCCTCACGTAGTAGTGGTATCATACATGCCATTAAATCACGCATCAGCTAAGCCAAGGATTATGTATCATCCTGATAAGCTATTTGTCGGGGCAAACTTTCTGACTGACCAACGAGTCCAAAAACAAATAGCTCACCTAAGAGAAGTCAAAAACTGGATCGATTATGAGACTGTAGACATCTGACAATGCACAACACTTGTAGTAACTGGGATCCGCCAGCCGGTTGGGCCATCCGTCCAGGAGTGTTGTACATTCTCAAATGCCTACACTGACATGACCAGAATAGTCTACATAATCTGTGACCTTATGCTCTGAAACCATACTGAAAGGACCCAACCCTAGATTAACTAGTAAACTATAATTATGTCCTAACAACTCACCATAATCTAAGAATTTCTATATTTTTTTTGACATAACTTTCCTTGTAACTAAGATAACCAAAAACCTACAGGAAAAATAACATTCTGCAGATAAATCTCACAAACAAACCATGGACCACCAATGTCCATCCAGATTTCTCAACATATGACAAGAACAAAACCATATACATAACTCAGGATTTGAAAACATACTTTACAGACTATTGAGTCTAATTACAAGGGAAAGTAACCTCGACGACTACTCGAGTAACTGACTAAACACCAAAGTCTCACAAAAACAGCAAACTATAACTGGTATCCACAGCGATTTCTATACACATATGAAACATATGGTACATACTGACAGTGAGCTGAAACCTATTGATGATAAGATGACTGGTGGACTCGAAGCCCTCGATGACACCCAGCACTCTCAGGATACACATTGCAATCTGGGCAATGATAAACAGAAGAGCCTAAGAAAAGGCAAATAAGAATATAAAATGTTAGCGTGAGTGGACAAAAATAACATAATCTGCATAAAATGATAAAACTGATATAACATGCATTTCCGCTAATTTCTATAAAATAAAGCGAATTCAAATATAATAAACTGAAATAAAAAGGTGATGGATCATCTAGGGGGTTTATCCTATTCTGAGACAATCTAGGTCGGCATGGCATTTTTCTTAACCCAGTCTGACCCGACTAGTGTCTGATCACCCGACTAGTCAAAGCATCGATGTTGAAAATAAAACCATCACAAATATACCTCCAAACTCGACTGTAATAAAATATAGGAGACTGTAAATCTCCATAAACATGAACTCGCAGCAACTGTGAAAATAAATAAACATCCACTCACTCGTCCGCGACTAATGCTAAGGTCCTGCGGAATTCCCCTTGTCTTGATTGCGATCACGATGTCCTGAATAAATAATGTATTCATTTAATACTATAACTCAATAAAATTTGCGAAAATCAACTCAGAAACTATCCTGGAAACCCCACGAACAATTTTTGATTTTCGCCTCGTTGGACCCCCTGTGGACAGCGGCGCGTGAGCCCTACACACCTCCCAGTGAACCAGCTCCGATTGGAGTGTGTGACCTACCAAATTGTAGATCGCACCAAGCTCAATCGACCTCCCAACTATAGTTTCCCCTGATTTTGGCTCGTTTCGCCAGAGTCTCCCTCAAAAGACGGCTGATCCAAAATTCGGCTGGAATGTTCACAGCGTCGAAACGCCGGCCATGCACCTCCGTTGCCCATGAAACCAACCCATATCGACTCCCCATGGTCCAATCGATCAGAACCCCTACTTCACCGTCGATAAATCTCGTCGGAGCGTCGTCGGCGATGGGGACACCCCATGAGTCGAACAGCCCGTATCCAAACCCTCTCCAAAACTAACCAAATCAATTAATTCACTCCATAAACACAACCATAACGATGAGAGGAGAAGATTTCATATCTTAATCACTAAAAAAGATGGCCGCAAAGACGTTTTTCCGGCGGGTTAATAATTGGGTCGGGTCGGACGGCGATACGGGTCGAGTTGATTATCTCTGATTTTTTCATTTATTTACAAAATACGAACCATATTTATACAGTCTCAATACTTAATCAGATCAACGGCTGAGGTTTGATCTGATCAAAATCCAACGGTCCAAATCAAACCGCCACAAATAAATTACTTTTTATAATTTTCTTCTTGCATAATTCTAAAAATCATAAAAAATAGCTCGCTTATCAGAAAATTTTTCCAAAAATTTCCACGAGATCAAAATTAAATTCTCTACAATTCCTACGAAGAAAGTCAAGCCCAATTCTCACTCGATGAAAAATTCATTAACAACTCGATAATGTGACTAATCTGTGATAAAGCGTAATATGATTTGATAAGCGCGTGATTTCAGTTCGGGTTGAACACATACACTTTGATGTAATCCTAAAGATAAAGAAGTATATAAATGTACTCATGTACTTACTCAAGAAATTCCAGTAGGTGAATGAGGTGTTTGATTAAGTTAAGTGACCCTCTTGAAGCAAAGGCAATAGCTACTAAAATGTTTGGAAGAAATATTGTTTGGTATGAGATTTTAGGAGAGTTGTATTGCAATTTTGGGAAGACTTCAAATCTGTATGTAAGAGTAAAGTTTAAGTGGTGCAAAATCAGATTGAACTAAAGAGTGTTTTATATAGGCATAGGAAGAGACATGAGAAATAAGTTTACACTTATTTTTATTGACTTTACAAGACAAGTTGATAAGGAACTATATATAGCCTAAATTTAGGGTATATGCCTCACTTGTAAAAGAATAGTAATATGGGTGGAAAATCAAATTGGTTTTGGCCACTTTATAATATATTCAAAAATATATAATTATATGTATGTAAAAGTAAATTAATGCATAGAGAAAATAATATAGTTTTACCGATAGATTATAAACAAGCAAAACATGTGATCTAACAACAATTAACACAATGATGACATATAAGCATGGCCATAGAAATATTAATGGTACACTCAAACGCAAAAGTCTAATTGGAAGAACACATAAGAATAAAATGAATTTGGTCATTTCGCTAAAATTCCATTTTTAAAAATCGATTATTTGGAATTAGGGTTTCTTACCGTTTCTAACTGGAGTAAAAATATTTTTATTATTTTTACTAACCTATAAAATGGAATGTTTCACGATTCCAGCTTCGTCACCTGAAACCCAAAACTAGAGAGTACCTGACTTGAACTTGAGTATCCATTGAACCATTTGCCCCACTCAGTTAATATTTCTCTAAATCTCGTTTTTATACATTGTCTTCACCATACAATTTGTTACCCCATTTCTAAAGGCTATAAGGTTAAACTAAATTATGGTAATTTTGAGTCATAGTAATCTAAATTGTATACTACTTTTCGGGGTATTACAGTATTGGTGTCCACCGTGACTAATTCCCGGAAAAATATCATGGACCAAATCCACTAGGGCTGACAATTTAAGCATTTTCCAACTGTACCAACTATATTGGTATACCGAGAAGTCGGTAACCGAGTTTTCAGTACGGTACTACCGTACCACTTTTGCGATGTTGGTTGGTACCGGTACAGACTTTCACCAAATTCGGTAATACTGTACCGTACCATGTTTTATATAAATATATATATATATATAATGTTAATTATCCCTAATTTTCTTGTTATACATTTACAACCATTTTCTTTCTTATTACTCTTGTTTGTTTGCAGAGAACACTTTCACCCAGGGGTTTGAGGCTGCAAGGACTACCATGACAGAAAACCTATCTTAAACTCTTAATATTGAACTTGTATTTCTTTATTTATTTCTGTATTGTTGTATTAATACTTTTACTTATGTGTATCTTTGTTTATGTTGGGCTTGCTTGAATTTGAACTTTATTTCTGCTGCACTTTGGTTATGGGATGGTTTGATGTGATGTAATGTTGTAAACTTGTATTGCATTATTGATTAGCTCATTTGATAAGTTGCTTGAATTAATTTTTCTGTTCAGATGAAACATGAAAATCACAACAAAGTTATAAATGATGATGGGCCTTTCTGTTGGGCCTTTATTTTTGGGCCACAATCATAAGTTGGTAGTGGCCCATTACCAACCGTACCAACCGAATACCAACAGTTCCAGCAAAGTCGATATACCAACTTCGATGGTTGGTTTTGGTAGAACATTTTGTCGACCAATCATAAGTTGGTTGGTACATGGTATTGGTAATTTAAGTTGGTATTCCTACATAATCCAGCCTAAAAACCACAGAGGGGTTCCAAGAAGGGGAGCCACTACAGCTGGATGAGGCACCCTGGTAACTGTACCCTAAGCTGAAATCTGGTCCTGAGTTGAAGTCTACTAATTCACCATGCTTACTCCACGTAGTGTGACTCCACATCATACCGTGGTCATACAAGTGTTGAGACAAAACATTAATCTCCACAGACTGATGGTTAAGACATTTTCTACACAGACACCAGTAACGCTTCTTTCCTTTACCGTGTTCCAGCGTAAACAACATAAAATATCGGATTCCCTCCATATACCGCGCATCACTTCTATTTGCCAACTGTATCAAACTCTTGTCCATATTTCTTAGTAAGTTAATAATTATCATATCATATAATTTTTCAACCAATAATTAATTAATCTAATGTACTATATATAGTATCAAATGGCACATAACACAATTAATTAAGTAGCATATATATGCTATAATCAATCTTATACTATAATTAATCTAGATTATATTATATTATGTTATTAACTTTATATAAATGCTATAATTTACATATTATATATATATATTTCAACTAATTATTCTAACAAATATTAACTATTACCTTAACAAAGCCCCTAAACATACGTAAAATTATCTTCATTAAACTATTAATTAGCTTTACGATTATAATTAGCTTAATTAACAATATATTAAACATACATGCAATTAATTAAGCTTAACTACCTAGCTTAAACTATTAGCTTAACAATTAAAGAACCAATTAGCTTAATCTAACATGTTTTAACCAATTAGCATACAATTAGATTAACAATGCAATACAACAAGTAATTGGGTTAAGGTCGCTGAAAAGTACTATATATTCGTCAAAAAAATCAATCGTCATACGTAATTTACGTATGGTATTAAATTCAAAAAAAATTAATCAAGAAAAACGAAATAATACTTTCACCGATAAGGAGATAAGTGGGTAATCTAGCACTACAGAGATTGAAAAATCGATATTTGAATAATTTTTGCCGGCCGGTGGAGGTCCGGTGGGTGTTGTGTTGAGAGAGAGAGAGAGAGAGAGAGGATGAGGATGAGGATGAGGATGAGATGAGATATCCCGAGGAGAAAAAACAATCTGATTTAATAATTGAGTTTTCTTAGGCGACGAAATTATTCGTTGCTGAAGTGTAAATTTTTGTCGCCTAGGTTTACACTTAGGCGACGAAAACAAGTTCATCGCCTAAGTGAGAACGTAGACGACAAACCACATACGTCGTCGTCTATGTTTGAACCTAGGCGACGAAACCGCATTTCATCGTCTAAGTTATTAAATTTAAAACGACGATTTAAAAAATTTATTGTCTTAGTGATCACTTAGACGATGACACACATTTTTTCATCTAAGTGTGTCATACTATGCCAACGAAAATAAGTATACGTCGTTTTAGTGTGCATCTTTGGCGACAAAAAATAATAATCGTCATCTAAGTACACACTTATGCGACGACTTATGTGATCTGTCGTCTAAGAAATTTCTTAGGTGGCGAAGATTTTTTTTCGTCACTTAAGTGGTACTTAGCCGACAAAAAATATTTTTGGGGGACGAAACAATATTTTGTCGGTTAAGTCTCACTTAGGCGATGAAATCTTAAGTGTGTATTTCTGGTAATGATTGTTTTAACCTGGCTATGGCTATTTAATCTTCAAAAACCAAGAAACCCCAAAACCTGTAAGGGAAACACACTTCTAAAATGTCCACAAAAATAAACCATGGGCACCAAATCCCATCCGAATTTCTCAAATCAACCAGATTCTAAATTTACTATAAATATATACTGTTTACAGAAGGTGATAAGAAATCTGAGAACTGCGTGGAAAATAAAACATAACAAAGTCAAACTCTATACAGTATTCAGAGCGACTTCTAGTATACATATTATACAAGACTAGCAAGTTAAGCTAGAAACCTACTAGATGAGTACAGTAACACAAACTCTACATCTCCGTCTCCGACGTGCAATCACAGGATAACAATTGCAAACTGGGCGGGAAAAACCGAAAAACCCAGGAAATGCATATAAAATAAACTGTTAGAGTGTGTGGATTACAATAATTTTAAAATATATAACGTAAAATCTACATTATGTCTTTTCGTAAATAAAATCATTAATTCTGATAGCGAGTCTAGAGTACTGAAAATGTAACAATAAGGATACGTCGAGGGGGACACCTGCCCCTTCTCGAGTATCGTGCTCAGGTAGAGGCAGTGACTAGGGTCTTCTGACCTCGAGCAACTAAAGTCGTTCGGTGATTACTGACACAAAGATGACGTGAATGCCAGGGGGTAAGTGCTGCTACTTCCCTGGAGCCACTCGGGGATCAGCCGAGTAATCAATGCATAGATGCATAACTAACTGAAACAAGCCTCCAAAAATATATATTGAATACTGAAAGAAAAAACTATACCAAATATAATAATAATAAATAGACTCGCTAATTAACTGTAAAAATAAAGTGTCAATTCACAGTACAAAACTAGTTTTGCAGTCCGGCGGAAGTTCCCTCGCCAAAATCTCGATCACGATCTCCTCAAACTAGAAAATTAGTGGCCGGACGGTTGATTTTCCAGTGAGTCAAGAAACGGGTCAAAAATCTGGGTCAGGTCATCGGTGGGTCAACTCCCATTCTGACTTTCTAAATCGAGTAAACTGACTATTTTTGGAAACTTGTTATTTATAGGGGAAGCTCCTCAATCGATCGACGATTATTATTTGACTATATTGCAATCGTACGGTCAATAATTAACCGATAAAAACAAGTTCTTTTCGAATAATCCGTTATGACAATTTTCGATACATTGCGATAATTATCCGAAAACAAAAATTTCCAAAAATCATAACAAATAACTCCCAAATCTGAAAAATTCTCCAAAAATTTCTATGTGCTCGGAATTAAATATTCTACAACTCTCGTGAAGAAAATCAAATCAAATTCTCGTCCGATGAAAAATTCATTAATAACTCACACGATACAACTAATTCGCGATAAAACTGTTTCATGTTGATTTATATCTGAATTTTGGTTCGGGTTGTTACAGTACTCCTCCATAAGAAAACAAACAAAATCGTTCAAAAGTGTATGTGAATCCTTTTTTACAATATATTCTTTGTAAAATGACCGTTGAATAATCATAGATTTAATTTGAGCCGTTTTATTGCTTTCTGAAGAGATAATTTTTATTTATTAATATAAAATATTTTTACAATAATAAATTTAATAAAAACACTTTTACTGCAAATTCAGAGTAATTCAAACCCTAAACTAACTTTAACCATATACCCTAACCCCCAATCATTAACCCCTAACCAGTATAAAAAATAACAGTAAAACTAAAATTGTGAGATGCACATGTGGAGAACATCGACGTTCCGAGGTGCCATCCAATACAGGCTGATCGACGTTGACGAGCTCGAGCCATAGAGGCGCGATGCAAGACGGATTTGAAATCAGAGATCTCAAGATTAAGTGCTTGGAGAGTCTTAGAGCATATGCACCGGCAGGGGTGGTGCTCGAGCTGTTGGAGGGCCCGGCTGAGGTGGAGCTGAGCAAAATCAAGAAAGAATGCAGCGGTGAGATTTCGATCAAGACCGGTCGTTAACGGAAGGCTTGCTCGAGCAAAAGGTCGAGCAAAACTTGGATGAGCTATTGCTCGAGCTCTTCGAGTGGGTCCGACCGATCTTGCTCCAGCTATTCTTACTTGCCAGTGCGGATGCTCTTATAATTACTCCGAGCAAATTAAGAACCTTTTTCTGCAAATCCGCAAGAAAAATGGATCCCATGGTCTTATTCTTCGTATCAAGTTGTTCTTTCTCATTCACATAAAACTGAGAAGAATGGATCCTAGGGTTTCTGCAAATCCTAAACCCTATACCCCAACCCCCAATCCTTAACCCCTAAACCCTAAAATCGGATTTGCAAGAAGCCATCCCGATCTTTCTCATTCACATCAAACTGTTTCCTGGGCTCAATCCGAACAACAAAGGAATAACTTTTCGGAGGAGGGCGAAAAAAATTGTTCCTTCGAACTTTAAGGAGGTGAGAGACTTGGCTGAGGCGGTGGGTGTTGAGATATCAAAATAGGGAAGCTCAATCTGAGCAAAACGTAAATTGAATTGTGGCGGCTACTCTTGTTTAAATCTTTACCCTTAGCTGATGCCGATGTACCTATGTCGATTTGTCTTTTATTCACCAGTAACTGGGTAAAACTTGAAACCTCAAATTTCAAATTTTCGGCTATTCAGCGCGTGAAAAATACGTTGATGGGCCCATCTTCAAACACTGGTGCGCGGAGTGCTATAGTTGGTTCCGTGTAAAAGTATGTGAATAACTCTGTATGTGTACAGAAACAAAAATGTACCAACCTCAAATACTAACTCTAGTGAGATTGACTTGTTGGACGTACATGCTGGTTAATTTCAAAGAGGTAGTGAAACCGAAGAGGAAGAACAGAGTGGCTGAAGAAGCTTGAGTTTGATATGGAGGATCCTGATCAGAATGGGAATGTTCTGGGTGAGGTGAACAAAGTGGCAGTGACATATCTAGAGGAAAAGGAAAGGAACATCAATAATCTATTGAATGTTCCCATACCTATCGTACGTTTTTTTTTTAATTTTTACTTTTTTGCGTGAAATATAAATTAAATATAATTTTATGGCGTTGCCAAATAAAAAAAGAAAATAAAAGAAGAATTATAATTTCCTTTCACATAAACGAAACGGCAGAAAACTAATCATTGGTATTGTAGGAGTTGATCACCCCGTCTTGATATTAACACCATAAAACTTATTTCAGATAATTTGAATTCTTTATTTAAAAAATAGCATAACATAAATAATTTATTTTCTTTTTTGGGTACCAAAACAAAACATATCAACAATGATGAATATGTATAAACCAGTGAATATATAGATTTACATGTAATATATTTGCCAGCATACATTTCGCTCAGCTGTCACAACTCACAACTTAGGTTTGCTCATATCATCATATTATTGATAATTTTTCTCTGCATTGTAATGTTTTCTTTAATAATCCACATCGAACGTGCCGCTTCACTTGTATGGGTTCAACAAAAATAATATGCGTCAATACCTTAGTAGGTGAAAATTGGAAATATACTATCATTTTATGCATTAAAACATTATCACAAAGTCGTGAACCATGATTATTATACTTCTACATCTGCCTTGAGAATAGGGGATGAGTACAAATTTCTACTTATTAATTATATTTCTTTGCATTATTTTTAGGTCCTATAATTCATCGAAGGGAGAACATTATAAAGTGAATAATTAGGCAGGTCTGATTACAATATTTTTTTAGTGTCTCTGAGATGTATTCGATCTATATGCATGTTGTGTTATTTCATTCGGATATGATACTCGAATGAAATTTCGAAATTACGTTATACGTGCATTAGTAAGGTTGCTAGACGCTTCAAATTTTGATTAAATGCACCGATATATAAAAAAAATGTGAGCAATAAGTACCAAACTATATACCAATCTAGTTTCTTAAACAAAAACACAGCAAACAACTGAAGCAATTCCATTCGAAGAGGATGAGAGATTCCCGGATAACCAAGCGTGGGGTTAATAATTAAATCTTCTTACTTTGTTTAATATTCTATTTTTTTAACATCTTAAGCACGATTTCTCACCAATAAACAAGTATCTGTACGTGCATGACAACTCAGCTCACTAATTAAATACTGGGGAGTAAGTTTAATTAGTCGATTAAGACCCAAGTTTCTGAGCGAAATTTCAATATTTATATTTCTCAACTCTGGTAACGCTTTTTGCTGTTCCTGTAGTATAATATAATAATCCTTAGAAAGAGACAAGCTCTACGAGACTAATAAACCCCATCAAGCAAACCAACGGTGACGATCACTCTTGTGCAAATCGTCGACTGTTCATTTCAGTTCGATATGGAAAGGGACAGGTCTATTAACTCCATGCCGTGGCAGTGGATCCTCAATTATTGAGTGACAATTGTACCCGTCATTTATGCGGGAGCACAATTAGTTGGGTCGTCATCCAGCGTGGGTACTTTCGTACTCTGCTTTTATTAATTGTTAACGCATGTCCCCATGATAAGGCATGTCAATAGGGCGAGTTTTGATTCGGATTCGTTCTAAACCCGCACATATTAGACGAATATAAATCTAGTTTTTGAATCCGTTGATCCGCTTATAATTCGGATCTGTTGACCCGTTTATTTAACGGATCGAATTCGAATCACAAGCAATTCGATCTGTTTATGATCCGCCGTATTTATTTTTTTATCTTATTAAATATAATTTACTTTTATTTACATATATTTTTAATCTAAAACTCTTACAATATCTTTAGTAAAGTTATATAAGAATATCAATTAAATTAAATGATTAAAAACTCAAAATGATTTATTTCTTATCAAATTTCTCAATGTAAATGGAGTTTTTTTTGTCTCTAATTTTTTTTAATAAAATATTTTAGTTATTACTTCAAAAAAAATTTGATTATGTAAAGAGGTCATGTGACATATTGGTAATAAAAATAAATTTAGTAATTAACATATTGATAAACGGGTCCGAATTTGCTCTATTGATGCGTCGGATCTGGATCTAGATTTGATTATTAAAGATCCGCAAGATAAACGGATCAGGCCAGGTCTAATTTTTTTTCTCTTCAAACAAATCCGGATCTAGGTTAATTCGATCCAGACTTCAGCCCATTGACAGGCATGCCCATGGTATAGCCATAGAGGTCCGCTCTTTATTTTTAATTTTTTTTACCGTTTACGCAACAAAATATTAATTACCGAACCGGTAACTATCGTCACTACCGTGCACAGTAAAGAGGTTCTTGTCGAATTGTGATTGAATGAACATGCCACGTGTAAGTGATTGTAGCTGTAGAAATGTAGAATACCTTGGACACAAATTTCGTTTCCATCATTACCATTCAATTGGATAATAACTGAAGCTATTATTAGCTATAATACTATATATCTATGATTTTCACTTTTCTTCTTTTGTTAATTTCTCCTCTAATGTAGATTTTGTGTATTTATTTTTCATTTTCCCTAAGCAAATATTAAAAGAATAAATGATTACATTCGGATATTTTAGAGTGCTAGAGTTAGACTAAATACAATATTTGGGCCTATTTCCTTACGATTTGCATTAGAGCTAATCACATTAAGACCTTTCTATTTCAAAAATAGTAGTTTCCAGAAATGGGCATTTGCATTGTCTTAAAAATTGTTTGTCAGTGTAGTATGAAGTACATTATGTACACGTTTAATGAAAATTTGTCATTTTTATTGAGCTATTTACTTATCATCACTGTTCTAAAAAATGGCCGCCTAGGCACCGACTAATCGGAAAAAACCATCTTATGGCCTAGTTTTGGTCTTGGGCGGGGTAGTTAGACGAGAAGCGACTAATCAGCAATTAGGCGGGCGACTAATGACTAATTGGCAGAAAAGCGCCGCCTAGGCGGTTTTTTATTTATTTTTAAATTAAGAGGTACAACGCAAAGGAATGAATTCTAACCAAAAAATCTAATCCAATTTCTTTCGCGAAACGCCGTCTCCCTCCCTCTGCAAACACCGCGACTTGGACGCCGCTCGCCGATCACCGCAATCGCCGCCACTTGCCGTCCACCGCCGTCATCCTTGTTTGTTATATGTTGATAATTTGATATGGTTAAATGTGGGCATGAGCATAGTGTCTATGACCATCATACAAATAAAACTTGATTCCGTGAAAGAGTCATGGTTGATTCCTTGAAGCTTTATGTTTGAATGGTTTCCATGGTTGCAAGTTTATAATGTAAGGTTCATTGTCATAAACTCATAATGTATTGTGAATTGTGAATTATCAGCTTCGAAATAGATAATTTCATATTCTTGGGATTCTTGTTTAGGCACATCTATTTCAAAAAATTGAGATGGATGGTTAATTGGATTTCTTTATAAACTAAGTTTAGAATTTTTATGATATTTCTTTATAATTTTTACTTTATGTTTCAAATTACAATATATAATATAAATATATAATTAATTAAATATATATAAAAAATAATCCGCCTAATTACCGCTTAATTACCGATTAAACTCCGCATAAATGTCTAGGCGTTAGGCAGTAGCTCCACCGCCTAATTTCGCCTAGCGCCTTTTAGAACCTTGCTTATCATTTGAAATCATAACTGGAATCGAAATCAAAACTAATTTGATTACTGAAATACGCCTACAAACCAATAACAATATTTTCATATTTAATATTTTTTATTTATGAATTTGAGCAGATTTTATTGAAAATAATAATAAAATGATACCGACATAAGAACAAATAATATGAGCTAACTAATACCACAAAATGAAAACCATACGTCAAATCTAACAAACTCTATAACTAGACAAAACTTCAAATTCAACAAAATAATAATCATAATACATTTAGAAAGATTTAAAATATAACAATTCGTAGTAGCAATTTAAAAAATAAATTAAAATATCATGTTTAAAGAAATTAGAGCCATTTAATAATACATAAGGTTTTAAAAAAAATGCGTAGGGGTATTATTAGTACAAAAATTGATTCCAGGAGAAATAATTCCCAAATTCAGCTCCCACTTTGGGAATTTAATTCCGGGTTTATACTTTGGGAATCTAATTCTGGGTCTATTCAGAATGATTCCTGATAAGGAGGTGAGACTTACCATTCCGATTCCCTAAAATACAAAGTAAACACCGAAACTTTCCTTTCCAAAAATCATACCCAAACTTTTGATTCCACTCCCGATCAGTAAACATGTCATATTTTGTATCTACGTAGGTTAATGGTAAAATTGGTAATAGAACATATGATTGACAAGTATTACTGTGTGAATTTGATTTGTGGACCTGATAGAATGATACAGTCATACATGATTGGACGGCCATGATGTCATGATAACCAGGCGACTTCACATCAAATCATTCCTTGTTATTTTTAACCATTTATTATTATTAACGCCATCACTCTACCCTAGCGAGCAACGTGGGCCCCCACCCGTTATTACTCTCCCCACAGATCCAGCCGTGCACCGCAAAGCACGAGATTCCTCTTCCTTACACTGCCCCATTTCGGTACACGTCACAGCACTTTAGCTCTTCCTCCAAACTTCTCACGATAATATCACGATACGACGAGATGGATTTAAAATATCGCGCGCTCCGGTCTCCACTTCCGTTACGTACACCCGTTTTCTGCGGCTGTCCTTGGTCGCTCCTTCGGATAAGACCACCCCACTGCAACCGCGCATCCGACGGCCATGTAATTGTACACGACACGTGTTTATATCGCGGGGGAGAGCCCCCACCTTTCTTCTTTTTGACCTTGGTTAAAAACCTAACCTCACCAAAGGGCTGCATAAAAACCTTATCCTCTTTTCTCTCTCTCTCTCTCTAGCTCTCTTCTGCGCGACTCTGTGAACCAATAAGCTCTGTAAAATGGAGTCTCAGATCTAAAAATCCAATCCAAATACTTGGTCAGACCTAACCACACTCACTCCTCTTAGCTCCTCTCTCCTTCTTCGAATCCCTAAGCTTTTAGCTCTGAGTATACGACGTCGTTTATAAGCTCGATTTGTGACAGCTGCGGGGAAATGCTGAAAATGGCAAGCTCATTCCCGGAGGAGGTTCTGGAGCACGTGTTCTCGTTCCTGCAATCGGACGGCGACCGTAACTCGATCTCGATGGTGTGCAAGTCGTGGTACGAGATCGAGCGGTGGTGCCGGAGGAGAATATTCGTCGGCAACTGCTACGCCGTCATCCCTAGGATTCTCATCAGACGGTTCCCTGACGTTAGATCCATAACGCTCAAGGGGAAGCCTCACTTCGCCGACTTCAATCTGGTACCTGAGGGATGGGGAGGCTATGTCTACCCTTGGATCGCCGCCATGGCCAACGCTTATCCTTGGCTCGAGGAGATCAGGCTCAAGAGGATGGTTGTTACTGACGAGAGTTTGGAGCTGATTGCAACGTCGTTCAAGAATTTCAAGCTGCTTGTGCTCTCGTCCTGCGAGGGGTTCAGTACCGACGGCCTTGCCGCCATTGCCGCCAATTGCAGGTTCGTCTTATATGGATTTGCTCTTCATTTTTATTTAGAGTGCTTTTACTATTTTCTGCTTCGCCTTTTTTTGTGCTTTTAATCTGGTATTTGAGGAAGATGCAGACGAAGATAAGCTTCAAAGTGTGGATCTCGTTGAAGTCTTTAAATTTAGTCGCACTGTTGAATAGTTAAATTCATCGATTGAGAATGTAAATCTTTCTCATATATGTTCAAATAGTTTGTAGGTTGAAGCTGTTGCTCTGTATTCTATTCGTGTGTTATGGTCAGTGATTGTGTATAGCTATCGAATTTGGTTTAACAAGAGCTGCACATTGTTGACTTCAATGGATTTTAACTATTAATGATTTTAAGGGAATGTAGCTGAAGCTTATTGCTCTGGGTATTTTTTTTTTGTTTTTTGTTTTTTGTTCGTATAGATCTGTGTGGAGTTTCTTGTTCTGTCACTGGTTACTGTGCAGAATCTAAGCAAGATCACCTGTTTTTTCTTTCTTTCTTTGGATACTTTGTTTGTAGCGGACTGTTGCAATATGAGGTTCTTTTCAATTTTTGGATAGTTGCTCTTTTGACATTGTGATTCATTTTGAATCTCTCAACAAGATTCTTTTGTTTTTACCTTTTTCTTTCTTGAGCGTGATTTGTTTTTTTAGTAATGGTCAAGGGACTCTTAACTGAGGTCTTCCTTAATTTCTTGAACAGCTTAATTACCTTCCTTCCATTCAGCCTCACTTCTTCTTTCTTTTTTGATGCAGGAATTTGCGAGAGTTGGACTTGCATGAGAGTGATATAGAGGACCTGAGCGGTCATTGGCTTAGTCATTTTCCGGATAGCTACACTTCACTTGTCTCTCTTAACATTGCATGCTTGGGTTCTGAGGTGATTTTTTCGGCCCTGGAGCGCCTGGTGAGTAGGTGCCCCAACCTGAAGAGTCTCAGGCTCAACCGTGCTGTGCCTTTGGATAAACTATCCAATCTACTTCACCGTGCACCCCAGCTGGTTGAGTTGGGGACAGGTGCCTACTCAGCTGAGTTGCGGCCTGATGTCCTGTCCAACTTATCAAGCACCATCTCTGCCTGCAAAGAACTCAAGAGTCTGTCTGGATTTTGGGATGTAGTCCCTACTTATCTTCCAGCTGTTTATTCTATCTGCCCTGGGCTAACATCACTGAATTTGAGCTATGCCATTATTCAAAGTCCTGACCTTATAAAGCTTGTTAGCCAATGCCCGAATCTGCAGCGACTTTGGGTATGTTATATATTATGTCTGTTTTGCTTGTATGTTGAAATGTGTTCCACTTGACGGTTTCATTATGTAGCTAATGATTAATATGTTTGCAGGTATTGGATTATATCGAGGATGCTGGTCTTGGTGCTTTGGCTGCATCTTGCAAGGATTTACGAGAATTAAGGGTGTTCCCGTCTGATCCTTTTGTATTGGAAGCAAATGTGTCCTTGACTGAACAAGGCCTTATATCAGTTTCTGAGGGCTGCCCCAAGCTGCAGTCAGTTCTGTACTTCTGTCGCCAAATGTCTAATGAGGCATTAATCACCATTGCCAGGAATCAACCCAACTTCACTTGTTTTCGCCTTTGTATAATTGAGCCCCGAACTCCGGATTACATTACTCTCGAGCCACTTGATGTGGGTTTCGGGGCGATTGTTGAGCATTGCAAGGATCTCCGGCGTCTGTCTGTCTCTGGTCTGCTAACGGATCGTGCCTTTGAGTACATTGGAACTTTTGGAAAGAAATTGGAGATGCTTTCTCTTGCCTTTGCTGGAGATAGTGACTTGGGACTTCACCATGTGCTGTCAGGGTGCGATAATCTTCGAAAACTTGAGATTAGGGATTGTCCATTTGGTGACAAGGCTCTTCTGGCCAATGCTGCAAAACTGGAGACAATGCGATCCCTTTGGATGTCTTCTTGCTCAGTGAGTTATGGAGCATGTAAGCTGCTGGGGAAGAAGTTGCCCCGGCTTAATGTTGAAGTCATTGACGAGAGGGGACACCCAGAATCGAGGCCAGAGAGCTGTCCTGTTGAGAAGCTCTACATCTACAGGTCCGTCGCGGGTCCAAGGTTCGATATGCTTGGCTATGTTTGGACCATGGATGAAAATTCTGAATTGAGGATCACATGATGCACCTCACCCTTATTTTAAGATTCCAATGATTTGAGATTTGTCACTGAAGCTATTCTACCACAGCACCTGAAGATGGCAGGGAAGTGTGCTTCAGACGGCTATAGCATAGAGCAGGTAAATGCTTCACATGGTAATCAAATTGTTTCTAGTTTGTTAATGCCATTATCGTAGCTATGGGAGAAGAGGAGGGTATACAGGAGGCTCGGGAGGGAGCTCAATCACCATTCATTTTACCGTTGGCTGAGCTTATGGGATATCAGTCTGATAAAGAGATTTAGAGGTTAGAGACTCCTGTTGTTGTAATGTCCCAAGAGAGTTGGTTATATTTGTTCGGCGCAGAGCCACCATTGTATACTAGCTGCAGAGAATACCCTTTTATGTGGCCTTGTTTTCCAACAGGAAGTAATTTCGATCGAACCCATTTGTATAATTATTTAGCAAATAAAGCATCTTTCTTCATGTTTTACTTCATTCCGTCTGAAATCCCATTGGGTAAATGGAAAGTAAAAGAGGAAAGAGATCTATGGAGGAGCAGAGTGACATTGCGTTTTTTTACTGCCATAGATTCTCTTTCAAAACCCAGCCAAGCTAGCCAAAAATAGAAGAAAAGGAAATCAAATAGAGGCAACCGAATAGGAGAAAAGGGAAACAAGCTACGTCCGTTGGTAAATGGTCTCTCTGAGGACTCATCAGAGTAGTCACAGGCTCTGGTGTGTGGAAAGCTTTATTAATGTCATTGGGTTGGGTATAGAGCAGGGCGGAGGGCGGGCACAAAATTATAGGAAGAAATGAGTAAATCGACCAAAAACTAAAAAACTAAAAAATGAGAAGAAAAAAAAAATGAATATTGATATTTTTATGTTGAAATAATGTAAAAGAAACTCAGAAGAAAAGAAAGTTTAGGTTAAAATAGTTAAAGAAAATAAAAATTATTATTTTTTATTTTAAAATAGTGTAAAAGAAAATAAAATAAAATAAAATTTACGTTAAAATAGTTAAAAAATAAAACTAATGTCAGAAACAAGAATTGAACTCAATCCTTTGTCAATTAATTAGAAAATTATAACCTACCATTGCACCAAAACAACTTTCTGTTCACATTACACAAACTATATCAATATATTTGATTTTTCAAGGAGGTCCCTCACCTGCATCGCCACGGGTAGAGAGTGAAAGAGAGATGAGAGATTGAGAGAGAGAGAGGCCTCGACTGTTGAGCCACGTGCTAGATTCGGTGACATTGGTTGGTGTCCACAACTTTTTGCTTCATTCACGCTCTCTTTTCTAGTCCACCCGATGAGACCCAGTAGCAAACCCAAGAGGGCAAGAAGCGGAAGAAGAAGAAGAAGAAGCACTTGGTTTAATTCCCCCCATTTTAATATCATACTGTAGTTCCATTAAGGGAAGAGGCGTCCCTAGAAACAAAGGGAAAGCCGGGAAAGATAATAAAGACAGATAGACTGAAAACAAACGTAGGACATCTCCAGTCCCACTATACTTACTCTGCGCTATAATTTCTACGCTATAATTTAATTCTTTAATTATATTATTTAAATGAATAATAAAAGTAATATTTTATATCACTTTTAATATGTAAGAGTTATAATTTTAATTTTTTATATTATTTTATTAATACAAAATTTTAAACTTATATATATTCTAATAAAATCTTATAAATCTTATATATAATTTAGACTACATGAGTTATTTTCATAGAAATTTTTTTTTTTGGAATTTGAAGATAATTATTCTTTTTTTCTTTCTAATACTCTTTATTTTAGATAGATATAATCACATCCCTATATTTACTCAAAATCAACTACTTTTACCATCCTTATAATATAAAATATCATTAATTAAAAGATGAAATTATTAAGTCCAAAAAAAATGTTATGAAATTGATCAAAATAATCAAACACATAGTTCAACATCCATTTGGATGTTGACCTTTCAAAAGAGGAGGTAGACCTTTCAAGAAAAGAAAGAAAGAAGAGGAGGCGGGTTGTGGCAGTGGTGACAAAGAGGAACAAGAGAGATGTAAGACCGAAAGGAAAGTAACCCCAATGAGAAACACCATTGATATTAAAAATATTACCGTTGATATTTATACTGATGTTTTAATTGCATTGTATTTATTATATTAATTGATGATTTATTTAACAAATAAATTATTATTAATATTTTAAAATATTACATTATTTATTTATTTATATTACCGTTGCATATATTATATTTACTGAAATTTAAAAATATATTTCTAATATTTTTAAAGTATTACACATGATATATTTATTATTTTGATTATATTATTTTACGAAAATATTGTGATTGTGATTGGAGGTAAAAAATTGAAATAAATTGATTAAATGATGTCACAATTACGTTTAAATTGACATGAGGACTAACTAAAATTAATTTTAGTCATTAGAAACATCAATTTTTTAGTGTTTAAGTACAATTGTGGTGTCAACAAAAATATAGCCTAGGGCTATGCCAAATGCCATATATAGCCTAGCACTTGGCCCAATCATGCTACTTTATCATTTTTTGATATAGCGCTGCCTTAGGTTGGAGATGAGTTTTTGTTCGTTTTAGGGCTGTATCAACTCCTTGACCCTGGTCTCGAGATGACCTTACATCCCATTTTCTCTTCCCCCACACCAACACCTTACACAATCAGACCAATTAACTTTGTCTAGCGTTTCAATATAAAAAAATTGCGTCCTTTTTTGGTATAATTGTGCAAATAAGTGAAATTGATCCCATTTGTTTTAATTTTTAGCACACTATTTTTTTAATTTTCTTTTGTAATTGTATATTATAAATATGCATGAATTTTAATGAAGAACCACAAGACACATATTAAGAACAAAACATGAATAACTCAAGACTTGAACTCAAAATGGCATTTGACTCATTTCGCTTAATTCTTAGTAGAAACCGAATGAGGCTATCAAATTCAGGGCGTTAAATTCGGCCAACAACAAATTTGACTTCCCGAATAACCATGGCTCTAGGTACATGATTTTCCTTCTTTTATCTTCCGTGCACATCAAAACATAAAATATACCACTCTCTTGGATCTTGACGGAAAGGCATCATTAGAGATCCCAAATGCTGGTAATTGTTCCCTAAATCGCCTTGAGATCTACCTTATTTAAAAAAAAAACACAAAGAAACACAAGAGAAGCCTTCACACAATATAGTACTTGTCCGCAACATCATTCAAACCTGCGCCCTCAAACGAGGTCTTACCTTTGTGATAAACGGTGAACTTCGCCGATAACCTGCGAGAGAGGCCATCAGACATGGTGGTGGCAAGGAAATGTGTTTCGTTGAGAACTCTAGGTGGTCGGAGACCTTAGCAGAGCGAGTCAACTAGCGAGATACTCATAGCTTAGGCAATTGCCGCTTTCTAAGTTTGAATTTATTGTCTTTTCTGCTACGCAAAAATTTATATCTAATAACTATTATGTCAAATTGGGGATTTGAACTCATTAAAAAAAATTATGTCAAATTGATTAATTTTCCGTCCACTTCTTATAAATATGAACACGTGAACATCATGGTAATATTGATCTATTTTCATGAATCGGAAAACGAAAAAAATGAATATTGTCAAAATGTGACATATAGCCAGAACAAAATAATAACAAACATATTTGAATATACATGATGGATATAATGAAATGTATTAAATTACCCAGTTATCGGAGCATTGGGATTTGTATAGTGACCAATCCAATGTCTTTCCGCTTATCACCCAAGTTCAAACCTCATTAAATTCAGTCTGTTATTGACTTATACTTATTTTTTTTTTAAAAATAGTAAGTTAGATTTACAATATATATGTATATATTTTTCTTTCAATTACAGGAATTGCAACACACTCATGACGTTGCTTGAGACGAGATGAGTGTTTGTGAATGCTGGGCAGTCGAAATTTGCAGGGAATTATTTCATCGGTATATGATGGCCACACGTTTTTGTGGGAGGAGCTATTGATGATGTTCATCATTTATATTCTCTTCCCTTTCATTTACCATAATAATGCTCTCTGGGTTTTTACTGTTTTCGCATCCTCAGCACATCATGATTTCAAAGCAATCTGACTGATCCCTCCCCACTGTATGATCACAAAGGTGAAGACTGAAGAGGGTGCAGCAGTTAAAGTGGTGCCCTTATTCATCAATGTGTGCTGCAATATGTGTGTGGCCTTGGACCCCAAAGCTCTTTTGAGGTTTGGAGTTTTGTACCAATATGGTGAAACTGTAATGTACTACTCAGATGCTTCTTCCCAAGAACATATACAGAATAAGTGACTTTAGTGATTAAAGGATGAGGAAGTTATTGGGGCATCCTAAGTTACCTTCTTTTCTCTCTTCGATCACTCGGCGACCAAAATTCTATAGCCAAGGAAATGGGCTTCATCTCTTGAAGAGGTTTTTCAGAACTTAACTTGAGTAGAGTCCAAGACTCTGAAGTTACTTTTGAATTTTAGGGCCCCTTTCGCAATATAAATTTTGCAGTAGTGTTTTCCAATAGTAATTTCCCAATGCGCCTAGGAAAGCACATTTTCTCACTTCCTCAGCTTCCAAAATAAAAACTAGCGCAATGGGTTTGTATGTTTGATCTTGAAAAGTGTTGTTCAAAATTGAGAATGTTGGTATACCCAAAAAAGGACTGCGAATCAAAGCCATTTCAAGAAGTTCAACATTCATAATTTCTTAGTACAAAATGTCAGCTCATTTCGTGCTTACTACTTGCAGAACCTCCAACAATTTTGTAAACGTATATACTAAAACTCTACTTAAACTCGATGTAAAACAAACAATTGAGTTGAGTTGTTTACATCAACTTCCCGAATATTAGTATCTTATGCACAAACAAAAACCATTAGACTTTTAAATGCAAGTGGTTCACTATAAATAAATTGAGGCTTTCACATTTTGATTGAACCGACTTTCATCTATCCTTGCCACAACTGTTTATAGTCCAGTCTCGAGCAGTCAACACCGTGCAGCCCACCACATTGGAAAAATCTGTTACTGCAAGAAAAACTAATTAAACATACTAGCAATTTCCAAGGCAAGATTAGATTTGACTTGAAACAAGGCTTAAATTTCCTGCTCAAGTTCCTGGTGTTTGTCATTCTTCTTTTCACCAATTGAGCGGTGCATGCTATAAGAGCTGGTGTATTTGTTTCCAAAGCTCAGGCTTCAAGTCTAGGCGATGCGGAAGTTGGTCTGCGCAGAAGCGGAAGAAGGCAGTTCGAATATGATCAAGCTTCTAGTGGCGCTTGTTGCAGCTCTTGTGCTCATGACCATCTGCAAACCAGCGCCAAAGTACCGTCTTGTTGCTGTCCAACATCATCATCCACTGACATTCTCTCACACTTGAGTGACTTGACTGTTTCTTGCCATCCCAGTTTTCCTATGTCTTGTATGTAATTCGGGCCTTTCGGGGTGACTATCTGATATAACAAAGTTGTGTTTCCACTTAGTGTCGTAGTTTGCCTTGCATTCATGAAGCATCCTTTTCCACTCCGGACGGTAGTTTCTCTTTGCTCATATCAATACCTATAAAACCGATGTTGTATACTGAGGAACTTGTAACCTTGGAGAACTTATCGGCATCAGTTATGAAAGTGATCTACCTCAGCGCTATTTTACTTCAGTGTAATCTTTTTCATGTGCACGCCAATCTCAGCAAACTAGTAGCAAATTGTTTATACCCAGTAAGAACAAAGAAATCCCACTAGAACAGTAGTCGAATCAAAATAGTCTAGTTCTCAAGCACAGAGGATTAAGTATTAGACTAATTAGACTAAGCTACTAGGGTTTTTACATATTACTAATAGGGTCTCACTCAACATAAGGAAGAAATGCAGGAATTGTAAAGGGAAGAAATAAAGTTCATATCATAATATCAAATAGCCTTTACATTCAGTTTATAAGCTCCTGGCTAACAAAAAAGGCAAACGGCATATAATGGAGCAGTGTCCCCAACATAAGTTACTAGGCTTGGCTCATACAGGAAAATGAAACATTGCCTTCTCAAAAGAAGAATAAAGGAAAATGAAACAGTGCCCCAATATGATTCTAACACCCTCTGATTATCACTTAAAAGCGAGTTGAAATGAACTGCAGTAAAAGGGAATAAAAGAGTAAAAGACATCACATTAGTAATGCCAAAATTGCTCGAGGAACTGGAGGTATCATTACCAAGCTGTGATGACTTCAGTAATTCATTTAACCAGTAATAGAATAATAGTACACATACATCCAAACTTTATGATTTATTCACCGATCCTTGAATAGTCTCTAAAAGATGTTCGATTCTGTACTTCATTACAGGCTGACCTTTACGAGTTCTCTTCATCATCTTCTCCCTAGCAGCCTTCCTCCGAGCCTCAGACTTTTCTCTTTCTTCCTTCTTTGCCTGAAAGATAGTCTCCCTCTCCATTCTTGCCTTCTCTTTCTCTTCATGCTTCTTCTCATATATTTCCACTATATTATGTGGTTCTCTAGTCTTTCTCTTCTTGTTATGCTTATTCGGCCTGCTATCATCTACAGTTTCCTTCTTCTCCTGCACCAGCCACCAAAATGATTAAATGACAATATACTTCAATTGCTTTTTACATGACATTACATATTAAATGGTTTCTTTAACATCTTTTCTTCACTAGAACTGTCAACAAAGCAACACATCGAAATAAAAAACCATGGTATCAAACCTCGAGGGGTTCTATGGATGGCAGCGCATTGGTGGTCGGCTGTTGTTTTACTGACTTCTTGTACTTGTTCACGTACTTGGCATTCTTGTAAAACTCTCTTTGTTTCTCTGAAAACAAAAACAAAAAGAACACCTTTAGGGTCAAATGTAAAAGAGATTAGCAGTTGTCAATACCCCACATATGTCAATATACACAACAAGGAACTCTGGGATCCAACCGACTCTTCTCATGTTTGAACTGAAATTGCAACTCAACCAATATACTCAAATGCACATTACATGTATTTTCCATTGAAACGTACTATTTCTTCAATCTTAATAATCGAAAACATTTTCTTCACTCTTAATTGTCTGTTTCCAACTTAACACAACCATGCAATGCTCAATCATAATACATTCCAATTCCTATTGCATTGAGTCTGAAACTCTATATACCTACATTACATTATAAAGCAACCTAAAAATTGAACACTTTTATCTTCACACACCCAATAAGCTACAAATCCATCACTAAGACAAACAAGAGCACAACGAAAAAGCCCAGCTAACTAAAAAGCTCCAAACTTTGACAAAAATTGAATGAAATTAGATTAAAAGGGGAGGGATTCCTACTTATTTCAGCTGGATTGAAGTGAGTGTTGGTCGAAATGGCTCGCCCACCCGTTCTCCTGATGTTCTTCTTCATATAATTCTTCTTAAAGGCCACTGCTTTAGAGCCCTCGGATGATTTCTGTGTGTTGTTTTCAGCATCTTCTCGGTTTCGATTCTTCATTCTTGAGTGGGAATTGGAAAAAGTTTGAGAAAAAAAAGGGGGACGAATTGGATACCCTAATTGAAGTAATTGCAGTTAAGCCGTGTTGCAGTGCGAGGGTGTTTGTGTCGTTTTAGTCCTCCTTACGATCTTCGGCCATGTATGGATCGGTCCATCTATTTATGAGGGCCGTCTATCCTAGCCCAATACTTGATCCAAATAAAATTCATTCACAAACAGAATTCTTTTATAAATATTAGTTTGTTTTTCATATACTAGGGGCAACACGGGTGTGCAAAACCAACGTGATTTTTTGTTTTCTGTATAAGTAACTGCTTTGAGCAATGAATACCTTGATAGGCTTCGAAGGTGCAGAATGACGACTAGGGGTCTCCCTAGTACTCTTAGAGCAGCGACGGTCTTCCTGGGGTCTCCACAGCGACGAGCGGCGGTCGTCCTCTCCGATACCACCTTATGGACGTTGCCTCTCAACGTCCCATCTCGACCTCCTCTCTGTTGGTCTTTTGTTGTAGTCTCTGGGCTACATGAAATCTTCACTACGACTTCTTCTTTGTTGTCCCAGGGACTGGAAACTGTGTTGATCCCTTCCCCTGGCGATGGTGGAGTTTGTTGAAGGGGCTTGTGGCCTGCGCGTGCTCGATTGAAGAATGGAGATGGCACGGAGTATAGTTTTTATAATGTTTTCTTGTTATGCTAGGAAAGCGGGAGTTGGCACAGAAACGCTCTAAGAGATGAAATTTAATCACTTTTTGGAGAAGCCAAACACATTTCCAAGGCCCATGGAGAAGATGGAGCAAAACTGAGAAAATGATGAAAAGTCAATGTTGGTCAACGGTCAACTTTGGCAGGTCAACAACCAAACTTCGGCAAGTCATCATTGGTCAATGGCAAGAGTCAAATCAAATTGGGTCAAGGCCCAAGAGTCCAAGCCTACAAGAAAGATATTCTGAGAGATGGACGCACATGCAAGTCACATGACTTAAGGTGGGTCACACATTATGACAGCTAAAAGCCTAAAGTTTAGGATCATGTCTAAGCATATTATTTTAAATTTTAAACACCCAAAATATCTCCTTGAACTTATAGGGTCGAGCTCCGTTCTCTCCACACATATATCTCACCTCATTTTCACTTTTCTCATAGTTTTAGCATCTTTCCTTAGCTCCAAACATTTTCTTATCCCTTTAACTCTCTCCTTCACCTCAAACATTTTCTCTATCACTACCAAATCAGCCCCTTAAGGTGGAGTTATCTTCCTTCCCTTAAGGTCCTTCTCCCTTTCATCCTCCCTTTCATCCTCCTCCTCACTTGATTGTGCACCCTCATTTGTGCAATTAAGTTTTTCCCCCTCTTATCTCACCTCTACCTTAAGTTGGACGCATTTAAAAGCCTAGAAGATGGAGCTTGAAGAACAAGGATGATTTAGCTTGATTGGGAGTTCTTGGGTTATCTCTACATTTCTATATCTCTCTATCTCTTCAATTATTATCTAAAGTTGTTTTACATTATGCTTAATGAGTAGTTGCCTTTTGAAAGGCTAGGGTTAAATTTGATGTACATACAACTATATTTTGAGTTATGAAATTGAATTTGGTTTAGTGTACTACATGTTATGAATGAGTTTGATAGCTTTTGATGTGATTGTGGTATGTTTGCATGTTTGGACTTGATTCAATGTTTTCATATTCATGTTTTAGCCATGACTGAGTTGAGATATGTTTAGGGAAGCTAAAAATGAACCTAAGTGAACTAGTCACTCACCTAAGGAAGATAAGTATATAAACATGACTTAGGTTGCATTTGGGAAGATGGGCTTAAGGTTTGGTTTTCATTGGGCTTGAACATGGGCCGAAGTCTTCTTGAAGTTCAAATGACTTAAGGAGATTAGGCAAAGCTTATATTGACTTGAAGGGGATTTGTAGCTAATTGTTACTTCTTCTAATTCATGTTCTAAAAGGTATGGATTAGGAAATTCATTAGAACCTACTTTCATGTCCTCTAATAGGGACTTAGGAAGGAAAGTCATTCACATTTATCATAAATGAACACATATTGAACCCATTAAGCATGTGGTATGATTATGATACGATTCGTAATTGAGTTGCATTCTAGTTTCGGTTTGCTTTGTATTTGAATGTTGGCTCATAACACTTCTAGTGCCCTAATGAACTAGGAGATTTGGTTCACAACCAATTATGACTCAAAAGGATCATGAATTGGGCAAGCACATGTGAATCAGACTAAACTCATAACTTGGACATTGTTGGTACATTGAGTTGGCTAGTGGTGACATCTTTAGCCGACCAAATATTTACATTTTGTTTTGCTCTTACTTATGTTTTCACTTAATTTAGTTAGCAGTAAACAATCAATCAACCTTTCGTTTAACCACTCATTGTAGTTCAACTGTCATTTACAATGCTAAGTCTCTAAATGACTTAGTCTTGTGAAATACACTTCCACATCTTGCTTTAGTTTTAGTGTCATGTCTTGTGTCTAGTTAATCTGTGATTTAAAATACTTAATCGAGTCAATCTAAGGAGTTTAAGTGGTCAATCATCGTGGGTTCGACACTCGACTTCCTTACAAATACTATAACTTAATCCCGTATACTTGCAGATAGGGGAGTTCTTTACACTTATGGGCTAGATAATAGTTCACAAAGTGTAGGGGTACAATTATTTTCCAACAACTAGCAAAAGCTGAGTGTGGGAAATTTTGATAGTTGCTTAAATATGCAACTCTCTTATGCTTAATTATTCTGAAAATTCTTGGTTTATTTGTTAAGTTTTCAGTAATTAATTATGTTATGTTTATTTAGGTTATTTGGAGAAAAATACAGAAGGAGCAATAAAAAGAGAATTCTAATGGAATAAGGATCGATGATGTGGAAAGTCCATGTTGCGATGAGACAACCCTAAATTTATGAGAAGAGGTCCAATGTCATACCTATATAAGCATATTTTGATGAAGAAAGTAGGGTTGTTGAATTTCAGAGAGAGAAACCTAAGAAGAGGAGAGGAGTCGCATCAAGGAGTTCCAGCCATCCTAGTTCGACCCGTCGAGACCTGGCTCTTGACCTGTCGAAAGTGCCCAACCGAGAATTCTAGGATTTTTGGTTCATTCTTCCTTCTCCATCATGTTTTGCTATTGTATTCCTTAGACTATGAGTGGCTAAACTTCCCTAGTTAGAGGCTGATCGAAGCCCTAGACATGCTTATGATTTTGAATCTCTTGTGATCTAAATAACTACTGGATGAATTTTACTTCACTATTATTCCATTGATGATTTATTCTATGTGTTTCTTTAGTGGATAATTTAGTTGCATGTTGTGTGTACTATCTTGAATGTGTGCATAACCAACATATTATCGCATGTTCTGAAGAAATAAGCAAGTCCGTACCAATAACTTGTGTGAAGTGAGTCCTTGATGAGGGAAGGGTGACCACTATATCAACCCTTGAAATTTTGTTGTTCCTCAAACATTCTTATATCTTAATGACTCTAGTTCTCTAGGCTTACATCACTATTTATATAAATCGGTTAATTAAGGATCAAGTTAAAGTGGATGACCACTCCCTCTTTCATGCCAAGAGAGTGTAATACGTATGTTGACTTAACCAAAGCTCGTGTGTGGGAAAAATTTATCTATGGTTAATTAGGTTGGGTTGGGGTAATCTTAGGGTGTCTAGGGTGAAGAGAAGTTTCTAATATTCATCTATCTCTGATGTTATCAACATATTTACTTTTCTGAAATTTATGTTTATGCATTAGCTGTAGTTTGACCGAATTATTTGGGCAACCAAAACATCTCCGAATACCTTCAATTTTTGTGTGGTGGTCCATCACTGAGCCTAGTTTATTGTGTTAAATTTTCGTAGTGTTTGGTTGAAATGACCCAACCCCGATTTAGTTGCCTAAACCGGAATCAAACCCTTTCTGAAAACGAAAACCAACAAAAACCTTAGAAATTTCGGCAGAGTAACGCTACTAACGCGGAATTGCCATTACCTGCACCTGGAAAATAACACTTCATCCTATGCCACAAAAGCCAAACCGTGGGCACCAATCCCATCCGGATTTCTCAATATCATTTCAATATCAATAAACAGTAAACATACTGTAATATATATAGTATAACCGAGAAAATCCATATAAAACATATATCAGAATGTATCAGAGCGACCTCTAGTGTAAATATATACAATATATACATCAGTAGGCGAAACAAGAAACCTACTAGAAAACACAGGTAGCTCGAACTACTAGCCTCCAACCACGACGTGCAACACCAGAACCTGAACTGCAAACTGGGCACGGAAACCGAAAAACCCAGGGGAAAGACATGAAAACCGTTAGAGTGAGTGAACGAAAATAAATGTCTTTCGCCAGTTGATATATGTTATAAAAACATATGCGAGTCAAATGTATATAAATCAAATGGTACACGAGGGAGACTCTAACTCTTCACGCGTACAAAGCATGCATGGAAAATCTCACGGGGTCGCTCGTAGACACATCCGTGCTAGTACAGTCTGAATCACGGGATCCCAGACCCACACGTGATTCTAGCCAGAAAGGCCTCAGGTCAGGATATCTGTTTCCACCTGAAACTACATCGGCACAAGAAACAGTTCCCCCCTGGTAGGCACCCTTGGGGATCAGCCGGGATGCGAGTGTATCGATACAACAACGTATACTAAAACTGTACTCTATGTAAACCAAATCATAAATAGTTCGATGCAAATGTGTAAAGCAACATATCAATGTATATACATAATGTATAATGGTATAAGCATAACTGTATTAACGATTAATCGCGATTATGCATAATCTCGTGAATCGTACTGATTCCACTACTGATTCTGGTTTGGGTCGTCACATTGGTCTAGTTTATATTAGGTTCATAATTTACTTTGTGCCCAGTGGTCGAGTCTGCCAGATTTCTGACTTTCGCGTCTTTTTGTATTTCTTATATTTTTAAGTCTTAGTTTCACCAATTATCTGCAGGTAATAACCCTATTTTTTATTAATTATACTGATATGATCGACATAATAACAAAGTATCTTTGAAAGTGCTTTTGTAAGGTATCTTTGAAAGTGCTTTTGCATCTGTTGGACTTGCTTTTTGATTCTTAGCTCGTGGGATATGCAAATAATTAATAGCATTGAGATGGGCTAAAAGCATTGGAAGTAAAAAATTAATTTGAACATCTTTTCATCTTTCGTAGCTTGTGATCGTGGTGGACTGGTGGCTAAAATGAAGAGTATATTGTTATTGCTTCATTTTGTGTTCATCAAACTTGTTATTTTTGATAATCCGGACGACTTGTCGTACTTCGAGCACTTGCAAGAAGTGGAAATGAAACATGTTATGTTTGTTTACTTGCCAAAAATCAAATCTCCCTTGTTGAACCATGCATTGCTTAATTATGTGAATTACAAGTTTTGATTGCCCCTTGGAGGGAGGTGAAATCAAGTACACGTACCGAAACTACCTAAACTTGATTGGTAGGTACAAGGGCTTTAAGTACTGTATTGATCATACTAATTTGATTGTTAAACTACCTTCATAAAATTCTGGTACAAGGGCTTTTAAAATTTAAAGTATACCGGAATTAATTTGATTCATAAACTTGGCCAAGAGTACTTTCCTTTCAAATGTTTAATTGCTTTTCTCTCTCAAGTCACAAGTCTGCGAGGATAGTGTATGAACCATATGTATTTATAAAAAGTAGGACGTAGATAATTAATCACATTACATTCACTAATTAAAAATTGAGCACTCTCATGGATCTTGCGGGAGGCCAAGGCCAAAATTTGTGGTCTTACATCTTATGTGGCATTACACGTCATATATTAATAATTCTTTGTATATTCGAAATGTCATATCACAATAACACAATATCAATCTTATCCTTATTCTTATTTTTTTATTTTAATATATCAATTTTTGCAATTAATTTATTATACGTACTCAAAATAAGAACTAAACCTTAATATAATCAATTTACATTCTTGGAGCAAAACTCAGAAAATTAGAAGACATCTTATCTTGTATACAACAAGGTATCTCATCTCATTTATCTCAAGTTTATGCAAATCTGCATTCTCCCATACAACAAGGTATGTATTAAAATATTGGGCAATGTCTCATTGTCGTTAAGAGGCTCCCATGGAAGTTTCCCACCAACATAGCCAGCCAAAAACCTTAAATTAAATGAGCAATACACGTAGCATCGATCTTGGCCATTTTATTCACGTAGAATATGGGGTGAATACCTCGGTAGTGTGGATTTGGACCTAACCCCCAGGAACCTCTTCTTTTAATTATGTTCATGAATTTTGGTCACATGGATTTTGAGTGAGATATATGGAGCGGAGAAAAGCCAGTAACTAGGACGGAAGGACTATACCACTTTCACGTAAGGTCTCATTGTTATTAATCTAATGTAAATATTAGACAATTTTCCTACCCTTAGATTGCACAAAGATATGACTAACATTTGCAAGGGCACTAATTTTGGCCTCCCGTAAGGCCACAAATCGTTTTCCTTACAAATTCTACGTACAACTCGAAATTTTCACAGAAAAGAGGCTTTGAAGAGCTTGCCTTGTTTAGAATAAGTCTTAATTTTTCAGTCCTTTACTTTAGGCTGATGCCTTGTAGGTTGACCTTCTTATTCGATAGATTTGGATTTGAATTATACATATCTATATATCTGTGACTTATTTAAATCGAGCCTCTTCTCAAGAGGAGGCCTATAGCAGTTGCCACGGTCGGCATGCCTCTAGGCCATGCCTCTAATTGATTGTCATCATCATCTTCTTCAGCATCGGAACTCTTCTTATCTACGACAATTGCTACTGTCATATCATTGTTTGATGGAGCAGGAACCCTGTTAGTGATTGGTAACAGATCATGTAGCCTAGGTTCCGGTATGACAGCCGTCATAGTCTTCTTCCGGTAGACGCAGAACGAAATCATCTGCGCAACCCCGAATACAAACCCTAACACGTTTGGTGCCTGGAGGAAAACAACACAGTCATGATCGAGCTTCGATTCATCAGAGTAAATTAAGAACATGCATGCATGTTGTAAGAAGTGAACTGAATATATAGCAGCAGAGAAACTTGTACCGCTATGAATATATCTTTTATAAGAAGGCCGTAGAAGAACCACATGACAGCACACAAGGTTAAGCTCAATGACAAAGGCAATGACATGTACTCCACGCTCTTTGTTTTAATAACCCGCCTCTGCAAAAGTTAAGGTAATATGGAATTCAATATCAATAATATTTCTTACTAGATTGAGTTTTAACAGCGAAAATTAGGAGGAGATATTAAACAACGTAAAAGGGAGAGTAATTGCGTAGAAAATGAATAAAGAAAATGAGTGAGGTTAGGATATTATATTACCATAATGCTAAGAGGAGCAGCAAACACACAGACATTGAACACAATGGTAATCCACCCCACAACTTTCAATCGCAAAGGAACATGTGGGATTAGGGCTGTAGACAATACGATCGCACCATAACCGAAAATATTAAACAGCACAAGCAGCTTGGCCGTGAAAATCTGCAAAGCCAAAACGAATTTGTTTCATACCATCTCCAAATTTTAACACATTAACGTAGGTATATACGTGCAAAATCACAAAATAAGCAGAAAAGGAACAAGACTTTGAAAGCTTAATTAGTACCCTGGATTTTCTAGGTGCATAGGTGATGAAGATTACAAGGTACACCGTTTCAATGAAGCAGCCAACGGAATTGATGGCAATGAGCATCAAACAGTTTGTCTTGACGTAGGCATAGTAGAGTGTCAACATAGCGCAGAACAATGCCACTGCATAAGGTAAAGATGGGAACCCTAGTGTAGATTTTTTCTTGAAAATCCTATAGAATGTTGGCCTGAGGAAAAAGATGAGCAATATCAAAGTTAGTCAAACAACATTCAATCCCAATATGCATGAAGAACATAAACTCCCGTATGCATGTTGATAACAAAGAGAGGGAGAGATGGATTACATTGGGGCTAGGTAAACTAGAAACGCGACTGTGGTACCTACATAAGAAACCGAGAGACTTAGGAAGCTGGTATATATAACACCGATAGAGAACACTGGTGAGAAATAGAGATAGATACATGAAGTGTAGCGAAGGACGATATAGTAAGAAAGTGATAGTACTACGTACCCATAATTCCAAACACGGAGGCCATAAGATCAAGATCAACAACAAGTAGAGCTTTCATTATTGGTGTGAGACTGTGAACTTCTCGATCTCTAGCTAATAGTTTCACTGATCGATCGAGAGCGTTGTACTTTGGATGTGAGTAGTGAGTTACAATATTCTTGCATCGATCGAGTGCACTTATATATGGAGTAAGAAACATACCAGCGCGATCATGCATAGCTGGCCGGCATTGCATATAAAACTGATATCTTCGAAATCACTTGGAGCAGTAGAGAGTTATGTGACCGGCCATTATTCCCACTAATTAAGGTTAATTGCTTTTAGTTTAGTAGCTAATTACTGGAGAGGGCGCAACTAGGAGTTGCCAAAGCCAAAGGCTAGAAATGCCATATGTAAATCATTATAAAGAAACTATCGGTCCCCGTCCATGCAATACCTTAATGGCTTAATGTGGAATGGAGGACCCTCCTGAAACCAAAGTGGTAAGATCCTTTGTATCGAAAATAAAAGTGGCAAGATCCTAACACTCGTTGGTGTTCAATTGGAAGAGCTTTGAATAATTAATTTGGCAATCAAAACAATAGTTTGTTTTCTAGCTACTTTTCTCTAAGAAGAAAGTAATAAAAGTAGCGCAAATTAAAGGGCACATATGTCGACTTACCTATAATATTGTTGATTTAACTATTCCAAGATTTTATGCCACAGTTTTGCAAGTCATATATGCATGCATTTGTTCTAACCCGTATAAGCCCATGGTTTTACTAATTAACCAAATTCCACTAGCCGTAACCATATTATGAATTGTACCAAGTTCCATTTCAAGGTGGTTTTGTGAGTTTTCCCATTATCTCTCGTTAGTCTTGGATGTATTTCCTTTGTGCACGCTCCCAATTTTTTTTAAATTGTCACGTGTAACCATGATTAGTTAATGAAGTAAAAATTTAACGTACTTACAATAAACTCAGGGTATCGAATTATCGTCCTTACTTAGATTTATCTGCCAGTTCAGTCAAAATTTGTAAAAAAGTTTCTAAACAGGAGTCAATATCTGCCAGTTCGGTCAAAAGTTGTTGATGGCCATAAAATTTGTATAAATATTGCCCAATAGGAAAAAAATATTTTTATTTTCACAAATAATTGCCGATCATGAAGGCTTTATTACAATTTTCTCTCATTAATGTCATATCACAATAGTTTGCCTCGCCGCTGATTTTGATGGCCAGAACTCTTGTTGCCGCTCTCTTTTTCTCCCCTATCTGTTCCGGCTACCTCTCTCTCTCGCTCTCTCTCTAGTAAACAAATACCAGAAGTTGGTATTCCAGGAAGTTAGAATTGAAAATTAAAATCTAGGTTTTTGTGAGGGAAGAAGAAGGGATACTCATAACGGCTTGGTTGGTGCCCTTGCAGTTGGTATTCGAATTCAAATGTGAAATCGAAGCCTCGACCAAGATGGTGAAAGGAAGTGGGCTCGGGTCGGTGTCACCGTTGGTGTTTCTAGACCAAGTCGTTTGTAATCGGCGTAAAGGTTAGAGGAGACGCTAATGGGGCTAAGCGGTAGAATTATTGGAGCAGTACGAGAAGGATTGCGGCACGAGGCTGCCGAGGTCGACGTCGGTGCGAGGTTGACGAGGCCAAGCTTGAGGGTTTGGACGAAGGTGAGTTAGGTGACACAACACTCAACCAAACAAAACAGACAGACCAATGAGAGAGAGGAGTTAGTCTTAGATGTACCCCATCTCTCTACACCCCCTAATTTTTTTGAAAAATTGCCACGTGTCACCATTCAATTGGTTAATGAAGTAAAAATTCAACGAACTTACAATAAGTACAGGGCATCGAATTATCATCCTTGCCTAAATTTATATGCCAGTTTGGTCAAAAGTTGTATGAAAAGTTTCCTACAGAAATCAATATTTGTCAGTTTGGTCAAAAGTTGTCGATGGTCAGGGAATTTGTATAAATATTGCCCAACAGGAAATAATAATTTCTATTTTCACAAACAATTACCGATCAAGAAGGCTTTATTTTAATTTTCTCTCAATAATATCATATCATAACAATTTGCCTCGCCACCGATTTCGATGGTCGGAACCCTCACCACCGCTCTCTTTTTCTCCCATATATTTTCCGGCTACCTCTCCCTCTCTCTCTCTCCCCAATTTTTTTCTAAAACCCTAGTCGACATCTACCTTTTTCTCACCATATCTCTCTACTCACTATCTTAAATCCCAATCTATCAACAACTTCAAATTCCTCTCGTTGTTCTCATTCTTTGGGTATCTTTGTATGTGGGATCCCAACCATCTTCTTGGCCAAGAGATTTTGATAGGAGCAAAAATACCTAACAAAGATAACCATATTCTCTATGCAAATATATCAATGAAATAAATAGAAAATATGGGCCATTACCTATAGAGGATTGGTGAAACTAAGACTTTAAGACACAAGAATCACAAACAGATGCGGAAGCCAGAAATCTAGCAGCCTTGACCGCTGGACACAAAATTAACTACGAACCTAACTTTTACTAATCCAAATGTCACCAAAATTTAACACAATAAACTAGACTGAGTGGCGCTTACCACAAAATTTTTTGAGGGTATTCAGAGTTAATTTGTGTGCCAAAATAAATCGACTAATTTACAGCTAATGCAGAAAAAGTAAATTTTCAGAAAAGTAAGTATGTTGATGAAATCAAATAGAGATAAATGTTAGGAACTTCTCTCCAACCTAAATATATTTGATCTACCCCAACCCTAATTGCAACAATAGTGAATGAATGTTTTCCATGCATGAGCTATGATTAAGTCACATGCATACTACACTTTTTTACATGACATATTATCCGGATTGATTACCTGGATTAACGTGATTTTAAGAAGAGAACTTGTAACTATGATGGGTCCAAATCTAGCTAACTAAAGTCATTATAATTTGTAGAGTGTTTGAAAGACAACAAGGCTTTTAGAGCTACTATGATGGGTGTAGTGCTCTTACATGACCTAGAAATTAATTCACACAAGAGTTTGTTTCATCTTTATAGAACATGCAATGATATGATGGTCATGTACACAATTAAGACAATAGATCCTCCTACATACATCTAAGTTAGCCACCAAAGAAACATATAATAGGAAACATTAGTGATAAAGTAGTGAAGTAAAACTCAATCAAAAGTTGTCAAAATCACAAGGGGTTCAAAATCGAAACATATCTACGGCTTCGATTATCCCCTAAATAGGGAAGTTTAGCTACTCATAGTTGAAATTAAAAAATAAAAAAACATGATGGAGAAAGAAGAATAAACTAAAAACCCTAGAATTCTCGGCAATAAAATTTTGACGGGTCGTAGAGGATCTTCGACGAGTCAAAATAGGATGGATGAGACTCTTTGGCAGTGGCACTTGTTCTCTTTTAAGTGTCTCTCCATGAAATTCAACAACTCTTGCTCCATTTTCAAGCGAGGCTTTTTATAGGCATGAGATTGAGTCTCTCCTCATCATATTAGGGTTGATACATCACTTGGTTGGCCCATCCACATCATCATTTTTTTTTTTAAGTTTGGGTCTTCCTAGCCAAAGTTAGGTGTCTCTTCCCCACACCTTGGATTGTTATTAATCAAAGAAGGAGAGTACAACGAGGGGGACATGGAGCCTAAACCTCGTGAAATAATACAATCATCCTCAAACAATACATTCTGAATAATTTCTAGTGTGTTCTCAATCCAATAGGTGTCTAAATCACCAAGATTAGCAAGGTGTGCTAATCGATGAGCAACACTGTTTGCTTCGTGATATATATGCTTAACGTGCACTATATCAAAGGCACGCATATAATGACGGCAATCCATAATGATATTGTTTACCTCTGCTACCGGGGACGACTCACACGATAAGGTGCTACCACATCACAGTCAGTCTCCAGAATCACCTATTTCCATTCTTGGTGAATTGTAATGAGTAACCTAGCTCGTGCCGCTTCAGCTTCTACATGCAACGATGATCCAGGATACTGAATAGGTTGAGCAAACGATGCAAGAACGGAAACTATGCCATCCCTTACTACCACGCCAATGCCTCCTCGATGTGATATCATATCATAGGCCCCATCAATGTTTATCTTGAGGCGACTAGATGGAGGAAACACCCACTTTGTCTTTTGTCTAGGCAGTTTTTTCACTAGAGGTGCATGAATTCTCTGATAATAATCCAAATAAGCCAAACACCAGCTCACCATATAGCTCACATTAATGTCACCCCCCATTCCACAAAATCTTATTTCTCTAACTCCAAATCACCCATAATAACACAAAGATTACCTCCGTCTGTGACTTAGTGCACTTCTCTAGTATATGAAAGATCCAGTCCCCACATGAGGTCGCAAGATATTGCCTCACTTCCTTAGGCAAGTGAATATCCCACATACTTGACAATATCGTGCACTCTTTAAATAAATGTACACTATCTTCCAACACATGCCCACATAATAAGCAAGGGAGATTAGACAAGCTAACCTTTGATTTTAAGGTAACTCGTGTATGGATTATACCCTTGCACACTCTCCAAATGAAGGCCCATACTTTAGGTGGAACCCTTGTCGACCATACCTGCTTCCATAATTTACCCCGGGCACTTAACGTAGGTGTACTTGATGTCGACGCATGCTTGGCTGCATTAATCTGAGACCACGCAACATGGTACTCTTGCTTGACTTAGTACTCTCCATGTCGATAAAAGTGCCATATGAGGGAGTCTTTCATAGTTCTAAGGCTCAGAGGAAGCCTCAAAATCATCTCCACTTCATCATCACAAAATATCTCTTTTAGCTTCTGTATATCCTATTCCTTCCTATCCGACTCCATTAGGTCAAAGACTTTCAAACCCTCAGTTCCTCTACTCGGGTAAGAGTATGGCATAAAGCTATGAGGCCGTGGAATCCAAGGGTCCTTCCAAACTCTTACATCCTGCCTTTAAGTATACTCCTCCAAGCATAGGAGGCATCTTGTCATATGTAGCTGCCATGAAACAACAGTTTGGATAGTATTTAGCCTTTGGGAGTCGAGCCAACAGAGAGTTTGATTGCCGTAATAATCTTCACCCTTGTTTTTCCAATAAAACACAGTTAAACAACTTCATGTTTCAAAACCCCATACCACCTTCATTACATATCTTTTCCGAAGCAATCCAGTGGATCTTCCTCTCATCCCCTTGATCTCCCCGCCAAAATTGTGCCATTAATTTATAAAGATCATCACATATATAGCCTGGAACTTCAAAATAGCTCATTGTATATGTGGGGATGGATTGACATACCGCCTTGATCATAATCTCTTTCCCAAAAATACTTAAAAGTCTTTTCACTCCATCCTTGTGTACGCTTCCTCAACTTCTCCTTTAAGCAACCAAACGCTTCTTATTTTGAGTAGCTAATCTCGACATGGAGACTAAGGTACTTATCGTGTTTATCCACACGAATAACACCAAGCAGATCAACAAGTTCATCTTGGGTGTCCATTTTTACATTCTTGCTTAATTACATACACGACTTTTGCGTATTTATTTTTTGCCCCAACGTGGCCTCATATCTTCGAAGCACTTCCTTACCCACTTCATAGTCTTGTCTTAGCGCTTTCATAAATATGAAGGAATCATTTGCAAAAAATAGATGACTAATCGTTGAGGCACTACCACATACCGTAACTCCCATTATGAGGCCTTCCCTTTCCGCAAATAGTAGCATTTGTGACAACACTTCGACACATAGGAGAAAGAGGTAGGGGATATAGAGTCATCTTGTCTAACCCTTCTAGCCGGCATAACCTTCTTGCTTGGTTAAATGTTAATTAAGAAAGCATATGAAACTGTTCGGACACAGCGCATAATGGTTCGTATCCAGTAACTACAAACGTCAAGACGGTCCATCACCATCTCCAAAAAACTCCACTCCACTCTATCGTATGCCTTTCTCATGTCGTGCTTGAGTGTACAAAAACCCTCACATCCAGTCTTCCTCTTTAGATAGTGTGACAACTCAAATGCAAGTAATGAATTATTAGATTTCAGACATCCTGACACAAATGCGCTCTGATAGGGAGATATTAAGTTGTCTAACAACGGCTTAAGTCCATCATCATTCCTTATTCCACTAGAATTCTCCTTTTAAGCTTATTTTTGTATTTTCTCCAAATAACCTAATAAAACAAAAATATAATTAATTACTGAAAATTAAACAAATAAACCAAGTATTTCCAAGGTTCAAAAAGGTGCTCGGCGAAATTAGGCGGTAGAGCTACTGCCTAGGACCTAGCAGCCTAGGCGGAGATTAATCAAAATTTAGGCGGATTATTACTTATATATTTCTAATTAATTATATATTTATATAGTATATTATAATATGAATAATAAGAAAGAAAAATAAAGCAATATTATCAAAACACATTGTCTCAAAAATAATTTCATCAAAGTGCTCAAAAGATTAAATCCAAATAAAAGCATAAAAAAATCAAGTGAAATGATCGCTTCATAATAAAAAAATAAAAAAGGTGAAGACATCATCATTTTAGTCCCGATCCTCTTGCTAAATCTCTTTTGGGACTATCCTTCTGCACACTTCACACTCTCTTCTCTTTTGTTATCCATTCATCAAATACAACAAAAGCTACGGGAGCATTGATATAGGGTTTGACCCGTTTGGGTTTTCAATTTGGGATTTCTGCTTTTACCCAGTTTCAACTTTCAAATAAAAAAATTTGAAAATTAAGGGCGACTAGTCGGGAATAAGAGGTCGATTTGGCGCTAAGCAGTCTGATTAAACGACCTTTGTTGATTAAGAGCGTCCAGGCCCATATTTAGGCAGTTTGCATGTTTTTTTCCTACTAATCGCCACCTAGGCTATTTTTTCAAACCTTGAGTATTTCATAATTATTAAGCACAAGATAGTTGCATAAATATGTAACTATATATCTGATTTTGAACCCTTCTGCCATGGATAGGTCTCCAATGGTGATAAATATTTCGGAAGGGGTAGAGGAGGAGCATGATGACTTATATTTCGGGGTCATTCGGGTTTTCTCCAAAGGAGTATTGTCTGAAGGTAAGGTTCATGCTCTCAAATGTTGGATGATTCAATTATGGTGTGGTTTATTAGGACCGGGTGCAATTAGTATGTGGCGGCGCACTACTGACCGAGCCGGGTGGACTTTGTGCCAACCCAATTTGACCTATTATGTGTATTTCAAGTATGAAGGCCGAATAGATTCCATCAGTAGCGGGACCAGGAGAGGCTTCATCAGGCTCAATTGGAGCTTTGGAAGAGCAACGTGTTTTGAAGAGGTCTCGAGTTGGAGGGGCAGAGACTGACCCGACTGTGTTATGCGAATAGAGAAAGTGTCTAGGTAATTAAAGGATGGTGCAACCAAATTTTTGATAATTTAGTGCTATCTTGATTTGCTAGTGAGATTATGAGCTATAATTATCTTAGCATAATAGTATAATAGTAAAAATAAAATAAAAACAAAATTCCACTTCATACTACATATTTCAACTACCAAATTTAGCTTTAATACAACCATACTTTTGTCAACCTGGGAGTGGCTAAATGACTACAGGCAAGCTCAACCGTCTCATGGAAATAGGAAGATGTGACGACCCGAACCGGAATTGGTATGATAATTGGCTTAATCCGCGAGCTTTGTGAGTAATCGAGCATTATCGTAATTAATCGAATTGGCGGTTTTGATCATGACTTAATTTTTGGACACAAATTTGATTTGAGTTTGTTCGTGGAAAATGTAGAGAATTTGATTTCGAGTCAGTGGGAACTTTTCGAGGATTTTTCGGATAATCGAGGAATATAAAATGAATATTTGAAATCGTGAAATTTCGTCGTGTTTATTCGTTTGAGTTTGAGTTATCTGAAACGTGGATGTAATTCGATTTGGACCGTTGATCGTATCGAGCCACGAGTATAAATATCGGAATAGTCGTAAATTGTCGAAAAACACTGTTTTGGGAAGTTTGACCGTCGTTTGACCAGAAAGAGCCCGTTGACCGAGTACAACCGGACCACCGTTTGACTCGCCGGCGACTTCTCATTTCCGGCCACCATCGGCTCCAATTTGGGTATAGTTAGCTTCTCTTCTTGATTTTCTACGGTTTAGGACTTGAATTTGTGAGATTTGGTGAGGTATTGGTGGAGAACGAACTCGGTGAAATCCATGGATTTCGCCGTCGTCGGGGGCGGCGCTCCGGCGACTTTTGGGGTCGGGGTGGTGGGGGGAAAGGTTTCTCTCATCCTTGTGAAGCTTTTGGGGTGAAGGAATTGTGAATTGGTTGAGGTTTGAAACTTGCCGGAATCTCGCTGGAATCAATGGATTCCGTGAGTTTCGGGCTCAATTCCGGCCGGTGGGCTTGGAATTGGGTCTCGGTGTAGAAGAGGAAGTTTTTGGGCTTGAGGAGTACTTGTGATCTGAAAAGTTTGGCCGGAATCCGCCACGGTTGACGCCGCACCGCCGGCACTCCGGCGGAGAGTTGACTTTTTGGATTTTGACAAGTTTTATGCCGTTTTGCTCGTAATCGCGCTCCGATCATCGCCTTGAGGTTTTCGGGATGATTTGGATACCGAATTTTAAGTCGAGGGTTTATGTGGAATATTTGGGGGTTTTCGTCGATTATTTTGTATTCGAGTTATATGTTTCCGGAAATTGTTGGTTTCCGATGTGTGGTACAGAGTAATGAATTGTGATTTTGATTAATTATATTTTATGATTATTCAGGGGATCGAGATCGTACGTTGGGCGAGAGATCTTCCGCCGGATCTCGTGATTAGCACGTTTGCGCGCTGTGCTTGTCTGTGAGTGGACATTTCTTTTCACTGATTAGTTGCGAGTCCTTATTACATGTTTTACGAGCATGAACATGCATATGAGATTATGATTTATACGAGCATGTGTTTTACGATTATACATTTGCGAATACGCATCGACGAATATGCTTATACAATTATGTATTACGTATATACATTTACATTATGCTTTATACACTTGCATAGAACTATTTATGATTTGGTTTACACAGAGTACAGTCACAGTATATATTGTTGTATCGATACAACTTGCATCCCGGCTAATCCCCGAGGATGTTTACCGGGGGAGGCTGTGACCCCTGACCCGAGGCCTTTACCGGGGGAAGGGGAGACCTCTGACCTGAGACCTTTCTGGCTTGAATCACGTGTGGGTCTGGGATCCCGTGATTCAGACTGTACTAGCGCGGACGTGTCCATGAGTGACCCCGCGAAGTTTTACGATGCATGCTCTGTACGCGTGAGGAGTTAGAGTCTCCCTCGTGTACTATATCATATTCATTCATTTTGACTCGCATATGTTTTTATAACATATATTATTCGGCGAAAGACATTTATTTTCGTCCACTCAGTCTAATGGTTTATATGTCTTTCCCTAGACTCTTTGTTTTCAATGCCCAGTTTGCAGTTCAGATTCTGGTGTTGCACGTCGCAGGCGGAGGCTTAGTGTTCGAGCTACCTTTCTTTTCCAGTAGGTTTCTTGTTTAGCCTACTGTTGTATATTTATGTATATATACACTAGAGGTCGCTCTGATTACTCTAATGTTATACTTTCATATGATTTTCCCGGATTTCTGTAAAGATTACAGTTTTACTTATTACTTTATACTATTATGATATGATATTGAGAAATCCGGATGGGATTGGTGCCCACGGTTTGGCTTTTGTGGCATAGGATGAAGTGTGTTTTCGGGTGCAGGTTAATGGTAATTCCACGATATAGTGATACTCTGCCGAAATTTCTATGATTTTTGTAAGTTCGTGTTTTAAAAAGGGGTTTGATTCCGGTTTAGGAAACTAAATCGGGGTTGGGTCCTTTCAGAAGAGGCCTGTGGTAAAATGGCAATGTCCTTCGAGTGGGAGAACTAAAATAAATATGGACGGTGAATTCTCGCCAGACAATGGAGTTGGCGGGATTGCAGTGGTTGCACATAATGAAATCTGGTATGTGTTATGCAAAGCCGACTCTGACAATGTGTGCACAACAGGGGTGACGAAACAGGGCCCTAATTTTTCAGCGCCCTCAATGTGTTTGGTTTCTTTCTAATATAAGATAGAATAGGGTCTCATGGTATATGTGCTTGGTAGTTTAGTTGGTTATGATGGTGCCTTGGTACTATAAGAACAACAGTTCAACTCCCAGTAGTTTCTGCACATGGCCTCTCTAATTCTTGAGCCAGCCCTGGTGTTGTGCAGCTCTAGCTTGACCGTTTATGCATGTGATGTCTGCTTTGGAGATGGAGCAAGATTGAGGCCATCAAGGCGGATTATTTTATTGCGGGTTATCATGGATGAAGAAATAATGTGCTTGAAAGTGATTATGCGGATGATGTGACAACGTTGAATTCATAACAAGAAGATTGATCTGTGATTAGAGGTATGTTAGAGGATTGTCATGCTAGTTTATGCTCCATTGGTAATGTAAAAGTGCGATATGTCCCACGAGAGCGAGTGATGCGACACATCGTCTTGCATACCTTGCAAGATTCACAACAAGAAGATCGATCTGAGATTAGAGGTATGTTAGAGGATTGCCGTGCTAGTTTATGTTTCATTGGTAATGTAAAAGTGTGATATGTCCCAGAAGAAGCAAATGGTGCGGCACAAGGCCTTGCATACGTACCTTGCTAGATATCATATATTAGACGAGTTTTAGAGTGAAGAAGGCGCTTGGGATTATCTGGGACATTCTCTTTGATAATGTATGGTTGTCATGAAAACTATGTAGCGTGGAGTGAGAGTTTATTGTCCCCTCTGTCACATTAATACAAATAAAACATGAGTAGCTTAATACAAGTCTCAATTTCAAAATGGAATTATACAACATTATATGAAATGCATAAGGTTTCTAGATGCTATTGTGGCGGAAATCCTCAGGTGTAACCTCTATGCACTGATGTTCCTCGCTAGCGCCTCTTCCAGGACGTCTCTTGTCGGCGTCGCGGCCAGGCCAGCTCTCGGGAAGATGGTCAACTCTGGGTTCTAGTGAGTTTCATTTGTAACAGTGTATATGTGGGTTGCAAATCTAATCTGTTTAGCTGAAGCTTTAGGATGGCGTGGACTACGACCGGCTCGTCCTCGTTTGAAGTGGATTTGCAAAGAGGCAAGGTTATTAGATGAGAGGGGCATGACTGGCGACAAAACCAACAGTGGTGCAGCGTCGTGGGAGATCAGGTGGTATGGAAGTTGGGCTATTTTGGACCTGCAGGAATGAGAAGGTTGGGCCTTTGTTTTGGTCCATGCAGATTTGGGCTGTTTATATTGGGCCTGGACTTAGGGCTCCTAAGGGAGCTGCTCATGTTTCGAATTTGGGATCCAGGAGGAGTTAAGATTTGGGATCCAGGTGGGTCGAACCTTCAATCGTACTGGAGATGTGAAGCTTGGCTTATTTATGTTATTGATATTTTTGCGAGTTTCATTAGGGTTGACATACCTACCACAATTGAGTATTTAGGGGTGTGGCAACTCTTTTCTTTATGGTTCTCGCGAATCATTTGCGACATTTTCAGGCTAAATGAAAATGAGTTTTCCAGATTTAAAGTGTAGTATTTGCTACTGATTAGGTTATTCTTCTCTTGAGTAGAGTTATGGTTACTTGTCAGTTATTTATATACTATTCAAGCCTTAAGGGTCTTATAATGAAACCTTTTATTTTCGAAAAAGTCTCAGTTTCAAAAACAAATATTAGTTATTCGATGTATCAAGATTTATCATTGTATGGTGACAATTGTAAAGATTTTAAAGGAAAAATGGCTAAAATGATCACTCAAGTATGACACGTTCTAAACTTTGCTCACTTATGTATGGAAAATACCACTTTGCTCACTATCGAATTACACTTTTACTCATATTGATCACTCCGAACCAGAGAAATTGGCGGCACCACTCTAATTTTAGGCGAATTGGAGCTCAATCAATGCAAAATCAATCAAACAAGAATTTTCTCAACTACACATAGCTTCAATTCATCATGGAAGTGGTCAAATTAACCTTTGAAGTCAAGAACACCCAAAACTTCAAATCTTCGATTCTCCCTCCTCGGGTTGAATTGAGACTCGATCTTGGTATGAAAAGAGTCACAAGAAAAAGAGTTACAATACCCAATAGGTTTCCTTGACCGATTATAACTCAAATTCAAAACCCCAAATTTTACACAATTCGGAGTGAGCAAAATGAGTAAAAATTTAATACTTGAGTGATCAAAGTGATATTTGTCATACATCAGTGAGTAAAGTTTAGAACGTGTCATACTTGAGTGACATTTTTAATAATTTTCCTGATTTTAAAATAGGTAGTTTAAGATATATATATATATATATATATATATATATATATGCTTAACAACTGTGTAGACGTTTAACAATTACCAAATCAAAATCAAAATCCATTTTCATTTTTTTTAAGATCTCGAAAATTTATTTTTGGTGCTTCAGATCCCTTTTAGAACAGTTGCTTTAATTTGGTCAACTTTCCATAAGAAAGTGTTCATTTCCAATTTTCACTCATCTAATTCTACAAGTTCATTCGATAGTTATATGCATCCTGACTGCCTGTTAACCTCCACGTACTCACAGCTAGCAATATCAGCTTGTAATTAATCCACCCAAACTTGATTGGGCAAAGTAGAAAATCATATATGATGTTGCGGAAATTCTTCCATGTATCAGGTACAGGTGAATCAGTATAATTTTAGTCATTCATTCGATCTATTTTTAATATGGCATTAACACTAATATTAACATCATTAAAATATAAAAGTATTAAATAGAAGTAAAAATTAATCAAGCATGTAATTCTTTAATCGAGGTCAATAATCAATATAGCTTTGATTGTTATTAACTTTTTGTCACTACTTAAATAAACCCTAAACCCTATACCTTACACCTCATACCCTTATACCCTGAACTCTAAATATTAAACCACGAATCTCAAACCCTCGACCACAAACCATAATTCTCAACCCATAAACATAAACCCTAAACCCTAAATCCTGAACTCTTAACCCCAAATCCAAAACTCAAAACCCTAAAACCTAAACTGAACAATCATTAATTAATTATGTGCGAAGCTTGAACTATTATTTTGCAAATTTTTCTGAGCACATGTTTTATACGCAAAGCTTCAACTATCATTGTGCAAATTTTCAACTAAGGAGCTCCTATAAATTGAAATTCTTATTTAAGAACATTAATAATATGATTTCAAAAATGTAAACTATATATTTGGTTGATCACATTGATCTAGGTTAAATTGTGAATGAATATGACTAAAGTTTTTGCGTATAAAATTATCGGCCTGGGACTTTGGAACCGGGAATCGCAAAACCAATTCGAATAGAATCGGAATCAGCTGATTCGGTTCGATTCAAAAAATCTAGAGTATATATTTTATCAGGAACTGAACCATATTCGGTTCCGGTTCCTCGTTTTTAGTTTACAAGGAACCGTTGAGAACTGTACATAGTCTATATTTTAACTAAATATTATAATTATATGTCATTATATCATTACATATGAAATATTTGTTATTTTGTTTGTCACTCAAATCATCAAGTTGCTAATCATGGGTAATATATTAGGTATGTCATTTGTTATTTTGTTTATGTCACTCAAATGACTTATTTGGTGATCATGAGTCAACCCTCTTTTATGAAGTTGTATGATATTTTTATTTGATTATATCACTCAACGCAAGAAATATGAAATATATTTGTATGTTAATATTAATCAGTTAATGTATTATGATGAGTATAGACTCATATATAGTAGAAACAACAATCACAGATTATAGTTGGTTCCAAGCTGAAGAACCGTGGAATCGAATCGGTTCCTGAACCAGTTTGGTTCCAATCGATTTTGCCTTTAAACAAACCGAACCATATATAAATCAAACGGTTCGGTTCCGATTCCTGAAAATTATAAGGGGAGGTTGTTCCCAAGCCTATAAAATTATATTTGACAATCGACGTATTAATTTTTTTCCGATTTTGTTGACATTGAAAGGTATATATACATTTCTATATAATAAATTTTACTTTTATTGAGACATTAGTATGAATACTAGGACATTATACAATTTGCAATATTAAACTGAAGTTTGAGTATTCTCCAAAAACGAAAATATCTATGTAAATAAATTATTTCTATATACGGTAATATTTGCGAGTGAAAAAATTTATATTGTTCAATCACACTACCAATCATTAAAAATGGACATATTCGATAATAGCCATGTGTTCCGTAATGAGAAAAAAATTACACAATTCACGGTTTCATATTATGGAAAAAAATTAACAACAAAATTAATGTGGGGTAACCTCTTGACAAAAAAAGAAAGAAAAAAAGAGAGATTATTTTAAAAAATAAAATAGGTGAAGTGGTCAGTTTCCATCTGCGGGTCGAGGCAAAGGGAGGCGCAACGCCGATCTCAAAAGGAGGGACGAGGGAGTAGCGGGATAGGTAGGCCGAGATGCAGGCGGCGCGAGTCGAGGCCGAAGCGAGCTAAGGCGCGGCGGCATGGTGGTGGAGCTCGAGGTGAGCTGATGCTGACCTTAAGGGAGCTGAGGCCAAGCTCGAGTAAGCCAGGCACGCTGCACAGTAACAGTGCTGGAGGCGGCCTGGAGGCGGCGTGTAGGCTAGAACATAGCCGGAGGTGGCGCACAAGAACATAGCGCAGCAAGAGGCGAGGTTAAGCTCGTTCCCAAGCGCGGCGGTGAGGCTCGACGAGCGAGAAGAAGCGAGACGCCGACGAGCGCGGCAACAGAGACTGCGCGGTGCGGCGGGGCGAGAGGGCCGAATTTGTATGTAATACGACTCATACAAGAGAGAGAAAGAGAATAAATTCATTATTTTTTACTGTGGTAGGGTAAAAGATTTATTATCTTAACGTTGTTACAGATCAGTTAATACATTTGCAAGGCACACGATTCGGTGCAAGTGCATCCGGTGAACTGAAGATGCTCTCATGATAATGGGACTTGGCTTATTGGTTTGCATTGGATGCTGACCGGAGGACGGAGGCGTACGTTGTCCTTGCTGCCGAATATGGGGTATATTTCAATTGAGGTTGTTAGTTTCGGACAAGCTCGCTAGGCCTACCCGAAAGTCCTCAGCTCGTTACCAGTTGGCCTTTTTATTTGATAATAATGGAATAGGACTTAAATAGAGCCTCTTCTCAAGAGGAGGCCTAAGGCCGTGGCCACGGTGGGCATTCCTCTGGGCAAGCTCTCCAATCTATCATCATCTACTTCGTCCTCGTCTTCGTTAGCTTCAGGAGTCATCTTACTAACGACAATAGCTACTGTCATGTCATCATTTTCTGGAGCAGGAACCTTATTTTTGATTGGTATCAGATTATTTAGTTTAAATTCCGGTATGACAGCTTTCTTGGTTTTCTTTCTGTAGATGCAGAACATAATCATTTGCGGGATCCCGAAGATAAACCCTAACACATTTGGTGCCTGTACATATATAGTTTTATAACAAACAAGGAAGATAGCAATACAGTCATGAGCATCAACTGAATAAAGAGCTTACATGTTAGTGGATGAAGGCCGAAGGATATAATTAACTCCAATAAACTTATACCGCTATGAATATATCTTTTATTAGAAGGCCATAGAAGAACCACATGACAGCACACATGGTTAAGCTCAATGATAAGGGGAGTGACATGTACTCCACACTTTTTGTTTTTATCGATCACCCGGCTCTGCAGAAGTTCGATCAGGGTAACAAGAATTCACCATAAATATAGACTGGAGTACTATTTATAAATTAAGCTAGCAGTACGTACGTAGATCGATTGAGATGAAACATATAAGGGTCAATAATTTCAAGAAATTATAGTATTGTATGTGGGTTTCACACTTGTTCGCGTTCACTTGCTCGCGTACTCTCGTTCGCTTACTGTTGTTCGCATGACCCATGTGAGGTGCACGTGAGGTGCATGAGTCGTATGTTAGAAGTTTGGACTGGTTTCGAAGCGTTCGTAAGAAGCTTGGTAGTCCTTGGTGAGGAACAATGTTCTTGGCGAGTAAGTTAAGTGTTAGAAAGAGAGTTGTATAAAACAGAGTATTGAGAGCTTTTGTGTATCCTTCTTGTGTGAATGCAAACAGTGGGTAGTTTTAGGGCTTTGTTTGTAACCCTATACTCTCTCTTTGTAACCTCCATTGATAGTGAAGAATCTCCCGCTGCTCCGTGGACGTAAGCTATTGCCGAACCACGTATATTTTGTGTTCCTGTTCTTGTCTTCTCATCTTCTTTGTGTTGCTTAGGTTATTTGCTGTTTCGATTCGATTATCTTGGTATTGTGTTCATCTATCTATTTGGTGCACTCTAAGCACAACAAGTGGCACCAGAGCTTCGGCTTAGATCTAGTTGAGATAGATGGCAGATAATAGAGGTGAGGATGTCAACCCATTTGGTGGAGCTGAGAGCTCGAAGGTTACGAAGACGACCGTTTAGAATGCAAGGTTCGAGGTGGAGAAATTTGATGGTACAAATTTTTTTTGAATGTGGCAATGTGAGGTAAGAGATATGTTGACACAGCAAGAGTTGGATGTTGCTCTGGAAGATAAACCCCAGTTGATGACAAATGGCGATTAGAACAAGATAAACAAGATGGTTTGTTCGTCAATTCGTTTATGTCTTGCAAAGCCCCAAAAGTTTGCTGTGATGAGGGAGACGAAGGCTAAGGATTTGTGGCAGAAACTTGAAGACAACTACATGTCGAAAAGTGTCGAATACCGTCTGCATATGAAGAGGAGGTTGTTCTACTTCAAGTACAAAGAAGGTACGAAGATGATACACCACCTTGATGCTTTTAATAAGCTAGTTGCAAATCTGTTTAATTTGGAGGAAGACATCAAAGATGAAGATAAGACTTTGATTTTGTTGAATTCCTTGCCTGAGTCATATGAGCATTTGATTACCACGTTGCTTCATGGGAAAGAGAGTATCAAATTTGAAGAAGTGTCTAATGCCTTGATGAATCATGAGATTAGGCATGCAGACAAGAGGAGTATTGCTTCTACATCAGATGCTTTAGTAGCTAGAGGTAGAGTAGTTGAAAAGAAGGGTTTCAACAACAGGATAAAGTCTCATTCCCGCACCAGGGGAAATTCCAAAGGCAGGAGGAGTTTAGGAATAGATGAATGTACCTTTTTTCGTAAAAATGGTCATTGGAAGCATGAGTGCCCAAAACTGCAAAATAAGAACAATGGGTCTCATGCAAATGTGGCTTCTACTAGTGAGGAAGCTGATTATCTTCTCATTGTAGCTTCTAATTGTGTTGCATCAGTAGATGAACCTGATTCATGGTTATTGGATAGTGATTGCTCCCAACACATATATGCAAATCAAGATTGGTTTGCTACTTTGGATACAAGTGTCACCGGTAGTGTGTTTATGGGTGACAACTTTGCTCATGATAGGAAATGTGTAGGAACAGTCAAGTTGAATCTCCATGATGATATAGTTAGGGAACTAACTAATGTGTGGTATGTTCCTATGCTTGGCAACAATCTGATCTCCTTGGGTGCCTTGGAATCTAGTGGTTACAAGATTACTATAGAGAATGGTGTCACAAAGGTGAAAAAAGGAGCTTTGGTAGTGATGAAAGGGAAGAGAGATCGCAATCTGTATATACTGCAAGGTGAAACAGTGATTGGTAATGTTGTTGCAGTTAGAGATTGTACAGATGATGCTACTAGATTGTGGCATTGGTGAAACAAGGGCTCTTGAAGGGAGCCATAACTTGCAAGATTGATTTCTGTGAATTTTGTGTATTGGGTAAACAACACAGAGTGAAGTTTGGTACCAATGTGCATTAGACTAAGGGAATCTTTGACTATGTGCACTCTGATGTTTGGGGTCCTACAAGGAATGCTTCCATGGGTGGTAAGCATTAGTTTGTGACCTTTTTTGATGACTTCTCCAAGATGTCTTGGATTTACACAATGACACAAAGATGAGGTGTTGAGCATCTTCCTTGATTGGAAGAAGATGGTAGTAAACCAAACTGGTTGGAAGGTAAAGGCTTTGAGGTCTAACAATGGTGGAGAGTACACTTCTAATCTTTTTCATAGAGTTTGTAGAGAGGCTGAGATAGTGAGGCATTTCACTGTTCCAGGGACTCCTCAGCAAAATGGAATGGTTGAGAGACTCAACAGAACCTTGTTGGAGAAGGTGAGGTATATGTTGCAGCAATCTGGTTTGAATAAAGCTTTTTGGGCAGAAGCAGTTACCTATGCATGTCACCTTGTCAATTATTTGCCATCCTCTGCTATCAATGGTAAAACACCTATTGAGGTGTGGTTTGGAAAACCTGCAGATGATTATGATCATTTGCATATCTTTGGTAGTCCTGTTTACTTTCATGTGACTGAAGCTAAGCTAGATGCAAGAGCCAAGAAGGCTATATTTATTGGTTTCAGGAGTGGTGTGAAAGGCTACAGCTTATGGTGTCCAGAATTGAAGAAGTTGGTGATTAGCAAGGATGTCACATTTGATGAAGCTAGTATGCTTAACCCTAATGACAAGATTGCAGATGAAGGAAGAGAGAAAAATGATAGAGATGTTCAACAGGTGGAGCTGGACAGAGTTGTCACCAATGATGTTTCTCCTCCCCAAAATGAAGATGATGACTCTGGAAGTGAAGAAAAGATTTAATTCCAGAACAATGAAGATGTGCATGACTATGATGAAATTGAGGCACATGTTAGAAGGAAGAAACAAGATCATGTACTTGATCCTGAATCCATTGCAGCGAGAAGATATATGAGAGAAGTCAAGAAATCTACAAGGTTTAGCAACTGTGTTGCTTATGCTTTTCCCATTATTTGTGTTGAGTTCCCATCAAATTTCAAGGAGGCTTTGGCTAGTCCAGAAAGCAGTGATTGGGATGAAGCAATGAAGGAAGAGATGAGATCTCTTGAGAAGAACAAGACTTGGGATCTAGTTCAGTTGCCTACTGGGAAGAGAGTTATTGGCTGCAAGTGGGTTTATGCAAAGAAAGATGCTGGCGACAACAGCAAGAGCATAAGGTACAAAGCTAGATTGGTCGCCAAAGGGTACTCGCAGGAGGAAGGGATAGACTACAATGAAATTTTCTCTCTAGTTGTGAAGCATAGTACTATCCGGTGTTGCTATCACTAGTAGCACAGTATGATCTTGAGTTGGTACAACTTGATGTGAAGACAACATTCTTACATGGAGACTTAGAGGATGAGATTTATATGTCTCCACATGATGGTTTTAAGGATGATGGTAGAGTGAACTTGGTGTGCAAGCTGAACAAATCTCTCTTTGGTTTGAAGCAATCACCGCGACAATGGTACCTCAGATTTGATGAGTTTATGAAGAGGCAGAAGTACACTCACAGTAGGTATGATTATTATGTGTATTTCAAGAGATTGTGTGATGGTTCATTTATCTACTTGTCAATCTGTGTGGATGATTGCTAATTGATTCAAAGGATGTGATAGAGATTGAGAAGCTGAAAGAGAAAATGAAGAAGGAGTTTGAAATGAAGGATCTTGGCGAGGCCAAGAAGATCCTTAGGATAGAGATTACTCGCAACAGAAAAGATGGTCTGGTGTGGCTAACTCAGAAATGATATATTGAGAAGCTACTGCAGAAGTTTGGAGTTTGTAGTTCAACCAAACATGTGAGTACTCCTTTGGCGAGTCATTTCAAACTTAGTGCTCTGTCGTGTCCCAAATCTAATAAAGAGAAGCATGAGATGAAGAATATTCCATATGCTAATTTGATTGGTGGATTGGTGTATGTTATAGTCTGTTCTAGACCTGATATTGCACATGTTGTTGGTGTTGTTAGTCGCTATATGCACAATCCAGGAAGAGAGCATTGAAATGCAGCTAAGTGAATACTTAGATATCTCCATGGGACTAGAGATGTTGGTTTGTGTTTTGAGAGGTGTTCTACAGTTGGTAATCTTCTTGTTGGTTACACTGATTCTGATTATGCTGGTGATCTAGATAGGAGGAGGTCTACTATTGGGTATTTGTTTGCCATGGAAAATGGACCAATAAGATGGAGGTCTATTTTGCAAGATACAGTGGCCTTGTCTACCATAGAGGCAGAGTACATGGCTCTCGCTGAAGGTATTAAGGAAGCTCTATGGTTATCTGGCATCATCAAAGAGTTAAGCATATATCAGAAGAAGGTGGAGGTCCATTATGATAGCCAAAGTGTCATTCACTTGGCTAAGTACCAGATGTATCACTTGAGGACCAAGCACATAGATGTAAGATTTCATTATGTGCGTGATATTGTTGAACAGAAGAAGATTATGTTGAAGAAAGTTGGTACTGCAGACAATTCAGCTGATATGTTGACAAATGTTGTTGGTGCTGCTAAGTTTGAGCATTGCTTGGACTTCGTACACATTCTTCATGCTTGAAAAGTTGTTTGAGCAGTGTGAAGTTGGGTTGCTAAGGAGGGGGAGTCATGTGAACCCCAAGGTGAAGATTATTATGTGTGGGCTTCACACTTGCTCGCGTACTCTCGCTCACTTACTGGTGCTCGCATGACCCATGTGAGGTGCACGTGAGGTGCATGAGTCGTATGCTAGAAGTTTGAACTGGTTTCGAAGCGTACATAAGTAGTTTGGTGGTCCTTGGCGAGAAATGTTCTTGGTGAGTAAGTTAGGTGTTAGAGAGAGAGAGTTGTATAAAACAGAGTATCGAGAGCTTTTGTGTATTCTTCTTATGCGAGTGCAAACAGTGGGTAGTTTTAGGACTTTATTTGTAACCCTATACTCTCTCTTTGTAACCTCCATTGATAGTGAAGAATCTTCCGCTGCTCCGTGGACGTAGATTATTGTCGAACCACGTATATCTTGTGTTCTTGTTCTTGTCTTCTCATGTTCTTTGTGTTGCTTGAGTTATTTGCTGTTTCGATTCGATTTTCTTGTTATTGTGTTCTTCTATCTATTACTCTAAGCACAACATATAGTACATACCATAATACTAAGAGAAGCAGCAAACACGCAGACATTGAACACAATAGTAATCCACCCCACAACTTTCAACCGCAGAGGAACCTTTGGGATTAGGCTCGTACACAATAACATCAAACCATAACCCAAAATATTAAACAGAACAAGCAGCTTTGCTGTAAAAATCTGCCAAATTAGAAGAAATTTCTAATTTAATTAATCTTCTCTTTTAACATAAATATATCAGTGTCAATGAAGTAGGAAACATATATAAGAAGAAAATTAAGGGAGAAGACTACTATTAGAGTAGACAAATTAGTACCCTGGATTTTTTAGGTGCATAGGTTATGAAGATCACAAGGTACCCCGTTTCGATGAAGCAGCCAATGGAATTTATGGCGTTGAGCATCATACTATTTGTCTTGACATAGGCATAGTAGAGCATCAACATGGCGCTGAACAATGCTACGGCCTACGGCAAAGATGGGAACCCTTGTGTTGATTTGTTCTTGAAAATCCACTAAAACGTTGGTCTACCCGGGGGAAAAAAAATAGTCAGACATAACATGAAATTCCATCATGCATGTAAAACATGATCGATGAAATATTCAAGAACTTATGTATGCAAGAAGATCACAAAGAGAGAATAAATGGCTGAGAGATTTACAGTGGGGCTAGGTAAACGAGGAAGGCGACGACGGTACCTACATATATAGAAATGTAAGCAACATAGGGACTTTAGTAAGTGAGCCAAATCAATAGAACACAGATCGATCGATTAGTAAGTTCTAGTGAGAGGTGGAAGTAGCAGCTAGCTAGGGTTGTAAGAAAGACAAGTACCCAAAATGTTAGGAATGGCTTATTGAAGAAGAAAAGTACTGAAAACCAAAAAAAAAACGCAGAAAATTTTAAGGACTACATCTTGTTCTTTTTCATTGATAGTGAATAATATACATTAGAGATTATATAGCTAAAGTAAAATAAAGTGGTAAATCTCATATTTACCCTTACATGGTTAACACCCCCCTCAACCATATGCTTGGTAACAAGCATAATGGTTGGAAGAAAATACACAACCATGATAGCCAATATGAAAAGATAACATCCCAATCCAATAAACTCAAACAGTTTGATATAACATAAGACCAACTTCCATTGAGATCCGGCTGATGTGATAATGGCGAGAGAGCATGCCGAAAACTGCATATCACAACATATAAACCCTTGATGCTTTCTCTGCATATGACAACACATATATCCCCTTGAGACTTGCTCTTGAACAAACTAATATACCCACTGTCGATATACACTCTGCCAATTTGTACTAGCAAATATGCACTTGTATATATCCAACAACCCAACATTAATCATGGCACCTAATGTTCTGCCAATATGCACACATGGATGTAGAAAAACTAGCATGGCAGCATCGATTTTTGGTCTCTTGACATAGTAACAAGTATGATCCCAAGCAAACTCATAGTATGATATCCCAAAGAATGACATGAAACTTAAATCACCATTCCTAAAAAATGAATTGAAAATTAGTTGCAATTGTGCCATGATTGAGTGAATTGGTGTAGTTGTGCACTGGTTGATTGAATGGTGCCATTCGACATTGGTTGATTGTATTGATGTCATTCAACACTGGTTGATTGAAATTGGTGCATATGTGCACAGTTTGATAATTAAAAATAGTGGAAAACTGATAAATCTGATGAATGCTGTCAATATTTGAGATATAGATTACCAAAAACCTGTTGCTGAAGTGTTGTGTTGATTTTGCCGTTGCTGAAGTGTTGATGATGTGATGCTTGCTACAAGGCAGATGTGAATAACCTCTAACTAAGGTACTCCTGTACTGATGCCATGGTAGTTGCCTCGGATGCATTGATCCCCTCCTCTTCCGAGTCTGAAAAATGATGTTATCTATTGGAGATGATAATATTTGAGTCAGAGTCGGACCTGAATCTCAAAATTGAAGCCCATTGGAGTTGGTGTTCGTTGTTGGAGAGCCCAAAATAGAAAACCTCGTCAGACTTTATGAAGTTGCCAAGCCTGAAATATCAACCATTTGGTGACTCAAACAAGTTGCCGAGTTGGTGACTCGGATCGAGTTGTGTTGAGTCCGACCAAGTTAACTCAAATCAGTGATTTTCTGAGTGGATGACTCGTTTAGAACCGAGTTGCCGAGTGGAGCTGCTGAATGATGATCCTCATCCAGATTAGTGCTTTGCTCCGCCACTAGTGTCCACTTATGCCATCGTCGGGAGGATGAAGCTCTGACGGCACCGATTGCAGTGACGATGGCGTGATGACCTTGACACAAAGCTGTGATGTACACCGAGAGGAGAACGAAGATGAAAATAGATCTGGATGAGCTAAGGACGAAGCAACATCAATCGAAGACGACGACGAGGGTTCTGCAAGGCCGTTGAAGCAGTGTGTCGAGTATGGATCGTCGCCGACAAGTATTGCACTGAAACGATTGCAGCTTGGGTTTGAAATCGAGCTCAGAGTAAGTCTAGATTTTGGAATTGAGAAAAAATTGAAATTGAAATATACTGACTATGTAAAACGCGGAAGCAATGAAAAGATAGAACACAGAAGCCACAAGGTACCAAGATCTGATACCATGATAGGAATGGCTTATTGAAGAAGAAAATTGCTGAAAACGTAAAGAAAACGCAGAAAAGCTTAGGGACTACATCTTGTTCTTTTTCATTGATAGTGAACAGTGTACATTGAAGATTATATAACTAAGATAAAATAGAGTGGTAAATCTCGCATTTACCCTTACATGGTTAACACAAAATTCCAACAATAGAGGCCATACTTTCAATATCAATGGCTACCATTCTTTGTGGAGTACGTAAGTGAAGCTCTTCGACCTCTTTAGTTTTGGGATTTAAGATTTGGGTAAGCACAAATTAATACTCGAGCTGAGTGAGTTTGACTATATTTTGAGTGCACTTATAAGAGCATCTCCCATAGTAGGCTAAATCCTTAGCTAAATTTGGCTTAAAAAACAAAAATATTCTGTGAAATCTTTTTTTAGCCTATTAAAGTCTCCCACCGTAAGCTAAATCCTTAGCCAAATTTATAGTCTTTTTACTCTAAAATACACTCTCATCATAAGCTAAATCTAAGGTAAAGCCATTTCTAATTCTTTTGTCATATAAATGTAATGTTATATTTTTCTGCATATTTTTTTTTTCTTTTCTCATATATATAATATTAAAAATAAATTAAAACTACAAATATTGAGAAGGACATACATAGATCTTATTCCTTCAATATATGATAATTAAAAGATACAACCAAAGAAAATTAAAAAAAATATAACACTAAATTTATTTGAAAACAAAAATAAACATTTAACGATCATGATTTCAAACTTATGTTCCTCCATGTCGCTGCCAAATATGTTCAATCAAAGTATCTCGAAGTTCATAATGAGCTTTTCTTATCTTTAATTTTTCTATGGAGATCAAGAAATTGGTTAAATCTTGTTGTTTCATCGGCCACCATCTCAATAGTAGGGCCGGGTGCTTCATTAAATTCCCTAATCGGAGCCAATAAATCTCGCTCATCCTCGATAATCATGTTGTGCATTATGATGCATATAGTCATTATATCATGTAAGATACGTTTATCCCAAAATCGTGCTGATAATTTAATAATTGCCCAACGTGATTGAAGAACTCCAAATGCACGCTCTACGTCCTTCCTATATGATTCTTGCTTTGTGACAAACAAAGTTTTCTTCCGACCTTGTGGATCATGTATAGTTTGGACAAGTGTGGACAATTTAGGATATATACCGTCGGCTAGATAATAACCAACACTATAATCCTTTCCCATAATTGTAAAACTAACCAGAGGAGATTTACCTTCCACAAGATCAACAAATAAGTGAGATGCTTCTAGCACATTGATGTCGTTGTTCGATCCCAGTAACCCAAAATATGCATGCCATATCCAAAGATCATAAATCAGCTACGGCCACAAGAATAATGGTTGGTGATCCCTTCCGCCCGAGTACATTCCTGCCCAAGCTTTTGGGCAATTTTTCCAACACCAATGCATGCAATCTAAACTCCCCAACATTCCTGAAAAATCACGTTCTTCACCTATATAAAGAAACCTTGCTATATCATCAGATTTAGGTCTCCTTAGATATTGTGGTCCAAAATACCTCTATAATTGCTCGACAAAATTTTTTCATATATCTAACAGGAGTAGACTCACAAATTTTCAAATAGTCGTCCAGAGCGTCAGTAGGTACACCATGCGCAAGCATTCGAAAAACGACTGTGATCTTTTGTAAGGATGATAAACCGAGCTTTCTGACCTCATCGCATTGTTGTACAAAGAACGTGTCATGATCTTTGACAACATCTGCAATTTGATGAAATAAAGTTTTACACATTCAGAAGCGTCTTCGAAATATTTTGTCATCATGAATTGGATGCTCTGCAAAATAATCCCTCCATAAATTGTATGCAGCTTCTTCTCGGGGTCGATTGACCATTACATGGCCTGGAATTGCACCACGATATTTTGATTGAGCATCATCATCTTCATCATCAAGAATCTCCGCCACGAGAAGGTTATTATTCGCGTACATGCGAAGTAGTAAATCTTGCTCTTCATCATATGTTTCCATGACTTGATGAAAGTAACCATCAGTATCATTTGATGAAATAGAAGATGATGAGAATTGAGAAGGGTTCATTGTTGAGGACTAGAAATGGGAGCAGTGTTTATTTTTTCCTTCTAAGGTTATGAAACTAGCTTGATTACTACATATGTACTTATATAGTAGTAATGTGATAACTATATAGAAATCAAAAGAATTTCAAATTTCTCGACATTGGTGTGACGACCCGGACCAGAATCAGCAGTATGATCAGCTATATACGTGAGTTACTGCGAAGTCGCAGAGTTCCGACAGTATTTGAATCGCCAGGTTTGATAACGACTTAATTATTGGCCGAGAATTGGAGCTGAGTCTCTTCTCGAGAGTCGTTGTATGTGTGATTTCGAGTTTGTGGGCGGTTCCGGATCGTTATTTGGACGACCGAGGAATTAATTATGAATATTTGAAGTTCGGATTTAAATGGTGAATCTCTTAGCGACTAAATTACTGGACGAGAATTTGGTTTCAGCTTCTTCACAGAAGTTGTTGAGAATTTAATTTTGAGCTCGTGGGAACTTCCGGAGCATTATTCTGAGTTACGAAGATTAAGTTGTGATTATTTCCGATTGTTGAATATTTAGTCGGTTAAACATGTGTTGGTTTGAACAGTTGACTTTTTATTAGATTTGCCGATGTGTTTGACTTTGGGTGATAATTGAATAATACGTCGAGTCGAGTTTGTTGCCGCGAGAATTATTGGAATCGGAATTACGACGAGAAAGTTACGGGTATTTGAAGTTTGCCGAAAAGGATAATTACGAAGTTTTCATTTTGGGAAAGCTATAAATAGTAACTTGCCATAAAGGAAAAGTCAAAGCTGGACTTTATTATGGTTGACCGAGTTGATCGAGTCAACTCGGTGGGAGGAGGAGGAGGCCGACGACAATGGCGTGCTCCACGGTGGCTTGTGGTGTTCCAGCCACCCTAGGGCTCGGCCTAGGGCTGGTTCTGCTCGGCTCAACCCCCTCATGGTGGTACTGGCCTCCTTTCACGGCGAGGGTCGCCGGAGGAGGAGAGAAATCCGGCCAAAAGTTTGAAGAAACTTGGTGATTTCGGGTTCCATGATTTAGGCCGAATTGAGCTACAACTTTGAGTGGGCTTTGAAGCTCTCATCCTCTTGATGCTACCCTGTAAGTTTGGTAATCCAATTCATCTTGTACATGGAGAATTTTGGGATTGAAATTTGTGTGAACATTCGGTTTTTCATAAAATTGACCTAGTTAGAGTGAGAATTGGCCTTTGTTGTAGTTGACAAAGTTGCTCAGTGGGTGATTTTGCATGGAATAGAGGTTGCTCCGCCGTGGAATTTTCAGTTCGGGTGGCGGCACCGCCGTGGGCGGTGGTCAACGGCGGTCAACAGTTTGACTTTTTGAGTTTTCGACAAGTTGCATGTCATTTCACTCGAAATCGCGCCCTGATCGCAGTGGGGAGGTTCGTTTCTCGATTTGAGCATCCGAAAGTACAGCGAGGTATTGAGGTGTGATTTCTGGATTTCCGACAGTTTGTCGTAATCGGATTGTGTGCTTCCGAGAACGGTGATTTCTCGTGATTTGTTTTGAATTGTCGAATTATGATTTTGAGATATGATTATTGTGATTATTCAGGGATTCGTGATCGTTCTTTTGGCGAGGGACTTTCCGCCGGATCACGGGTTAACGCATATCGCGTTACGCTAGTCTGTGAGTGGACAATTTCTTTTCACTGAATTCTTGCGAGTCTTTTATATGATTTACGAACTTGAGCATGCGTATTGAGATTTCGGATTACATGAGCATGTGTTTTACGATTATACATATACGAATATACGTATACGATTATACATACACTTATATGCTGTTTCATGCATTTGCATCGAACTGTTTATGATTTGGTTTACACAGAGTACAGTCTCAGTTACGTTGTTGTATCGATACACTTGCCTCATCGGCTGATCCCCGATGGAAGGCCGCCAGGAGGGGCGTTACCCCGACCTGACCGGTGAGGGGCGTTTCCCCGGAACCGAGGCCATTTCTGGCTTAGAATCACGTGTGGGTCTGGGATCCCGTGATTCAGACTGTACTAGCACGGAGGTGTCCATGAGTGACCCCGTGGGACTTTTACTTGCATGCTCAGTACACTGGAGGAGTGTGAGTTTTACCTCGTGTACTATGTTGTTTTTATTTACCTGGACTCGCATATGTTATTTTAA